>JBBELK010000274.1:20000-1220000 GCA_037783545.1 Henricia sp. BOLD:AAB3569 | reverse complement strand
GTTGCTTTGTTCATTGTTTACATATTTCAACAACAAAGGTTGCCTTACAAGATGGCAGCTATTCAATACAGTCTATTGCTGACCAGATCTGGTGTGGGCTTGCGACGGGCTGCTTCTGCCCAGAGTGTCGGAGGTCTCTGGTTCGAATCTTGTTGTGGTCCATATGGTTTTTCTTTCTAATTTGGTTAGTTCTTTTCCTTGGTAATTAGGCACCATACCAGATATTGTGTTTGTTAGCACATGGTTGAAAATTTTTCGTTTATTCAAAAACAAATTTCTGGTAACAGAGTTACATCATGGCATACAATAATCCAGCATGTGTGATCAATCGGCGTTTTTTATACATTTTATTTTTTTAAATTTATTTGTTGTCCAATCAGATTGCTGAGTTGCTGAGTCGTCCCATTGAGTCCTGCTACAGCAGTTTGACTCATGACGAAGGAAAAGGGCTTCGGAGTCTGATTCTCACACTCATTGCTCTCAAGGTAAACAAGGCAAAGCCAAAATGCACAAATTTCCAATATACTATTGTAACCGGGACGGCCTAAAACAAACGCTGTTTGGCATCCAGGCTTCCAAGACTGGTGAAAACACTGATAAACTGGCCGAACAAAGCATCATACAGCTTCTTGAAACTGATTTATGCATTTTAAGTTGTTCCTTGTCACACAGCTCACACCACATCGCAGTGTTGTCCTGGGTTTCATGAAGCAAACGCTGTTTGGCATCCAGGCTTCTAAGACTGGTGACAACACTGATAAACTGGCCGAGGAAAGCCTCACGCAGCTCCTTGAAGCTGATTTAGTCAAAGAAGGGCCGGCCAAGGAATCCCAGAATGCATCAGAGCCTGAACTGACAGTCACTAAACTCGGTCAGGCAACATTTAAAGGTTAGTATATGAAAATCAAAAGAAACTTAGATTTTGTTTTTCTATTTTCAGCAGAAAGGTCAAATTGGGCAGTTCATAAATAGAGAGACACTCAAGCATGTCGTGCTCAATTTTGGGTTACCAATAGGTGAAACATTGACATTTAGGAATAGTTGTCATTAGTCATAAACGTTTTAATATAGACGAATACAAAAAGAAAAAGAAGGATATCTTTATAACCTTTTGATGCCCAGTATATGTATTGTAGTAAGCAGCGTTGTACATGTACTTGAGACCTTACAAAGATCTTTTCACCCTTCGACATGCACCGCACATCATGGGGACTCAAAGGGGAGACTCCAGAAGCGCTGTACCCTTGGGCTATTTCTCTGTCGGGCCATTGGTTGCAAGCAGCAATAGGGAAGTTAAGATGCACATAAAATGTGACCGTGAACGCGAGATGCTTTGAGCACTTGGTCGTTACTTTGAGGAAATCTTTAAGATGAAAACAAAATACACTAATGTGAACTTCGTGGCAAGATAACTCTTTTGTCGCGACAAAGAATTTGAACCTGGGTTCTAAGACCTAAAGATATGACCAGTGCTCAAGCCAGTTCACGTTTGCATTTTACGTGCATCTAAACCTCCCTAATTTCACCCAAAAATCCATGAATTTTGAAACATTAAAAAAAAAACACGGTATCAAGATGCTGTTTACATTTTTGCATTTTTGTCCTTTTTTTCTATTTTCTGACCTCTATTTTAGTATGCGATGATAAAAGTTATAATTTCTGTCCATTTCCAGGTTCCATCGACATTGACCGCTGTGCCTCCATCTATGACGATCTGAGGCAGGCATGTGATGAAGGTTTAGTATTGGCCAATACACTGCACCTACTCTACCTAGTTACGCCCTATGACCCGGTTGCTAATAGCAACCCGAACTGGGCAATATATGATAGAATGGTAGGTAAACCGATTTATTTTATTTGTGTTTTATATTTATTGCATTTACCCAACCAACAGCATCATTGACGTCGATTACATATCAGTATTTTTGAGAGGACATCAGGAAGAAAAATTCAGTTTATAAATACGGTAAGAGGCAAAATTTTCCAAATTTTTTCCCTTCCACCTCTGTGACCCTGGTTCGAATCCCGTCCGGGTCAGTATGTGGATTGGGTTCTCAGTCCCTGCTTGATTCCGTGGGTTTTTCTCTTAAACAGAATTGTGTAGGGGTTTTCCTCCCACCTCTAAAACTGAGGATTTCTTTATCGTCTTCTCTTCACAGGTTTCTTCAGGCTTATGAGCTATACTGCCATGGGAACTTTTGAGGAATTTTTGGTTTCAGTACCAGAAAGAATTAATGATAATAATCTTGTACATTGTTACAGTACTCCAAACTGAGTGAAAGCAACCTGCGTGTGGCCGAGTTGGTTGGAGTTACAGACCGGTATCTCAACTTCAAACTGGCGGGACGAAAAACTAACAAAGTAAGTACTCGAGGTTGCAGTGAAGAGAACTAGCTAAGTAAGACTTGAGGCCATGCATAGTGGAAATTATTTGTAAGCGGTTTGTGGTTGCACCATGTCTGCAATTGATGTTTTGAATAGTTTGCGATGCTCTGTTCATTTCCAGATGGGTTTGGATAGGTGCATTACTTGTACACAGGTTATGTATTTATTATACACGTCCTCCAACAGACATAAAAATAACAAATGTAAGGGTTTACCCATCCTGTAATCTGAGAGGGTGATTTCTTTCTTGTTTAAACTCAGCCCAATGCCACAGCCGATTTCCGCGTTCGTCGCTTCTACCTGACGCTAATGCTGTGGATGATTCTAAATCGAGAGAGCATCTGGGACGTTGCTGCCAAGTTTGAAGTTCCTAGAGGATTTGTTCAGAATTTATTCTCGTCTGCGGCAAGTTTTGGCTCCAGCGTGCAACGTTTCTGTGAGGTTAGCGGAAGGATTACTTATTGATAAATGAAAGAAGTAAAAATCATAATTTTATAGCTGTGCCCACATTTAGCTTTTTGTCCGTTTTATGCTCCAAAACTTTGCGGAATGAAGTTTAAAGTTTGGATTTTTTAAAATAAACACAAATTGTAATTTTGTATTGTGCATGCATGTTGACCTTTGTATGGATATCTAGAATATGCACGCTGCGTGTTTACAACGTGTTTGTTATGACAGGTTGCATTTTATTTAGACACGGAGGCTTTTGCTCAATTTCTGGAAATCTTTTTATTTATTTGTTTGTGTTTACTCTTTACAGGATTTACCTGAGTTTTGGGCCTACCAACAGCTTCTGACTAAAGTAGTATATGACTTGACGTATTGCGCTACAGCCGACTTGGCGTCTCTACTGGAGGTACCAGGAGTTAAACAGGTCGGTTACCCTAGGTCACGCTTCCTCTAATTGATCATGTTTTTGTCTTTTTGAAACGTGATTGTAGAGGCAGTGGTCTAGTCGACAGTGTTAGCAGCAGTAAAGAGTCTGGGTACATGGACTAGCAGCTGCACACACATTGAGGCACTGGTTTCATTTGTGTAAGCGCTATCAGGGGTAAATTTCACAAAGACTTGCGATGCGTCACAAGTACCAACTCGCCGCACCCTTTGTAAGTTTGCCACGGGTTTTGACGAGTTGTGATGGATGCATCGTAAATCTTTGTGAAATCAACCCCAGAACTCTTTGCCGTTACAAAAGGAATCCCAACGATTTTTCCCATTTGCTACCTTTTTGCTTCAAGACATTGCAGTTTGACGGCGCTTCTCCCAGTCACGATAACAACTTATCAAGATGTGCTTTCTTGTTTTGTTCCGCTGATCCTTGCAGGGCAGAGCTAAGCAGCTAGTCCGGGCTGGCTACAAAACACTCCGTCATCTCGCTCACGCCGACGCCAACCAGCTTACTAATGAAGTGGAGCATTTACCCAAGAAAGTCGCTCAGCAAATTGTAGCTGCGGCCAAGGTATGCTAAACTCCACATCGGAACCCTCTAGCATTCATGGCTTTGCTTTGTTTTCTTTTATTAACATGGAAACCTTGACGTACAGCCTTAAAGGTAGCATACTTGTTTGGTAAACTGTTAAAAACGGCATGATTTCCACTAGTAATTGAAAGCATAGGTCGAGAAAACTACCTTGTAGAAATTTCAGCCACATAGATGCAGTAATACTTCAGAAAACCTGAACAATCCAAGTACGGTTTTTGTGCATGAATGAATGGTTCCAAAGATCACCTACAGGCAATCTTTGGAAATTCAAACTATTTTGTCATTTTTCTCATGAATGGGGGCAATTCAGACGAAATAATTTCACAGGATGATTACTACCATTACCATCTTGATAACAAGTAAGCTTAAAGATAATAATTCAGAATCTTTTTTAGAGGGTAATTACCAAACAAGTAGGCTACCTTTAAGCCCTTTTCGCAATTCACGTGAAGAATGAACTAGGCCAGTCTTGATTTTGGTCTGGGTTTCTGTGATTTGTTTGTGATTACAGATGGAGCTTGATGAACGAGCTGAAGCACTAAGAGAGGAAGCAGACCAACTAGTCACCGAGCCCTCGCAGGACGACCAAGGCATGTTGGAGGCTCTTGGACAGGACTGAGTCAAAGGTACACACCAGCTTCGTTGGGCTATTTTGGGCTCGAAATTTACCCATACAAGATTCTGAATGCCCTTCCGAAATAAACTGAACATATCCTGAAAAAAACCACGGAATTTTGCCGTTTTTGAGAAATTTTCAAAAAACAGAGGTCACGTGACTTTTCGGAACCAGATTCTGGTTCCGAAAAGTCACATGGTCTTGCGAGTTAGTTTTGTGTCCAGTCGCATGAAAGTTTCTTAGTGCAGAACTGCACCAAATTCAACTCTGATTTGTCCACAATATTTGTCCACAGTAATTGACAAAAGAGAGACTATTTATACAGGTATGAAATAAAGTTGAACATAAGTATGAAAATTCAAACATAAATGTTTGTTTCAAAAGTCCCGAGAATGGGACTCAGCGAGCGCGTGCTAGTAGCTATACGGTGGAGTGTAGTTGCCCCGCGCAGCACGGCAAATATCCCGAGTGCACACAAACGGCCGGGTTGGTTGGTGTACATGTACGTTCGTGAAGAAAAAACATGATGCTAACTTCTCCGGGGAAAACGGAAATTCATAATCGGTCGTCCGGGCTGCCCAGTGAAATCGTGATCCGAAGATTGGAGATATCCCGATTAGAAAAAGAGCAAATCGTTTGTGACAAAGTCGTGAAGCTCGCGCGTAGCTGCATGCAGCGGCTGGTAAAGCGTATAACCCGCCTTTCGACCGTTTTTGTTAATTTTGCACTTCTTTAGTAAATTACGGGATATTTTGATGATTTTATTTTTACAACGACCATCAAAAAAGTATTGTCAATGCTGCTACATCACTAAATCATGTAAACAGTAGGCCGGTGTGTCCCTTTAACATTGCCTGGTGTGGGACGGCCTGTTTCTGTGGCTGTGTTTTATTGTGATCGGAGCTTGATGAACGAGCTAAAGCACTAAGAGAGGAAGCAGACCAACTAGTCACTGAGCCCTCGCAGGACGACTAAGGCATGCTGGAGGCTCTTGGACAGGACTGAGCTAACATTGCCTGGTGTGGGACAGCCTGTTTCTGTGGCTGTGTGTTTGATTGTGATTGGAGCTTGATGAAAGAGCTGAAGCACTAAGAGAGGAAGCAGACCAACTAGTCACTGAGCCCTCGCAGGACGACCAATGCATGCTGGAGGCTCTTGGACAGGACTGAGTTAACATTGCCTGGTGTGGGACGGCCTGTTTCTGTGGCTGTGTTTTATTGTGATCGGAGCTTGATGAACGAGCTGAAGCACTAAGAGAGGAAGCAGACCAACTAGTCACTGAGCCCTCGCAGGACGACCAAGGCATGCTGGAGGCTCTTGGACAGGACTGAGTTAACATTGCCTGGTGTGGGACGGCCTGTTTCTGTGGCTGTGTGTTTGATTGTGATTGGAGCTTGATGAAAGAGCTGAAGCACTAAGAGAGGAAGCAGACCAACTAGTCACTGAGCCCTCGCAGGACGACCAATGCATGCTGGAGGCTCTTGGACAGGACTGAGTTAACATTGCCTGGTGTGGGACGGCCTGTTTCTGTGGCTGTGTTTTATTGTGATCGGAGCTTGATGAACGAGCTGAAGCACTAAGAGAGGAAGCAGACCAACTAGTCACTGAGCCCTCGCAGGACGACCAAGGCATGCTGGAGGCTCTTGGACAGGACTGAGTTAACATTGCCTGGTGTGGGACGGCCTGTTTCTGTGGCTGTGTTTTATTGTGATCGGAGCTTGATGAACGAGCTGAAGCACTAAGAGAGGAAGCAGACCAACTATTCACTGAGCCCTCGCAGGACGACCACGGCATGCTGGAGGCTCTTGGACAGGACTGAGTTAACATTGCCTGGTGTGGGACAGCCTGTTTCTGTGGCTGTGTGTTTTATACTGATACGAGCTGAAGCATTAAAGAGACGAAGCAGACCAACTAGTCACCGAGCCCTCGCAGGACGACCAAGGCATGTTGGAGGCCCTTGGACAGGACTGAGTCAACATTGCCTGGTGTGGGACGGCCTGTTTCTGTGGCTGTGTTTTATTGTGATCGGAGCTTGATGAACGAGCTGAAGCACTAAGAGAGGAAGCAGACCAACTATTCACTGAGCCCTCGCAGGACGACCACGGCATGCTGGAGGCTCTTGGACAGGACTGAGTTAACATTGCCTGGTGTGGGACAGCCTGTTTCTGTGGCTGTGTGTTTTATAGTGATACGAGCTGAAGCATTAAAGAGACGAAGCAGACCAACTAGTCACCGAGCCTTCGCAGGACGACCAAGGCATGTTGGAGGCCCTTGGACAGGACTGAGCGAACATTGCCTGTTGTAGGACGGCCTGTTTCTGTGTGTTTGATTGTGATTGGAGCTTGATGAACGAGCTGAAGCACTCAGAGAGGAAGCAGACCAACTAGTCACCGAGCCCTCGCAGGACGACCAAGGCATGTTGGAGGCTCTTGGACAGGACTGAGTTAACATTGCCTGGTGTGGGCCGGCCTGTTTTGTTTTTTCTTTAAAGCACCTTTAGTTGGCAATTTCTCCCACAAAGGTCCCATACACGGGGAAAAATCACGTGGTGTTTGTTACCATTGCTATCAACACTTTCAGTCATGTTTTTCTTGTCAACTTGTGAAGTAAAATTTTGGGTCACTGCTAATAATGTATTGGGGCTTTAATATATTTTGAGGAACACATCCCATCGTAATGATTTATTTATTATGGGAATGCGGCAAGAAGATACAGCTTGTGTTATTCATTATTCAAAAATGTGATCTGGTCACGCTCCTTTAATACACAAATGGTTTATTTTCTGAAACATTGCTGCTTCTATGTAGCTGAAATTTCTGCAGGCTAGTTTACCAAAATTCTTCTTTAGATATGTAATGCTGATATTCTAAGAATTAATAAAAATAAATAATCTGCACATGATAAAATAGGCCTTTAATGTCCAATAGTTCAACAGCATCTGTTAATCCTCCACCAGTTCTTTTATTTGAACATTTGTCTCAGTGCCATAAATCCTTACAAACACACGCCGTGGCTGTGCGGGCGTCATTTCCTCGATGCAAGAACACGTGTTGTACGTGCCTGTCTCACGCCTTTCAGTCTAATTCCCAACCACATTCATCACACAGCATTAGTCATGCGCGTGATTAATCACAGCATATTAACAAGAGTGGCCATGCATGACAGTTTGCCGGACTGTGAACCTCGTAATCTCGGGAGTTCTTGAAAAACAGCTGGGGCATGTACGTCAGTTCATTTTTATGATCCAACTTATTTACGTAATTGTAATAAATTGCAAGAAACCGTGCAGTAATACTGACCAGCAAATGTGTCCAAGCTTATAAACACGGATATGTGAAAATAAATTTTCTCTGAAAAGTGAGTGAACATAAATTATTTTTTGGCACAGTCACTAGCATTATAAACAAAAAGAGGTTTGTTGTTTCGTTTGGCTATACTATGTATTGGTTGTTATTTTATATCATTTTATGCAAATATTTGTACTGGAGTACTGGAACATGCACCATTATTTTGTATATACTAAACCGTCGCTTGAATCTGGATAATGCAAGCTTCATTTTTGAAAATAACATTCAGCTGGGCATTTGGGTGAACTTATAGTAAGTAAAACGCATATAAACATAAAATATGCGCTATAAAAGTATTATTATTAGTACATGTCAAATTAAGCACACTCAAAATGACAAAGAAAAGACAATTCTGTTGAGGTTTTATCAACATTTGAAAAAGCAACGTCTCTTTTGTGGTTCAATATATCTTGGTGGAGTCATCAGGAATCACATTTGGATAATTTATATGCTCAAAGCCATGATTGTTTTAACCAGCTTCAGAAAATGAAAGTGAGAATTCTGTTGTTGAAAGTATGGCACTCCCAACCACAGAGGGATAGTACTTCTAATGATTTTGTTTGTTTGTTTTGCCTGCTCGGCTCAACTATTGATGATGCCAACAGCTGTGAAAAGTTTTGGAATCAGTTCTTAAGGAAAACAAAATTATTTGACTTTGGAATTGCCCAATATTAAATGTAGCAGATATATGCTTTATTTATAGTAATGTTTGTATAAATTATCCATCTGCATTTATTTATGTAAATTATTGTCTGCAAAGATTGTATGCACTTATTTTGCAAACATTAAAAAAGTAAAACTACAAAAATGATTTAACTTGCCTTTGAGTTCGGTCTCAAATCTCACCAACAGGCTCACACACAAACGTGACTCCTCGCACCACTTGCAATTTAACTATTTCAGTGTACATGTACCATTGTAAAGACAAAACTTGAATGTAAATATACATGTAGTTTTGCGCAAACTACATTGTATAATTTTTTAGAGTTGGATGGACTTTTTACCCCACATTTGCATATAGACCAATTTCTGTACATGTGTATCTGCTGGGGGCTTCCAATGCATGGACTGCATTTTGTAGACCAGATTGGTCTATACTATTTTAATATATGCAATGATAAAACAATATGCAAGCAGCTACATGTACAAATTATAGAGGGAAATGTGAACTGTATTCATTACGAAAATTTCAGCAAAAATAAGGACAAAAGACAGGATAATATGGAAACGGCACAAATTATGCACATGTCTTCAACATTTTAATTCTTAATTAAAAACCAATCTGTGCTGAACCCAAATCTGGCCCACAATTTTAGTACAGTACTTGATAAAAACATTATTTTCCAACTTGGATATTATTTACAGAAAATTACACTTGAACATTCTCCTACATGTATGTACATGAACCGAGAACTCCCTGTAGACCGTTTGCAATGACAGCCACGACAGGGGGCAGGTTTTCATATTTAAATGATAGATCCACAAAGTACTTACTCATGCATGATGCACAATGTGACTGGCCCCTGTCATGGCCGCTACGCAAAGGGCCTATAACGCAACATGATAAACGGCACTGATATCTAGACCAATCCAATAACTATTAAAGGTCTCCTTTCCTGTATCCGCCATAGCTGGGGGGCTTCTAGTGCATGTGTTTTGTGTTGCTGTTAGAATGAAAAGCGCTGCACGCGATATGCCCCCTTTTCGTACACAATCCTACAAAGACGTGCAGAGTCTTTGTACGATATTGTACGCAATGGGGGTTCATCACGTATATGAAATGTCAATTGATGCGCGCAACATAAAAAGAGTCCATGCACTGGCAGATATACAGCGAAGGAGACCTTGGCTTACCGGATTGGTCTATACTCGACTAGTGTAACATTATTCACACACAATTTATAATTAAATAGTATTGCCAACAGGTGGTCTTGCTATTTTAGAAGACGACTCAACTTGTTTCTTTTTATCCACTGCTCCGAAGATAATTTAATCCCACCCCCCTGCAAAAATTGGCTTTACATCCCTCCAAAATCTCACCCACCTGTTTTTGCAACTTTTGCATGTACCGTCCGAGCAGGAAATTCTACAATGATTGATTGTTTTGGGGGCACTTGCAGCATAAAATGTAATTAAATTAGAAATTGCTTCCATATATTTTTAATAGTGTACAGTGGACAGCCGCTTCAAACATTATAATGAACACTTCGTGGATCTCATGTTTACCACACATGTACATGTATGACTTTCCATATTTGTAGGCTTTATATCTTCAAAAATCCCATGCAAAAGATACATTTGCATTTAATTTAAATCTTATGTTAAAATAAAACAGAAAAATCTACAAAACTACTGAAAAACCATGCATGAGTATCTCTTTCATCTTGCATTTTTTAAACTTTGAAAGCCCAGGTTCAATCCTTAAACTTTACTAAATTAAAAAGTACAGTAATATTTTTTTTTTTTTTTTTTTTTTAAACCACTCCTGTTTTTAGGGCCCAGTATCACAGCACTGCTGAACAGAGGATTTTCTATCCACCGAGAAAACATAGGGACATGTACGAGCCTGTGCCTTTAAGTACGTGTACATATTTACCAGGGTGCGTAATTTTTTTGTACACCACTGCGAGGGGAGAACAATGGGGTTTGTACCTTGTTAGCGTCTTGAGAGGAGACTATATAATAGGTTAGGGTTCAGGGTTGGTTATTTTAAAGGAATTTAGGGTTTTGAAGAGAGCTCGACTTGTAATCATAAGGTCCCTGGTTCGAATCTATGCATGTTTGGGATTTTCAGAAATTTATTGGCTTCTTCTTTAATAGTGAGAGTAAGAGTTGTCACTATTTCCAAGATTGTCACTCGAGAAGTGTCAGTCATTGGAAACTTAGACTCTATTCGGGTTGACAAACTGGGGTGTACCCCTCGCTACGGTGTAAAAAAAAAACACGCTACCAGGGTTGTAGTCGAGTCCACCACAAGTCCCTGGGTCTTAATTCGAGTCACAAGCTATTCAAATGAACTCCAACAAAGGCATTCTTTTGTGCGTGTTAATCCTGTGCTTAGAATAAGAATGTTACTGGACTTGTCACAGACTTGTGATAGACTCGACTACAACGCTGAATTATGTACATGTGTACCTATCGATATACAATTGTCTCTATAGGTTCAAAACAAACTTACATTTCAAGCAAACGGAACATCTAAGATATTGCCGACAATATGAAAATATAATGTACATGGGTCTAGAACTTGCTCCGGAAAACCTTGAAAATGGTGTTAATAAATAACATTTTATTAATAAGGTGATAGTAAACTTATGCAGCAAATAAGAAAATAAACAAGTACATGTAGATCCTTCTATACAACTGAATTATGTACACACTATGGCCCAAAAGACTATTGAAACTCAGTCATGAGATATTATACAAATACAACATGGTTTGATGGGAGATAGTGAAAACTAACAACCCCGAGGTGTTGGATGATTGGCACTATCTCCCGAGGCGTAAGCCGAGGGAGATAGTGCCAATCATCCAACACCGAGGGGTCGTTAGTTTTCACTATCTCCCAAGAAAACCATGTTGTATTTGTTTTACTATACCTCATAAAATATTCATTAGGTAGCCACGGTATTTCACTGGTCCATTCCACCATGTGTTTTAATTTTATCGTGCAGTAGTTGGTTAAACTAAAACATTCTTTTCAATTTAAGGAGACACAGAGCAGAAAGTTCATGTCTAGTCATTTAATATTTTTGAAATTCAGACAAACACTGGAATTATGTTTAAAAAATTTAAGTTTTGCAACAACTTTAAGGGTTTTAAATGGAACACCGTCAATTCTGTCATTGTCAAACTTGGTGCGAACTTCGGCGTAGAAAGTCATTTAATTACCTTTCTTCCAACTGTTCTACTTTATTTATGGTCATTCCCCTGCATTCAGTGTTTGTTGCAAGTAAGCAAACTGCATTTTCTAAAGCTCGTTTTGATTCTTTGGCGTCTTTTTTGTCCAAAATTTCATCAAGTTCTTCCTCTGTACGATCGCAAAGCGAGCACAGTAAACGCCATTTTGATTTATACCTGTAATAGACTGGTACAATGAGCTCTTGCACTAATCTCCACTGCACAAACGAAAAGTGAATGCGTTGTTGGTAAAAAGATCAGTGTACTGGGACAAATCTAGGCCGTGTGATAGTACCCGTGTGTTAGTATACAAATATTGACTGCTTCGAGTGGTATAGTAAAACTAGCCTCCCGAGGTGACCCACGGAGCATTCTATTTTCCCGAGGCGAAGCCGAGGGAAAATAGAATGCTCTGTGGGTCACCGAGGGAGGCTAGTTTTACTATACCACGAGATAAAGCAGTCAATATTTGTTTTATAACACCTCTCCCACAGATTCTGCTTAATTTAAGCTTAAATATAAATGAAATCAGTTTCATCAATTTTTGTTTGCATTCACTTTCCTACAGTGTCAACACCGCGTTCGTACAACTGCTAGCTGTGCGTGAAGTTGTTTTTGTTCGATCGCGCGCGTTACGCGTAACGCAGGCGTGTTGCGCCCACACACACACGACCGGGATCCGCGCGCGGGAGTTGCTAGGGGTATAGTACTTTTCGGAATGCATGGTATAGTCTTTTTGGAGCACTTGTACAAATATAGCAAAAATAGCCAACGTCACGTGACACGCTCTCGACCAACCACGATACAGAATCTGTGGGCGAGGTGTTATAATAAAAACTAACACACGGCTGAGTTGCTGGAATGGACCAATGAAATACCGCGGCTGCCTCATGAATATTTATGAGGTATAGTAATAAAAACTAACACGGCCGAGTTGCTGGAATGGACCAATGAAATACCGCGGCTGCCTGATGAATATTTATGAGGTATAGTAATATGTACTAAGGTGTAGTACTGTAACTGTTTCTCACAGAAAAATCACAACACAAAAATTAGCATAAACAATGATGTGGACAAAATGTTGTCTCTTATCATTCTACTCAATATTCTACATATGGTGCATACTACTAAGTTCCTTTTACAGACAGTACCTAATTATTCCAAATAAATGGGGAAAAACAAAAAATAATGCAATCTTAAGAAAAAACCCGAGGGAGTATATGTACCACTGTGCCTCTCAGCTCAGTTGGTAGAGCATCTGCCCGGTGTGTCAGAGGTCTTTTCGGGGGAAACCCGAGGGAGTATACCACTGTGCCTCATACATGTAGCTCAGCTGGTAGAGCATCTGCCCAGTGTGTCAGAAGCCGGGGGGGGGGGGGGGGGGGGGGGGTGGGGGGTGGGGGGGGGGGGGGGGGGTGGGGGGTGGGGGGGGGTACCTGAGGGAGTATACCACTGTGCCTCACAGCTCAGATGGTAGAGCATCTGCCTGGTGTGTCAGAGATTTAGGGGAAACCTGAGGGAGTATACCACTGTGCCTCAAAGCTCAGCTGGTAGAGCATCACCCCGGTGTGCCATTGAAGATGAAAATTGTGCAAAAACTTCTCAAAGATGTTTGCAAAAACAAAGATATTTTTAGTACAGTTTGCATTTCTCAGGATATAACATTTCACACTTCCTAAATACGTCACTACAATCTCACAATATTGTAAAATAGGAAAACCTACACATGTTTTTCCTATCAAGTTTCTAAACTTAGCTATTTGTCATCATACGAGTGAAAGAAGATCCATTCCGAGTGTTGAAATAAACATTTGATCTAGAAGCTATGTATCCTCATAAATCTAGTATCATTATGCAGCTTTTCCTCGTTCAGTTGATTTCCTTGTTTAAATTTAGATGTGGGCCCGTCAAAATAGCAAAACACTGTTCATATACATGTAGCTTGTAGTTTCCTTGTTTTTGTGTTTTCAATTTGTCCATCTGCAATCTAATTTAAATGTGCATTGAGGAAAATTCCGCTCAAAAGCATATTGCAAGACATTTGTACAAGACTTGATTCACGCCACACGACTTCCGAGTCGTCGACTTGGCAGGGCCCTGTCTATCAAATAATCTAATTTGGTTCAAAGAGTGAATGCTGAGACTTCTTAGATTTCTGATTTGAAAATTTGTGTTTGTTTGTTTCCCGATGGCGATCCATTTCTAATAATGCAGACATCGATTTATCAGCTTGAGTAAATAACGCTCAATTTCAACGGAGACTACGTATCCTAGCAACAGGATCAAAGTACGATTTAATACCGAAGGCTGCAATAAGTCACTGCCTTAAAGTCTGCAAGATGAAAATAAACAAATGAAATAAATTTATCAATCATGCAATTCCCGCCCGAGGGCAGACTTTTTTCCTTCAAGATATAGTGCTTCTCATATTTTGTCTGCCTGCTTCTTCCAAAGCATCCAAGTTTGATTTTCTAATGGAAATGTCCTTTGCTAGCACCCAAAGTGCCCTTTATACTGGGGAAATGGCCATATCAACCCAGTAAAATCACCACCAAGGCTTTCAGGTATACAATGTACATATAAAATGAAACCAATAAGACCAATTTGTTATAATTCTACCAGTTTGAATAATTATTCTCTTTGCCTAATTGTATTTAGGCAATGAACAAGCTTGAACAAGCAAGACCTAAATGAGTAGCATTAGCTTTAATCAACACAAAGTGCAATTTCTCACGTCCGCATGTTGGCGGCGCGAGCTCGTCCGCTGCATCTGTCGCACCTGACGTGTCATCTGTGCGAGCGTGAAATTCTCAAATGCGCGTCTCATCATGTGTGGCCGTTATGGATGAGATAATCAGCCTGAATGTCTAGCATTACATGCCGAGCGGCTGGTAAAACTTCTTTCTGATCTTTAGAAGATTTACAAGTAGACGACGTGACGAATTCTTTTTAGATCATGTCCTACATGTAAAGCCTTGCATGCCCAAGCGAGATACCATCTGAATTTTGAGGTCACCGAAAGGTTGAACTGATAAGGTACAATGTAGGAGACAGTACATGTATTAGGTTGTACAATGTGTCTAGAACATTGAATGCTCAGAAGAAGAAAAGAGAATGGAAAAACAGAAGATTTTATTTAAGAAACTGGGTGTGCGACTGCATCTGCACAGAAAGAGGAAACTATGTAGAGTTTTGTTTTCAAAAAGAAAAACAAAATTCAAACTTTGTATAAATCTTTTGAAAAAAAATCTGGTGGGTGGATAAAAAATGTATAGACAATACATACTTTCACAGGGGGTCAAAGGTTACGGGTCACTATTGTTGTCCTCCAGATCGGAGGACAAACATCTACTGTGTGGGTAAACGTAATTGACAGATAATTCTGTGGAATTTTACTCTTCCTTCTATCAACAAAGATTTTCATGAAGACAACGTCTTAAAGAAACGGAGGGAGCAAAAAAATGATAAACACAATGGTAAGGCACTTCTTTGCCTTGAAGACACTTGGGCGGACGTCTTTGATCCTTGGAACTCAAATCTTCTACTAAGAATTACGTAGTGACTGCGCAATACACCCTGTAATTTGATTGTGGAGAAAGAGTTTTACTGCGTCAATTTAGAAATTGCCGGCAGAGAGAGGGAGTGAACAATAAAAGACAACTATCCCGTGCAGCATTTTAGCGAGATTAAAAAAAATCACCTGATCTTTCAAAGGGCTTGGCACCGAGTTCAAAAGAGTGCGTAGGAAGGGTATACTAGGACATGTACAGGGCATGTGTGCGCTTTTAATTTAGTAATGGCTGCATTTGAGAGGGTTGGCAGTTATGTAGTTGATTGGCCAAACCAATTCAGACGTCACTTGAATAATTTCATAGAATTAATCAATTATAAAATACCATAACATTTTATTATTATTATCAATTGATTTCTTAAAGAAAAAAAAGAAAAAAAGTTTGTTAATGATTTGCTAGACTGGGGTACATGGGGAAACCACCCTTTACTTTTCTTGGCCTGATGGGTTATTGACACAACAGATGATAAATGGGCCAGTTAAATACTGTCATACATACCTACATTAGCCCTGTTTTGTTGAGGTCTATAAATTTTGTATACATATGTTCCCTCCAAAAACATTTTCTACAGAATTTTCAGCTACATCTAGCACACTATCATTTGAATACAACCGAACATCATTGTATGTTTCACAGGTAATACTTTGACAGTTTTGTGCCAATACTTTGGACGGAAAATGTCACCTGCACTGTCCGTCCATTTTCAAACTGAAAATCATTTTAATTTTACGAAAGTTTTGAAGAATTAACACCGACAATTTGACTTTTTCATTTGAAGAAAAAAAAGTGTTAACGTTACAGTAACTTGTCATTCTTTCTTTTATTACAAACACATGTACACATTTTAATAGCATTGCCAATATTTCCATCAACCATGAAAGCTCTTGCAGCATATTTGAGACATTTTTATGTCAATAAATCACTGCAACAAATTTCAATTTACACTATTGAATGCACTTTTTGTAGATGGGTAATTCCCAAAATTAGGGGTCCAAAATGTTTGGTGTCCCAGTTACGTACGACACTCTACTTCAAAAATCACAAATTCTCAGTAATGGACTGTGGCCTGTGATTATAGGGGGCAGCATCATTTTCTTGAATATTTTGTTCTCCGATTCTTGAAAAATATTCAAAACAAAAGACCATAAAGGCTTATAGTTTGTTCCATGGTATTGAATAGGAGTTTGGTGTCCCGGGTTACCTACATGTACGCCAATGAAGAATGAGTTTGCATTAACCTTGGTGCCATATATACACACAAACATAAAATTTAAGTGCCATTTGTTGAAATAAAAATAATTATTTTTTACTGGGAAAGCACTTTCAATCACTTTCAATCACTAAAAACACCTAATTTTGGGAATTACCCAGACCTATGTAGTGTTTTAAAGCACTTAGGAAGTAACTTTTCAATTATTCACTAATCATTCTTTAATATTGCTGCTGAATCTATTACATTGTACATTTACATTGAGGTCTTTCTCCAGTTTAGAGCTCCTTTCAACAATCAAGTTATTTTCCCAGAAATGATTTTATCTTCTCTCAAAATAGTAGCAATAACTAATTTATTCTAAGAAAATATAAACGGTACCATAGTGTGACAAGGACAGACATTTGTGAGACATCTTTGTCTGTCCTGTTAAATAAGTTAATAACCAAACTTGGGATGAGAGAACAAATCTTAGGAAACACCCGAGGGAGCTCAGCTGGTAGAGCATCTGTCTAGTGAGTCAGAGGTCTCTGGTTCGAATCCAGATAAGGCCCTTTTGTCTCATCTCTAGTTTGGTTGTTTAATTTCAATGGTGATTATATGCACCATACGGTACTTTGTGTTGTGTTTATAACTTAAGAAATTTAGAAGAGAAGATAAAAGCATCTGTAGGATGATATCCAGAAAAGGCCAAAAAAAGACCATCTACAAAAATATTAACAACTTTCCTTATTTCTCCAGCCCTTCTTTTCTTATGCTACAAGTATGTGGAACTGGCTGAAAAGTTTACATACACAAACCTCCATGTATTAATGAGACTTTAGAGAGTTAACGGCAACCATCTCTTGTTCCTTGAACTTGCCAACTGCCATGTATGCACCGGTCCCGTGAGAGAACAGGCCGGACAGAGATATATCCTCACTCCCTCTGGAATTACAACTGCTGTATTTGAACTCGCTGTGACCCTGTGACAGAAAAGACGGAATTATTACAAACCTGAATGTAACGACTGTGAATTTTCCAACTTCCATTCATTGTTGACTTTGTGGGAATTTAACATGAACAGCTGAGTGTCCAAATACGTGCATGTTGATCAAGAGAACTTCATGCCTAGGGCCAACCATTGGCCAACTTTATTTGGATGAAATAAAGTTCAGTAAAAGGTGTGCCATGGTTCACTGATTTGGGTTGTTAACTTGCAAAATTCAAGTTAACGACAGCACTGTGGCGCAGCGGTAGAGCGTCGGGCTTGCAAGCGGAGGGTCGTGAGTTCGAACCTCAAAGCGGTTGCAGGCTTTTCCATTGGTCCGGAAAACTTAGCTGTACATCGCCACCAGCATCAGCTGGTGTAGCGGGCTCCAGCCACCAAGTCGTTAATGGGTACCTGGTGCTTGCACTGGGGAAGAAAACTGCATGCCTGAGCAGTAGTCGGCTCTATCATTGTCTATCGCCGGGTTAAACACAGGCAGGCTCAAAAGCCAAGGGGTCGGAAGATGAGTGCCCGCAGCAAAGCGCGGATACCGCACATGCCCCTTCCTTTCCCTCTGGTCGTTGGCTGCCACCCAGCTACATGTATGTATCTCAGTGTTCAGGTAAAAAAAAAGTTGTAAACTTTATAAAATTCAGCCTACCTATAGGCTGCATAACAAATCCCATAGGCCCATAAATAAATAAATAAATAAATGTCAATATGTACTTTCAATTGTAATTTTTCCCGAGATGTAAATATTTAGCAAGATGTGTCCCTTTTGTTTTGCAGTTACAAGATACAAACAACAAATGCCAAAATAACAACACTGAGTCGTGGTCAGTGCACCTTTCATACTCTCATAATAAGACTAATAGGGCAGAAGTACGGATGCTACACAGTATCCATTAGCAACGTGACCTCAACCTAAATCCCATCCACTAGAAGATGTTTCAAGTACCTTTTAACCAGTGGACCGTAGACTGTCTCAGAATTCTTTCCGGTCCTCGAGAGAAGTCGGGGACATTATCGCGATTCTCAGTTTGCATGGCCCCTTTTTCTTCTTTTAAATTCGGAAAACGGTTGCAACATTTCGCTGGCCGAAACATGCCCCCGTTTCAGTCCCAAGGGAAATTATTCTCTCGTTTGCGCACTCCCGAGTTATTGAAATGAAAGACTCATTTCCCACACACTTTTAGTCCCATTCGTGGTAGAGCCAGACATTTCGCAAGAGAGGTCCAATCGGAAATACAGAGAATCGATGGGGGAGGAGGGAAGTATAAAGGGAAAACTGTCAAAACAAGCAGTTTGTTATAAAATGTTAATTAAATTATCTTGTAATAATTCACTGGCAAACGGTTCACAATAAACATCGCTAGCATTCTGAAAGGGGGGAAACATTTCAGGTTTTAACTTAATTACTTTACAAAGCAAAAATAGCACAGAATCTAAGCGTTGCACAAGTTGGCATCATGCCAAAAGCTGGATAAATGATGCTGCTTAATAGCAGGTTTGGGATTATCCTTGGCCAAAATTAATTCAAAAATTAATGAAGGTTTAGCTTGACTTTTAAATGAGTTGGAAATGACAGACATCTGTCAAAAAGGCAATTCAAGCGTTTCACAACACAATGTACAGTAATGCCACTGACCAAGTGTTTCTGTTGACTAGTGTACATTTTCATTTATTGTGCACACAAACGTTTGCATCGTTCGCCAACAACTGGTACCCGGCTTTCCATAGACGAGTGCACAAAAGTACTGTAACCCGTGGCGAACGTTGGCAACGTTTGCGTATGTGGAATGCAGCCCTGGCCACTTCTTTCTGAAATACATTTGTAAAATCAAATTTGAGTTTGCCCTTTTGTCTGCAGCAGTTTGATCTTTTAATTGGTGTGTAAAACCAGCTGGTTGATAATTCTCATTTCACTAAACCTTTAATGAAAATTTGCATGAGAAGTTTTAGAAAGGTATGTTGTCCGAGTATTTGTTTCCCTTTTGAGGTTCAAGTTATCTTCTTAAAATAATTTTTAAGTAATTTCTTTTGTTTCGATTGCCAAAATGGGCTCTATTATTATTATTTTACTTCCATTTTATTCTGAGTAGCTCCACAGGTAAGCCTTTTACAAAGGAACTAGGTGAGGGTCGGGTCAAAATAATTACCAGGAAATCCTTACCAGGAACCGACTTAAAACAAAATTTATTTTCCATTTTCATTTACACCTCTCGTTAATTGGATTTTACCTCATTTGTATCAATTACAACCAATTACATGAGTGCGGACTGAGCTGCATTAACACGTAATTAATCATACAAGGTAATGACTTCACACTATACGTAGCTACATTTTTTCCTCTCACAGTAGGTGTATTCTATTTGGTCAGTTTGGTTTAATTAACAAATCAACGCAACATGTAGTAGTACGTGTACAAGTTGGTTTTGTCCTTAATTACTTTCAATCAATCAAGGCACAAGGTTTTTCTGTGACGCAGTTTTCTCATGAGAAACACTCGTGCGATAGAAGTCATTTGGGCCAGTGCCAATAATTGAGTTCAGTATTGAGTGCTTTTTCTTGCACTGTGGATTCTTATTTCACTGGCTAAATTTTTGTTTTAATTGAACAAAGTTCCAGAAAATTGAAGAAATGTTTACAAAAAAAATGTTCTTTATAATTGCCATGTGCCAGAGATGCCAACATTGCAATTTGAAAAAGAGTAATTTGCCACAGGGGACCCGCTTTGGACACCAAGCCCGATTTAAATGCAGTGGCGTAGCCAGGATTTTGTCACTGGGGGGGAGGGGGGGGGGGGGGGGAGGGGGAGGTGCATTGCAGGGTATGCAATCTAGAATTATGTCAAAATACTGATCGTCATTGACTGAAACAATTGTACAAACTACGCCTAAATCGTGAATGTTGTCATCTCTGCTGTACCCCTCTGAACACCCAATTCGAGGCCTGTTATACTGTATGTTTCTCCTCTCCTTCCGCCCAAGCATCTTCATCTTCCTTACAGATGTCATCACGACGATGTTAAACTAAGTTCACAAGACCTTTTGGGTAATGACCTAACGTAACTTGCCCCGAGGATACAGCCATTATATATATCTCCCGTCTCCATAAACCCCAATCATAATGTTCAAATCTCACTTTGATGATCATTAATCCCATTGTGTCAAAGGAGATCTACGTGTATTCCCCTGACTCAAAGAAACAGCTGTCTACCATAGCAGAGACTGTGCAATGACCAACAGCCATACGTGCCCTGTGATGGTATTTCGTTCATGCTTTGACGTCACAAAGTGCGACGGCCATCCCGATAGTTCTTGAACCTAGAAGTGATATCCACTGACCTATATAGAATGGACAGGATGCACAACAGAAGCTGGCGATGCACGAATTGAAGCAACGCGTCAGCCATCTTGCTCCAGGAAAAACAATACTTTGCCTAGACTGCTACCCGGTCCGCAATATTGCTTGTATTCCACTTAAGACATACTCTATTGAAAGTACATGTAGTAGTATAACCAGTCTAGGCAAGGTACAAAATGTATTGTCTTGCCTGGAGTACGATGGCGGACAGTTGCTTCATTGTATATGAGTCACCCAGTCCATTGTATACATTGTAGGTCAGAGGAGATATCCCTTGGATCGCTATAGTGGGAATCATGAAAGATTATCCCGAAATGCTCTGCAAGTTTTACAGCTGTGCAAATTTAAATAACATACTACTATTTCACTATTCTAATCAAATAACATGTATTCCATCAAATATTCATTTAGACTCACTAGGTCACAATTTATGTGTATAAATTTGCTTTCAAACAATACACTAATACGAACCATGTGATTCAGGATGTGCATGATAAAAACCAACCTGTGTTGTATGTATATTTATAAGTCGGCTCTGTATCTCATGTACATGTATGTTCAGAGAGAAAAAAACTGTACCCATGCTTCAAAACAATTGTGCAAAGTCACTGTCCTACCTGTAATAACTCTTTCAGTGCCAGCATTTTTTAAACATTTAACCCTAAAGTGCGAGACTTTTTGCATTGTTTGTAATTCTTTAAAAATATACTCGATCACCAAAGACCTTGTTTCGTAAAAAGTGTATGCGCACACTCATTTTTGTGAGTTCACAGATCTTCAATTAGTGTTTTCTTACAAAAATACCATCTTGGGAGAAATCATTTCATTTCCACTTGAATTAGGTTTCTCTGTCAACTGGTTCATTAAGATTTTGGGTCTTTGCTAATCCTGAAATCAGCCTTTAACCAACATGAACGTACTGCCTCTGCAGTGTTAAAATTACCGGTAATCGACTGACATTTGCAACAAGTTCAACCAGAGATCTCTGGACATAAACATGAGAAAACAGGATGTGTTGAAATGGCTGTGCTTTTCTTGTGGTAAGTTCCAGATCATGTTTCACAAGAAACGCTTCCCAACCGAGAATTGTCCTTTTCATCCGAACTGACAGCTGTGGATTAAGAGACCACTGTTGTGCGACCCCTCAACCATTAAGATGCTCACCGCAGCCCAATCCACTTACAATCACCAAAGACGTGATGTACAGAATACAGTTTGTGGTACTACGGTGCGAGGTATTTTTATCTTTGCCGAGGACTAAAATATCCCGCTGTAATTTTATCTGGGATTATTTACTTGCTGGCTATGAACTCAAACACGATCAACAACTGCTTGAGACTGTCATCTTGTAACTACAGTAGTGTGGTATTTCTTTTTAAATTTTAAATTATGATCACTTTTGACTACTTTCGGAATTATTAGTTCGGAATTATTGTCTCTGTAGGGCTAGGAAGACCGAACAGTACATGCGAGTCTTTCCACGGTATTAAGGGCCTAAAATGTAACAATTGTCCGTCCGTATATTGGAAATTTGTACACAGGGTTTTTAGAAAGGCATGTTGTTACACTATTTGTAACCCTTTTTAGGTCTAAGTTATCTCTTTAGAACAACTGAAACTTATTTCTTTTATTTTGAGACCAGACAAAGGTATTTTCTCGAAAATATGGTCTGTGTTGCCAAAATGCCCACTTTACCGTGGAAAGACCCAATTATAAGTCCATCAATAGTGTAAAGAAGCTTCGTTATATACAAATAACAAGTAAATACATGTATGACCTAGGCTTTGAACCATGCATGGACTTCTCACCCAAGGTTAAACACGCTGCATTTAATTGTCAACTGACTTCAAGTTTATTTCCAAAAGGCTTGAAATGATTATTTTATAAACAAACAATTGTCAGAAAAAGAGAGTGTTGGAAAGGTTATAAGGTGAAGTGCTTGTGAAAACTGATGACGGAAACCTTATTAGGGGATAAATGTAGACTCAATGGTCCAAACTTCAAATTTAAATTCAGCCCAACAAATTATGCATCTGGAGAAAATAAATTCCCCTGCATTAAGGATGGGAATTTACGGTCAATTCAAAACTAGTTTGCAATTCTTTCAAGTGTCGGATAACCGGTTAACCGGTTAACTATTCGGCCTAAAAGAAATATTGTTGCTGGTGTTTATAGATGCATTTGCAATGTACGCAATACCCCTAGGCCCCCAAAATAATCGTTGAACCTTTATCTGGTCAAAATTTTACTACGACTCCATATAAATTTATTTTGATTTCAAGAAATCATTAAAAATTCTTTAGAATTGGGTTTTGTTTAAACGTTCAGCAAACCCGGTTTTTCATGTTTGTTTTCTTCAGTTAAACGGTAAAACCGGTTAAACCTCCTATCCCTACCCTGCAGTAAAATCGGCAAAAATCGAAACCCGATACCCTTTACGTATGTTCTTTTTATTTCAATAAATTTCTAAAAGGACCACTGCAAATGAAATAATATGCATTGTAATTTGAACAGATCATTAAAAAAACATTAATGTGCACATTTGAACTCGGGCATTTAGACAACTTTAGCTATTCAAGCCAGTTTAAAATGTAAAATTTATTATTTTTTTATGTCTTGTTTAACCAGGGTAACTCCTTCAATTTCACAAGATTTGTTCTCCCGGCTATTCCCCAGGAGAAACGTGACCTCCCGAATGTTATCCCAAATATCCTGTGTGGAACATTTTCCAGGAAACTACGGAATGTGTACTGGTACATGTATGCGAGCGAGTGAGCAGTTAAATCTGTAATTGGACCGTGGAGTAAACAACTCAGGACACAGCCTTATAAATTGGATGTTGTGACTTGGCTTGCAATGCGCAGGGCAATGCTGGCATTTTAACCAAACCTTGCAGTAGTATTCTTGCAGTATACAGTATGTGATGCATGGCACTCTGCTGGTTACAAAGGCATTTTAATGGCTTCTCAAAGAAGAGAGAGTCATTTATCAAATTATCAGACAGGACTTGCGGAGGATCAACCTCCATGAAATGAAACCGAACAAAAGTTCAATGTATTACACGTCAACAAACTCATCCGATGAAATTTCATGCAGCTCTGTCAAAGGTACCATGTCTTGTCTGTCGTCTTCTAAAAACATGAAAATCCATACGCATTTTACTGGTCTTAATTGGCTGGGTGTTTCAAATATTCGTTCTCATGTAAATCGTTTGCAAACGATCTAAATAATAGACTATTTTCTGGTAAATTTATATCATCTCGGGCGGAAACATTTTAAGGGATAGTTGCTACCAGTTTATTCTTTACTTTGAGTAAGGTTTTCCCTGTCAACTCGTTAATTAAGTTTTGGGGTCATTGCAAATGATACAGTGGGCCTTTACATGCAAGTCCTTGTTTAATCCTGCCTAGAATGAAATTTAAGACAAATTTAGCAGGAAAAAAATCCTGGAACCATATTAATCACAAAGCCTTAGGCTACGTACAATCAACTCAATTCTCTTACACTCTGTGTGATCGTTACTTAATAGACTATATCGAATACCTGCCATCTTAGTTTGTTCCTTAAGACCATGCACTGTTGCACATTTTGTGCTCACATTGTTGACAATTAAAACTATTTTTTTATAAGTTGTCCTACAAGATGGCAGCTTTTTAATAAGGTCTAAACAAGCCAATAGGAAGATTCATCACTCAATTTTTAAACGACCTTTGGGAATTATATTTAATATTTTTAATATTATATTAAGGCTTTTACAAGCCTAACCATGCAAAATCCAGTTAAGATTGTGCACAATCTTGAATTACTCCTGGAGAGTTACATGTACCCCAAGGGAAACGTGTGCCATGGACTACAGTACTTAAGACATGCTACAACTCAACCGTCATGGAAAGTTGTGAAAATCGTACGCCATCGTTTCTCCGGAGAATCAGGTTGGAGTAGCAGTACTTTCCTCGCCTTCCACCAATGTTGCCCTGGTTCGAATCTCATCCGGGTCAGTATGTGGATTGGGTTCTCAATCCCCGCTCGATTCCGTGAGTTTCTCCCACACATTGGTGTGGGGTTTTCCCTACCACCTCTAAAACTGAGAATTTCTTCTTGTTCTCTCGCACTTAATTCGTGCTCGAGCTGAAGAACCTCTTACATGTACCGGTAGGTGGCCACAGGGCAACGACTCAAGTCGGCTAATCTCAGCAACCAGATCCCTTCAGGGGATCACATGAAAGAAAATCAATCCAATTACATGCGACTGACTTGTGAATATCGCCTTGTCCCTTAAGCAAATTAAATGTTTTCCAAAGTAGAAATGGCACTTTCTGATTGGCTAAACTACCACAAAACAATTGGTTGTGTCCTGGGACCGGGGGATGTCTACACAAAATCTGATGGGTACCGACTATAACGGACTACGACTGAACATGTTCAGTCTTGCCAACGGCCCAGGACGCGAAGGATATTGATTTAATCCTACCGGTAGTCGTGGACTGTTCACACTACCAAGATTAACTCAGATGCAACTTCTTGTCTTGTTGAGTCAAGAATATCGTGGCCTTAGTGTTGGTTAAACAAGTTTTTAAGATTTATAAAGAACCCACAAAGTTCTGAAACAATTATTTCTTTAAATATACATTCTGTTAAAAATGACCTTTAAAGTGATGAACTAACAAATTTCAAATTAGCACTGGAAGCCATTGTATTACGTCACATGTTTTTTCATATGCAAATTTCATCACAAAAGAAAGCACCGGGACCCTCATTTTCGATGACTATATGAAATTCCTGAATACTCCTAATGTAATAACTGTCGCATTGGTATCCGTACCGTGGGGAGTATCTTGTGACGAGAATGTGTGAAAATAAATGTCAACACCCTTTGAGCACTGCTGGGAGCAGTAAGGGTGTGAAACAGAGGTTTGCACATGACGTCTGTTGTATAATTTGAGATGTCATGACATCACATGCGGCTAAAATTTTACTACATGTACAATTTCAAATTGAACAATTTCTTAAAAACCATCCAGTGTGGTTAAAGTCAAGTCTATAACAAGTCCACTTTTGATAAAATAAGTCCTTTACGTGTACAAGGCCACTTATAAGCAGCAAGGGATGAACACACACAAGAGAATGTCTTTTTTGAAGATCATTTGAATTAGCTTATGACTTGAATTAAGATCCAGGGTCGGCAGGTTGAAGACAGAAAATAAAGATAAGAAGCGCATTGTGCCAGGAACAAGCCAGTTTTGTACATATGTAATAGGGCTACATGTACATCTTGGGATCCAATTAATCTAGACCTAGCTTTTTTCCTAAACACAAATACATGTGTACTCTGAATTGCAGGAGGTGGGTGAATTGGGTCTTTCTATAAATTAGGGGTCCAATGTTGGTGTCCCCTGTTACATTTTACATCTTGTTTTTGTAAATTCAGGACACATTCTTTAAATACTTTCAAACTCAAAGAGTGAGTACATAAAGTACAATTCATACAAAATGGTTTAAATGCCATTTTAATGAAAAATAACACATATCAGGTGTAACGGGGACACTAAATGTCACACTCTTGGACCCCTAATTTATAGAAAGACCCAATTAACACTCACTTGCATTAACTTTTTTGAACCACTCTGTACTTTCAAACTCTGCTTCAAAAGGTTAGGTTGACACAAAAATAGTGTACTTTCCAGGTCGGGTAATCTACACTATCCATCTTGCTTAAAGAGATCAGTTTGCATGTAGTCCCTCAGACAACATCACGACCTTGAGATTCCATATAAGGACAAATGATTTGCCACTTCACAGAAAACTGGAGCTGCAGTCAAATTGTCAACGGTTTGCTGGAGAATGTGATAGATTACACAAGCTAGGAGTGGGAGAAGAAATAATGAACAAGAACTGCCTCCCATGCCCTTGACAACTGCATCTGTATGTACTCCTTTTTTTGTTTGACTTTTTCAGACATTAACGACTTCATCATATTGCTTTGACTTTTTAAAAAACAAAGTTTTTGCAAGGCAAAATTTGCAGTGTCCCCATTAATATTAAATTCTTGCCAGGCCCGATAAAATACTTGTATAGGGTACAATTTAAACTTCTAGTACACTCTGCCCAGATTGAGTTGCAATAGACCTTTAATATACATGTAGACTATCGAATAGCTGCCATCTTGTAGAGCAGTTTCTTTGTGTCTTGAATGCATGCATTTTGTGCTTACATATTATTGACCAATTTAAATGACAAAAGTTGCCCTACAAGATGGCAGCTATTCGATAGTCTATACCGTGATAAACTTTCAGATAACTTTTATAGGGCAACACGTTGAACTTGTAAGCTAACAGTAGTTCAAGAAGCAATCATGCGTGAAGGGACAATCGTCATAGTATTTTGGGTCAAATGCTTTGCCAACGGTCAAAAACTGACCCACTACTGACAATGGACTTGTTGACTTTGCCCAGAGGGTCATCTGTAGGTTATTTGGACACCCTTCAGCAGGCATGTCAAATCTCTCTTTTCAGCTGGGCTTTTTAAATTTTCAGCCTTTGTGCTAAAAGTACAGGAGGTTATCCTCTTTTGTGGCTGGATTCTTATTTCCCCTCATTTGTTTATTGTCTACTGCTCAGTTTTTTGCTCCCGATAGGTTTGGCTCCCCAATATTTTCATTCTGGTCTACTGCACCCGAGGCATTTTTAAGACCTACGTATTTTTACTTGTCATCCAATTTTCAAAATGGTAATTGTATACAGATTTCAGCATAGCTTACCCTGTAGGCTGTATGGGTTCACATTGGGCTAATTTTTGTGAAAAGTTACCTTGGGTTACTGTTAACATTCCACATTGGTAATTCTTCCGTGTCTGCACTTAGATTTATTTTTGACCTACATGTATGTCCTTTGCCATGTAAAACCTTGATGCAATTTTAACAATTGATCACTCTCAAATAACGTCACTTCCTACAAACTACCACATGCATCAGGAACTTGAGCGTAATTTTTTGTGACGCACATCGGCTGCGCCGTATTTCGAAAAGATTTCGAGCAACACCCGCGCGGTTTTAGAACATTTTCCTACAAAGATTGCGTCTGTGAGAGTGGTCAATTGACAGTGGACATTTAACAATTTCCGGTGTTTATTTGCCATCTGCATTGGACTTTTTAAAAATTAGCAACCTTCACCATATATTTTAGCAAAATATGTACGTGGTAAATATACATGTACATGTAGCATACCGTGCATGTCATGTACAGATTGTTATAAACTCCATCCACCATCCGACAATTAAAATGAAGAGGATGTAATTATGGATTTACGGAACTGAAATCTTGAGCAAATGAGACTTTAGACCGTGCTGATTGTACAGGAATGGAACCCAAACAGAGTCTGCAAATTGCACTCTGAAGCCTCTTAAAAATCTCCAATGAATGGGCCCTTGACAACAAAAGAACATGTCCCTTTCTTGTGGTTAAAGGTCACAAGAGGGCAGTTCTTTGAAACCTTGTGAGCAGGAAGCCAGGTATAAGACCGTATTTACACTCGAACCAGTAAAGGTGGATACAGACCCAGCATTTTTATTGCAACCGCAAAACTGAACATTTGCCGCGTTTACACTACACCTCGATCCGGCTTCAACTCGCCTTCAGAAACCGCAAAAGTCACCACTAATTGTAACTGCAGCACATGCATGAGTTGTTAGGTGTTGCTGCACTAGTGCCAGATTGGTCAATTAAATCTACCACACGGCGGGCACCGCCCCAAGGACACTCAAATTGCTGAATCTGTACTCGGGTAGTGTTTACACTACAAGCGACCTTGACAATTGCGGGGTTGAATCCCGCAATTGCGGGGTTTAACCCTAACCTAAAGGTGACTTGAAAAAGGCGAATCAGGTCTGATCCGCCTTTTTCAATTCACCTTTTGCGTTTACACTTAGCGCCTACCCGGCTTCAACTCGCCTTTTTGGAAACTGCAGAGTTTGATTCGGCAAAAACGAATCGAGTGTAAACAGGGCCTTATTTCATGAATTTGCTAAGAGCTTAACTACTGCATGGGGTCCATTAAGAATGCTGTGAATAGAAATTATGGTCTCATTTATCACTGAGCCCTTTTTAGATGGACTGATTGCCAATGGAATCTATACAACTAAGAGATGTTGGCTTCGTAAATTTTACGCAGTATGTTGCAATGCATAAATGGTGCATGAGCATTTGTAGCTACATGTACTTCATCAGATGCGTTATTTCGAAGCTACATGTACATGTAACAGTAACACGGCCGATATACCCTTTTGGACATTTTTGGTAAAACTTTGTCAGCCAATGGTTAAAGTGAAGTTTAATTTAAGCAGTGGTTTAAGTTAAAAACATTTTGTTTTTTTTTAGCTAAATGGGTTTTTTTGCATTTCACTTTTTGACTGGGGGGGAAAATAAAACGTTCACTGCTGAGAAAGAGACAATTAAAAAGAAGACAATAAAAAGAAGAAAACAAAAGGAAGAAAAAAATGGAAAGTTCTTGGCTTTATTATCATCCCCATGTAACATACCCCAATACTACAAATTTACATAGTACATGTATGCTGCTTTGCATAAAATTGGGTGCTGCTGACATACATGTACATGTACAATACATGATTCAGTGATGTCAAGAAGTTGCCCACAATGTCCCACTTTGTCAGTCCTTTCAATTCACTCCGATTAATCATGTGGATGAGTAATCCTTGCTCATGAAAGCGTCCAGTAATACAAGATTTCAACAGCACAAGGCTTCAATTTCTTGCACTGAAACCAACACACAGGTGGCTTCATAGATTGATTGTTCTGGGAACAAATATCCATATACAGGAACTGGGCAATGATTGAGGCATCGAGTCAACTCGTTTGACATTCAATAAAATTGGGTCTCTAGAATGACAGATAATTTGCTTTCTCCCTCTTGTTAAAACTTCCCAATTTTAAAGGTGCGATTGTTGATATGTTGTGACAACAAGTACAAGTACCCTTAGTACACCCCCTTCGATCACGTGTACATTTGTTGAAAGGGACTTTTTTCTGTCCAAATTTTCTGTCCAAATTTCTGTGACTAAAGGAGATATGAGCAGCGTACGGCCTCAGACAACACATTTACCTGTTGATATTACCCAATTAACGATGATGAGAACAGTTCAATAAACTCATGTACGTACATCTGTAGTGCAATCTTCTATTTTCCAGGGCGACATTTAAAAATGTTATTGAAATATTTATTAATTTTGCTCATAATGTATATTAATTTGAATTTATAAAGTACATAGAAGATCAACTGGGTGTACATGTAAAACCAGCAGCTATCTCCTCCTGCGCACCTCCCACCCCCCCCCCCCCCCACCCCCCCCCCACCTACATGTAATGCTTTAGTGTCCACTTTTATTTTATTAACTTTTATCAAAATTACGAATCCAAGACATGTCTGTTTGTAAATTGTCAACAGAAATTTCTTTTAAAAGAATTGGTAATTTGGAAAAGCCATTTTTACAAATTGATCAACAAGCCAGTTTCTGTACCACAGAAAAACAATGCTTCGTAGGAGATAAAAAAACAAACATATTTCAAAGCCAAAGACAATCCAGTGTAGTCATAGCAGTTTCTCTGTGGAAACTGATCCTGCAGTACTCATACGTTATCTCGAAAAACAGAACAAGGTATACACGTACGTGTACTGGTACAAATACTGTACGCTTTTCAATCTAGCGAGCTGAAATAAAATGTACACAGAGTATATTAGGGACTCGGTCACGTCAATTAGCTTTTATAGCATGTTTATTTAGTTTTGACGGTGACTGGCGTCAGTCAGGCCACGCGATTGCAGGATGCGCAAACAGTGACAAATGGCAAGGGATTCGCAAAAATAATGTCATTAGTCATTACAGATCTTTGAAAAATCGGCTTTCATGAAAACCAACGACTGTGCACACTATATACCGAAGTAACATTTTCTCTTTGAAAAAAAATTGCTAAACTGTCAATTGTCAAAACACATTTTTACAGCTATATTGATTCGTTTTTATTTGGCAATCTAACTTAATTTTAACATTCCTGTACCAGAATGTTTAAACACTGCCAATAAACCAGAAGAATTTTCTTCTTTTGTGCGCATTACTACCATACGGGCCACTAGTCTGCAAACCTTGCGGGTGTTTATGTTTTTCCCCTTATAATATAAAATTCAACAAGCATTATGAGTGGTACTTCAACATCCACTCAATTCACGGATGCAGTGGCACTATTTTTTTCATCCCCAGTCTATTCATTTTACGTCAGTGTTCTTTCAATCAAATTAGATGTACATCAATATGAAAATTTGAGGCAGGTAAAAACATTAATGAATTTGACTGATAACAAATTAGACAATCCATAAAAAATGCTTTATTTCCAAAGTAACCAAACATAGAATGAGAGAAAATCATGTGGTCCTCATTGGGATTTAAACCGAAGACCTCTGACACACCAGGTAGATGCTTTACCAGCTGAGCTATGAGGCACAATGGTATACACCCTCAGGTTTCCCCCAAGACCTCTGACACACCGGGCAGATGCTCTACTAGCTGAGCTATGAGGCACAGTGGTATACTCCCTCAGGTTTTCCCCAAGACTTCTGACACACCGGGCAGATGCTCTACTAGCTTAGCTAAGGGGCACAGTGGTATACTCCCACAAGTTTTCCCTGAGACCTGTAACACACTGGTTAACCGACACTTGAAAGAATTGCAATTGTTTCTGAATTAAAGGCACAGGCTCGTCAGCAATGCGAGCGCGCCAAATTTGTGCCACGAAATACGCAGCTCCATAGCAAAGGCATGGATTTGGCGAGCGCCAAGGCACGAATTTGGCGAGCGCGCATTGCTGACGAGCCTGTGCCTTTAACTGTAAATTCCCATCCCTATACAGTACTACCCGTTTGTTATTGTTGCTACGAAGTGTACACGTGAAATGAAGTCAGTACCCCAGGTGCTATCAATGCAGCGAAACACGCAAAAGGCGTCTTATCTTTTTATACAAATGACATATGTAATTCATGAAGGATAAATGCTTGCTGGCCTTACTTGAATTTAAGCACTGTTCTGCAAGCCAGTTTTCAAGATTAAAACGTGCACTTTTACCAGGTGAACACGTGCCATAAAGCAGCAAGTTGCTAATCTCCATTACGTGATAATTCTACAAGTACCATCGATAGCTAATTTGTCTGGATCTAAAGGTCAAAGCTATGCAAATGTCAAAGTTTTACACTCGGAGGGAACTCAAACAGTAGTCTTCTTAATGAATTCAGGTCACAGGCTGAGAGAAGATCTCCAGTGCCATCCTTTTGTAAATACGGTACATACGAATGAATGTTCAGTAAGGTTTGTTTTGCCCTCTTCTGACATACCGTATGTATGTACATGTATACTTGTATGTGTAACTTCAAATTGCATTTGTACTGGTGCTTCCCCAGACACACTGAGAACACTTTATAATGTGCTCAGATGGGGCCCAAACTCATGAACTCCTACATACTAGACAGACATCTTAAATAACCACTCCATGACTGACACCCTGTTTACACCGAGCTCGGGATCAGCCCCGGATCACAAACTGAGTGTAAACGCTCTCGGGACCAAATTGGGTAATTCATAGCGGCAATTTATATTTCCAATATACATGTAACGCGCGTAACCGCGACGTACGGTACACTTGTGTTACATTTCAGGCCGTCCCGGTTACGAGCGTATATTGGAAATTTGTACACAGGATTTTTAGAAAGGCATGTCGTCACCCTTTTTGGGCCTAAGTTATCGCTTCAGAACAACAAACTTATTTCTTTTATTTTGAGACCAGACAAAGGTATTTCCTCATGTGTTGCCAAAATGCCCCCTTTACTGTGGAAAGACCCACTTACAATTCACATATATCAGAACTTGGTTCTGAACTCCAAGGTTGAGTTTGTCCACTAAATCAAGACTTACAGATAATACATTGTAGCGGTAGATCTTCCTATTGTTTCAGGCTGTCATTTTTATAGATCTATTAAGTCTCCCCCAAGTCCCTCAAAAAACCTTGAAAATGTTATGACACCAAATGACATAATGTACCTACCTTTCCCTATACATGTGATTCACGTGACAGTGGACTAACGTTGCCGTCGCTACTATTACGCCCGGTGCTCCTCCGGTTGGCCACGTCACCAGAATTGGTAACTAGTCTATCAACAGACTCGCTCTTGGCCGTCATAAGAGGACACGCATTCTTCCCGGAGTATCGGTTGACAGACAGATGCTCACTGCTGCGACTCTTGAATCGCGTTTTGTCTCGTGATGTCAACGCCTCTAGTCTCTTATTGTAGATGCGATTGCGACTGTCCGAGTCTTGTTCTTTCTCAAGTTCATCAATCTTGGCTTCTCTCATGACCTTCAGGATGTAATCGCGTAGGCACTCAAGAGGGTCGTTAGGAACCTCCATGATCGACACAGCGCGTTTCTCCATCAAGTTTAGTTCGTTGGCGCTGAATCGCGGCGTCTCTGGAACCTGATATGTTTGGTCAAACTTGGAGTAGTCGATGTCATACTGTTTATCATTTTCGCTCTGTAGGAAAACCACTGAACTTGTGAAGCGGTATCCCCACATGATTTCAGATGGCAAGTAAGAAGTACGCGCCTGCGTAGTTAGTCCTGTTTGTTCTACAATGCCTTCTAGGATGACGACGATTTCAAAATCGGCATTTTCTAAGCTTTTGGCCGAGTACTCGTACAGGGGACTGTCTTCATTGATTTCATGGCAAATGATAATTGGCCATACTAGGAATATCCGATCTTCGCCGTTGTCAAAACCTAGATCCATGTTGAAACTGTGAAGGGGGATGATTTCGCCCTCTCCGGTGACGCGAGGTTTGATGAGATAAGCCCGCATGTGGGCTTCAAACAGGTGGGAGTTACGGATATCACCAACTCGTATCATGAAACAAAAGCGTCCACCGCGTTGGGCGATTACAGCGTTCTTACTAAACTTCAAGGTAGCGGCGCGTTTCTTGGGACGGGCTATCTTAGCAAATATGCATCCGATCATAACGGCGTCTATCAGGCAACTGACGACCGACTGGATTACGACTACAAAAATGGCGTGAGGGCAGGCTTCCGTTATGCTTCTGCTGCCATAGCCAATAGTTGTTTGGGTTTCCACGGAGAATAGAAACGACGCCGTGAATGAATCAACATTATCAACGCAAGGTTGCCACTCGGGGTCTGTGATGTTGAGTGCGTGATAGTTTAGATCTCCATGCGCTGCTGCAATACTCACCCATATGATACTGAAGAAAAACCAGCTCAGTACGTACGCCAGTGTGAACACGCTGAGAACATACCGCCATCGCAGATCAATCAATGTCGTGAACATGTCGGCAAAAAGTCGCAATCCCAAATTCTTGACATGTGTGTGAGCGACGTTACAAACGCCATCCTTTGAGACCAATCGCTGCATCTGTTTACGGCGTCGTAGCTTGCGTCGTAGCCGGTACGATCGCACCGACGCTTTTCTTTCATGGTGATTGGACAGACTAGGTGATATGCCATTACTGCTGTATGCACTCTCTGATGAATCGCTAACGTTACTACCACGTCGTTCCTCCGTTGTGTCATTCTTATCCTCCAGATTAGTCAAACACTCATCAGTACTTGTTTGCATCATCTTAGGAATATCTTAAGCTTTAGTCTGTTGTCTCATACCCTCTGAGATCATTCTCAGAAGAAGTTGGTAAACGGATTGCAGCTACCGCTTTCAATGTCGCTGGTTGAACTCAAACAGGAAATCTTGAACAGAGGATGCAAATGAGTGGATCTGTCACAAAGAAAAAAATATTACAATTATAATTTAATCGGCAGCAAGCATTAAATAATTGTCATTTCCTGACATAATTTGTAAGCACATTTCTAACAAATTCATTGCATGGTCAGATCGGACTCGAACCCAGTACCTCCTGCGATATTCCAAAGCATACAGCTACATGTATTTAGCACCAGTTCAATGCATTCAGTAACGGATGTACATGTAGCACAACTTTATACTTTAAATCGCTGCTTAACTAATTTTAATATTAATTTTAATTTGTGTATAATATAGATAAATAGATTTATGTATATTGTTTAACTTTTATTGTTTCATTTTATCATGCTTCAGTGTTTAGTCCTTTACTAATTTAATTGCATATGTTTTAACTAATTACATGTAATTGTTTATGTTTTTATGTGCTTTCGTATAGTTTTATCACTTTATTTCTTGCCACTCTTTTAAGTATTTTAAGTTCATGTCTTGGTTTGATTTTATCATGTCCTATCCTTCCACATTATTTTATTAATTTATTCCTAAATTTGTGTTTCTTTTGTTTACTCTGTTTTATAGTGTATATTTTTAACAGGGCCCTTATTGATAGCAGTTTTTATGTAAACTGAAGAGGCCACCCTGTATAAATAAAACAGCTAATAATACCGTACCGTCTCTAAGAATATGGTTAAGTATTTTGTGTTAAAATCAACACCAAGTAGAAATCTTGTGTGGTAAACTGAGTTTCGAATAAGTAGATTTTTAACATCCATACGTGTGCAAAACTGACCAAAAAGTCAGCCGGGTGAAGTTTTTAACTACTGGTTACATTGTACTGGATGCTACCAGGCCAACGCCAAAATATTATGCACATCAACGTCACCATACACAAATGCACAGTGTAGATAACTTTGTGATCAACAAAGTTTATTATTAATCACATTTGTTGACAAGAAAAGCCAAAATGATTAATAAGTGATATCTGGGTCCAAGAAAACCAAGAAAAAAATTTAGTAACCTGAAGCCAAAGCCAAACAATAACGGTCAAGCATGTGTCAAGTGTCACAGTCCATTGTTCACTGCGGGGACGGACAATCAGTACAATGGGACATTGCAATATTAACCAAAATCAGGTCAGCATTTTGGTGGTTCTGTTTATTTTGAACTCAGTGTGCTTACAAGTCCTAGTGTGGTACTACACTGGTACCCTTCAACATTCAAGCACCAAGTCTCAAAACACACAAATAAAAGGGATGCAGTAAAAGATATCACACGGATGTTCTACAACTGACTGACAAAAATTGTACTTGTGGTAGAGGCTTAACTCAAAGTTTGATGAATGAAAAAGTTTTTTTGGCTGGGGAATTTTGTAGCCAGATAAGCAGTGTCCACATTGGACTTGTTTTTTAGGAGGTTTAAACGAGACGATGGTAAAATTAATAATGACTAAATTTTACTGCTGTCGGCATTTGGACTTTTTGACCCAGTAAAACTTTACCGAGACCTTCACGGCCCAGACGTACACTTTTAGAGCGCTATTACCGACTCGATGTGTCCGCATTGGACCTTTCGTCTCGGGAAAAGTTCCCCGGTCAATTTTCCTGGGCAGAAGTTGGCCAGGAAAACTCAGAAAAACTGAGAGGAAAACGTCCTAGGCTGTCCACATTGGACTTAAAATTGGAAAGTACCCATCGTCTTGGTAAGTTTTTCCAAAAAAAGTCCAATGAGGACAGGCCTTTATTCTCACCAACTTCTAAAACACTGATCGTGCTAATACATTAATACAGCAGAGAGGATCTAACATCCTCAATGCGCGCGCCATTATTCAAAAGATAAGAGTCCAACACCTGACAGCCGTGATTGAATTGAAATAATTAATTGCACTTCTCCGTTTCCTTCCGTTTTAATTTTCACTCTTCTGAGAAAGTACAACATGTATTTTGAATTAGAAACCATCTCATCAATTTTGTTTATCTGCAATTAGTTTTCCTCTGGAGTCATAAATTTGCATCATTTATTTTGTAAAATGTCTGCTGGGCAAACTGACTATCTCAATGCAAGACTTGTAAAATGTAAAATGAAATGAATTAAACATAAAAATCACGGTCATTATTAAAGGCAGTATACATCATTGGTAATCTCGAAAATCAGAAATGTTCACAGATTTACGCCCAACTTACACAATATAAACATGATGACCGTAGGAAACTTCCCCTGAAATGGTTTTGTCTGAAGTGCTATAGTCTTTGAGAAATGAGTAAAACAATTAGTTTTCGTCTCATGAGACGAATTCGCCCCAAAACCATTTCGCCCAAGTGCCATTTCACCCAAAAAAAGAGAGGAAAAAATACTTTAAAAATTAGGAGTGAAAAAAAAATGCTAAAAAGTTTCATACTTTTTTACACAAGGTCAACTAATATATTGTAACGATTCCGACTTGCTTATTCGCCTTGTTTGCTTGACTTGTTATCTTGCACTAAGTATTGTATCAAGAAGCCAGACAATCGGTACAAAGATTTCAGTTGAGCAAAGTTACAATGAAGTGGGGGACATTAAAGGCGGAAACATCACCATAAATAATCATGCATTGAAACAAAAGGGTTTATTCTCAACCACGAACTATTCCTTTAAGTTTATTGTCATCCTTCAGAGCGTTCTTACAATAAACAGCGCCCTCTATAATTTAATATACAGCATGTGCAGATTATTCCAACAGTGTCTTTTGTTTGTCAAGTACATGTAGTTATACATTGGTAGCGTGAATAATATATCGTTGTTGCAATGGCCTTTATAGTAGTTCCTTATTTCCATTTGTGACCTCAATATCATGCACGCAAAGCTCCATATACGTCCCAGACGCATGTAAATATGCGCAAATCCCGCCCTGGGAATCTAGGGTCTCTTTCTTGTATATACAGTGTACGTTCCCTTTTAGGAAACAGTCTTGGTCTTGATCTTGACAGCGCGGCGGCCCCTCCGAGAAGAACCCCGAAGTCCAGAAATCAACGTGATTTATAGACTCACTGCGGACGCAGAGTCACCAATGCAATATGCGCGTGCGTATTCTATGCGTATGCGCTCTGCGTCCAGTTCCACAGCTCTAGATTGGACAGGCCTTCGGCAACATTATCCGGTACCTTGAAACCAACCTACAAAAGTGCACATGTCTCTTCTTTGGTGTAGTATATATAGTGACACTACACTCGAAAACCTGGCCATACTATTCACTGAATTCACGGTGCAATAAAGGATTCATACATGGTAATGTTTCAACGTAAGTCTCAGACTCTAAATGTTTTCGGGTAATAAAAAGATCAGTACTCTACAATTAACTGCTCTAGGAATGTAATTAATTCAACAATGCATTAAGCTGGTAAAAAGAATAACTCATAATAAGCATCGTGGCGGTTTCGTCACAATATTATTTCCAAATTCTTTCCAAGAACCATAAATTCTCCAGGGCAGGGACTTACCCCGGAAGGAAGGACGTTGCTTTAAATTTGGCTGCTTCGTGACCGTGACAATGCTTGCGGTCGTACTGTCAATCACACAGTGTGAATATGCCATCCACTCATGCAGCGGGATCGATGTGCTGCGCGCTGCGCTATTAAAATTTAAATGAATTAATATCACATGATTATCATTTGAGAAGCGAAAATGACGCCACTAAAGTGAAACCACATATTATGCCTTCAATACGACAGAAATGCTGTACTCACCTTGCAGTTTCATCGGATGTTCGACTAGTGTTGTTTTGTTGCTCAGAAGTAGCAGGTTTTGATGCAGTAAACGCGGAGCATTCAAACCTTTTTGTCGAACTGCATGCTGTGTGCTGTGCTATGCCATGTGTATGCTGCACACAAAGCGCGCAATAACACAATGACATGTCATCAGTGACTTTAAAAAAGCACGTGCACAGCGGATTGTATTATTTTTCCTGTTATGTTGGGGGCGCACTTTCGGAAGAACAGTTGGCCGATTGCTGCTGCATAGGCCAAGTTCGATCAAGCGACTATAGTTCACTATAGTCGACTAGAGTCCCTCGAACGACGGATTCGTTCGAGTCATTTCCGTTGTTCGAGGGACTCTAGTCGACTATAGTCATAGAGTTGTATACTTACGGCTATGACTATAGTGCACTATAGTCGCTTGATCGAACTTGGCCAATATATGATGCAAGTACAGTGCACGCTCTTGTTAGGTGTTAAAGAAACTTTTGGGACAAAAACTAGCCAACTCTTCTGCATTCCCACACCCAATGGTTTTCGTACTTTTGGACGATGTGTATGATTCCACAAATCATATCGGTTCTTTTAACTTTTAACCTTTTTTTCTTGGTGCAAAAAATGTTTTTTGTTTAAACCAACTTTTGCCAAGAGAGGGCGCCAAACTCTGTCCATTACTGCCTTTTTTGGCTAACTACGCTGTAGTTTAAACATGGAGGAAGTGTTCCTCCATGGTTTAAAAGACCATGGAGGAAGGAAACGGACCCTCCATGGTTATACTATTTTTTTTAGTAGTTTATTCTGTCGATCGGTGCCATGTGTGCCCATGGTGACAAGCGAAGGAACAATGCCGTTGTCTATGCAACACTTATATAGTGATGTCCCCTAACTTGGCGCACTTCGACAACTCACTGGAAATCCGCTCACCTTATAGCAAAACCCCCTAGCAGAATTAGTTGAAACTTACACACCTTGTAGTATAATTCATAGGCTCCAAGAAAAAGTAATACTTTAATATTTTGACTCATCAACAAGTACAAAATAACACAAACAATCAGGACAAAACGATGAACACTTTTTTCCCGAAATCGCCCGGACTGTCGCCTAACGTGGAGCGCGTCGCTGATTGGCTGAAACGGTTTGATGCCTTACTACGATGGCCCACAAAGACCACTTGCACGCACACACTGTGAAACTGTACACAACGCCAGTATGCCTGGTTTTATTCATGTGAAATGCCTATTACAGGCTTCCGTGTATGGTGTCATGACAACCTAAAGCGAACGGCGATGCCTTCACATTCCGGTGAATTTCTAGTAACTGAATGATTCTTCTCCGTATTTTAGTTTTGGAATTTATGAAGGTACTTGAGAACTTTATTTCCATTTAATGCCAAGTGCAACAGATTGTTTATTGCGCCAAGAGAGAACGGAAAGTAAAGCCCGCCACGTTAGGGGCCGCGCCACGTTAGGGGAAATCAACAATACATGTGCAGCAACTTTTTAAAATCTATCATACCCCAGTTGAGACTCCATGCACTATTCATGATTGCCACTAAGGTCGGAGTCAGACAAATTACGACATCCATTTATTGTAGTATTACTATAGGCCTACATGTAGTACGATTACGAGATTTTGTGCGTGTGACCCCAAATCTATTGTAATTGTATCACAATCGGTTAATGACGAGAATTCTCATCTTTCGATTGTGATACGATTGTGATAGATTGTAATCGTATTAAGCAGGCCTCCCACTGCGATTTCTGCCACTAATTTCCAACGATTAGGTACGATTTGGTGAGATTACCAGAGACTGTCTATAGACTCTATACACAATCATACCCTAATCATTGGAAATTAGTGGCAAAAATTGCACAGTGGGAGGCCCGCTTTACAATGAATTGGCAAAACATGCGTGTGACCCCATCTCGTAATCGTATTACAATCCATTTCCCCTTGCGCGCGCGCGTGCTTTCTGCCTCACCACGCGTGCCTGGCCTACTTTTACCACGGCGCTAGGTGCGCAAGCGGCACACTGCAGGCAGCAAGCACGCACACGCAACACTTGGAAAGCCACTGCAAGGGACTATGGGATGGATTACCATATGATGACGAGATTGTGTTGCTCGTGTGACCCCACTTTATTATAATACGATTACAATCCGAATATAATAAGTTTGTCTTCTGACGCCGGTCGTCGTTAGAACTTACAATCGTATCATAATCGAGTAATTAGCTAAGTCTATGACATAAGAATCCCGAGTGTTTTGAAATTGAAAGAAAAACTTGATATTTTTTCATTGCTAAAATCATGTTTTCTAACAAAATGTACACTTTTGGGGGCATTATCATGTCATATTAGGAAGTATTAGAGGCAAACGTGTACAGTATTTATAGCAACCATATTGCTAAATCATGCTTATATCTCTCCCATAGTTCTAAGAGTACCCATGTCCCATTGCAAGCAGGGTACCAGGGTTATAACAATATTGCTTTGTTTCCTTCTGGTTTACAGTGCTATAAAGATAAGGTGATCTTTACTGGCTTGAGTAGAGATTCGCTGCAGAGCCATGGTGGAGTGCGGACGTGCCTGCGATGACTGTTGCTCTTTTGCGTAATGCGATTGCGAATTACCGGTGAGATCAATCCAAAACCTATCTACACTGTAATATTTGTTCATGTTACTATATTTATACTGACTACTGACACTGTCTGACTGTATCAACTTAGAAACAAAAAAATCAATCCTGGACACACCAACTAGAACTCATGTCGGACTCGGAAGAGGAAGACATGTCATGGGACAATTTGACCCCAAAACAGCTAAAAAGCCAGAAATACGATGGGCAACATACACGTAGATCGTCCTTAGAAAGATTAATTAGCCAGGCCCAAAACGAAAGTGAAGATAATGTAAATACACCCAACGCAAACAAAAGTAGGAAGAGAACTAAATCACAGGACCATAATAATTCAAATTCAGACTCGGATAATCCCACACAGTACAACAGACAACAAAAACGTCGTAATGTAAACGCTCAGGCATATGTCCCAAAACCCAACCCTACAATAGTAGTCATCAAGTCACCAGACATAAGACTAGCACAAGTAAATCCAATAAAGCTGGCTAAGGCGCTCAACTCAATAGGACAAAACATAATAAAAGACGTGACAAAGAACAGCCAAGGTGGCATTAGTGTAAAATGCTACACTAGTGCACAAGCACAGAAACTGAAAGGCCTAACACAATTGGGTCAGTGGAGTGTAACAACAGAATTCACAAAATCTGAAATGCAATGTAAAGGAGTCGTCTCAGGAATACCTTTAGAGCTAAAAGACGAAGAACTTGTAGAAGAATGTGGAAAAGATGGTGTAATAGAAGCCCGCAGACTAACGTACAAAAGAAATGGTGAAACAGGCAAAAGTTATTCGGTATGTCTAACCTTTAACAATCCTAATCTTCCTGGAAAAATCCAAATTGGGTATGAAAGATTCGAGGTCAAGCCATATATTCCGCCAGTCATAAGGTGTTTTAATTGCCAACGGTTAGGACACACGGCCACAAACTGCAGAAGCAAAACTAGATGTGTGAGATGTGGTCAAGAACATAGCTTTGAAGAATGCCCAAACAAGGACCAAGTAAAATGTTGCAGATGCGGAAATAAACATTCATCGGCATATGGAGGGTGCAATACAATCAAAGAAGAAAGAAAAATCCAAGAAATCAGAGTAACGTATAAGCTGTCATATGCCGATGCAGCCAAATCTGTACGAACCGATATAGTAATACAGGCAAACAGAACACAGAGAACACCTGAACAAACACACTTAATACCCAAAACTACAAAACCATGGACAACACAAAACACACTACAAAGTCAACGCACCATCAGAAGTGAAGGACAGACAGTTGTTAATGCACCAAACAAGGTAGACACATCAACACAAACAGAAGAAAATGTTGAATGTCAAACTGAAACATCAAGTCATCAACTAATCGAAAACAAACAATCTCTAATAGAGATACTTGTTGGTGCACTACAAATATGGGAAAATACCAAAAATCAGGAACACAGAATCACTGAAATTAAAACACTTGTTGAACACTTGACCCACTCAACAATAACACGACAAACAAGAGACAAATCCAAACGATCCATATCTCCAAAAGGAGCTAGTGGACGAAACACACAAACAAAGACCCAAACAAAGCCAAAACAGAAAGAAAACACTCAAGGCAAAACACAACAAGACAAACCACAACAAGACAAACCTAGTACGTCCACTCAAAAGACGTCATCTAAGGAAAACACTCAAGGCAAAACACAACAAGACAAACCTAGTACGTCCACTCAAAAGACGTCATCTAAGGAAAACATTCAAGGCAAAACACAACAAGACAAACCTAGTACGTCCACTCAAAAGACGTCATCTAAGGAAAACATTCAAGGCAAAACACAACAAGACAAACCTAGTACGTCCACTCAAAAGACGTCATCTAAGGAAAAAAACACTACACAGGCATGAACTTTCTGCTCATGATCATCATACTACAATGGAACGCCCAATCTATAATAGCTCATGGACAAGAACTAAAACATGCAATAAACAACTGGGAAGAGAAACCTGACATTATATGTCTACAAGAAACCTGGCTAAATGAACATAGAAATTTTACAATTCCTGGATACAACACTTATAGATGTGATAGGAAAACGGACACCCAAAATAAAGGGGGAGGATGTGCCATTTATGCAAAAAAAGGTCTAGCGATAAACTCCATACATAATAAAAATACCTCCATCCAACATCAAATAATTGATTTATACATTAAAGACAAAAGCACATTAAGATTAATCAATATTTATAATCCATGTCTAAAAATCTCGGACAATTACTTTAAAGAAATTAAACAATATATAACAAAAAATACTATAATATGTGGTGACTTCAATAGTTACAATACCTTATGGGGAAGCAAAAAAACGGACAACAACGGTCAGAAAGTAGAAGAATTAATTGTAGACCATAATTTAGTCTGCCTTAATAATGGAGAAGGGACAAGAGTTAACCCATCAAATGGCTCAGTTTCCTGCATTGATATTACTATGACAACATCTAACATATCAACAGGATGCAACTGGCATCTTATTGATAACACATGGGGTAGCGACCATCACCCAATAGTAATAAAATTAAATCAGAATTATATATTCACTCCTTTTCAACCCATATTTAAATGGCAAACAAAAAAAGCTGACTGGCAAAAATTTGAAGACGCTTGTGACTCTTTAATTATAGAACCTGACCAAACCAAAAATTCTAATGAAGTTTATGATACTTTCATAAAACAACTTAACAAAGCTATAGAAAGTTCAATCCCCAAAAGCAACATTATGAACGCAAAAAAAGCTCCCACATCCTGGTGGAATGAAGAATGTGACCAAGTTATAAAATACAGAAAAGAGACATTAAAAAACCTCAAAAAAACAATGCACCCAAATGACCTCATTGAGTATAAACGTGCATGTGCGATAGCTAGGAAAACAATAAAAAGTGCTAAAAGAAACGACTGGAGAAAGTTTTGTGACACTATAAATAAACAAACTCCAAGTAAAAAAATATGGAATAAAATTAACTGCATTAATAAAACTCAAACTAAAATAAGTATACCTATTATTAAAGACAAAGATACAAACTATATATCAGATAAAGAGAAGGCAGATTGCCTTGCAAATAATTTTGCTGATGTAAGCAGTAACAATAATTACACAGATAACTTTAAAGATATAAAATTAGATACTGAGAATAACCTAAAAATTCCTGATGATAACTCTAATATTATTAATAGTCCTTTTAACATTGTTGAACTTGAAGATGCCATTAACTCGGGAAAAAATACCTCCCCTGGTAAAGATGGCATAACAAATAATATACTAAAACATATCCCCATAAAAGCTAAAGAATTCCTTCTAATAATTTATAATATAATTTGGCAAACTTCACAAATACCTTGGAAATGGAAAGAAGCAATTCTTGTCCCAATACTCAAACCAGGCAAAAACTCAACAGAACCTAAATCATACAGACCTATAGCTCTCACTTCAACTATTTGTAAAATCATGGAGAAAATGATAAACAAAAGACTTATTTGGTACTTTGAAAAACATAACCTCTTTTGTGATCAACAAAGTGGCTTCCGAAAAGGACGAAGCACTAATGATCACATAATTCATCTTGAAAACAGTATCAACAAAGCTTTTGCTAACAAAGAAAGCACATTGGCAGTATTTTTAGACCTAGAAAAGGCCTATGACATGACTTGGTCAAAAGGCATTATCATAAAACTAATCAATCTTGGAATTCATGGACGAATTACCAAGTGGATTAATAACTTTCTATCAAATCGGACGATTCAAGTCAGAATAAATGGAACTTTGTCAGACACTCATAAGATGGATAATGGTATACCTCAAGGAAGTGCTATCAGCCCAACACTATTCAACATTGCCGTAAATGATCTCCATAAATGTACACAAAACATTAACATATCACAATATGCAGATGATATTGCTATATGGAAATCAAATAGAAACATAAAATACATAACTAAACAAATTCAAGATAATCTTAACAGTATTAATTCCTGGTGTAGTAAATGGGGATTTAAAATATCTCCGACAAAAACAGTCGCCATACTTTTCACAAGAAAAATCAAAGCTGCAACCGAACTTAAAAATCAAAACATCAATATCAACTTCCAAACCTCTGCTAAATTTCTTGGGGTTATTTTTGACAACAAACTCACCTGGAAAGAACATATTGATTATATTGTCAACCGCTGTAAAAATAAACTCAATATCCTTAGATGTATAAGTGGAATAGACTGGGGCGCAGACTGTAAAATTCTTTTACAATTATACAAAGCACTTATAAAGCCCATATTAGAATATGCTTGTGAAGCCTTTAACTCCGCTGCAGTCAGTCACAAGCAAAAATTAGACAGCATACAATACCAGGCTCTGAAAATATGTACAGGAGCTCTTTACGGTACAGCTCTGAATAAATTACAAATAGAATGTGGTGATCCCCCACTACATTTGAGACGATCACTTTTAAGCAACCTCTACTTAATTAAAATAAACATTCATAACTCGCACCCAAATTTCCATCTTCAACTTGACAATTGGCAGAAACACTACTTCAAAGAAAAATGGGATAACAAATTAGAACACACACCCTTTGAAGCACGAAGTGACATAAATAATATAAGTATCTTTCCACAAAATGATCCTTTTCCTTATTGGCTATATATAATACCCACCATATCTAGCGAAATATATAATCAAATATGCCACTTAACTGATAATACAGAGAAAGCAGCTATTGCAACAGGAATTATAAATACTACCTGGAAAGACTACCTACATATATACACTGATGGCTCTCTTGATCCAAAAACAAACACAGTTGCTTGTGGTTTTGTTATACCCAAGATCAACTACAAAAAAAGCAAAAAACTTAATAACGGAACTTCTATTCTTTCTGCAGAACTATTTGCAATACTATTAGCTGTCGAATGGATACAAGACGTACAACCACCCTGTGTCTGCATTTTCAGCGACTGTCTTAGTGCCATTAAAATCATTCAGCAACCTATAACAAACAATAAAATAGTTGCTGATATAAAACATACCCTCCTTAGTATTAACAACGAACCGATCATTGTAGTCTTTGAATGGGTCCCTGGTCATTGTGGCATCAAAGGAAATGAAAAAGCTGACCAAATTGCCAAAGATGCAACAACTAAAAAACAAATAGACTGCACACTTCCGCTCACCCTTCCAGAAATAAAATTTATACTTAAAAATCAGTTAAAAGAACAGTGGCAAAAAGAATGGGAAAAATCAAACTCAATACTAAAAACACTCCAACCAGCAGTATCTCTACATATGAATACATGGAATATTCCACGATGGCAAGAAATAATAATTCACCGACTTAGATTAGACACGTATCAATGCCTCAATAATTTTAAATATAAAATAGGCCAACATCCCAATGGTTTATGTGATATATGTAAACAACAGGACAATGTAAAACATATTCTAACAACTTGTGCAAAATATACTTCTAATAGACTCAGTCTACAAAAATCATTACAATATAATGACAAACACATGACTGTCAAAAATCTACTTGGTAATAAAGATAATTTTAAAGACATTCTTAACTTTATAATAAACAGTAATTTAAAACCATAAAATGTATCACATTTGAATCACCTTCATGCAGGAGCAGCTGCTCGCATTACGCGAGACATGGTGTATACCTCTGTTCCTGTTTGGGGGCTCCATCTATCACTCGGATTGATCTTTAAGAGTAAATGCGCAGGAAGCGAACTATATCAAAAGCACGTTCGTATCTCTTACGGTCAAGCGAAAATAGGCCAAAAGGCTTATATTTTTTGGTGATTTCACCAACTTTTGATGGCACAAAGGGCACTTAGTTTGCCGAAAGTGCCAAAAACCCATCAACAACAACAACTGGCTTGAGTAAACTCGTTCAAGTGAGCTGCTTCAGGTGAGTTCAAAATGTTCAAGGACTGTACATTGTTTTATTCAGTACAAAGTTGCTGCTGTCAGTCAGGAAATGGTGGTTCTGTTACGCCCCAAGTAAACTAAGCCAACGGTCTCAACTTAGTGTTCAGAGTTTATAACAGCTGGCCCAACTATTGTTGGGATAGTTCTCCACTTATTCTAAAGAAGTCTCAACAATAAGTTGGGACGGACAGTTGGCGTAGTTGGAGCGTAACAGTTCTGTTTTGGTGAAATGATGTACAGGGTTGTTCTAAAACCCACAAGACCCCCTCGACTTGCCTTCAAGTTCAAAACACAGTTCTTCGACCACATCAAGGGCGAAAAGTTGCTAATCTTAACCATGCCCCTCATTGCAGTCAATATTTGTATACTATCAATTGTCACCCACCCACACCCCCGAGCTACATGTACCCCACCCCGAGCTACCCCCGAACTAGCACCAAAAATTCCCTCTGGAACCCACCTCGAAAAAAAAATGTATTGTAATCTAGAGTTTCTCGTTGACGCGCAGTTTTTAACATTTCGAACTCTGTATAGTGAACATCTACATTTCCTAAACTGGAACATTTGCTTCAACTGCCTCAAATACCCATTTTACTTCCTGCAAATGGCAACATTTCTGAGTTTGGCTTGCAAGAAAATAAATTGTTTGTTGTAATTGTATATTGGCCTTGAATCTGTTATTTTGTCAATTTGCTCATGAATATTTATGAGGTGTAGTAAAACAAATACAGCATGGTTTATTTCTGGAAAGTAGTGGGAATTACTGGTCCCTGGGTGTAGGTCAGCTTGACTACCTCCCTCCGCTTCGCGTCAGATTTAATCAATTTGGTCATATTATGCCGAAAACAAACAATTACTATACTTTCTAGAAATTGTATTGGGTTCTGTTCCTTACGACTGTCCCTTTCCTACCAAAATTCCCGGCGACGATCTTATTTACTCCGCAGCTTTTCAAATTAATAACAGGGATGCATGCTGACGAATGTAATGGAACGGATTCCCAGTATGCTTTAAATAGCAGCCAATCGCCGACGCGGACAACGGCCAGCATTACCGAGTACATGTAGCACACTGCATGTATTACATTTGAATGCCTGCAATGCACTGCCAAGTTTCCTGATTGGTCCAGAGGAGGCGACAAGATTTCTGTCGCTTGTTCCCCAGCGAAATGGTGCCAGTTTCAACAGGGCCTCGGTGTACACGCACGATCGGGAAGTGCGTTAAAGGGGCACTGTTTTAAGAGGATGCCTCAAACCATGCTGTATTTGTATAATTTTATTGCAAAGAACAGGCCCTAATTGACTGACCATATCACAGCTCTAGGTCAATTACACTATGGTCAGAGTGGATTGACTCGTCAGTCGCAGAGCTCTTGATGAGCCCAAAAGCTCCCTAAGAATGGATTAAATCACCAAGTCCTTTTCCTGCACTCAGTTTCCTTTATGCTTTTAAGCTTTGTCATGCACGCTTGCATTATGAGTGCAGTTTTGAAAGGAAAGTGAAATTCTATGATACATGTACATCCATTCAGTATGCACATAATTAAAGATTAGTACTGTTTACATGTATGTTGAAGTGAGAGTCTTTTAAATGTAGAGAGTTTAATTTCAGTCTTGGGCATCGAACTAGCCATTAAATGCAAGCAAGCTCAGTGGTCGAGTGGTCAAGGTGTCTGCTCTGGTATGCAGAAGGTCCTGGGTTGGAGTCTCACCCATGTGTCTTGGTGGAGGTATTGTGCATACAGGCAAATAAATTCCATGCAATAAATGCTATCAAAAAAAGTTATAGGAAAAGTGTAATGGGAAGAATTTACAATTCCCCAACGAAACAAATTAATAGCAAAAGAATCACCTGTTGTCTCACAATGTTTTTGATGTTAGTCTTCATCAGAAAGCAATGTGAAAACAGAAATTGGGAATGGGAACAGTGGTTAACCACAGTGGTTAACCACTTGTCTCTAATACCATTTAAAGGGGCGTGTCCACATTTTTTAGCCCCACAATTTTCCCGTAGGTGTTGAGATTTTGATACCATATAATTTTTCATATTTTTCTCATTACCATTCTGAAATTTCTTGCTCTCAGTCCGTATATTTAGAAGGATATTGTCAAAAAATCACTGATATTTTGTAAACTAATTTTATATATCCGTTCCATAAAGCAGTGCAGTGATTACACCAACCTTTTTGCTTCCACATCCAAACTGGAGATTACTAATTTCCTGTTTTCTTCCCATGGATAGTATTTTAGGGAGGTATTTTATATGATTGTTAGGTTAGAGTGTAATCCATTTTCTGGAAAAATCTGAACAAGGTTCTTTAATTGTATTGGCAGGAAGACGTCTTGCTAGTCGTCTCTTGAACCTACAACCCTAAGATGTTGCAGGAGCCCACTTGACAATGACTCAGATCAGCTGAGGTCAAATCGTCACTAAGGATTACATCATCAAGGACCGCCTTGGGTAAGTTTCTCATTTTGCACCATCTACATCTATGATTTTGGATGTAACGTGACATTCTTGCAGGGGAAACTCAGGAAGCATTGAGTGATTCATGCATGTCCCACCTCGTCTGACCTTATACCTTATAACTTTAATACCGGTTATCCCATTAATCAAGATGGGGGCAGTTAATAGAGTGATCTGAAAGTAGGATCCACACTGGGTGCACTTTGGATGAGTGACTTGAGGCTTCTAAATGTTGGTCAAGACAACTAAACACCCCGAGACCTTTTTACCCACATGTAGCGGCGTTTTGCAATACGTGTTTGTCACTGGCCCTACACGTAGGGTACATGTATCAGTCTTTTCCCACTAGATCGTCAAACCCGAAAAGGCCATATGGGTGTACACAAACTTGGAAGGGTAACAGTTTCGAACTACAAGCCAAACGCACAAAGAAGCTTTTAACTCGCTTCGCTCCAAGAACATGCAAACCCCGTCTGTCTGTCAACGTTAACCACAAGATTGGTGGGTTAACCCACCTCCCGACCAGGGCTAGGTGTTACCCAGGTTAATAAATGTCATTTTTACCCAGTTAATCCGGGTGATACGTAACCCTATAGTTTGCCATGTGAAATGAATGCTAGAATTAATCTTAAATGATCCTTTTTTGTTACCCTGATAATCTTGGGGGTTAAAGTGTCCTCGGGAAAACCTCTTAAAAATGGTCGTGTTCAGAAAAATGGTTTTCACTTGCAATGCTTCATTTACATGGATTAACAAAAGTATTCAGAAACTACCCATGCAAATTTCTTGTTTCCCCAGCAGCAGTCAAAATTGGGTCTTAAAATACATCTTGCGGCAGGAGAATTTTAAGCAACTCAACTAAACCTGGCGCTAGTGTCTGGCATTGATAAGGTTGTTCCTGACTGACGTTTGACGCGTCATCATTGAAACACTCTCATAGGCGCCTGACTTCCCTTAATTTTATCACCAACCTCTGACCCCTCCTCCTCCAACTCGCTGGCTATTAATAGCCACTCTCATGGTTATACATGTACTGCACTTTGGTTAGAGAAATGAACATTTAATTCCTTTAGAACATGTACATATGTGAGCTTACTGACCAAATGAACTCACAACGGTGTTTTAATTTCACTTTTGTTGAATTTCACTTTTGTGTGCTCAGTGCTTTTGACAAGACACTAAAACCATGTTATTACTGAGCACAATTACCGTTTTTGAAATGCTTCAGTGTCATTATCTATCCAGTAGAAACCAGGGTTGTAGTCGAGTCCATCATAAGTCCAGAGCCGATGAAATCACAAGTCCATGACAAGTCCCGCACAAGTCCGTCACAAGTCCGTCACAAGTCCAGTAACAAGAAGCAAAGGATGCCTTTGTTGGAGTTCTTTTGAATAGCTTGTCACTTGAATTAAGACCCAGGGACTTGTGGTGCACTAATTGTGAAGACTTGTGATGTACAACCCTGGTAGAAACAGTTATTTGATGCTGGCTAACTTGAGCCTGCTCGGGGAAGGTTTTTCCCGATGTGTACAATGGTATTTTGGCAGTAGAAACAGCTGAAAATGCTTTGTGGTGCCGCGTGTCATTTCAGCTGTCGTGCATAGCATATATTCTGGCATTTTGTTTGTTGTAGAAACAGCCAAGATAACGAATAAAGGAATTATTTACATTTAAATTTATTAATTCCTTTTGTACTGAAACCAAGGATTCCTTAAAGGTGCCCATGGCACTATAGCTCATAAGCCTGAAGAAACCTGTAAAGAGAAGATGATTGCATTAGCAATCACATGACCAAAAGGCAGTAAAACCGATAACAAAATTCTCATTTGTATGTGTTCTCCTTGACCAGAGTGGGCAGTGAGTAGTCAACCCCTCCCCCTCCCCCTCCCCCTCCCTCTGCCAATGCCTACCTAATGGCTGAGTTTGGGCAGTCTGTTCTGGACACGGGTTGTGCCCAAACAACAGGAACACGACCTGAGAACACTGCACTAGGAACAGGATCATCACGCCCCACCTATCCATCAAAAACAAGTTACCCGTGTCAAGAACAGACCACTCGAAGACGGCCTAAGAATGTACATTGTCTCTTTTTGTCATTCAGCTATCGTAGTGGGGGATTGGTCAGTGTCGTAGAAAGCAACTTGCCAATAAAATTAGGTTAAATTATCAGTTTAATGAGCAGATAAGAATGAGATCAGGTACTAATGATTCACAAAGGTGAAGGCTTCTACAGCAGGATATGGCTACTTATAAAAGATGAACATTTTTAGCACACCCTGGCCTTTACATGTACCTGTAGCTCTGTGTTTTTTCAATTTGCACTACACCTGTGTTTGCTGTTATTAGGGGCCGTCCATAAAGTACGTACGCACGGAGGGGGGGAGGGGGGTTGTTGACATTGCGTACACCATGCGTACAGGGGGGGAGGGGGTTCCAAGCCAATGCGCATGTACGCAAACCGAAAATGTCTTTTTAGTAAATCGGGAAAGGATGGACAACTTTTGAAGTTGACCATGGCTTCAGACCTTATGTACAAAACATATTAGACAGGCCACACATTTTTCTCACACATCTCACATTTTTCTCACACATCTCACATTTTTCTCACTCCTCAAATTAGGTTTTCCCATTAAATCCCCAGTTGAATGATGCTTGATGTGTCATTTTAAGTAAACAAAAGAAATCTATACATTTTGTCATTTATTTCAGACTTAGGTGGCGACATGCGAATCGTACTACACGTAGTAGTATATAGCACTATACTGAACCATTTTTACCAATGCTGAGGTATATATGGAATGCGTATGCGTGGAGGGGGGGTTGGAGCCACTGCGTACGCCATGCGTACAGGGGGGGGGAGGGAGGGTCTAAAAAGTCGGGATTTCATGCGTACGTACTTTATGGACGACCCCTTATTATTATTATTATTTCTTTCTGGTATTCATACCAAGGTTTCCTCAATAGTGCTCATTGCACTGTCACTCGTAAGCATGAGGAAACCCATGAAGAATTAGAATAAGAAATGGCCAGAGACACTGGGGAATCCCCTTGCTCTTCACGAAAAAATGCTCTGGGATCTTTAGAGTGAGTTACCATTACCTAACACACTGGACCAACGGCTTTACATCCCTTCCAAAGGATGGAGCAAGTGTGGTTGAGTGCCTTGCCCAAGGGCACAGGTTATCGCAGCCAGATTCGAACCCGCAACCCCAAGTTTTCACCCATGATTGCGAGTCAATGGCCCTAACCACTCGGCCATGGTAAGGACTATGAAGATGTGCAATGAATTAATCAAAAGGAAATGTATCAGGAGCCAACGAGTCTCACACTTTTGGTCGTCATCTCTAGTTTCTGTAACATGACTAGCAATGGCCTGACCAGCCCGCGCGCAATCCAGCAAATTCCGATATGAAAATGGGACAGTGTCCACCTTACATGGTGACACTTCTGGAATATGATTTTTTTTGTTTGTAATAAATTTTAAGTACCGGTACAGAGAATGGTTACCTTCAGCATATAAAAAGTATAGAGCATTGTGAATCAAACAACACATTATCTGTTGATACTACCTACCGGTACATGTAAAACACGACGAGAATGATTCAATATAGTAGAGCGATCTTCTTCTAAATGCAAGTTTGAGATAAAACGGAAGACATCTGAAAGGAATTATTGACTTATTTTTCAAATAGGCCCATTAGCGTGGAAAGACCCAAGTGTATCCTGTCGCCTACGTGGGTAATTCCCAAAATTACAGGTCCAAAGGTGTGACATGCTTTTTAAGATTTCCAAGTGTTTTTAGTGATTGAAAGTGGTTTCCCAGTAAAATGTTTTTAATTTTATTTCAACAAATGCCACTTAAATTTAATGTTTGTGTGTAGATATGGCACCAAGGTTTATGCGAACTCATTCTACAGCCAATTTTCATTGGCGTAGGAAACTCGGAACACCAAACTCCTATTCAATACCATATAACAAATTATAAGCCTTTATGGTCTTTTGTTCTGAATATTTTTCAGGAATCGGAGAACAAAATATTCAAGAAAATGATGTTGCCCCCTATAATCACAGGCCACAGTCCATTACTAAGAATTTGTGATCATGAGTGGTGATTTTTGAAGCAGAGAGTGTCGTACGTAACTGGGACACCAAACTCCTATTCAATACCATAGAACAAATTATAAGCCTTTATGGTCTTTTGTTCTGAATATTTTTCAGGAATCGGAGAACAAAATATTCAAGAAAATGATGTTGCCCCCTATAATCACAGGCCACAGTCCATTACTGAGAATTTGTGATCATGAGTGGCGATTTTTGAAGCAGAGTGTGTCGTACGTAACTGGGACACCACAAATTTTGGACCCCTAATTTTGGGAATGACCCACATGTACAATATAGTCACCTACATGTACAATAGTCACCTGCAGTTTTTGCAGTCGATGTCCACTTTGGCATAAAATCGCCAATTTCCATGCGCATTGTGAGAAGAGGGCGGACTGTGTGTGGACATGCATGCATGCGTAAAAAGAAGTACATGTACCAGCATGTACTGTAAAGCTGTGTGAACTATTGTATGGCCTGTGTGGTTCACCTTGAAATGCCCCAAGTTATTTCCATTTGTCCATTGGCCTAGATATAGTTTTGAATAGAATTTGCATTTAACGGTTTCAGAATCTGCTCTGTTCACCAAATGGGATTATAAGTGAAGTTGTTGGCAAACATGACCCGCAAAAGGTTTTTGGTTGCAAACTTGGACAACTTCTAGACCGTGTTTACACTGGTCCCGAGCTCGGGATCAAGATTGACCCCCTGATAAGAATGTGTTGAGGTTAACCGCAATGGTCTCGAGTGCCGCGTTTATATCTGTTGTTGATCCCGAGCGCGGGGCCAGAAGTTGCAGTCAAAGGTCAAGCTAATGCAGCAGAATTCCAAGATGTTCCGTCCAGTTTAGCCATTATTTCTGCGCTGGCCCAAATGTCCAAAAACTTCGCCAGTTCGTCGTTGCTCCACGAGCGCCCGCGAACTTCGTTTGCCATCTTTTCACACGAAGACAACTCGACTCGGCTACTTCGTCTTCGTCAACTTCTCTTCACGACGAAATAATGTCAACTTATGCTATGTCGGAAATCGTTGAATAACACTCCGAAATCCTTGATATAACAACTAAAAACTAAGCTGTATGATAATGACAAAGTGTCGCTAGATAGTTGCAGAGAAAATGCAGAAAGTAGAGGAAATACAGAAACACTTTTTCTCAACGTGTGAAGTTTGTATCAGACACGCAAAAGGGATTGCTGAATGCAGGATACCAATTACGTTTGTAGTACGTTGTGTTTTCGTAACGGACGCCAGCGAGATTCTCAGTGTTGCATCACATGAGTCGATCGCGTCGGGCGGGGTATCATGCATTTTGTCATGGCATATATGCCTGCGCACAATTATTATTATTATTATTTCTTTCTGGTATTCATACCAAGGATTCCTCAATAGTGCATATTGCACTGTCACTCGCAAGCGTGAGGAAACCTATGAACCAGTGGTACCTGTGTGCGTGTATACATGTACTACGTGTACACGTGTACATAATAAGAGCGCGGGCTCTCCTGGAATTTTCACGCGCTTTAGCCCGCAACAGGATGTGGGGCTGTGTGAGGAAGATTTATTGCCCAGCTAACCGCAAACTGATCCCGAGCTCGGGATCGAACCCTCCGCCATCGCGAGACCAAAATCTCGGGGTCTGATCCGGGGCCAGTTTGGTTCCGAGAGCGTTTACACCTATTTGTGATCCGGGGCTGATCCCGAGCTCGGTGTTCGATCCCGAGCTCGGGATCAAGTGTAAACACGGTCCTAGTCCCCATGGATCTAGTCTATAGACCCCATGGATTCATTTAGAGTTTCTTATCGAGAAAGCTGATTAGAGGCAAATGGGAAAATAAGGATTTATTTACCAAATTTTGCCAATTCATTGACTTCGAGCGCCATGGCGGAGTGATCTAGTAGATCATATCTAAGACATGATTTATTTGTCAAGGTTGTGGGTTTGAATCTCAGTCCAGTCTGTGCATGTGCCCTTGAGCAAGGCACTTTACCATATGTACATTGCTTCTCCACCCAGGAGTAAAATGAGTACCTGAGAGGGTAGTGAATGTGTTAAATTAGCCATTGAGCGCTTGATAGGCAGCCGAGGCTGTATATTCCCCAGGGAGCTGAAATGGTATCTACAGGAGTGATGTAATATAATGGAGCCCTATGATCAGGGGTAACAATTATAGGGATTAAAATTGCAGACCAAAAAATGCAAGTTGGCGCATGGCCACCCGGCCTGTCTTCAACATCCTGTGACTCAAAATTCCCTTTTGAAGCAAATTGACACGAACCTTTTTGACCAATTTGACAAGCGCAGTGTATTCCCTTTTTTGGGTATACATGTATTGCTAGAATGGCCTGGACGGTTTGAGTCATGACTGTGATTAACGCCAAACTGTTAGTTGCCCTGCTTAATGTTATGACTTTCCCCAGATGGACCCCAAGGTGCCCCCTCCTCAAACCCTGGGAAACTCTTAAACCCTGGGAAATGATTTTTCCCCCTTTTTGGAAACCTGGAAGAATACTAGCACTGGGTGTACATGCACATTGTACAGACTGACAAACTTTCCACACGAAGAGTAAGTTTGATTGAGTGACTACACGTACATGTATAGTCAACTGTAGTCGACTAGAGTCCCTTGAATGATGGATAATTCCATTGTTCGAGGGACTATAGTCGAACTATGGTCGTCAAGCGAAAATAGAGTACTTCTGGGGTTGGCGCCCCCTACACCCTCAATTGCCTTTTCCTTGTCTCATTCATTTCATTTTCCCTTTGTGTGAACACTGCTATCTAGTAGAGGTCAAATGAAATCAGATGTCTTCCCGATAACAACTTAGACGAACTTTGGCCTATTTTTTACACAGTCCACACCTGTATGGCATATCTGCAAGCTGTTTAGAGACTAAATGCACAATCTGTGCCTTTATACATGTAGTTTGAAAATCTACTTGTGATTTGATTTTGAAAAAAGCGACCTGTGACTCAATTTGGATGAAGTAATCAGTTTCATATAGCTTTCAAATGGCTTTTTTTCAATAATGTGTGTAACGCCACAACAAAACATTCTGCAACATGATTTCATGAAAAAGTGCGTAGTTTATGGAACATTTAAAAATAGCATTGTTTGCGTTATCTTATCGCACAGTTGTTGCACAGCTTACGTAATAAAAAGTTGTACGGGTGGACTAACGTAACTTTGCGTATGTTTTTGTGAAATCGGCTGGAGTACCTGAAAAAGAAACTTATAAAACCCTAAAGCAGGGTTTAGTTTTGACACATAAAGGACAAAAAAATGTTGGGTTAAATAGACCAGACCTTCTGATTCTCACAGAGGTTTTGAGCAGTGCAAAAAGGTCTTGGAAATTTGAAGTAAACTTTTCATAAACCCAGCACAGTAGGAAAACAATCACACGACACATTATACATACATGTATGCATGCACCAGCCTTGCATTAACAGTCTTAAGCAAGCAAATTGTGCAGCCTTAACTATTTAAATCTAGTGCTACTTAGTAAAAGTGATGTGCACATGATGAATGTGGAGTTGTAATGTTTAAACAAACACAAACCAAAATCTGTTGAGAAAGAAAATGACAAGATCTGCCGTACATTTTTATTTCTTTACACTTACCGGTAATATTCAGAGGAAATACATGTGTTGGTGGAAGTTGGCCTCTTCCTGCAGTGATTGTTGTGATGCAATTTTTCCAGGCCAATTTGTAAAAAGTTTTTCGACCTCTTTTTGTACTGTGTTCAGCAGAAGACAGTCGTAGTTGACATATGACATTGTCTTATGTGGACTAATTTATGTGTCCAGACTACAGGATGAATATCTACTGAGCTTGATAACCGTTTTGGAAATGCTTTGGAACCGTCCTTCCAGTAAAAACAAACCAATCATAGAGAACAAGATATGGTATCCTCCATTTGACTTGACCCAACTTGACCAGTATGCCTGACTTGACTTGACCACGGACTCGAAGGCAGTTTGACTTGACTTGACCTGGGACTCGAAGGCAGTTTGACTTGACTTGACTTGACTTGACTTGGGACTCAAAGGCAGTTTGACTTGACTTGACTTGACTTGGGACTCAAAGGCAGTTTGACTTGACTTGACTTGGGACTCGAAAGCAGGCAGGCTTGACTTGACTTGGGACTCGAAAGCAGGCAGGCTTGACTTGACTTGACTTGAGACTCGGGACTCGAAGGCAGTTTGACTTGTCTTGAGTTGACTTGGGACTCGAAGGCAGCTTGACTTGACTTGGGACTCGAGAAGAGGGAGACTCGTTAGGTTGATATGAACATAAGATGAGTTTATCTGTGGTACATGATACTATGTACATACCCAATCCAGAAATCTGTGATGTACAATTTTGAAGGCAACTTTGTTTTAACTTTTGTTTAACATGATGAAGGCATTACTTCACATCCTCTATTTTTCCAGGCCAATTTGTAAAAAGTTGTTCGACCTCTTTTTGTACTGTGTTCAGCAGAAGACAGTCGTAGTTGACATATGACATTGTCTTATGTGGACTAATTTATGTGTCCAGACTACAGGATGAATATCTACTGAGCTTGATAACCGTTTTGGAAATGCTTTGGAACCGTCCTTCCAGTAAAAACAAACCAATCATAGAGAACAAGATATGGTATCCTCCATTTGACTTGACCCAACTTGACCAGTATGCCTGACTTGACTTGACCAGGGACTCGAAGGCAGTTTGACTTGACTTGACCTGGGACTCGAAGGCAGTTTGACTTGACTTGACTTGACTTGACTTGGGACTCAAAGGCAGTTTGACTTGACTTGACTTGACTTGGGACTCAAAGGCAGTTTGACTTGACTTGACTTGGGACTCGAAAGCAGGCAGGCTTGACTTGACTTGGGACTCGAAAGCAGGCAGGCTTGACTTGACTTGACTTGAGACTCGGGACTCGAAGGCAGTTTGACTTGTCTTGAGTTGACTTGGGACTCGAAGGCAGCTTGACTTGACTTGGGACTCGAGAAGAGGGAGACTCGTTAGGTTGATATGAACATAAGATGAGTTTATCTGTGGTACATGATACTATGTACATACCCAATCCAGAAATCTGTGATGTACAATTTTGAAGGCAACTTTGTTTTAACTTTTGTTTAACATGATGAAGGCATTACTTCACATCCTCTATAATCATTGTTGCATTTGTACATTCCATCCTCAGCTGATCTGTACATTTATTACTGTTTTATTGTCTTTTCTTGGTTCATTGCATTGATAGCATTGCATTCTTTATTTTATTTTTAAGGAAGCTCATATACATAAATGGCAGTAAGACTACAAACAAAATCTACATTCTGGAAAAAAAATGACATTGCCTGTGGATTCAAAAAAGTCCTGCAAAAGAGTTTATTACAAGTAGGTTTGTTAAAGGTAGTATACTTGTTTGGTAAACTGTTAAAAACGGCTTAATTTTCACTGGTAATTAAAAGCCTATGTCGAGAAAACTACCTTGTAAAGTTGTAGAAATTTCAGCCACGTTGATGCAGTAATACTTCAGAATAAATGGCTCAAAAAATCACCTACATGTACAGGCGATCTTTGGAGATTCCAATAGTTTTGTCATTTTTCTCATAAATAGGGGTACTTCTGACGAAATAATTTCACAGGATGATTACTACCATTACCATCTTGATAACAAGTAAGTTTTTAGATAATAATTCAGAAGTTTTTTTAGAGAGTAAAAAAAACCAAACGAGTAGACCACCTTTAAAGTCGCAGGTGAAGTATTGATGGTCGTCGACCATAATCACGATCTTTAATTTTCTTCAGTTTCAATATGGTAATGTCAGCAGGTCCATTTCTTTCAAGTTGCAATTCATTTTGTTCTACATGCAAGTCAACTTGAATTCTGAGTATAAAAAAAAGCAACGTGAGTCTTACTTGTCCGAGTAAGCAACTCAAGTCAACAAACGTGTCTTATAGTGATACTTAGAATTAACTTAGTGATAGTTGAAAAATGCCACTTTTTATTCATAGGGCAATAAAATGAACAGTAGTATTGTCTTTCTACACAAGTAATCCTTCGTATGCAGCAAAAACTGTGCATAAAGTTATTGAGCATTTCAGGGGTCATTTAAATACATTTAACAATGTTATGTAATATTCTATTGCAATCAAACTGGCTGTTTTTATTAAATTTGCATGCTTTTTGAGTCCATTATTTAGTACACATGCATGCATTCTTTACATTCATAGTTTACTCCTTTCCTTTATTATAAAGATGCATAATTAAGAATAGTTCAAAGTGTACCTGTCACTTTATATATAAAGAACACTTTCTGAAAGAGGAAACGTCCAAAAATAAATAGGCATATTAAAACAAGAGAGCTCAGCTCAATATTACAGTATTTCCTTTCCACAGTTGTACACTGTCTTCATTTGAGGAGCCTTTTTTCGTAGACCCCTTAATAGTAACCTCGATAATAAGAGCAAAGTTGTAAGAACTCTGGATGCGGCAATAGGGCGACATTTCGGGAAGCCCCTCTCCCCGGGGACCACCGAAATTTCTGCAAGAGTCACTCAAAATGACACCTTATTTTTTTACCCAAAACTTCCAAAAATGGTTCCAGACCTAAGAGAATTGGTTCTAGACCTACGGTAATAAAAAGGGTTCTTGACCTAACAAAATGGTTTTTAAAAAAATATATTAGGGCGACACCAAAATGTCGCCCTATTGAGCGTGTCGCCCTAATATAGCTTTTTTACACACAAATTGTCGCCCTATCCTAGCATCCATAGTTTTTGTTTATACAACATTATACTCATAACGAGGAAAATACTAGGTCCTAATTATTCCTTGTTCTTCATCGTTTTCATTCCCAAGGACCTTTTACTAACAAGGTTTGACTGTAGAATGAACGGCACTGTCGCACAAATCCCAGTATGGCTCAACCAGTAGAGGACATCTTTGCTTGTCTTAACGTGTCCCTATATCATGTCTTCTTTGAATAGTCTTTTGACTTAAGTAACTCGTATCATACATCTGATTCCTTAGACTGGAATTGTTGTACTCCGGTAATGGTTGGTGTAGTAGGCGGTGATTCCTTCTCATTGATGCACGTCATTGATACGCCGGTATAATCCGGTGGAGTATCATTGTCGTTGTCATCTTTGTCATAGAGGAATTTTTCTTCCATCTTTTCAGCGAATCGCAGCTCTTTCCCCTTCTTGCATTCAAAGCTCCCAATATTGTCTGGAACGCTTCTGACGTTTCTGATTCTCCCATTGGACTTTCCATTTGCCAGCGACGTCCGAAGGGGTTTTCCTGTTTTCTCCATAACGTCGAGCTCGTACGCGCTACATCGCGGCGTGTCGGCAACTGGGTAAGTGACGTTGAACTGCGTGTAGTCAATACCGAGGTTGTCGTCCTTTTCGGCCATGGACACAATGTGGCTGCTGAAGCGATGGCCCCACTTGATTTCGGAGGGAAGGTACGAGGTACGAGCTTGCATGAGAAGTCCCGTCTGCTCAACGACACCCTCGAGGTAAACGACGATTTCAAAGGAGTTTTCCAGCAGATCCAAGTAGGAATACTTGTACATGGGGCTCTTCTGATCGATGACGTGGCATATGATGAGGGGCCATACTAGTAGGAGACTATCCTCTCCGGTTGATGCTCCGACATCCATGGGGTAGCTGTAGAGAGGAATGCATTCCTCCTCACGCGTGATCTTAGGCCGAATCAACTGAGCTCGGGTTCTGGCGTCAAAGAGATGACTGGATCGAATGTCTCCAATACGGAACATGAAGCAGAGTTTGCCATTGCGCTCGGCAATCACGGCATTCCGGCTAAACTTGATCGTAGCGGCTCGCTTTTTCGGACGGGCGATTTTTGCAAACACGCATCCAACAAGGATCGCATCAACGAATGCGCTGAATATAGATTGAACGACGACTAAAGACACGCCGACCCAGCACTGCTCGGTTACAGAACGAAAGCCGTAACCTATGGTTGTTTGCGTCTCGACGGAAAACAAGAATGCTCCGACGAAGCCATCTACATTAGCCACACAAGGCTCATAGTTGGTGTCATTGCGGCTTAGATATCCTAAATCACCGTGCCACCACGCTAGACAGAACCACAGCCCGCTAAAACAAGCCCAGCCGCTGAGAAACGCGAGGCTGAAAAACACCAGCATTAGACGCCATCTGAGATCAATAAGTGTCGTGAATATGTCCATCAGAAAGTCAATCCTATAGGTTGCTTTGGTATTGTGGATGACATTGCAAGCGCCATCTTTATTGACCAGGCGTTTGAGCTTCATTTTCTTCCTCATATTTGCCTGATGGATAATCTTCTGCACCGATCGGCGACGTTGGAGGTGACGGGGGTTTCCATCGTTCTTAGTCACATCGCTGAATGATTCTGACCACGGCAATGAAGGGATTGTGTGTTCGCTTTCTTCCAAGTCCTCAGACACGGAGCAGCTCAAACACGGCCTGGCCGGACTGTGGCAAACAGGACGTGAAAACCGGATCACCTCACACTCCCGACATTTCTTTTCATCTGTTGCCGGAATCATCCTTGTCAATCAATCAAGGCCCACTCGGTCAAAGTTCTGCAGAAAGAAATATAACAAAGGTTAATTTACATACATGTAGCAACAAAGTCATTTGTTTGATTTAAGCAATTGATAACATTGGTGCATATATGCTGGTATATAGCCTTGTTCACAGTGCAAAGTCAATACAAAGCTTAATATACAGAAATATTGCCCCATGACTGACATGTAGTTACGAAAGCAAACAAAGATATAATCTGGCTCTGATTTTCATATCTTATCTCATTTAATGCAAAGTTCAACTTGGGTACCATTGTATAGTATACAAATATTGACTGCTCATGAGGGTGATGGTGCAAACTATCGTCCCGAGGTGATCTTGAAACGGCAGTCCTGCTATTTTCCCGAGGCCGCAGGCCGAGGGAAAATAGCAGGACTGCCGTTTCAAGATCACCGAGGGGCGGTAGTTTGCACCATCACCCGAATAAAAGCAGTCAATATTTGTTTTATATACCTCATACATTGATTTTTGTGTGTCAAATGATTGGTATTTTCAGGACAAAATTCAGTTTTCAGAGAGCCAAGCCAAAGTGCACATTGTTCGCGTGAACGCGAACACCACTGCTAGTTGCTTCACGTGAACGCGTCTCCCACGCGCTGGCACACGCTCGGCGCGATTGCGTACGCGCTATGAAATAGTACTTTTAGAAAGTACTATCCTTTGACATATTGCGCAATAGGTCAAACAATAGTACTTTTTTCAGTTGCCCACTGAAATAGTTGAACTAATCCATGTCGCGTGATCTGCGTTTAACCAATCAGTGAACGAGAATCAATGTATGAGGTATATAATTACAGGTATTTGCTTTATGACCAAGATAGGGAATTAGCATTTTCAGGGACATTGAGCTCACATGAAATAAATAGGAAAGGGAAACCAAAGCATTGGACATTTAATTACATCATTAGGCAAAGAAAGAAAAATAGCCGTGTTTCTTATTACCCACCTCAACCTAGAAAATCATGCAGAACCTTTATCTTTTTAAGCTCAAAAATCATAAAAATAAAAACTTATCGTGCCTACCTAAATCCTAAATATTGTGTACATCGCCTTTATTTTTTTACCCCTTCAAAGCATGAAAAAGTTGCTCACTCTTGTCTATTTGCAATGTTGTAATGTGCAAGTGCTAAAAACAATACTGACCGTAATCCTACACTAATATTTTGGGCTGAAAAAATTTAGAGCAAAATAAAAAGATATTTCTCACCTACCCACCCTGAATATTTTTGTTATGTAATAGGAAACACATTGTTATCATTTTGGTGAACTTTAGTAACAAGTTGTGAGTGAGCAAAGAAAGTTGAACCAAGCTGATAGGTTTCAATTTAATAAAACTGGAAGATGCGCAAAAGTCAAACCTGCCATAAAGGCCACCTTAAAGAGGCCACCTGTTTATAGTGGCCACTAATATTTGGTCCCATCTGCCCTGTGTATAATGCTAATACAACCTTTGTAAAAGTGCCACCTGTTTATACACCAAGTTTACACTGGTCCTGAGCTCGGGATCAAGATTGATCCCCTGATAAGAATGCGTCAGTGTTAACCGCAATGATCCTGAGTGCCGCGTCTAAACTCGGTAGTTGATCTCGAGCGCGGTGCCAGAAGTTGCAGTCAAAGGTCATACTCTATGTGTGAATGTACGTAATAATGTGTGCATGTAAAGTGTGCAAGTCCACTTGAATTTCGCGGGCTTTTCCCCCGCTACAACTGGAGCAGATGGCGGTAACCCTCTGCCAACGAGAAACCAAAATCTGTGGCCAATTTTGTCCCAAGAGCGTTTACACTTAGTTTGTGATCCGGGGCTGATCCTGAGCTCGGTGTTTGCATGACCCCGAGCTCGGTGTTCAACCCCGAGCTCTGGATCAAGTGTAAACAGGGTGATAGTGGCTTTTTTTATGGTCCTGAGATTGGCCACGATACACACGTTTTACTGTATCAACAAGTTAAAAGCCTCAACTGAAAATAAATTGTATTGTATTTAAATTTTGACTAAAAGGGGGCGGACAGTCGATTTCCTTCGTAATGTCATGGAGGTAGTGTTTTCTTCCTCCATGGTTGATTGGTTGAATGGTTGAATGGTTGAATGGTTTATTAATTACCTCTATCTGCGACCCCAGCATGGGGTATGAGAGCCAGCTTAAATTACAAAACTGTTTACGCTATAAAAAGAGAACATTAATTATTAAAACTAAAATTAAATACAATTTAAACAAAAGCTTTAATGTGAGCCACTATAGATATGCAAATTTCCCTGATCCCAATTTACATTGTTGTGAAAGGCAAAATAAAGTTTCATTAACTTAATTCTACCCATTCATACAATTTTGAATAGGGCTACTTTTCCCCATAGTTTTCCAGGATATAGTTCCAGTTCCCAGTAAGTTTTGTTGTTGTTTTTCAGTGAAAGTGAATACCGGAAAATTTATGCATTTTCGTCACAGTTTGACCCAGAATGGAGACTGATTGCCATGCAATGTGAATCGGATCCTGTATGACCTTTCATCAAACCACAGGCCATGTACATGTAGTTAGGTATAGGTATAGACCAAAACTCTTCAGAAAACTTGATCTGATTGCAATATGATAGAAATGTCCATGAATTCTAGATCAAAATCCAAGATCAAAAATCCTTAATCAAAATCGTGGCCGAGTGGTTAGGGCCATTGACTCGCAATCATGGGTGAAAACTTGGGGTTGCGGGTTCGAATCCGGGTTTGAATCCGGCTGCGGTACCTGTGCCCTTGGGCAAGGCACTCAACCACACTTGCTCCATCCTTCGGAAGGGATGTAAAGCCGTTGGTCCAGTGTGTTAGGTAATAGTAACGCACTCTAATAAATTCTTTCGTGAAGAGCAAGGCCGGGGATTCCCCGGTGTCTCTGGCCATTTCTAATTCTAATTCTTCATGGGTTTCCTCACGCTTACGAGTGACAGTGCAATGAGCACTATTGAGGAATCCTTGGTATGAATACCAGAAAGAAATAATAATAATAATAATAACTAGAGGTATGTCTGTTGATAACAGAGCATATGGCTTTCCGCTTTTCTTTTTTTGTATGTTTGTATGCATGTAAAACTGCATGCTGTATAATACTACATCTACACTTTGTACAATGTAAATACATACCGTACATGTACATGCACAGTGACAAGATTCAAAAATTCATAATAAATCAACAAATCACGCATGCCATATGCATCTTAATGACCAGGTCCAGTCACCTGCTAGGTTTCAAGGTCATACGACCAATGGATGAAGTAAACCACCTAGGTTAATGTATACTTGAGGAACTCTTATTTGATTACGTCATCGTGACGTCACAATATTTAGCTGCTAATACACATTGCACCAAGTCAAACGACCTTGGCTAATGTATGCTGCACAAGCGCGCTTATTTGATGACATCATCGTAACGCCACCAAATTTTGCTGACAATATGCATTAGAGCAAGTCACAACAAACCTAAAACACAAAATTTGACCTTCATCGGCCTTTTCGTTCTCTAGATATAGCTGTTAGAACAACGCATGTTCAGCTGAGTGTAATTTGACACCTGGTGACGTCATCAAACTTTTGAAGGTATGGGCGTGTTCACTGACCCTCAGTGAACATATGCACCAATTTTGGGCCAATTTGCAAAAACTTCGCCACAGACATCTCTTCAAAATGCGTTTTGGCCATTTTTCAACTTGCCGCTAGAGGGCGCTCTTTCGTGTGACAACCTCACTTTTTGTATTTTTTTGATGCCCAAGGGGTCCTGAGACTAACATTTTTGACCCGATCTCGGTATCTGCTACCAGTTTTAAATGACAGGGCAGCTTCGTTTTCGACCAATAGGAAGCAAGATTCAAGGTCAATGTCTGTGTACGAAATTTCGACATTGGATAGTCATGACCATTGCCGAAGGAATAAAGTTTGTATCTCAAACGGTTGAATTTTTACAGATTTTTGAATTTGTAAGTCATTAAATTTCAGACACATGTAATCTGACACCTGGTGACGTCATCAAGATGTAACCTCTTTGGTATAGTACTTTACTATGGGTTCCTTATTGTGACCAAGTTTGATGATGATCCAAGCTTTGCAAGCGACCCTTCTAGCAGCGAGATAGACTATGTGCTTTGTCTATGGGATATGGGGTAGTGCAGATGTATGCATATTGTTCATGCTTATGTACACTCGTATACATGTATATACTGCACTGTGTGTATGCTGCAGTATAGGTTGCCAGATTCAAAAATTCATAACAAATCAACAAAGGACGTCACACTAATGTAACTTGGTATGTTATATGTTAATGACAACGTCTACGTCCCTGCTAGGTTTCAAGGTCATACGCCCATTAGAGGAAGTGAACGACCTTGGCAAATGTATGCTGCACAAACGGGCTTATTTGATGACGTCATCGTTACGCCACCAAATTTTGCTGCTAATATGCATTAGACTAAGTCACAACAAAACTAAGACACAAAATTTAACCTCCATCGGCCTTTTCGTTCTCTATATATAGCCGTTAGAAGAACGCATGTTCAACTGAGTGTAATTTGACACCTGGTGACGTCATCAAACTTTTGAAGGTATGGGCATGTTCACTGACCCTCAGTGAACATATGCACCAATTTTGGGCCAATTTGCAAAAACTTCGCCACAGACATCTCTTCAAAATAGGTTTTGGCCATTTTTCAACTTGCCGCTAGAGGGCGCTCTTTTGTGTCACGACTTAACTTTTGGTATTTTTGGAATGCCCAAGAGGTCTTGAGACTAACACTTTTGACCCGATCTCTGTATCTGCTACTAGTTTTAAATGACAGGGCAGCCTCGTTTTCGACCAATAGGAAGCAAGATTCAAGGTCAATGTCTGTGTATGAAATTTAGACCTTGGATAGTCATGACCATTGCCGAAAGAATAAAGTTTGTATCTCAAACGGTTGAATTTTTACAGAAGTTTCAATTTGAAGGCCATATATTTCAAACGCTTGTAATCTGATACCTGATGACGTCATCAAAATGTAAACACATTTGTGCAGTACTTCATTATGAGGTGATTGTTGTGACCAAGTTTGATGATGATCCGAGCTTTGCAAGTGACCATTTTGCCAGGCCGAAAGACCATGCGCTTTGTCTATGGGGTTTTGACGGAAGAATAAAAAAAGCTAAAAAAAAAAAAAAAATCAGAACAAAAACAAGGACTTTCCGCAGGAGTGCGGAAAGCCAATAAATCCTATAAAAGCTGCAATCACATGTACATGTAGTACTTACTTTTTCTCCAGAATAACTCTCACAGTGCCTTCAGTGCTTGTCCCACCATGTGCAGTCCTCACACAAAAACTTTCATAAAAACTTCAACAAATGGTATTTACACAGAGCATGAAAACGCAACAAGTGGTTATGTGGCTGCTGGCTTCAGTGAATCTGCACAAGAAGAGAACTCGATGACTGCTTCGTGCTGAATGGCATTAAGAGGAAGTGAACGATTAGTGTTGCGCGGAAGATTTAAACCAGCAGTCTAGTTTATATTTAGTCTGGTGATAATCTGGTGACCCTGAGTGGTTGAACAGAATTGCCCTGGACACATGCTGACATGTGACCACTGCTGTGGCCACCAAACACCCCCCCTCCCCCCAACCCCCACTGGCTGGACCTTTCAAAAATGTTCTCTGGGCACCATGTTCATTACTCAGGCCAAACAAAATAAATGGTGTGTTTACGGTAACGGCCTAAAATAAATCCAGGTAGGTAGGTAGGAAAATAATTTTATTTTGTCATTTTTTTTTACGTTTCAGTTCATGCATTTGCGTGTTGTTTTGCAATGTTTGAAACTCACTATCAACACTTTTAACCATGTTCATGTACAATATAGAAAATGTTATGTTCGTTTGAAATTATTGCAAATAGTGCTCATTTAAAATGATCAACTTGAAAATCGGCAATAAAAGGTTTGAGGTCGGAAATTTGGCCTCAAAAATTCCAGGTAGGTCGGGTTACCGTAAACACACCATTTATTTTGTTTGGCCTCAGACAATTGTCTGTTGAGTTGCACACTTGAAATGGCGTAAACAAACACCGCTTGTACATGTAATATGAACCTTTGTATGGGCAGACATCTTGGAGATCAAATGCTTTGTGCCCTTTTATCAGACATAAGTAGACACTTTGTGTTTCTATTCTCTTTAGGCAACCAAATGTGATGAGAGAAAAATCATGTATTTTCCCCATCGGGATTCGAACCTGAGACCTTTTATACTCTGAGTAGATGCTCTACCAGCTGAGCGATGCGACACAGTGGTACGTTTTTCTCAATGTTGCATAGATGTGCAACTGAGTAAAGTATTAAATGCAATATTTAGCTGTATCTCCCGAGGTACAGCTGAGGGAGATACATATCAGAGGCGGATCCAGGGGGCGTGGGCCGTGGGGTGCGCACCCCCCCCCCTGGCCCCCCCCACCCCCAGTTTGGAAAATCCTGGATCCAACCCTGCATGATTGTATAGTCTAAATCATCAACACCATGTGATTATTAGTTTTTCCCCTCACATTTGTACCGGTATATGTCACACTCTGTGGATAAAAGCAAGTTCACTGGGACCTGATCACATATCATTTTGCTATTATTTCAATAATCTTTGGAGGAAACTTGTATTTTGACATACACTGTACATGTAGAGCCATATTCTGACCGTATTGCTTTAACCCAGGAAACCTACTTTTGGGATTACCTAACACTTGCTCTAGATATTTTATTTGGTTCCGACTGGTATTTCCCATGCAAGCCCCAAATTTCCCAATCCTGTTGAGATTTACAGTTTAGAGACTTTGAGGGCTTGTAATGCTTCACATGTTCAAGACGGTTGATTTTAAACACATTCTTTATCCATTCTTAATGAAAGTGTAATTCCATAAAAATTGATTGTAATGCAGAAGCTTCTCATTTTAAGTATGATATGTCCAAAAAGCCCTCACTTTCGGACGTACTATTGATGAAGCATTACAAGCCCTTTAAGTAGAGACGGGAAATGAAAAATAAATGTCTGAAATTAACCGGACTCCGCTTGTCCACACACGTTGAATCAAATCCAACGATCTATGAGAATGGTACATTTGATCTTTTCTACTATCTTGTTACCATGTAAGGTCGAAACAGGAAACCCGTTTCCTCTTTAAATTATAATTCAACCGGACCAGATAAAAATAGTGTAGTTAAAAAATGTGAACTTTCCAGCTCTAGCCTTAACGTTGGCACAGATCGGTTTTGAATGTTGTTTCCAAGTGACAGAGACGAGTTAAAGTGAACGTTTTGTGCTGAACTAATTTTCTGTCTCTTGTTTCACAGAAGTTAGAAAAAGTGTGCGTATTCTTACTCTATTTGCTTTCTTCCAAAGTAACTGTGATAAAAATGTGCTCAGGTGGGACTTGAACCCACAAAGTCATGAATGGAACAGCAAGTATCTTGACCACTTGAGCCAGTCCATCGTTCAGTAGATTATACAATTTGTACTACAACTAATCAAAGATAATATAATTTCAAAACATCGTATTCCAAATGTGTAAACAGAATTTTAAAATGTCTTTTGTCGAAGTGACCCCTCAAACATCTTTTTATTTTAAGTGGCCAAGATATGATCCAAGAAGAAGAACCAATTAAATTTGTTAAGCCCAATAAATCCTCAAAGGGCGCCCTCTCTTCATGAGTTGGCAACATTGAGCATCCATGAAATGTTGAGGTTTGAGACAACACAAACACAACATTGAAAGTAGAAACCTTTTGACTTAATAGCATAACACACCGTGTTTACACTGGTCCCGAGCTCGGGATCAAGATTGACCCCCTGATAAGAATGTGTTGAGGTTAACCGCAATGGTCTCGAGTGCCGCGTTTATATATGTTGTTGATCCCGAGCGCGGAGCCAGAAGTTGCAGTCAAAGGTCAAGCTAACGCAGCAGAATTCCGAGATGTTCCGTCCAGTTTAGCCATTATTTCTGCGCTGGCCCAAATGTCCAAAAACTTCGCCAGTTTGTCGTTGCTCAACGAGCGCCCGCGAACTTCGTTTGCCATCTTTTCACACGAAGACAACTCGACTCGGCTACTTCGTCTTCGTCAACTTCTCTTCACGACGAAATAATGTCAACTTATGCTATATGTCGGAAATCGTTGAATGACACTCCGAAATCCTTGATATAACAACTAAAAACTAAGCTGTATGATAATGACAAAGTGTCGCTAGATAGTTGCAGAAAGTAGAGAAGTTGCAGAAAGTAGAGGAAATACAGAAACACTTTTTCTCAACGTGTGAAGTTTGTATCGGACACGCAAAAGAGATTGCTGAATGCAGGATACCAATTACGTTTGTAGTACGTTGTGTTTTCGTAACAGACACCAGCGATCGAGATTCTCAGCGTTGCATCACATGAGTCGCGTCGGGGTATCATGCATTTTGTCCAGGCATATATGCCTGCAATGCATGGAACCAGTGGTACCCAGCTGTGTGCGTGTATGTACTACGTGTACACGTGTACATAATACAAGCGCGGGCTCCCCTGGAATTTTCGCGCGCTTTAGCCCGCAACAGGATGTCGGGAAGATTTATTGCCCAGCTAACCGCAAACTGATCCCGAGCTCGGGATCGAACCCTCCGCCATCGCGAGACCAAAATCTCGGGGTCTGATCCGGGGCCAGTTTGGTTCCGAGAGCGTTTACACCTATTTGTGATCCGGGGCTGATCCCGAGCTCGGTGTTCGATCCCGAGCTCGGGATCAAGTGTAAACACGGTCACAGAGGCGGATCCAGCCTCATTAAAATACAGGAATACAATGGATTTCAGGGGGTCCGGCCCCCTGAAATCCATTGTATTCCTGTATTTTAATGAGGCTGGATCCGCCTCTGCATAAGCCCAGTACATAAAGTCTGCCATGTTTTTGCCATATTTCTGCTTTCTAACTATGAAGAAATGACAGTTTAAAACATTGTTTGAGTGTTTCTATTAAGTTTAACATGGCAGAGATGTGACGCCTGAAACAAATTCTATAAACACTGAACTCAAAGTAAACATGTTTCATCAAAATCAACTGCTACTTTATTTGAATTCCTTTTGAATCTCCTTGTACAGAAAAAAAGACACAAATATTATTGCATAGGGCTGGTCCTTGTATTATTTCCTCTTCAAGACATGAAATATTATGAGTAATGAAGACTTTTTAAAGTAATATTTTTTCCCGACAGGTATATATTTTATACCCCCTGAATACTGAGACACGTTCAACAGCCAATACGTACTATGCCAATATTGGCCTTACCGGCATACCGAAAACATTGAACGCAACCAAACGTACAGTATTCCCAATATGTGTTGCATCCCAAGCAGTCCCAACTCGAACGTGGTATGCTTACCATACCAAGATGGCGGACATATCAATTGTGGCCAAGATCTTGGCGTTTAACAGGCAATATTTTGCTTCAACGTTTGGCTTACCAAGCAGAATTTTAAAGTGTTCATTCTATAAAGTGTTCATATTTTGTCAAAATCTTCACTCTAAGTGTGCAGCCGTAGTGCTTCACAAACGGTATTGTTGACAGTGGCCATGTTTGACCTTACGTTTTGGGATGCAGTCGTTCAACAATTCGTTTCAGTTGCAGAATACCGACGCTGCCATACGTATTTTGGGTTTGCGCTGTTGAACACGCCCCTGGTGTATTAATTACTAGTAAAAGGAAATCACTCTAGCTCCGTTTTACTGTTAATCGAACCCTAATTAACTGTTAATCAGCACAATTATAAAAGCTTTAAAGTAATTTTTATTTATGACACAAAATGGTAAAGTGCTACAATGTACCAGTACAATCCTGTCATGTTAGCACCGATTTTTGGTGTCTATAAACTACATGTATATCTTATACATGAACTTTCTAAATGTATTCTACAGAATGAATTAGCTAGCACATTTTTACTTGAATACAGTTGCATGTTTTTACGGGTCATTTAGGTCAAGTTCGACCGTACTGTTTGTGATCCGGTAACTTGTTCTTGATTGATAGGTGGTGTGTGACCCTGTTTCGAGTGCAGTATTTTCAGGTCGTGTTCACGTTGTTTGGGCACGAGAACAAGTTAACCCGTGTCAAGACGGCGCCCGAACTCGGCCAAAAGTGCCAAAACATTGGACAAAACGTTACCTGCATTTTCTGCCTTTTTCAAATTAAACTACAAAAAGAATTCCAACTTGGACAGAAATCGATCGTGTTTTTAACCAGGAGTCTTTTCCTATTAACATCACCCATATAGACGACAACAGTTTTGAAGAATCTATTGTTAATTTTACATTGTACTTTGTGCCATTATAAAAAAAATGCCAACTTTATGGTAACTTATTGACCCCTTTTACCATGTTTTTGTGTCAAATGCTTTACAACATCAGAAAAAAAGATCAGTCATTATTATTTGTCCTTCTGACAAGAGGCATACAATCAAACATGCAAGACTGAGCGATTTTCAAAAAAAAAAATCACAGCACTTAATTCTGCTGTGGCCTTGGCATATATACCAGTACCTTTTACATTTTGGTAGAACAGGCAACTGTGGATCTGTAATCAAGGTTAAGGCATATACATTGTACACTGTGATTTTCAAATTAGGACTGATTAACCTCTTCAGGCGAGAGACTAGCTGCTGTACTGTGTGCAAATAACAATATGAAGTTTGAGCACAGGTTATTTTTTGAGGTGGCAAATTCGGCAATAAAAAGGCTGCTGTATTCCTGTAAGCTGTGGGTTCGGATGTGCCAAAATGAATTAATTTCACAGCAAACTGTTTTGTCAAAATCTTGGGGAAAATCAAAAATTTGATCGAAAATGAAACTGATTTTTCGAATAGTAAATTATTGGAAAATGCACAGGCCTACTATACCTCTTATTGGAGGCTTAACTTTCTTTCTCAGAGCAAGTTAAAGTTATTTCGTCTATTTTTCGGGGGGGGGGGGGGGGGGGGGAGAAACTCTAAAAGCATTTGTATGAAAATATTATCTTGTTTGCTAAAATGTGCTCTTGATCGTAGAAAGACCGAGTTGAAAAGAGATTACAGTATGTAAGTTAAATAGTGTAAAATCATAAAACTGTTATAAACGAAGGGCCTACATAAAACTGAACTGTTGGTGACATTTGATGCATGACTGCACAAATCAAGCTGCAAATGCAATCTAACCAGAAATTGGCCTTGTGCCCAAAAGCATTTGATACTTGTAATGTACTTAAAGGGATTCAGTAAACTAAACCACTGTGGTGCCCACTGCCAGCAACAAAAGTTGGCCATCTTTGTGACAAGGCATTGTCTGTTAAGCCATTCACAAAAAGCTGCCGAAGGTTGCAAATGAAGTGAGGGGCTTGCCATGAGTTTTGGGGAGGAAAATTGCTCCCCAAAGTACAATTTTGTCAGACAATTACATTTCGAAGGAATACGTTTTGAATTAATTCTTTTGAATTAGTTTAAGTATCAGCTGCCATTTGTAATTGTATCCAAGGTAAAAATTGCATAGAGAAATTTTGCATACTAGCCTTATAAAAAATATCCCTCGCAGGTTGATTATTTTTGTTGCAATGATCCAAAATTTTACTTCATAAAAAAGGTTGACTTGAAACACCTAAGTACTCAAAGTCTTGACAGCATTGTCCAAATATGTTTTTCTTTTTTTGGTCCAAAATACCTTTCTGGAGGAAATGAAAAATGTTAATTGATTGTCACGCTTATTTTTTGGCATTTACTTGTTTTGACACAAAAACCAGCTATATATTTTAAGAGTTTTCCCAAAATATTGTTGCATATGAAATTTCTGCAGGATAGTTTACCAACATTCTTTTAGTTCTAATAGATACATGTAAAATGTTGTATACATGTATGTAGTGCATATTAATTGTTTTAAAAATTCATAACAAATTCATCTGCAAATGATAGCACCTTTTAAAGGATCATGACAAGATCACATTTTTGACCCCCACATTTTTCCCATGGGTTTTGGATTTTTGATACCATACCATATTTTCATATTTTTCTCATCACCATTTTGAAATTTCGCGCCCTCAATCCGTATATTTTCAGGGATATAATAAAAAATCCACCGAAGTTTAGTAAACTAATTTATCCGGTTACATAAAGCAGTGCAGTGTGATTACACCAACCTTTTTGCTTCCACATCGAAATTGGGGATTGCAGATTTCCTGTTCTCTTCCCATGGATAGTATTTTGGGGAGGTATTTTGTATGATTGTTAGGTTAGAACAAAATCTGGTCACGCTCCTTTAAATGACATCTAGAATACATTTTGCTACAGAAATATGTTTGATTTGTTTTTCTATCCTTTTAAAGGCACAGGCTCGTCAGCAACGCGCGCCCGCCAAATTCGTGCTCGAAACACGCAGCTCCATGCCTTTGCTATGGAGCTGCGTATTGCGTGGCACACATTTGGCGGGCGCGCATTGCTGACGAGCCTGTGCCTTTAAGTGTATTACATAAAAATTGTTTATTACAGTATATTATATTACTGAATACTAGGTTTCGAACTTAGTAATTGTTTAATCAACTTTTCAAATAGCAATAATTGTTTGGTTGAGCATGAATGACTTCAATAATTAAAATAAATTAATTTAATATTCTTTGGATCAACTGGCCAATTATTATGACCTTAATTAAATCAATTTCTTTCTTTTTTTGAAAGTAGTGAAAATATAATTTTTTTCCAAAGATTTTTAAAACTATATAATATGAAACTTTGTCGGTAATACATTACATGTATTATAAATTGGGAATGATAAATGGAATGGAAGTGAAATATGTTAAGAAATGGTTATTTATAAACTATGAAAATACATGTATTTCCCGATTTCACATACTGGCCATTCTTAGGGAAAAAATATGTGTTTTTACACATGTATCAGGTTGGTATGGTATTACGGTAACATGTAATGAAATTATTGTAAAGCACATTTTGAATGAGCCAACTGCACCAAACTATACATTTCTTAAAATAAAATAAAAACCTGGAAATTACTCTATTAAATGCTCAGTAAGAATGTTTGTTAAAGTGTTTTTTAATTCTTCACAAACAAGGTTAAATTGTGGAGGGATCAAAGAAAAATATTCCTTGTCGATGCTTTTTTGAAAGATGATTTCTTTCACTAATTTGGAAAAAAATATCAGCTTACCTTTCCAGGATCCAGTGAATTTAATTTTGAAAGCATTAAGTGAATTAGTTAATGGAATGCCAATTTAAATTACACATGTGATACATCGGACTCCCAATTGTATGTTTCGTTGTCTATTCCTGTTACTGTTTTCGTCGGGGGTGGTGAAATTGATCTATTCCTAATTCTTTTCAGTAACTTATTTCGCCGCTTATGATCTTCCTTGGACCCATTGGCAATCTCAAGTTTCTGTATGTGACTGTTTTTAGTGTCGTCCATTTTGTCGTGGTTAGTGCAATCTATCGATGTGACTGATTGGTCAAGTTGGTAAGCACTGCAGCACGACGTGTCAGGCATGGCGTAAGTGGTGTTGAAATGAGAATAATAAATTCTAAGGCTATCCTCGTTGTCTGACATTGAAACGACTTTGCTGCTGAAGCGATGACCCCACTTGATCTCAGACGGGAGATATGATGTGCGCGCCTGCACGAGCAGTCCTGTCTCTTCAACGATGCCTTCAAGGTAAACGATGATTTCAAATGAGTTTTCTTTGAAATCAGAGTGAGAGTAATGATACAGGGGACTAGTCTGATCAATCACGTGGCATATGATGAGAGGCCAGACTAGTAGGATACTGTTTTCACCGGATGATGCTCCGACGTCCATGTAGTAGCTGTACAGTGGAATACATTCATTCTCGGGAGTTATCCGTGGTCTCACGAGTTTGGCACGAACCTCTGCTCCGAAAATGTGGCTGTTGCGTATGTTACCCATCCGGAACATGAAGCAGAGTTTGCCATCGCGCATCGCGATCACTGCATTATGGCTGAACTTGAGAGTAGCAGCGCGTTTCTTGGGCCGAGCGATTTTGACAAACACGCATCCTACGAGGATCGCGTCAACGAGTGCGCTGAACACAGATTGGAATATGACTAAGGTTGGTCCTAGCCAACATTCTTCCGTTACTGAGCGGGAACCGTAGCCAATAGTTGTCTGCGTCTCAATGGAAAACAGAAACGCCCCAATGAAGCTATCTACATTAGCCACACACGGCTCCAAACTAACATCATCACGGCTGCGATATCCTAAATCACCGTGCCACCACGCTAGGCAGTACCAGATTCCACCAAACCCAATCCAACCGCTCAAATACGCAAGACTAAAAAACACCAACATCCAACGCCATCGTAGATCAATAACGGTCGTAAATAAGTCTGTTATGAAACGTTTAACATGAGACATCTTCCTGTTGTGAGTAACATTACAGGCTCCGTGTTTGTCCACCAGCCGCTTCAATTTCCGTTGCTTGCGCAGATCATCCTGATGAATAATTTTCTGAACGGATTTTTGACGCATCAATAGTCCCGGATCCGCAGCCTTCCCATCAGCCTTCGTCCGATCCTCGGCATTATAGGACCAGGGAAGGGACGGAAGTTTGTGAGGTTTGTTGTCCATATCCAGAGACACCGAACAGCTTAAACACGGCCTGATTGTTCGCTGCGGCAATGGATTCACCTCACATTCAATACAGTTTTTCATTGTCATCGATGCAATCTGACTGGGGAAACACAAATTCTTCCAGTACCGGTAGCTTACACTTTACAGGAAGTCAGTGATCATCTCAAGTTACAGCACACATCAACAGGTTGTTTCTGAAATCATGAAGAAAACAAAGATTGTAATCCCAAGTTTCTTTGTGCAAGCCACCACGTCGATCTACACAGGCCCGCTCAGACTCAGAGCCCCCATTTGATTAAAACACCTGCCAATAGCTTCATTCCTATTCACACAGTCCACTTTTTGTTTCCTCATCCGAAATGTCCCCCAAAATGTTGCCGCTGCTTTCAGTATTCTATTTTGTTTACTCAGCAAACCCAAAGTTCATGGCCAATCGTTTTTTCCATTCCAACAACCCAAAGGTTGGCTTTAACCTTAATGGGGTTATAGGTCAGGTGAATGCCTTTAAACCACAAGGGTGTTTTGTTTTGTTGTTTCATTTTGTTTTGGGAATAAATTTGTAAATTTAATTTGGCTGTAAATTTAATTTTTCTGTAAACGTATCCAAAATGATAAAAAAAGTGTTGTTATTGTTACAAGAAGTACGTGTTACATAGGAGATTGCATAAGCTTCAGTCAACAAAAAAAATCTAGCAAAAAATCTGAACCTTGAAACTTGTGGGAAACCCAGACAGGGAATTTGATCCCAGCATGGGGGCTTAGTTCCTCAAATCTGCTCCATGAATTAGGGGAAATTTGCCCAGAGTGCAGTATACAGTGTCATTTTAAAGGGTTTTGCTGGCATATTCAATGAGACAAAAATCGCACTTTTTCTAAAACGTCTGCAAACCTGGTGCATTAATTTCAGTGAATGATCATGATTGGTATTTTTTGTACTTCCAGGATCATGGTTATTTTGAAACTACCCTAGCTTTAAATCAAAATTCTGCTTTAAAAAGCCCATTTGCAGTGACCCAAATGTTACTATAACGATCACAAAAAACCTTACACAAAGTGATTTGAGCAATATAACAATTTGGCCTTCTCGTAAGATTGAAAATTCACTTTGCCCCAAAACCACTTAGCCATTGACCACTTCGCCCTAAACCGCTCAAAAACCACTTCGCCCCAAAACGATCGTGTGCAGGCTGTGGTTCAGGGCGAAGTGGTTTGGGGGCGAAGTGATAGCGACAGTTTTTTAATGTTTTTTTAGAACGTTAGACAAAGTACATGTACGGGGCTGACTTTTACTCAGGTTGGTTTTAATCATTCATATCTTCAATCACACAGGGAGATGAAACTATTTGTAACGGTTTACGTACCAATCATGTGTTCTACCTTTAACTCAAAATTTTGGTGTTTGACTTGCATGTACAATGTATATCAAAATTTCAAAAGTCTTTTTGAAACTAAACCAAGGAGTAGAATAGAAACTTACATTTTGTGAAACAGTTTTCATCCACCTCCAAGTTTATCAATAGCACTGTGTTCCAAGTTTTGTAGAATGGAAAGCCCACGTCATCTAACAGGTGGTTGAAGGGACAAAATAATTGGCTGCCTAATGTAGTTCCGGCCCAAGGATGGAAATCTTTGTTTCTTTTCATTGGCTGTAGTCTTTTTATGTCAGTTTGTTTGCTTCAGTAGTAACAGTCTCATTTAACAATGGTGTAACCATGGAGCTATAAAACCATGTGAACTCAAGGATGATTTTCAATGGGCCATTAAGCTAAAGGCTGATGTAAACAAATGCTTTGGGATCTTTTAAGTGCACAGCACAGGGAGCCTATCCTGTCTGAAGGATGGTGCAAGTGTTTTTTAAGTTCTTTGCTTAGTGGCGCATAAGTGCCTCATCTGGGATTCGAACCCAAAAATCTCAATATTTTTTTCCACCAGAAAGCTGCATGTATTATGATTTCAACCACGGCCTTGGGTATGCATGTAAATCATTCAAGGTTAAGTTGGGTGTTTTTTTTTGGTTTTTTTAGTGGTGTTAGGGGTTATTACAGAAAGAAAGAAACGCAGTGGTTATATTGAGAACTTAAAACGTGAATAATAAGATGAGAAACAAGTTTTTGTTTTTTTCCTCAATCCATTGTTCCCTTGATTGAGACAGGAACTACTTGTTATGATGTTATGCTGCATGGATATTCCTAGGAAGGAATTGATTAAACATAATAATGCTCTTGCTTAGGCATTCTGCAGCCTTGCCAAGAGTCCTAGACGGCTAGTAATAATACTAGTCTTTTTAATTCAACGTGTGGATGTTCACGAACAGCTTAAGGGGAAATGTTCAAGTTGCCAAAAACTTTAGCCAGGGATTTCCTCCAACTTCCAAGTTATCCCCATCTCAGTACACCTGCCAGCTCTTGAACGAATATGAGTCAGCGCAGTAAACCTATGTGCTCGATCACATGCAAACATTAGGGATGATGAGACACCTTTTTTCCCCTTAATGCTGAAAACGTTTATCTCAGTTATGATCTGATTCCGGTTTTACATTGTATGCTGACCTGACTGTTTTTAGTTAAACTGAAGACACCGAAGCAAGTCTACATGTACTTTATAAAATAACATAGATTGAATAATAAACTTAAAACAATTAATCACTCGCAGGAAGAGTCTTTTGTTGCAGTTGACTTAGTTTTAATGTTTGGCAAATATATCTTAATTGCCGCTTGAAAAAAAATATGCCAGACAAAATCCTGCCGGTGTCCTGGGCCAGTTGTCTGCCAGATAATCCTGGTGGGTGGAAACTGAGAAGTCTGCCCTTTGACAATGGAGGGCCTTCCTCTATGCTTTGACCAAATCAGAGGAATTAACATTTCTTTCATGTTTTGTTTCTTGTGACACATTCCCAGGGGTCACCTCTAGTGAGATGGATTGATCGATTTCATCGCCAGAGCTGTGCGGGTAGGAAGCGGTAAATGACTTGCAGACTTAAACGGGAAGCATGTTGTCAAGTTCTTGGAGGGGGAAGGTATACATAAAACATTGTGCAGTTGGAGCTTAGCCAAATGTCTCATTTTTATGAACTTGGCTACAACTCTGGGCAAGTGGCATGAACGGAAATCCATACTTTAGCACTTTATACAATGTGGCTACAGTGCATTTGACTAAATCATGAAAGTGAAATTTTGTCAACATAATGAAAAGGTTGCCGCCATTGTGATAATATTCCTTTTGAATACCGGTATATTGTCATTTTATTTGAAAGTTGGAGGAATGCTAGTTGTAGCTTTAATCTTTTACTCCAGAATGTTTTTTTTTTTCAAGATTAGTGAGTTTGAGATTGTCACATTGACTGTGGACTGGGACGTGATGACGTTGATGTTTGAGGCTTTGCGCATGCATCAATTCATCTCTCTCTTCCACTTCCACAATTGAGAATGCAGCGACTGTGGTTTTGGCATTCTCAATTGTGACAGTGCAGTGGATGAGAGAGATGATTTAACGCATGCACAAAGTCACAACATCGACATCATCATGTCGCAGCCCACATAGCCAACTTGACAATCTCAAACTCCCTTTGTACTCAATTTAATAATGTTACTAGGGAGCCGCTAGCAGCGAGCCTGTGCCTTTAACACCAAGTGTGGCTTTAGAGGAAGATTCAGTCAGGATCAAAATGTCACTGAAACATTTATGCCTGTGACATGCTAAACAACTTTGTGCCTAAGCTTTGCTTCATAATGACGGATTACTTGTTCAGCAAGACATGCTATTGTTCGTTTAGATGTAAAATCAATAAAAGGTGGCCTTTTTCAACTTTGAATATTTCACTGCAATAAATCACAGACAGAGGGCGCTGTTTTGAGTGCATCACGTAAGGTAGACAGAAGGGAAAAGTTAAGAAAAAACATAAGACTTCAAGTTGGACTTGTGGCAAATTGCTGCAGTTTCTACCCCCAGTTTTGTCATGGCTTACAGCAGGCAACATGTAAAACAAACTCAAACAGCCATGGATTACAAAAGTTTCAGGAAAATTGAGAAAAAAATGGAATCTTTTGTGTACAGTTGAATGTGATTTTCCTGTGTTTGCCTCTTGTGACATCGTGACCTTGGTCATGAATATGCATATTCGCATCAGCATAAAAACAAAAAACCTTTGTTTTAACCCCCAAAGCAAGCTCCAAATAGGATTTTTATGACTTTAACTGAGTAGAGTGGTTTTAAAGCATAGATTTCATTGATAAAAATCCTAAATAAGGGGCCCTTTGATAATCAAACTTTTGTTTTCAACCTTTTTAAAATTTGTTTTAAGATGACCAGCTGATTTTGGAAGAACACCGATATGGTGAGATGTGATGCGGGTGCCATACAGGTCTCAGACCGAGGGTTCAAATTTCTGGTAAAAATCTAGACAACAGGGCTAGTGACTCAACGTTTCACTAGACCAAAGATATTTTATGAGACCATGGCCACAAAAATATGCATTTGTTGTTTAAACTGAGAAAAAGTAATAGGCATTCTGTGAAACTAGCACATCATTTATTTATGAAAACCTATCCTTCAACATGCTCTGCAGCTTGCATGGTGCTTGCATTTCACTTTTTGTAACTATAGTTTCTGTATAATTCCTGTTTTAGAATGTTTGAAACCACTGAGTGAAAGTGATGCCAATGCTGTCTGTGTCCTTCATCACAAGACTTAACTTGTTGCCCTCCCTGGTGCAAGATTGTTTTGACAGCATTCTACCTGCTGAGTTTTAGGTTATTGGCCTTGGTTCATTGTGATGGGTTAGATTACAACCACCTGCATGCTCAACCAACATGATGAAAAAGGTTACCTGAACCATACAGCAAGGCTCTATGCCTGTATGAACCAAGCTATTTCACTGTACATGATGTAGGCCTAAAATGCACCCCCTCCCCCCCCAACCCCCCCAACCCCCCACATTTTGATGCATTTATAAAAAATGGCCTTTTCAAGTTAATAACAAAATTGTTTAAAGAAATGTCTGTGCAATTTCTAAATTATGTAGAATATTTAAAATAATTTACAAATGGTTAGACATGTCTTGGTATCATAGTCTTAAAAATATTTGTCGAATAATTTTTGGTAATCAATTCCATAAATTCCATATCAATTCCATAAGTGTCACGACATATAAGGGGGAGACACTGTGTCCAGTTTTCATGGAATGACCCACAGGCAGTAATTCTTCAGAAAACTTGAAAAATCCATTCATGGTTTTTGTGTTGAGTTGATTGGTAAAAAAGGTTCACACAAAATACCAAAGCTGAAAACCCTCCCGGATTCTTTGGAAAATGACTAATTTTGTGAGTCCTAGCTAGCTGTCATGGATAAAAACCCGAGATTGTCAATTAACAACCTTGGGTTTTTTGTTATAGATATTTGGGGTCACGTGGTGTTTGGTACCATTGTTATTAACTCCTTTTTTTTGTCAACTCACGAAAAAAAATTGGGGTCACTGCAAATGATTTACTCTACCTTTAAAGTTGCCAAAACGAAATTTACTATTCATGTATTCATGATATGGATGTGATGTCACAGCAGGTATCGTACTCACAAGAATATCCCATCGACTTATATAGACCATATCGAATAGCCACCATTTTGTGGGGCAGTTTCTTTGTTGCTCGAGGACATGTATGGCTGCACATATTGTGCTTATACATTGTTGAATAGTTTAAGCATAACAAAAGGTGCCCCACAAGATGGCAGCTATTCGATACGGTCTATATACCCAGTGTAAATATGCGACAGAGCGACTCCCCCTCCGCCCTCTCCGTTGCAATATACCTCAACACACTTCCCTTTTGTTATAACTTAAACCAACAACCTCCCCCTCAAACCTGAAAGGAATTCCTTTAAAATTCCTTGGATTTTTGAGACACAATGGGGGAAACAATGAAAGGGGGTGTACCCTTTATAACTATCATGCTCAAAAGTTGCCAATATCAAGAATGTTTTTGCAATCCTGTGTTGTTTCTTGGAATTTCTGGTATTCTTTTGTGAGGAGTTGTATTCATGGTATTTGGTGCATGATATGACAGAGGGTACTACCGCCGCCCCTTCAATTGTTCCCCCATTGTGTCTTAAACATCCAAGGAATGGGCACACTTGGAATTCCTCGTTGCTCGGACCATAGCTCCATGCTCTGACTTATATAAGGAGTGCTGATCACTATTGGTCAGTTCTTCCGTGGAACATGCACTGGCTGTCACGGTGACTTCTGTGCATATAGTGCTAGCTGCTTCTACCTTGTGAGCTTCTTCCTCCATGGTTATGGCAAGTCACTTCATGGCAAATTCTACAATATTTTTACATTTTGGCACATTTGGAGAGCTCTCTTAAAAATACTTTTTTCCTTCTTCTTGTATCTCTTAACATCACTATTTGACTGCCGTTTGTCCGTCTGTTTAAAATAATTTCATTTTGAATTCTGTTTTGCTTTGCTTTTTACTAGTGTTCCTATACAATTGGACAAAGCACCTTCATATTTTGCATTAACAAAATTATCGCTTATTTTTAGATAAAAATGCACAACAGCTGTGATAATGCTTGAACACAATAATCCTTTATAAATGTAAAGCAAAGACTGAGCCCTCATTTCATACGTAATTTTCCAAATGTCCCAGCTTGGCATAAATTATATACATTTTTTTGCTCCATAACTTCCCAATTGTGGATTTTTTAAAATCAATATTTCATTTGAAGGCTACATGTATCTTTGGCAAATCCGTTAAAATTATCCATTTAATCGGATTTTAATCGGATTTATTTTTTAAGGTGAACCCCCAAGGTATGGTAAAGTATAATTTCTGAGAATTGAATTTGAAGCACATGTTGCTCTCAAAATGACCTCGGGTTGGAAAAAGTGATCGATTTCACTTTGTGGGAGTGGGAATGTTGGAGGGGCGGTGTTCGTCTGTTTTTTTGGGGTCTTTTGTTTTAGTTTTTGTTTGAGTTATGTAACGGTAAATCTCGGGGTTTGGAAATTTCATTTCGGGGGGCGTTTCCAAAAGGTTTGCCGTCGTCACTGAAGAGCGCCCTCTTTTGACAATGTTTTCTCGCTTTGTGTTGTAATCTATCGTGCACGTGATGCGCGCGCGCTCACCGCACCACGTGTACATTTTGTTCAGCGCGCGCGGTCATGGCGGTGAGTACGTGTATTTCTTGGCTAAATTTTCTCGCACTTATGATCTACTTTCCAAACACCAAAATATTTAACTCGGTTTGCATTAAACGTAAAATTACGCATGCAGTATAGTATTAAACTTGAAGAAAATCTTGGGGGGAAAATTGGGAGGAAAATGAGTTAACCAACTTCGATGTCAATGGATGGAAATTTATAAAACCCAGGTGACCTCCGCCTCCGGGTTCCAACCATACCCTGTACCAGCTGCTAGCTGTGTACGGGTGCAGGTCAACTCGACCGTTTATTAATTTATAATACATATCGCAAACCACGTCCCATAGGGTCCAAGTTTAATACTCGGACTAGTAACAATATACGGCGCATCAGTTTTAAATAGCGGGTCAAAATTTTGACTTATTAATATTATTCTCCTCGGAAAGGTGCCATTTCTAACCTAACAATCCTAACATGCCTATCTCGGAAAGAATTGACAAATTAGATGTCACTTTTTTTCCCTTAAAATTACTTTTTAAGCTCATCAGGGCTGCTTTCGAGCGCTCGTCCCTGGTGCTCCCAGGTGGTGGAAACGTTACGTCACACACATGCTTACACACGCTTTCGGGCGAGCACCATGGAGCATGTGACCTGGTGCCGCGCTCGAAAGCAGCCCAGTAAGGAAAACATTTTACTTGGGAAAAACCTCGGACTTTTTCAGCCAGTCCCGCATGTTTTGTACATAACACCTTAGATGTCGGACTTGTACATTGTTGTAGGCCTACTTGCCAAATTATGGGACTATTTTGCAGTTAACGTGGTTCGGTTACATTACCAGCTTTCACAAGTATTCAAATTTGTGTGCCAAAAGATTCATCAATGATGCTTTTTAATGACCAAATAAAGTTGATAGGACCTAAAACTCGGCCCGAGAGGTCAAGTTGCGGACACTCTTAATCTCTGAGATGAAAATATTGGACAGACATTCAGGATTTGTGTGAAATTTGTGCTGTACTAAGCAGGGTTGTAGTCGATTCTATCACAACTTGACAAGTCCTGGCGCTTATGGCAAGCCTTCACAAGCCCCTGGCTCTTTAATATTCAAATGAACTGCAATAATTATACTGTACATTTTCTTCCCTTTTCTTTTTGTTTCCTTTTTAAGCCGCTGAATTCTGGTTTGCCAGTGTGTGGAGGTTGGAAGTTGTACATGTAGAACAAGGTTGGTAAGAGTTGTTTTTGATGTGAGAATTCTTGGTTTTAGACCCAAGTTGCCTTCAGTGATGTAACGATGACGAGTCCGATTGGTCTCTCCCATTGCCATGGTAACCACAGCTTGACATGTTTTATGTTAGACTGGTTCAGGTTGCCTGGCTTCTGGGAGCAGATTAACTTTCTTGATGAAAAGTGCGAGGCATTTGTCTGAGAAGGCAATCTTTTCTTTTGGAAAATATTGTGATTAAAATTTATCTAGCTGGTTTTTTGTGGCTAATAATATCTTGGAATAGACAAATTTCAAATTGCCACCAGGTTGTGGATCTTGGGTAAGGGTTGATCAGAATTTACTTTTCTTTAAAATGACTTGTCGGGCAAATTTAGGTTTTAAGAAAATGTTAAGATTTGTGATGAAATACTTTTAACAATTTTCAGCCTGTCTAATGTTTTGTACACAAGGTATGATGTGATCAACTAATCTTTTTTTTTCCGAATCTCAATGTTCAGCCAACTTAATATGTCAAGCACCTTATATTTCCAAACATCAATACAAAGAACTAGGACCATGTATTTTTTCCCAATTTGAAATCTGGATTTTGTTTTTGTAATTAAAATCTATTTATGCTAGAAGGAATCCTCCATGTCTACTTGTCCAACTTTACCAGATGCACCATGAGTCCTCCAGGATTTCAGGTTAGTATTTCTACATGTATATATAAAAAATGCCTCGGCCACTTTACTTAAGGTTTGAATTGCAAAAATGGCCTAGTCTGTCCAATATTATGACCTCTAAATCAAAAGTATCGTGCAGTGGATGACTTTAAATGTTTCCTGTATGCTTTATTTTAAATCGGTAGCGGATATTTTTCAAAAGGGCCTTCTTTGAATATGTAGCCACTTTTTAATTGGCTGGAATTTGATTTTTTTTTTTTACACATGCAGTGACAATGGACATGAAACACGACTTCTAGGCCCTATATTTTTTTATGTTCACAGATAAACAAACTGACGTCATGTTTGAGGTCCATTGGCCCTCGCTTTCAGTTTGGTTAGCAACAAGTTGACCAATAGTTAATGGAATACACATACATTGTACATCTTTGTAATATCAGGCGGCCACTGTCGATGACGATTCACTAGACGTTACCAATCTCTGCATGGTGCATTGTCCTTTGTGACAATTGCTGACCATTGTAGATAACAGGACACCACTGAGACATGGCGCCACAATTTGCCGATAATTAAGTCTTTTTAATCATTTAAATCCAGAGATATATACATGATTTGAAGTGGTCATTTTATGGATGGTAAATAAACACAATCTAGCAATAGACATATATCACGGTGCGGCCATCTTCCTTGTCCCCTATTAAAGTGAGCCTAACCAAAACGATGCTTGCAGGAAAAATAGTTTAGTCCCGTGTTGAAATTGTTCATTGTGTGCATCATAAGGTCTGAATTCATGATCAACTTCTCAATGGACCTAAAACATAAGACGTCATGGTTTTACATGCATGCAAGTCTACGGGGGAGTTTGAGGGTACCAGACTACATAGGGCCATACATGTAGGAAAGCACGTATGTGAACAAACTGTGGCGTCATGTTTCAGGTCCATTTTTTTCCCTTGATTCCTTGGGTTCCCCTATACACATGATACTTGTATGTTGGGGTTTTCCTCCCACCTCTAAAACATTTCTTTCTTTTCTTCACAGGTTTTTTCAGGCGTACGAGCTACAGTGCCTCGGGCACTTATGAGGAATCCTTGGTTTCAATACCAGAAAGAATTAATAAAGCGAGTGAACACTTGGAGTTGGTAGATTGTTAGCAATCTCCTTGAGAAAAGAGGCGTCATATGCTACTCTACCTTATTCAGTATATACGGTAGGTAAGACGACATAGTGTGAATTACGGCATCTCCAACAGTCCATGTATTTCAAAATAGGTTTTCAGTAATTTTCTCGAGGTTTCTGGATGGATCTGGGGTCCAAATCCTGGATTGCTGGAAGAACACAATGATGTATTTGCCACAGAGTGGGGCTATCTTGCATATAACATATGTGTAGTTCGGTTATATTGCCATCTTTCACAAGTATTCAAGTTGTCTGTGCTAGATTCATCAATGATGCTTTTTAATGACCAAATAAAGTTGATAGGACCTAAAACTCGGCCCGAGAGGTCAAGTTGCGGACACACTTAACGTCTGAGATGAATTATTGCACAGACATTCAGGATTTGTGTGAAATTTGTGCTGTGCTAAGCAGGGCTGTATTAGTAGAGTCTATCACTAGCTCCTCCCAAGTCTCTGCCTCTTAAATGAAGTCCAATACATGTAATTATGCATTGTCTTCCCTTTCATTTTTGTTGTGTTTTCAAGATGCTGGATCTTAACTGCCAAAGTGCGGAGGTCGAAATAAAAGGTTGGTAACTTGTGTAAAAACGTTGTGTAGTGTTTTCAGCTTCCTACCCAAGTTTCCTTCAGTGATGTGACGATGACGAGTCCGATTGGTCTCTCCCATTGCCATGGTAACCACAGCTTGACATGTTTTATGTTAGACTGGTTCAGGTTGCCTGGCTTCTGGGAGCAGAACAACTTTCTTGATGAGAAGTGCGAGGCATTTGTCTGAGAAGGCAACCTTTTTTGGAAGTACTGTAATTAAAAATTACCCAGCCAGTTTTGGAGAATTTTTTTCTTAGAATAGATGAATTTCAAATTGTTACTAGGTCGAGGCTTTGTGCTCAAGCACGGACTGTATTACATCAAGTGCCTATGGGCCGTCCATAAAGTACGTCTACACTACACTACACATGCCGACTTTTTAGACCACCACCCCCCCACTCTCAATTATATTTGTAAGTAATTTAAATCTAAAGAAATTTAAATCTAAAAACAAGTATATAAGGGGGGAAAAAAAGCCCTAAAGGATCTTTTTTTTAATGAACTTTTTCTTTCTAGAATGAATCGTCGATGTCTACTTGTACTTGCTAGGATTTAGCAAATGCACCATACTAGCAGCACCCTCATGCGGCGAACACTGATTCGCTGTTCAAAACAAATTATCGACCGCGGATTGCATCGCCGATGCGATAGATATGCGTGGTAAGTGAACGATGACACCAGTGGCTAGCGAATCATGTTTGATGACTTTACACTTTCAAAGTGTTATTAGAGGGGAAACTGGATTATATTTGTCAGGGTGCCAACGGAACCTCTGTACCGGTAGTGGATAATGCTGCCTCCCAAGTCTCTGCCTCTTAAATGAATTCACAAGTTACTAACTGCACTACATGTAATTATGCATTTTCTTCCCTTTTCATTTTTTTTTGTTTTCAAGATGCTGGCTCCTCTAAACTGCCAATGTGCGGAGGCCCAAATAAAAGGTTGGTAACTTGTGTAAAACGTTGTGTAGTGTTTTCAGCTTTTTACCCAAGTTGCCTTCAGTGATGTAACGATGACGAGTCCGATTGGTCTCTCCCGTTGCCATGGTAACCACAGCTTAACATGTTTTATGTTAGACTGGTTCAGGTTGCCTGGCTTCTGGGAGCAGAACAACTTTCTTGATGAAAAGTGCGAGGCATTTGTCTGAGAAGGCAACCTTTTTTTGAAAGTACTATAATTAAAAATTACCCACCCAGTTTTGGAGATTTTTTCTTAGAATAGATGAATTTCAAATTGCTACTAGGTCGAGGCTTTGTGCTCAATGGCCATCCATAAAGTACGTATACACTAAATGCCGACTTTTTAGACCACCACCCCCACCCTCAATTATATTTGTACGTAATTTAAATCTATAAAAAAAAAAAAAGCCCTGAAGGATTTGTTTTTTAAATGAACTTTTTCTTTTTTCATTCTAGAATGAATCGTCGATGTCTACTTGCAAGGATTTAGCAAATGCACCATGATGAGACCCCCGGCATGTTTCAGGTTAGTATGTGGGGATTGTAATATGGAAATAATTAGGCAATGACCTTAGCCAATGAGAGATTTGCTTGACCTTTGAAAGCCAAATGGCCTGGCGGATGGCGCCGGTCCAACTGATGTTACTTCTTGGTAAAAATAAGATTATTGTTCATACAGTGAAATGTTCAAGTGCAACCTTATAAGAATTTAGAGTCCGTTTCCTGTGTGCCTTTACTTTTAATCTGGTTGAATTTCCAATATTTTGGCTAATCTGGCCACTTGGATTTTATTTCAACCGGCTCATTTAATTTGAACTTCTTGAAGGGAACTTTGGTTTGTGTGGGTCACATTGGCCCTTTCTTTCAGTTTGTTTACTGGCAAGTTGACCAGTAGTTGATTGAATGCAGCACTCATCTTTGTAATATCAGGCGGCCACTGTCGATGACGATTCACTAGACGTTACCAATCTCTGCATGGTGCATTGTCCTTTGTGACAATTGCCTACCAGTGTAGATAACAGGACACCACTGAGACATGGCGTCGCATAGATATTTTTAATTATTTAATTTCAGAGGTATCACAATTTGTAGTGATCATTTTATGTGGCAAATAAACATATCTAGCAATGGGAGACGTTTGAGACAGAAAAAGGTTCTTTTGTATTGTGTACGGCCTATTAAGGATGCGCACTTTAGCTCAAATGTGAAGTAATCAATGGAAAAGGACCGGTTTGTTTGCTGCCACCATGCATTGCCAGGGGCATGAATTCAATTTACTGGTCGCCATTAAGATGCGAGTCTGTGGGACACGGCAAAGAAAGTTATAAGTATTTTGAAGGAAACTGTTGAATGTCCGTTACTTCTAAATTCACTTCCCTTTAAAATATTAATTGTTGGTGTTACATTAACGCCTTCGATCACATGTGTACATTTAATGAAAGGGACTTCTTTTTTTGTCAATTCCATTGACTTGAAGGGAAAATTAGTGGCAACCAGTAAACATAATTCTTTCCGTTTCAAGTCTCCCATTGACATGCATATTTTCCCCCAAGTGCTCATTCAGCGAATGCTGTGTGCTGGGCTAAACAATACATTATCCCTTACAATTCACTTTTGTTTACCAGGAAGCAGAAAATGAAGATCTAGCCTCCCGACACCAACAAAGGTAATGTTGTTCCCCAAAACCCAAATAGGAATGACCATATGCAGCACGATATGTGGCAGAGGGCACCCCCCCCCCCCCCCCCCCCCCCTCCCCCATTGTGCCTCAAACATCCAGGGAATTTCCAAGGAATTCCTTTCAGTTTTTAGTGGGGTTTGGTGTGTTAACAAAAGGGAAGAGTGTGTTGAGGTATAGGGGCGTAGTCCCTTTGCCACATATCGTGCTAGGTATAGGAATGACACCAATTTCTTTACATGTGTGCTTTTGGATGAGAGCATGGTGGAAACCCAACAGTTTGTAGCTATATACTATGCAACAAAGGAAACTTGATTCAAAAAGCAGTCAATCTGAGTGGGAATTAAATTCAGATTAAAATGAATTTAAATTCATTTTGTTGCTTGGTACAGAAAGTGCTCATTTAAACAAACTGTGACATTGTTAGTTTTTTTAATTTATGGAATTTTAATTCGTTACATGGCTGTTGTCGATGACGATTCACTAGACGTTACCAATCTCTGCATGGTGCAGTGTCCTTTGTGACAATTGCCAACCAGTGTAGATAACAGGACACCACTGAGACATGGCCTTGCAATAAATTTGTTGTTTTGTTCACATCCATTCTGATAGGTTACTGTTTAGTCGTTATACCACACTAGGACAAATGACTTAGTCTTAAAGTGCAGTCGAACGTTGATTGTAAGACTGTTAATACAGCATTCTTCAGGGGTGTGAAATTTTCTGATTTTTAGCTGATTTCAGCTTTTTTATTTTTCAGCATTTTTTTCTCCCGACATATTTCCGCTTTTTTCCCCATGCATAAGCGTTAATTTTATTTTCCGTTTTTTCCTTCTGCTGTATGGCCATTTGCTACTGCTAGCGCATGCCAGCATTCAGTACAAAATGCACCAACTCGGACATTAATTCATCAAGATGTCAGTGCAACCTAAGCGGGCCCCGGACCCCACGCCGTTACGACTTCGCGCTCGCAATTTCAGCTTCACGAGCAGTTTCAGATTTTTTGGGGGGTTCTCCACTCACACCCCTGAAGTTAGGTCCCAATCCTCTGTTGTTTTTATTCCTGGTAATACAAGGTTCCTGTTATAACAAGGTAATCTGCAAAGTCCCTAGGAGCTCTTTATTTAACAAGGTTTGACTAATATGCAATGTTTTGGTTTATTTCCAGCTGGGAAGACACTTGTAATCAGCCTGTGTGCATAATGAACCGTGCAACATGTACACAAGTTGACCGGCTGCTACTGCCGACAAAAGCGTTCGCCGGCCAGTATTCAATAATGTTGCTGATGACTAGAGATTGTTTACTCGGAAGGTAACTACATGTATTTTCAACTAAAGTGGCTTTTGTGAATGACAAATGGTTAAAATGTTGCACAATAGAGGAGTAAAGTGAAAACATCACACTTTGGGTTGCCATGGTTTTTGGGTCTACACTAAAACCAGTGAACTGTTTCCCTGAGCTTTAACAATGGACGTTTCAGATTACCAGCAAAATGTTTAGACCCCATTACCATGGCAACTGACGTCACACTTTAGTAGTCTATTGTGTTTTCAAATTAAATTTGAAATGCAATACTCTCTATGCCCCCTCCACCCCCATAGCCTTGCCCCTCCTTTCCGCTCCGCTCATAACCTTGCATTGTGCTGGTCATTTTAGTCTGTCACTTCAGAAGTATGAGCCCTAGGAATAATTGAACTTTTAGATCCTTGGCATACGCTCGTCGAGTCAGTGATGTTTCTCAAAGGTTATCCAGGTCAAGACATCATACATGGTGATAACTACAAATACATATCTGAGACTCGACGGCAATGTCTATTTGATTGGATATACATTATTCCGTTCATAAGAAGGAAAAATTGTTAGTTGATGGTTTGAATTTAGATAGTGATGTAGTTTTAGTGAGTTTTGATTGCTAATATTAGATGTAGTCAAAGAACTGTGTATCCACTTGAGTGACTGCCAACAACTTGAACAGCACACCATGTTCAGGAAAGGTTACTTGGTCAATATTTCAATTGTACTGTCTGAAAATTGCAGGAGCTGTGTCATCTGATATTGGAGTGATTCGGTCAACTGTGGAGGCTTTGCTGAATACTGCTGACAGGTTGGTGCTTAAAAGGTTGTAAACAAATGTTTGGTGTGTGGAAAAATCTGTGAATTTAATTTATCAATTAATAATAATAAAAATAATAATTTATAATGCGCCGGTATCCATTAAAAAAAAGATGCTCATGGTAATGTAACCAAACAAAGACGAAAGAAAAATCATGTGGTCTTCATCACACTGAGCAGATGCTTTACCAGCTGAGCTATGAAGCACAGTGGTGTACTTCCTCGGGTTTTCCCCCCAAGACCTCTGACACACCAGGCAGATGCTCTACCAGCCTACTCCCTCAGGTTTCCCCCAAGACCTCCGGGCAGATGCTCTACCAGCTAAGCTATGAGGCACAGTGGTATACTCCCTCAGGTGCCCCCACCCCCACCCCCCAAGACCTCTGACACACCGGGCAGATGTTCTACCAGCTGAGCTATGAGGCACAGTGGTATACTCTCAGGTTCCCCCTATGAACCCATAAAAATTGACTAGATTTAGTAACAAGGTCGCTTGGGATTTTACAGATTACCTTGTTGTAATGCACTCAACATTGAGGCACGTCCAACGACATGGTTTTACTTGAAGTGGTCAGACCTGTTTTGTTTAGAGACATGAAGCTGGGTGTTTGCATATGATGACATCTTTATGATACACCACTGGTGAGCTAGTGATCAAGACTTCCACCAACTCTGATGCAAACGCCTTCATGTCATTATAGTTAATGCAAGATGGGGAACACTTCATACAATTCCTGACTGATTCAGTAGGGACTTTCAAATTGTCATCAACTGTGGACTGCGACGTGATAACGTCATGTTAAGGCATTGTGCATGCATCAAGTTGTCTCTCGTCCACTGTCATAATCAAGAATGTGATGACTGATTTGCTTTGTCTGAAACCTGGGCCCACTTTCATGGTGCTGTTTAGCAGCTGATTTTGTGCTAACGGAGGCTCCGGCTTTCATGGAGATCGTAACCACTACCAAACATTTGCTAGCTTCAGAGGCAAATTTGCTAAATACTAGTGACGCAACAATGCCCGTTTCCAAGCACGTGAAATAGCAGTGCCATAAAATTTGCCCTATAACATGACATGTCTTGGTCCACATAGTTGACAATCAAAGTCCCCAGTATCTCACCCGAGGTTTTCACCTCCGGAGTTATGAAACAAAGAAAGGAAGCTGTATTGCTTGGTTTGGGCTTTGCTCCATTTTAATCATGATTCAAAACAATCCGAGGCATATAATAAGTTCAATCTTTTTGTTTTACCCTTTTGTTACAGAGAAATGGCTACAGTTGAACTTTGCTGACTGGTGTTTCCCTCTGGTTTGGCAAATATAATGTATGTCCGGGTTCTGTTACAATACTTTTAATTGGCCTATAAACCATAATTAGCTAAACCTTGCTTATGTATGTCAACCTAGAGCAAGTTAGCTTCACGACTAGAGTTAACCACTGGTCGAATGTCTTTCTGGCAACACATGCCTTTGGTTCCACGCAAAATGCTGCATCAACTCCTGATGGGTACCAGCGCCCTAGTTTCATGGATTAGACTGCATTCAGTTGCAAATAGTCAAACTATGGTCGTGAATCAAACTTGCTCCAAATTGTGTAATTTAACACTGTACGTCTACCCTGTTGGTTTCTTATTAAAGAGAAATTAGCCAATATCTTGGTTATAAAACATCCAATAAATATTAACAGTGACATGGATATGATTCAAGGCACAAAGCAGTAAAAGAGAACATTACAGCATACCAGTCCGATGTTAAAAATTGGAATGGTCGACTTGACTCCCTGCGCAGTACTAGGTCAACTCTACTATTGCAAGTTTCACTACAGTCCAATTTTTTTTACTCGCCAAAGTTGGCAGGTATTAGTTCCTAAAATCATGTCAAATTATCAATGAATTCTGTGTTTAAATGACGGTGATTTGGGGTTTATAATGGACCGAATCAGGTAACTGTCCAACATTTTGGCACAAGTCTCAATAACCCCCTGGAAATATGCAATTGACTTTAATCGATGTGATATGCGTGCTGATTCATTCTCTAGAAAATGTTTTTGAAGTTTCATAACAAAACAATGTCTGTACCTTGCTAATACATTTTAATTTGGCATACATAATTTAGTGTATTCTAAAAATATTACCATGATGCTAATAAAATGCAGATTTTGCCTCTGTATGATTTTTTTTTCATTAAAAGGCAATTGGTCCAGGAGGTTTTTGGGCCAATATTAAAATAGCCAAGCATTTCTCTTACACTGAGTAAATACATAAGCTGAATGTATTCTCTGCCTTAAAACAATATAAGTACATGTACCACATTTGGAAAAGAAATACAAAAAATAAACTTTATTTACAAAGCATGTAAAAATTTCTTAGTTAAAAAAACCTTGATGCAAGCTGTAAAGTTGAGACAAATAGCACCATGCCACTAAAATATAAATGGGTCGAGCTTGTCAGTAATGTGCGCCAAATTCGAAATATGCCGCTCCATGGCTGACGAGCCTGTGCCTTTTTGAGGTTGGTTCTCTTTGGATGAGAAAATATCTATTGCCAAAAAGGACTCTAGAACGACCCTATTGATGATCAATTTGTCAAAGATGAATCTTGGGTTAGTAAAAATGCAGCGCAATCAAGTGTAGAAAATAGCAACATTGTACAAACAGTGCATAGTTAATAAAATTTGGTAATGAAGCAGTTTCCTAATGCTGGAAACCAAGTAAAATAGATCCAGTAAGCTCGGCCCCAGGTTGAGATCACCAAGAAGTGGATCTCCATTTTGGCAACTCAAAATTATGCACAGATACTGCAGCACTAGTGATGCAAAAAAAAATCCTATTTATCAGCACCCAGGACCCCAGCCGGTTTTAAACTGATTGTTTAACACATTGACTACGAGTATACTTCGTAACAGGTGTACTGGATTCTGCCACAGTATACTCGTAGAAAATGGGACACCCTGTGAAACTGCACGGCCAAACCTACTTTTAATTCATTCATAAAAACTGTAAATCGGTAAAATTGGCATGTTTTGCATTCACTTTCCTACACCGCGTTGTGTTTGATCGTGCGAACAATTTTCAGTTGTTAATTTAAAACTTTATTACTCTGCCATTTGCACAACCATGGTTAACATTATGGCCAGCAGGATGTGTTACAAAGGGACTCCCCCAACACTCTTCCCTTCTGTTAATGCACCAACTCCACCTAAAAACTTAAAGGACTTCCTTTGAAATTCCTTGGAAGGGGTGGGGGTACCCTCTGAGTAAACGTAACCGTACAAATTTCTACAATAAAGCACACAATAAAGTTCCTTTGGATAATCATTAAAAACAAACTTTAGCCTTATACTATTGTTGATAGCGTCCCCACGCCATTCTTGCATTTTGCTCCGAGTACAAGTCGATAAGTGCTTTAGCATGTCTTTGTCGTTACTTAATTCCATTTTCCGATTTTGCAGTACCAAACACTTATTCAAAAACTGAAGCGATTGGCCGCAATCTTGGGTCCATGCGATCCCATTACTATGCCATGTTAATGATTATTCAAGCTTCCAACCTCTGTGACCTATTTTGGCAAGAGATGGCGGGTATGGTGTACTATACACCTTTTGCACCGGCGGCCATGTTAGGGAGGCAGGCTTTTATTTATTTAAATGTGACAACAGATCCACAAAGCGCCTACTCATGCATGGTGGTGATTGACCCCTAAGGATCTATTGCATTAATCCATGGTAACTGTCACTGAATGACTATCTAAAACCTTGCAACTGGTGTTTCCGGCAAATGGGAGCAACTGATCAGTTGCTCAAAAAGGTCGATGTGCACGTACTTGCAACCAGTTGCTCGCGTGAATCTGATCACGTGCGCGCACATAGACAGCAACTGAAAGCAACAGTTGTTGCGAGGTCAATGTACTCTAGGTTGTGTCGATGTGCACGCTCTGGAAATGTGCACCGACTAGTTGCTCCCGATGTGCGCACACACCGGGAGCAACTGATTAGTTGAGTTGCTTCCAGTTGCAATGTCGATGTACGCTAGGCTTAAAGCTTCTACGTCAATGTTGTCCTAATCACCTGTTGTCCTTCTTAAACTTCCCATCGGCATCTCGCCCCATGTAAGCGTTCCAGCTTTGCTTCGTCGCTGGTAGAAACTTGAAATGTTCATTCCACATTTTCCCATCAACAGTCGCTGGTTTGATTCGATCGCTCGGCGTGACCGGATCCTTGCTGACCTGGACCCAATCCCGCCTCTTGATGGCGCTGTTCAAGTCCAGTCGGTGCACCGTTAGTTTAATCTTACTCCGCAAGTAGCTGCCATATTCTTGCAAATTGGCCATATGGGTTTTTGTGTAGACGTATTCCAAGTTACCATCGTTGTCAAGGTCGCCAATGATGCCTAAATGTGAAAATACAACAGTTCAAAATCTTTATAAACAAAAGAATTAAGTGATGACATGTCAAAAAATAATTAAAACCGTCACAGAACTGGTAAAATTTGCGAGTTCCAGCAAGACCATATTTGTGAGATTAACCCATTAGTAACAAAAACAGCTGAAAGGAGCCACCAGCCCCATCATGTTTCAATTGATTGCTTTCTGTGATGTAGAACATCCGGTAATGTTTGGTGGTCAACAGTCACGCGCGCCAACACGCGTACAAAATACTCACCAGCGTATTTTCATTCGAAGATGCCGCACGCGCGCGATGCAATACGTTCAAATTATTGAGCATGCACTCGGCTTGTAAAAACGAAAGTGATTATACTTGATCGCGATTTTTAGCCTGAAGAAATATGTTTTTATCTTTATCGATACAACAGCCATGGCGCAACAACATATAGCAAGGTTAAGCAACAGAGGTAAGTGCAACCAATGTGCTCTTTTTGCCGGTTATCACTTGAGCCACGTGCGTCATGAAAAATTACAACCAAAATGGTGGACGGAAGGCGTGACGTCAGCGGAAAGCAATTAATACTTAACATCTACACATAACCAACATGTTAATGTTAGTAATGTTGTTGTGTAGTAGATGTACATGTACCACGCCTCGTCTGCTCCCTAAAATTGATTAGAAGTATACTTGGCAAGATACCTGCTTCAGAAATTGAAACGGATATGCCTTGTTCCTCATCCATTCCCACCCTTTCTGGGGGAAGGTGATAAATTGCCAAATGGGCTTACTGGTTTGATGTAAAGAGAGGTATATTAAACATCTTACCTGTGCCAAAAAGAGTTGGTACGTAAACAGTGCACGAGTTGCCTCCTGGTATCTCTCTCCTTAGACGACTTGAATGCTTAGAGTCACCACTTTCAAGCTTCAATTCCTCTTTAGCATCTTGGGGTGGCATAAGAGCATTTGGCTCCGTTATAGTGTCTGTATCTACAGTCGTGTCTTGCATTATCGCTTTTGTACTAGGACTTGTTTGAGCAAGAGATTGTGTGCTGTTATCTTGAACCTCAGATGTTGCTTCTACGGTTGTAGTCGCAGGACTTGTTTCATCAGCCCCTGTTGTTGGCTGTGTTGTAGTTTGTTCAACAGCTAAACTAGTCACCACTGCATCTATGCCCGAGGTGGTACTCACTTGTTCAATGTTTGTGGTATTTAACTTTAAAACAGTCGTTGGAACGATGTTTTCTGTTGTTTTTGCATGCGTGGTGGTTGGATGCGCTGTTGATGAAAAATGAGTAGTGCCACTTTCTGCTGGTGTGTTGGTGGTGGTGGTTGTTTCTGGAGTGGTTGTTTCTGGAGTTGAAGGCATGATGTCAGTAGTTGTGCTCAAATCCCTTTCTGTTTCTTGAACCGTTGATGTTTGTATTTCAGTTGTCACAAAAGCAGTTGTAGTACTAGTACTACTAGTGCTTGCACCAGGCTCTTCAGTAATAGTTGTCATTTCAGATGTTGCAAAGGTGACGGTTGTTGGCACTGCAGGTGATGTAGTTGTATGCTCTTCTCCCTCTGACAAAGAAACAGCATTTGTAGTCGTTTCTGCCCCCTCTGTTGTAGTAGCAGCCTCAACAGTTGATGTGTGACCCTGTGACACATTAACAGTAGTTTGTTTCACCTCCTCTGTTGTTGTAGCAGCACCAGTAGTTGTACCCATCGCCTCATTAACAAGATATGTAGTTGGCTCAATATCCTCTGGCATGCTAACAGCCTTAGTGGTTCTGTCTATCCCCTCTGGCAATGTAATAGCAACCGTGGTTGTGTCTATCCTCAATGTAACAGCCTCAGTGGTTGTTTCTATCCCCTCTGGCGTGCTAACAGCCTCAGTGGTTGTGTCTATCCCCTCTGGCAATGTAACAGCAACCATGGTTGTTGATAGTGGCTCTGCCAGTGTTGTACCCATTTCTGTTGTACTTTGCCTGTGAAGGTCATGTCTCGCTATGTCTTCTTGCGTAACTGGTTCGGTAGTCGGAAGCGCTGATTGGCTAGGACTGTCAGGTGGTTTGGTTTCCATGGGAACCAATTCGGGACTGTCATGTGACTCATCATCCAAGTAGATTCTGTCCTCTTCAGTCAGAGCTGATAAGGAAACGGAACAAATGGGAAAGAAGGTTTCTAAGGCATTCGAATGGTTATTTCTAAGACTAAGGCTGGGGTCACACGAGATCCAATTTATTGTAGTATTACTACGCACAGGACTTTTTTTAGAAAACCACCTTCGGTTGTCAATTTCCAGCATGAAATACCATTTTGGACGGAAATAAATTCATGTGGTGTTTGTTACCATTGCTATCAACACTTTGAGTAAGGTTTTTCTTGTCAACTCATAAAAAACAAAATTGGGTCTTTGTAAATGATACAATGGGCCTTTAATGGGATAGAATTCCCTTTACTGGTCTCCACATATTCTCCTTATATAACTTAATAAACCACTAAAACATGTTAATATTTTAAACGGAAGTGAATTTAGGAGTGAACAAACATTCAACAATTTCCTGGACAAAATCTTTTTCTGCCATGTTCCATAGACTTAACACACGTCATCTCAGTGGCGACCAGTAAACGGAATTCATACCACTTACTGTAGTTATACTGAAATGCATCCATAGTAGCTAATCCCAGTGGCTTCAACGCCAAATCTCGATCCACTATCAGCAGATTAGCGTGGAACATGTCCATATTTAGCTGACATGGCTCCTGCCGATTTATCTCGTCATCACCGTGGTGTTTGTGCCTCATTTGGGGGAACTCGTCACTAATATCCAGGGTGGTTTGTAGGCCTTGCACCCAGAATAAGAACGCATCTTTGTGGGCGGAGCTTTGTAAGGTGAGTGGGGAGGACATGATGGGGCTGTTTAAGGCAGCTGGTGTCTCGAGATGCCATAGTGTCTTGCCATTCGTGCCGTCTAGGATGTACACCTGGGAAGACACACAATGTATCACCATAGTTTGCTATATGTACATTATATTGAAAAATATGTAGTTGATGGGAAATTGCTTAATTTAATTAGCAACCCTGCTAAAGACAGATAACAAGCCACTCTAAAATCATGTGCAAGGGCCTGTCAAAAACTAAGAATATTTCACCTAAGACCATACAAGTACAGGGATTGAATTCACAAAAGTTAAGACGAGTTCAATGCGTCCTAATTCCCATACCAACGTACCAAGATACGAAGAGTGACCCTTCCTAAAACAAGTCCTTGTGCTTTGTGAAATTGGCCCCAGGAAATAAAAATTTCACTCCCGGAGATGCAAATTAAAAGTGCCTTTCCATACATGTATGTACGTCTTTTCGAAAGCCGGGGAAGACCTAGTAAAATGTTATTGAAAATGTGCAGATAGAACCTTAGGAAAGTGGACGTCAAGAACCGCAAAAAGCGGAGAAAGGCACTGATAACCACTGCTTGTAAAATCCACTAAAATGTGGAATTCGGAAGATGTGTGCAGAGAACATTTCAAACAAAAAAGGTTTCCCGTGATTTTCATATCGGTTGATTTTAAACAAGGCAGAAAATAACAATTGCATCCCTGAGGCCTTTAAGCAAAAGAGCAACTTACATGAGTTGTAGTAAACTTTGGCCATCTTCCTTTACTCAGACGCACCATGACATCAAGGGTGTCATCATCGTTGAAGTAGCCTGGGGCAGGATTGCTGGACAAATGGACATAATAATGCAGTTTACTATAGACCCTTTGCACCAGCAAGCCATGTTAGATGGCAAGTGTGTTTTTTTTAAATTAAAGGCACAGGCTCGTCGGCAATGCACGCGCCAACTTCGTGCCACGAAATACGCAGCTCCGTGCCTTTGCTAGATGGAGCTGCGTATTTTGTGGCACGAGTTTTGTGCGCGCATTGCTGAGTGACGAGCCCCTGCCTTTAAGATATGACAATGCAAGACTAATTATGCTTGACGCACGAGGACATAAGACCCTCCTAGATTGTCAATCAACAACATCAGTGATTCCTAAATATGTCTGAAGTTGAGAGATGAACCCATCTCCGGGTGTCTTCTCTAAAATTGGGGAAAGTTGGCAATTCTGATGTTGTAGCTTCAAGAAATTGCGCTTCAAAGTTTGTTTAAAAACAGACCAATTGCATCCTCATGTTTAGCACAGAATTGGGGTCATATATGTGTGGATTATTTGTAAATTCGTAATAAAATGCCTCTGTGGAGCATTCCTCCCACATCGTAATACCTTTTCACCTGTCAACCTCAATTCAGACGGTATTCAAACGTCTTTATATACAACACCGCCTACCAACTGCGTGTGTTCATAATAAATACATGTACACACAGGGAATTATTTTGGAAAATTATTGTTCAAAAATTGTTGAAAACTAACCTGTATGTCTCAAGCCCAGCAAATCGTTGGCCAGTTGACCACAAGACCTCCAAGTTGATCCCATTCAGCACCACAAGGGTGCTGTTATACATCAACACAATGAGGTCATCCACACCATCATTGTTGATGTCCGCTAACTCTGTTGGAACAGTCACCCCCTTGCTGGATCCACTCCTAAAACAAAATCAAAATGCTGTTAGTAGTGTGATGTAGGGATAGGACGTTTAACCGTTTAACTGAAAACGAAACCCAATTTTAAAGAATTTACAATAGTTTACAAAGGGTTATTTGTAATGACTTCATAAAATTGAAATACATTTATATGCGTTGCACGGTTCACTTCACATCACTCAACTGGTTACATCTTGCCTACAATCATACCATGCGCATACATTCCTACCTGATTATCTCAGTTGCACCATTCGGTAAAGTCCGGATGGGTGACCCCCACGGATCATCATATCCCTCAATCTGTAGAGCTTTGACATGGCCCAGATGCTCAGCATCACATGGTTCAATTGACATCACATAGCAGTAGAAATCACGAAGGGAAATTGTCCAAAGAGAACCTGAATATGGAGAAGTTTTCAAATAGAGAAACTTGTAAAACAAATATTCCAAATAAAGTGCCCTTTTATGTAAAGCATTACAGACTCTCAAAGTCTCATAAATGTAAATCTGAAATTTTACAAATTTTCCCTTTCTCTCTCGTACAGCGTCATGCACGAGTAAGTCACATGACTCAGGTCACATGACCTCTTCACCTACCTGCTATCGTTTCCCCTCCAGACCCAAACAGGATGTAAAAAGCCTTATTTTGTCTCTCATACAGCGTGATAGATGAGTAGGTTTCGTGACCATCGGATATGGTCAGGTATCTGCCTAGGGTCTTTCCCGTTCGCCCCGACAGAAGAATTAGCCTCCCAGCAGTACGGTTCATCTCCTACAGGATAAACAAACATATTAGGTTTTTATTGAATTCATTTCTTGTGACAGCAGCACTATCAAGGGCCCCTATAACATTTATTTATTTATTCACCACATCCAATTACAGGAATGGGAGCAAGTGTGGTTGAGTGCCTTGCTCAAGGGCACAGGTGCCACAACCCGTCGCGGCCCAGAATCGAACCTACATTCTAGTACTAGCACAGGAACTTAAGTTCGACGCACTAGACCGCTCGGCCATAACACCCCACAATGTACGTATTGTTAAGATTAGGAATAAATACTATCTGGTGTGGCGCCTCATGCCCATGAAATTAAAACGATCAAAAAGAGAAAAGAGAAAAATCATATGGTCTTCATCAATATTTTAACCCGAGACATTCAACTCTCCGGGCAGATGCTCTACCAGCTGAGATATGAGGTCGGGTGGTATTACTCTCTCAGGTTTCCCTAAAACCTTTTATTTCTCTTGGTGTTGTATAAAAGAAAAGAAACAAAATGTCTAATGGGAAAATGGCTGAATTAGCAAATATAGACGTTTATACCAAGTTTGGCCTGATGCTGTGAGAAATGTTGCTAAGCAAGCTAATTTCCTAAGCAGAATAATTTCATAAACTCTGAAGTACAGCAACATGCCATCACTTGCCACCATGGTCCAAACGACGACAGTAGCTTGGAACATACCTCTTCTGATAGCCTAGTGTCTCCTCCGTGAGTTACCACAAACTCCCCGACTCCGTCCTGATCCAGATCCGGAACGACTTGACCCTGGTAGAAGTTGAAGTGTGGGTCTGTGACATCAGGATCCACGGTCCACAGTATTACACCTGGTGAAAATATTATACAAATATATGACATGTTCAAGAAATGACTTTAGTTAAAGGCCCTTTGTATAATTTGCAATGACCCAAAATTTTACTTCACGAGTTGACAAAAAAAAAAAAAACTTGCTCAAAGTGTTGATAGCAATGGAAAACAAACACAATATGAAGATAAAGGTGGTTTATAGAAAAATGTGTGCGCACACACATTTTGTGTGTATCTGGTATAGTCCCTAATCACCATTGAAATAAAACAACCCAACCTGGGATGAGAGAAAAATCATATGGGATTTGAACCCGAGACCTCCGACTCGTGTTTGGTTGTTTCATTTCTACGGTGACTGGGCATCATACCATACACTACTCACAATAAGTTAGGGATATTGTGGGGTGTACGCATATATTTTATTGAGGGTATGCATTTCGATTGAATAATTTTGTATTTGATAAGACAAGTCTGCATGACAGACACACCTTGTTACAGGGATAGGTAAAAACAGTCATTTAAAACTGAACCACACCAATATCTCTAACTTATTGTGAGTAGTGTACATTGCATTCATTAATTTCTTACCTTGTATAGGATCAATTGCATATAAAGCCCCCATACGTCCCGCTGCTACACAGTCCATATGGCCGTCCTTGTTAATGTCTACTTTCCCACATTGCAGAGCGAATAACTCCACCCGTGTCCATACAGTCCATAGTTCACTCCCAGTGCGCCCATCTAAAGCAACAACGCCACCTGCGCATGGATACTTCTTGCCTAGAGATGAAAATAAAACAAACATGTTCAGTTTTACAGTGTGTCAAATTTTTCTTGGAGTCCTAAAAGGCTAAGACAATTGATAAATTCAGGCTCATTCTTTGAAAACATTATTACACTAACGAGACCTTCAACACCTTGCAAATTTAAATTTTGGTTTGAGATAAACAGGATGCAGCTTTTTACTTTTTAACCCATTAGCCCTCAAAGCGCCCAAAACACAAAGCCCTATTAGACCTGAAGCATTCTGTTCCAAGTGGCTCACCCTTTTTCTTGCAGAATTCTTGTTCATGTTCTACACCATCTGCCGATGTAATGGCAGACACACCGACTAGCACGTCTTGCACGCCGTCACTGTTGACGTCATACAACCGGAGAGCAGCCTCAGAGACTAGAGGGATATATAACAATACGTGCATAAGCAACCTTGATTTAGACACTCAGAATTCAGGCACAGGTTACGAGACTACCGGTATGTCTTGATTGAAGTGTGGTTTGCGAATTTCAGGAATTATGCTACGACAATGATGAATTTTGATATCGCGCACAAGTCCACCAAGCAACCATTACCCCTGGTCATTGGGCTCAACTACATCATTTCATTAAACCTCAACACCCTGGGAGCATGCAACCCTGGCTACCCGTTAGGTTGGTACTCATGAGCTAATCAAACAGCTTCACTACCCTGACAGGTACCCACTTACTCCTGGGTGGAGAAACAATTTATGGCAAACTGTCTTGCCCAAGGGCACACGCATCATGGCGCTGCCTGGATTTGAACCCACAACCTGTAGAATGAAACGGGTTTTGGGTTCAATGCAACAGGCCATCGTGCTATAAAATAAAACAGCAACAAGCGGTGTCACATTTTGAATTTCCATTAAGAAAATATCCCATGCATTTACTGTGCAAAGATCAGTCAAAATGAATAACCCTACACAACCTGAACCACAGCGCGCGCGCGCGCGCGCGCGCGCGCGCCCCCCCCCCCCCCCCCCTCCCCTCCCCTCCCCTCCCCGACACAACACAACCCAAATCACACAAACCATTTACCATATTCATAAGTTAGTGAAGACCAGTCACTTTGTTTTTTGTGTGAAGTCTGCAGTGAAACACTTGGACGAAAAAAGTACACAGCAGAGAAAAACAAAACGACGACAACTAGTAACACAAACAAGTACAGAAGACTACGACGCGACATTGGGCAGCACTGTTCCGGCTGTCGCTTGGACGATCGTCGAGTGTCTCCGTAGAACTCGATTTCTTCATCTGAATTGTAACCACTCCTAACACTAACAGATGGCAAGAGTTGGCCGTTTTGGTTGGTTTCGAAGAGGAGATGGTCATCGTCGAAGTCATCAAGTTTTGTGGAGTTGGTGCTGTCCGGTGGGTAGAACGTGTCTAAGGGAAGACGCTCATAACGAGGTTTGTGGCGTGATCCACCTGATGGGAATAATTAGGATTGTACAAGAGCGTTAGTGTTCACATATTCTTCAGAAAATTCGCCTCATATTTGTACATCAAAGCAGATCAAATTTGACTGAAAAAAATCCACAATTTATCCAAAGTAGTATTTATAGTAGTATAAATACTAATAGGCCTACTAACACTAATAATTGATATTTTTTGTTTTAAAATGATCTAACAAGCATCAGTGAGTGCAGATTTGATAGAAAAACCAAAATTAAGGAGTGGAAAATATTTTTTTTTAATTTTAAAACACTTTTTTTTTAAAAGGGGTAAATTTACAAGCCGTACGTCACATAAGCCCTCTCCTGCACTAAAAATTTGACAACTCCGAAGAATTCTAAGGTTTCCCTTGTAAAATCTTAATTTTTCCCTCCAAATTTTTTTTTTTCCCATTAGATTTGCACTTAGGCAAAAAAAATAATTTTAACAAAGGAATAAATAGTGACGTCTAAATTAGTAAATACGTACGGAATTCTTTCCCGATGGTCTTACCATTAAAAAAGGACCCCATTTCTTGTTTGTTTTGTCAGTGTATTTTCTTCAAAGATTAAACAAAGACTATGTTATTTCATGGAGGAAGGAAAAGTACATGTCATCAGCAAGCACCAGTTGTGCACTGGCCAGTCAGCCCTCGCGGATTGATTGACTCGCACTCATTTTGTAGGCCTCCATGGTCTGGGATTCGGATGATGAAAGTTCACGTCACCATCACTGTAAAATCAACGATCGTTCACCTGCACCAGACACCAATTTCAACAAATGTTCACGACTCAAACTTTACAACAATTAGCTCATTCAGATGTATGTTTCTTTCCTGTTTGGTGTATAGTTAGTAAGTTTACTTTCAGACGTAAGGATTAAAACTAAAGAACACTTCCGGTTTCGATCCAACTCTTCGCTAGCTTTGGCTGTGCAATTTTTTTACTGCACACGCGAAGCACGCGACACGTACACGCGCTTAAAAAATGCCACTTGGTACCAGACCCAGTACCAGACTAGATTTGACGGATTTTTGCTTAGCCGATTTGATGGGAAGTACAAGTAAGCACATATACTAGGGGTGCCACTCCGGTACTCCTGCTTGAGGATAACTTGGCATAAATATATGTATAATACTGACTGTATGTAAAATCTAACGAAATGATGCCAAACTTGGAATGAGAATAATTAAATAACTATCGCTAATCTTACTTGTGACAAGCACAAGTTTGTTTGTGCCTAGCACTTGCAAAGTAGTAAAGACCTTTATCACGGTGCATCCATCTTTGTATTGTTCCCCATAGTACGTGTCGGGCACGATCAGTGCGTATGCGCGACCGCGCGATAGCGCGTGTAATCTCCCGTTGTTGTTTTGATATCGCGCTCCGCAAATCACAATGAACATTTTCAACACGGGGCCAAACCATTTTTGTCTGCAAGCCTCGCTTTGGTCACGTTCGTTTTAATAGGAGAAAAGGGAAGATGGCCGCACCGTCATACAGGTCTATTAGGGCCTACTGCATATAAGCAATGTACTACAAAGGTTGTGGTCAGAAGGAATTTTGTTTCAAGGAATTTTCTTTTCAAGAACAATTTAAAGGCACAGGCTCGTCAGCAATGCGCGCCCGCCAAATATGTGCCACGCAATACGCAGCTCCATAGCAAAGGCATGGAGCTGCGTGTTTCGAGCACGAATTTGGCGGGCGCGCATTGCTGACGAGCCTGTGCCTTTAATCTAATAAACAAATATCAAATATCTTCCCAAATATTACGGCAAGAAAACATGTTTTAAAGATCATATAGAGTATGCGATTGGTAAACTGATAAAAACAGTGGGGTACTGTGGCCGAGTGGTTTGGGCCACCACTGACTTGCAACACTCGGCTGAAAACTTGTTCGATACCCGGCCGTGGTAGGGGGCATACCTGTGCCTATGAGCAAGGCACTTAAAACACACTTGCTCCATCCTTCGGAAGGGACGTAAAGCCGTTGGACCAGTGTGTTGTGTAACGCACTTGAAAGATCACAGGGGCACTCTTTCGTGAATTATGAAGAGTAAGGGGATTCCCTGGTGTCTCTGGCCGTCGGCTGCCAATGGCGCGCCTATTTATCGCCATGTTTAGGTGGAGTATTAGCTTCATAAAAACCCATTATAATGTGAAGCGCATGTGAACATATCTATATGTAATATGCGATATATAAATCTAATTTTAAAAAACGTCGTTATTTCCATCACTCGTAATTAAAAGCCTATGTCGAGAAATCTGTCTTGTAGAAATGTCAGTCACATACAGTAATACTTCAGAAATAACTAAATCCATGCACTAGTGTGTTTTGTGTGTGTGTGAATGATTGTGTGTGAAAAAGTTGTCTGCAGACACCTTTTTTTTAAAAACTTACCTTTAGTTGGCAGTTTCTCCCAGTACCATTTTACACGCAAAAAATAAATCAGGTGGTGTTTGTTACCATTGCAATCAACAATTTCAGTCGTTATGTTTTTTTCTTGTCAACTCGTTTGGTAACATTTTTGGTAAACATAATTATTGGGCCCTTACATTTTTAAAAAATAAATATATGAAACTGCGCGCTGGGAATGAGCGAAACCTCATGCCTGTAGCATGGAAAAACATTTTGAGGATGAGCACCCCTTTGCGTCACGATGGTACGCCATCTTTGGTTCTGACGTCATTTCCCGATATCGTGGAGAAAGAGAAGTTGTGTTCGGTTCCGAGGAAGAAAATTTCTTTAAAATTCTGATAGTTTAGTGGAAACAAACTCAAAATGTCTGCTCAAGAGCAGATGCGTAAAATGCTCGACGAGCTTATGGGAACAACAAGGAACGGTAAATATGTGGGAATTTCACATTTTATTTTGTGGAAAATATGGTGTGGGAAAGGGCCGGTCGCGGCCACGGCCTTTCTGCGTTTACGCGTAGGAAATGCATTATGATTATCCCGTGACACCATGCGTTTCGTGAATAAGCGGGTTTGGCATTCCAATTTTACTTTCTGCGCACGGCTTTGCGCACACATTGACTCGAGAATAACAACAGGCATTTTTAATAGGTAAATCGTGAATTTTACAAATTATGGTGACCAGCTGTCTTCAATTGCAAATATTTTTCAAGTTACGAATAATGCATTTCCATTAAAAATAAAAAATAAAAAAGTTGAAAAAAAAACACAATTAGCAAAATGTTGTTGGAAACTCAGCCAGGCCCAGGCTGCACTGCAGCTCCACTGAAAATATGCTTTTTGCCCGGCGTCCGAAGGGTGGAGAGTAGGCTTGGGTGATTCCACGCTGGAGTCGAGTAGAATCGATTCTACTTTGAATCGATTTTTGAAGAATCGATTCCCACTAGAAATCGATTCCCTTCCATTTAGGCCTATATTCGATTCCCACTTGATAGCATGTTTTCTAATGATATAAATCTTGTTTAAAAGTTTTGTGTATGGGGGATCTTCCAGGCAGTGACTCGGGTATAGAAATTGTTTGTTATTCCCAGTTTAATTTTCAAACATTAAAAGTCATGTGACCATGCCCAATTGGAATGCCAAACTCGCTTAGCAATTATGGATGCACACACGTGAAAACAATGACAAGAGTACATGTAATTCATATAATTTGCCATATTTGGCCTGGCACATTGATAATCAGTGCCATCAATTTCATCATAAAAGAAAAACATCATGAAGGTGAACGTGTTCTATTTTGTATCTCTCCTCAAGACATAGTTTAAAGTGATTTGGGGTCTTACATGTGGGGTGTTACATAATTTTGAAAGTTATCCACATGTAAAGAAACAAATTTTTAAAGAAACAGTTTTCCTGATTAATGGACTCGGATGTAGGAAAAAATACCATACACCCTCGCCAGTTGAGACTCCATGCACTAAGTCTATAGAGCATGATATAGAAATTATAAGTGTTTTCAAAGGAAAACTTGAAATTTTCTCACTGCTAAATTCATGTTTCCTCACCATATTTACACTTTCTGGGGTGTTGTCATGTCGTATTATGAAGAATTTATGGCGAGGGTGTATGGTATTTATACCCAAGTGTATCCTAATTGATACATAAATGCATAGTCTGCGATGTTTTTATTTCTTTAGTACATATTGGTTCCACCGTTATGTATATGTGGGCGGCAAAACAAACCCTTTAATTTACAGCTTTCTTTGGCCCGTCTGTTATAGGATCACAATGTTTGACAGCTTCTAAAGACAGTGTCTTCCTTTTACCACAAGCAGTTGCCGTGAGTTGCTTATCTTAAATGTGTTCTTGTTTTGGGGTTTTTGAATTGACCAATAACAGTGGGAAATGGATGTACATGTAAGTGTACTGATTAAGAACCAACTTCACTAAATTTCAAAGCCAATAAGATGATTTTTTGTTTTGTTGTAATATTGTATTCATTAAATTAAAAAATAAATGCTACAGTTTAGATTTTACTGTGGAGTGGATATTGTAAGTCACATTCTTGAATTTTTAAAAGCTACTACCTTTTTTGTGGTCTTGTTATGACAATAGTGAATAATGTTGACATACCGGTACAGATCTGCTTCGCCCTGATGTACATGTTACTAAATATTGTTATTATTGTGTACATGTGGAAACTATGTACATTAAGAAACTAGTATGTGTAGAAACCCTGAAGAAGTTATATACAGTACTTATTTAGTGATTAGGGATAGGAGCATGACAAGTTAAGGGGTTAATTCTGTCGGTTGCCGCAACGTCACTTCCGGTAGGGCTGGAGTGAAAACAACGGAGCGAAGGAACAAAAACCCTTGTCTACGCAACACATACACGTATCTAAGCATAAACAAATTTGTTTTCACTCCAGTCACGGTGCTATGCCTGTATACAAAGGCATACGGGTCACAAAAGTGCCAAGATGTGCGACTGACAGAATTGAGGTGTTAAGGGAGAGAAGGGGTCAATAACCATTTTGCTTGATATTTTGTAAATCTCTGTAAACTATTTTCAACAATTAATATTCCTAGAGACAATATTGTTTCATGAAAGCGCTCACAAACACTTGACTACCATATGAAAGGCTAGCGAAATGTACGTGTAATATTTAGCCCTAACGTTCCTGAATCCTTCGATTTCAATGTAATTTCTAATAGTAGGGGAGGTAAAAAAAGTTCTCTTTTATTGTGGCAAAATTTAGGTATCATAAAAATTTAGAAAAAAAATGACCATTTGGAACATGCAAATTTAGTGAAGTCTAATAGCGTAAAATTTTAAGTGGATGATGCAGGCAACTGGAAGTAAAGACTGATAATTAAAGTGCAAATTGAAAAAGAAGTTGTTTTAGGAGAATAATAAAAATACATCGGCTAGTAAGTATGTACATGTAGTAGTAGCCAAACAGAACAGGCATGCATCGATAAGAGGGTAAGCTTATCTGATGTCATGTCCTGTTCTGAACATTAACCTAACCATGTGACTTTATTACGGCAGGTGGAAAGGTTGCAATTCTCCATGCATCGACTTCGTTACAGGATGGCATCGAATCTTGACTCATTATGTTGCAGAGCGTTGCCAGATTAACTGCATTATCATCGTTTTCCGTGTGTATTAACCAAAATTTCAATTTCTCAATCTGTGTACTTGTGCCGCAATAGTTTCTTTTCTCCAGTATTGGACAAAACCGAATAATAGAAAATCAGACATTGTGCTGCCATTATCCTAAAAGAAGGAAGTAAAATAGCCATGGTGTAACGTTTACATTGTCTTTCAAGAAAAACAAATCCAAAATGGAATAAGTTATTAAATTCTGTTCATTTATTTGTGATTCAAATTGCATTGTTAAAGTTAGACAATTCAAAATGGCATTGTTCTACAATCCTGAAATACCGTATTAGCCAAAAGTGGAAAAGGGAAGACGGACGTACATGTGTACAGCAGGCAACTTTAGCCGATTTCAGCTACATAGTTCCCTCATTTTAATTTAAATGATCGTGTTCTCCACTCAGAATTCACAAAACATTGTAGAAAAGCTCAAACAGTTTGCAATTTCCCCCACCTCTAAGACATGCATGCAAACACTTAAGTCGAACAGCCCACCTGTCCCTGAGTTTGTGCACGTACACCGTTGAGTGTGACAAACCATGTAGTGGACATGCATAATACCTATCAATGTTTGTTTGTGTAACAGGGGAAGAGGAGGCTATCAACCATGTCAGCTTTGAGAGCCCACGAGTCTGCCGTGCATTCCTGCTTAACGCCTGCCCTCATGACATACTGGAAGGCACAGTAAGAAATTCATTTCTGCTTCTATTGTGAGGTGTCCTTTGCAAACACTAAAAAAGAACAGTACACATGGCAGTGGATCTTCAGTGACGAAATTCCTGCCTCTCATTGAAACTGCTCCCAATAGTTTGTCGTTTTTTATGAAGAAAACAAAATTCAGTCATTACATTTATTGAAGATGATTTTCAATTGGAGAAGTAAACCAGGGGCGGATCCAGGATTTTGAAAAGAGGGGGGCGTGAAATTTTTAAGCATGAAATGCTGATGACAATGAAATAGCGAGCGCGTAGCACGAAGCCCTAACAGCTTCCAAATGGCTGTGGTGCGATCTGGGGCAATATTTAACCACTTTAAGCACTAAAAGTGTGCACAAAATGTGTTCGGTTTTTTTAGTTTTTTTTTAAAGGGGGTGGCGTGCGCCCCCACGCCCCCCTGGATCCGCCCCTGTAAACTCCCCCTGAAATAAAAATTGTCTTAAATGTTTGTAATTTTATATTTATTTTGAAACGTTGTTCATCTTATTTTTGCAGAGAATGGACCTAGGTAGCTGCAATAAGGTTCATGATCCAGCATTGCGAGCAGACTATGAACTGGCCTCCCAGAAACGGGAATTTGGATTCGATGTTGATGTGAGTACTTCCAAAACAGTCTTTGAAAAGATGTTTAAATATTTGATTACAGTAGACCCAATTCACACGCAAGGACGGTTGAATTGAACTTTCCAGTTTATAAGGCTCAACCGGTAGAGCACCTGCCTACTAAGTCAGAGGTCTTAGGTTTTAATCCTGCTAAGGTGAACATGTCTGTTTGTGTTTGTAGGCCATGCAGCAGCTGAGTGTGTTTATCAGCGAGTGTGATCATCGCACAGAGATTGCCAAGAAACGACTGGCAGAAACTCAGGAATCACTCAGCAATGAAGTCGATGCCAAGGTGAATAGTTGTTTGTTAATTCTGTACAAAAGCCCACAAAATAGCACACCTACATTTTTAATGCTAGAAGATCCCAGAATGGCTCAGTTATATTTGAAAGACACTGTAAAATGAGTGTTGATCCAGGAATTCCGAGCTACATAGATTGAAAAAGGCCAAGTCAATAAGTGTCTTCCTTCAACTTTAAACCCCCCATTTTCTAGGTTAGCACCAACTATTCACTGTAGTCGACATAGTCTTAATAATTGCCTGGAATTTTTCATAAATGTTGCAGAATCTACTGGCACATATAAATGATTACCAAGATGCCTTGCTTAGGACACATGATACACCATCCACTCTCAAACTGAATAAAACTTTAAAAGTTCAGTTTCGAACCAATCATGGCAAATGTGTCATCAACATGATAGTATTGCTTTTCATGATGACCTATGAATGTGTTGGTAAAAATAGGGCCTAGACGTGGACCCATAGCTACGCCATCAGTTTGCATTATTCCTAAAAGTCTGATACTTCAACCAAACGTCATATAAAAGTATTGTGATCATTAGTTATATGTAGGTTTTCTGCCTTTTGCTGCCGATTCTAAGCATTTTTCCTCTCTGGATTGAATTCTTTAACCAAACTTCTTCACTTCAGCGGAGCTATTTCAGCACTAACCCTCCCTCCTAATACCTTATCTGTGTGTCCCCGTCCCAGTACGTCACACACTCAATATTACCATCATTTTCTCCTTGGACAGATGCCATGCCAACAGCCCTCTTGCTAAGCTGCCGTTGGGTTTATTTGGAGGGATATATTTGATGAGGAGTTTGTAAGTCAAATACACAAGAAACAAACAAATTGCCAAATTGAAAATGTCTGTCCGCACAATATTTTTTATTATTTTGTTATTTGTGTGGCATGACAGAGTGGTACTGTGCTGCGATTAAAAGATTAGACTTACGATTATTGTGAGATTCATAACTGCTAAGCGATTATAAGGCTGCTGAGCAGGTGCTGAGCAGGGGGCAGATTTGGCAGGATTAAAATAATTATTAATTTAAAAAGTTTCTTCAAACCAAATTACAAAAACTACTTTTAAGACGATTATGGTCAGTTGTTAACAATCTGAGCAAATTTTGTAAACCTTTGCCAACAGATTTGCTGAGCTAAAGATGTACTACACATATAGCCATTATTTGTGTGCATAATGTGAAGTGTGCTGCATTTGATGATCTCTAAGCAAAGCTTTGATAAACTAGAAAAACCTGACTCAGTGTTCTTAACAGATTTTACTTGGAACAGTTTTAGTCAACTTCAAGAACTCAGTGGTCCAAATAATTCAATATCATCTTTTGAGAAAATGTCTAATGAGTGAAGCGTGTTAAAAATACAAATTAAAATAGTATGTTTTTTTCCTTTTTTTCACGCCTGCTCAGCAGCTCTAAAAGTCGCCGTGCGTTATCAAACTATACACCCTCCAATCAAGTTCGAAGTCGAACACTTTGTTAATATTAGCCACGGTCATCATCGCAGGTGTACCTTCTTACGTCAAAGAGAAGAAACATTGGTCATAAACACTCCTAAAGTATCCCTGTACCTCAGTCTTTTTAATAGTTGAGCAACCGAATAAGTAAGAGATTGTATGCACAGTGTTCTGGCAAAGCCACTCATGTGAGTTCCCTGTAGGCACCTTGCATCAGAGGTCACTATGTTAACTTAAAAAAAATGCAGCAAGTAAACTGTTTAAAAGCCTGTTTACAGAAAGTTGCAAAATTTGCAATTACGGAAGATAGCTCCAGTTAACCCTGTCACCTCTAATGCAAGGGACCTGTACGGTATAAGCCCAGGCAACTGCAGATATGTCACAAAGTATTGGCCAATGTTGTCATACAGACGCATTTTCTCAGTTCTCATGTCAACATAACTATAATAGTGCCTTCAACACTAAGTGAAACTTGCTTGTGGCACAGCTCACTCCCAACAGAGCTACGTATCCAGCCTTACATTGGTGACATCGTGAAACGGAGGCTTTACCCAATGCAGGAAGATTTGTAATCAATTAGCATTTTATTTATCTGGTGATTGAGTATTAATTAGGCTTGGAGAAATCCTTTTGAGTCATTGAGAATCGATTCCAAGTTGGGAATTAGAATATCAACTTTTTTTTTTTTTTTAAATCAATTCGTTATTTCGGCAATTTCAGGAGTACCTGGTGATAATTCTAGGAATTCATGTGTTAGGTTTGCAAGATATTTTTCTAATTCTAAACTTCTGTCTTGAAAATGGAATATAATCATAACGGCCATTTCTACGTGGCATCGGAATCGATTCAAAAAATGTTGATAGAGAAGTTTGGCATAATTGGTGGCATTTAGCCACTTCAAATCGTCACATTGCCATCTTGCCAAACGAGAGAGGAAACCTTTCAAGTAGATTCTTTGGCCAATACCTTGTGGTCTGTCCGCAGTCGCCTGAGTTCCAACCCCTTCAGCATCCCTCTAACCCTCTAATCTTTGGTCTTGCTTCCCCCCCGGTGTGTCTTGGTCTCGCTAGGCAAACCGTGTCCATGCTCTAGCTGAGGAGATTGGCCAGAAACTTGCTGAGGCAGAGACGATGGGAGAAAAAGGCGACGTGGAGGAATCCATGAAGATTATGGCTCAAGTGGAAGAAATCAAGCAGAAGAAGTTTGATGCGGAGGTAAGATTTATCCATCTTTAATTGACCTTTATCACAGTGCATCATCTTTGTCTTGTTCCTCATAAACTACGAGTATGTGAGGTCTTCTCAGCGTGAATTTAATGCTTATTCCCCGTCCACCATTTAACCCACAGGAGGAATACAAGAACTCCATGCCGGCCTCGACCTACCAACAGCAGAAACTACGAGTATGTGAGGTCTGCTCAGCGTACCTAGGACTACAGGACAATGACAGACGACTTGCTGATCACTTTGGTGGTAAACTCCATCTCGGATTCATTGAGATCCGTGAGAAATTGCAGGATTTGAAAGTAAGTGACATTGGTTTACTGGTTAACATACACTACTCACGATAAGTTAGGGATATTGTGGAGTGTACACAGATAATTTATTAGGGTATACATTGAATGATTTTTTTATGATTGGACAATTGTATCTGGGTCTTTCCACAGTAAAGGGGGCATTTTGGCAACACAGACCATATTTTCGAGGAAATACCTTTGTCTGGTCTCAAAATAAAAGAAACAAGTTTAAGTTGTTCTGAAGAGATAACTTAGGCCCAAAAAGGGTTACAAATAGTGTGACAACATGCCTTTCTAAAAACCTTGTGTACAAATTTCCAATATACACTTGTAACTAGGACGGCCTAAAATGTAACACAACTGAAACATTTCTTTTATTTGGAGAACAGACAAAGGTATTTTCTTGAAAGTATGGTCCGTGTTGCCAAAATGCCCCCTTTACCGTGGAAAGACTCATCTGCAAGACCTTGTTTTGACAAGTCTGGAAAATGTGTTCAATTCCCAAATTAACGCCCCCCTCCCCCCCCCCCCCCCCCCCCCCCCAACTTACCAGTATCCCTAACTTTATTGTTAGTAGTGTAAGTGCTTCCTAAAACTGCAGAAATGGAAAATTTGACAAACAATTTGATGAGCTTAAGTAGGTCCCAATTCTTTGTTCTTCATTGTTTTCATTCCTTATTATACAAGGTTCTTGTTATGCCTCAAGGGCCACTTTATTAACGAGGTTTGACTGTTTATAGCTTATGCATCGACATAAGTGTCCTTTTTTTTCATTCTTAAACCAGACAAAAGTTGCAACCAAGAAGGAAGCGTATGAAAGTGAGCGTGCTGAACGTCGCAAGGTGCAGGAACAGGAGCGGGAGGATCGGGAGAAAGAACGGGAAAAGGAACGCAAAGATCGCAGGTGAGAAAGCAGGGGTTGAAATTAACCTGAATTTCATGCTGGTCAGAAGGACCAGTAACTCTACTGGTCCTGCTGAAAATCACAGTACTTTTGTACCACCTCATCCCCCTCCCCCCTCCCCCCCATAGCTACGCTGCTGATGTGGAACGCAGCTCCGGTCCCTCACATGCATGGCTGCTGGTTGAAAGGCTCTATACTGGGCTTGCATGGGCGATTCCACGCCGGAATCGGGTAGAATCTATCCCACATTGGGAATCGGAATCGCGATTCCAGATTTTTGAGGAATCGATTCCCAGTAGAAATCGATTTCCTTTCATTTAGATTCGATTCTGACCGATAGCTTGCCGATTCCAGAAATTACCTAGCAATTCGGAAGGCAAAACTCCAACTTTTGTAGGAATATTTAGCCTCTGATCATGTCCACATTGTTAAGAAAGTGTCTGTGGTACATACATAGGCCTCGAAATTCGTGTTCAAAAGGGCACGGCAACAATTGCCTTGCCTTTTCCCACATTTCAAGGGCATCACGGCAATTCTGTCAATTTAAAAAGGGCATCACGGCAGTTTGCTCGAACTTGGAGGGCACCACAACAATCATTAATAGTACTTAGCTGGAGTTGCAGTCTGAGGATTGTCTCTTTTATTTATCCGCGTTGAACATGGTTCCTGCGGCCGCCATTTTGTGTGCTACGCATGTGCAATGACCACGGTTATATCACGAACGTCATGCTAATGTTCGTACATATTCGTCTTTGGCCGTATTCTGCAATCGACACGTAAGTGCATGTGTACTTCATCATAGTCGTCGACGAGTGCACGCACGTGCTGTACACCGAACCCATGACCGAACCGCTAACGGATACCAATGAAGCCCGCTCAACATGTACAATTTCGCACGGAAACCAGGGCGAAGTTTGATTGAGCGATTACAGTAAACTATCGACTACAGAGTCACTCGAGCGACGGATATTTTCCGTGCTGTACACCGAACCGCTAACGGATACCAATGAGGCCCGCTCAACATACATGTACAATTTCGCACGGAAACCAGGGCGAAGTTCCGTTGTTCGAGGGACTTTCGTCGAACTGTACCCTTAATACCTGTACACGTAGGCTACCGTGCGTGCTATGTGCTATAAAGCTCGGCGTGGTTTTGCAAAAATTGCGTACGGTTTCGTTGCATTTTTAAACAGCGGTGGAAGAGCTAGTTTTGTCTCCGAAATGTGTCACTAAAAGTGGGAAATTTGACATTTTCATATGTGTGTTTTAATGAAGGGCACCGACGGCAGTTAAATAAAAAGACACGGCAATTTATTGCCGTGAAATATTCATTATTTTGAGGGCATCGCGGCAATAGCACAGGGCACCGACGGCAATTGCCGTCGGTTATTTCGAGGCCTGCATACAGGCTGGCATGATTTCGGGGACGTTTAGTGCCAATAATAGACAAGTTGCGTGATAGATTTGCACTAAATTCTAGAGTTACAAAAGAAAGGAAATTGAACCCAAAAAGGAAAATATCACGGAGATGTAAATTACAGAAGAAAGGTAATTGAAACATAAAAAAGAAAGTATCATGGAGATGTAAATTACAGAAGAAAGGTAATTGAAACACAAAAAAGAAAGTATCATGGAGATTTAAATTACAAAAGAAAGGTAATTGAAACATAAAAAGGAAAGTATCATGGAGATGTAAATTACAGAAGAAAGGTAATTGAAACACAAAAAGGAAAGTATCATGGAGATGTAAATAACAAAAGAAAGGTAATTCAAGCACAGAAAGGAAAGTATCATGGTATTAAAAATTATCGACAAAAACAACGACAAGCAAGAAATACCAAAAATCATAAGAATGTATATTACAAAAAGAAGTTAATCCAGGCAATAACATTGATAAATAAAAATAAATACAATACAGATGACAACTACAGAAAGGATAAAGTTAAAATGTCGGGGGAAAAAAAGACAACTGAAAGTAAAGGTTATGAAAACACACATACAAAATATAATCGAGGATTTTAAGAAGAAAACAGCGTGTGGTCCAGACTGTATTTGTGCTGTGTGTCAGAGATTGCTCTTTCAAAGTCAAGTTTAAAAAATGTATTAAAGACAAATACAAATACTTTCAATATATTTGTGATCAGTATTTACATGTAGTCGGGGAAAATGTCTGACCTCTGGGAACTAAATCCTTAACAAATAATTACTTCACAGTGTATTTATTCTATATTATTTTGGACTAAATATTTTTTAAATGGTTAGCAATAACTGTCCTGTCCGTCATTTGTGATGTTGAAACAGACACGATGTTCAGAAAATGTCCCTTTGTGGTTTCTATGTGCATGAAATTTAGAATGCTCGGTGGTAAAAAGAATGGACATACAAGAATGGTCAAACTGCCATTTCGGCGTATTTATGTTTATATAGGTCTTTTCAACCAGCAGTGATGTCAGGGACGAGGTTTTCTTAATCAAATGATCTAACAATACAACTTTTGTAACCATCCCAGTACCGGAGAATTGCGCTCCGAATCCAATCACAGCGCTGTCCGCATTTGCGCCAGATGAAACACAAAACAGTCATCTGCTTAGGCGCACACCATTCAAAACAAATGGGCGCTATGTCAACGGCTGTTGTAAAACGTGGTTTCCTAGGGGAATTGAATTTCAACTTTTTAAGAGGTGTTAGTAGACACCTTCACTAACACATTGGTGAAGAAATTCTTTGGTAAGGATTTAGTTCCCAGGTTTCAGCAACATTCCCTGACTATATTCAATGACACTATTGAACACAATTGCACTGCGCCAATAGGCTTATGCGCCAACATGATTCTGTTTTATTGATTCTTTTTGTACATTGTAAAAGTTAATGTTTAGTGTTTTTGTTTCTTCCTGATTAGGCGCAAGTCTCGATCTCGCTCTCGGTCTGGCTCCCGATCACGCAAGCGTCGTTCCAGATCTCGCTCCAAACGCCACTCGAGATCACGCTCCAGGGACCGTCGCCGCAGGTAAATGTCTTAAATTTCTTGTTTCCTCTCTTAATTCAATCAAAAACTTCAAAGGTGATAAGGTAATTCAATTTCAAAGGTGATAAGGGACCATACAACACTAAGAAACATTGCCCTTGTAGCAAAAACCTGAGGGAGTATATTATTGTGCCTCAGCTCGGCTGGTAGAGCATCTGGTCAGAGAGTCGGAGGTCTTGGGGAATACCTGAGGGGGAGTATACCATTGTGTCTTATAGCTCGGCTGGTAGAGCATCTGCCCAGAGAGTCTGGCCTTAAGATGTAAAAATAAAAGGCCAAGCAGTGTCTTAGCAGCAAGTTTGTCTATCACTTAGGTCACGATCACGCTCTCGGGACAGACGCCGTCGCTCCCGATCCAGAGATCGCCGTCGCCGCTCTCGCTCCCGCGATCGCCGTCGCCGCTCCCGTTCACGCGAACACAAAGGCTCTCGTTCTCGACGTTCACGCTCTCGAGATCGCCGCTCCCCCCGTGATAAAGAAGAAAGTGAAAAGCGGCAGCGGTCGCGCTCAAATTCCCGCGAGCAGCATTCTGGATCCAAGAAGGATGAATCGCCACCGAGACCCGAGACGGCCGATAGGACAGACTCAAACGGGGACCAAGATGTAGAGAGACCTGCAGAGGCTGCTCAAAACAGCCCTAAAGACGTCTCGGAAAATGGCTTTGATGAGACAACTGATAAAAAGAAAGGTACAGTGGAAGAGGGAGAAGGTTGGGAAAGTCCTTGAAATAACTTGTCCAAAATCTTCTTGCTTAAAAAATTATTTGTGTAATTTTGCCAAATTTGGCATCCAGTTGCCTCCTTTATTACCTGTCATAAATTACATTTGAACAGTAGTATGTTATCATGGTGCAGCCGCCTTACATTTTCCTCATCAATGTAACCAAATTAAGACTGGAACGAAATAATAGTTTGGCCCCAAGCATATGCACGATCTTGTATACACAGTGCGAGAAAAACAAATGTTTCTGTCACTAACAATTGATCACGTTCAAATGACGTCACTTTCTACAAATTGTCACGTGCGTCATGATTTTGAGCATATTTTTTTGTGACGCGCATCGGTTGCGCCGTATTTCAAGCAACGTGCGCGCACGTTTGGAACATGTTTCAGCGTGTGCCTGCGCTTACTTTATGGCGTTTAATACGCAGTAGCATTTTTTTCCTACAAAGATGGCGTCTGTTAACGTGATCAATAGATTGAAAGATTTTGGCACACTATCGTGCACTATCATGCAATGTTGTTCATAAAAATTCTGAATAGTTTACATTTTTGTTGTTGGGTTTTTTCTCTTTATTTTGTCGTAATATTGAAAACATGAAAGCAAGCAGAATTGTGTTCATCTTTAATTTGTCACTGTGCGTCATGCACAAGTAGACCCTTAGTTGCTCTATTGTCACACATTTAAATATGAAAACCTGCCCCCGTCATGGCCGCCGGTGCAAAGTGTCTATTTGTGGTTTGAATACCTTATGAAATGACACTTGAAATCATTAGTTTATAATAAATTGCCACAAGCTCTCAAAATATGTAAACTGTATAGTTGAAATTCATAATTTAACTTGAACAACTAGAAATAGTATACATAGTGTACATATGGTGACACAAGTTCTGTCTTAAGAATATTTCTCGGATTTGGCTTTGAATCCTGTTTTAAGCATTGTTCTGTGTAATTTACCATTCAACAAATTTTCTTGTGAATTTGGAAACCTTACAGAATTGACAAATGCCATGTTGGATTTTGAGATTTCTTGGTACATGGTTCAGCCTATTTATTTTCCCCAGTTTAAATTGAATTGAAAATTTCATTTCGTTCATTCATTGATGTCTTTTATTTTGGATTTTTTTGTTTCTTTTTCCTTTGGAGTACATGTGTATGATAAAGATTATAAATGATTCGCACCCTTCCAGAAATCACAATGTAGAATTTAAACGGTTCTTTGTTCAAGTTTGTTGTAACTACTTCATATATTCGTTTGGTGTCAAGCTGCCTTTTCAGGAAGGAATCCCACGTCTAGATACCACCTTGAGTTCGTTTCACAAAAAGGTCTTCGGAGATAGGCATTGTCCAGGCTTACACAAGTAAGTCTTCTAATGGAACTTAGGGACCCTTAAGATTCATCTTATGGTGTTTGTGAAACAAACCCCTGAGATCCACTGTACAAAAAAGCCATGGAACAATTTAAAGCCTTTCTCCCAATTCCCAAGTAAACGAAGTTGAATGTTTTCCTCATAATTTTATGTTTCTAACATCAAATTCACCCTTTTGTGGGATGATTGCCTCTAGAATTTTACACAATAACTAAGACCCTGTTGACATCGGGGAAATGCTTCGTTCGACGAAGATTAGTTGATCATCGTTAGTTAATGAAACGTGCGTTCACATCTCACTTAACGAAGGTCGAATGAAGATCGAACGAAAAGCGGTACTGTTCACATCAAGCAACCGCTAATGAAGATCGAAATAAGCTGCACAATGCTCTTATCTTGTTGAGTGTCAAATCACTTCATCGAACGTAGAGAGCGTACACATTATAAATTTGCTTCGTCGAATTAAGCGATCTCTTCGTCGAACGAAGTGATTCTAATCTTCATCGATTGAAGAGGCGTGCGTTCACATCAGGAAATCTCTTCGTCAAATAATCGTTGAATCATCGTCGAACGAAGCGATTTCTCTAGTGAGAATGAAGTCTAAGACATCACCGTATGTGATGATTCAAGTATTTGGGTCTTTCTATAAATTAGGGGTCCAAAAGTGTGACATTTAGTGTTCCCCCGTTACACCATATGTGTTATTTTTCATACAAAAATCATTAAAATGGCTTTTAAACCATTTTGTATGAATTGTACTCTATGTACTCACTCTTTGAAATGGAAAGTATTTAAAGAATGTGTCCTGAATTTACAAAAACAAGATGTAAAATGTAACGGGACACCAACATTGGACCCCTAATTTATAGAAAGACTCATTTGCAAATGTTGGATAATACTTGTAAAGCCCCATGATAGGACTTGTGATGAGTTTGTAAAGACTTGTTTACAACACTGGAGGTTTATTACCGGAATATAACTTAACATTGTTTTTTTATGTATTAACATTTGGATGGGCGACTGCAAGAATAAGCATTTCGATCGATAAAAGCCTGTTAAATTATACCGAGCAACAGAAGAATTGAACAGTTTTCTCCACCTTTTCATTGGAAAAAAAAGCAGTCGATCTGAGAGTGGGAATTTTCAGCACACAGAAGCTTGATGCAGTCATGCATATGCATAATTAAGCTGTTATGTGAATATTTCGATGTCAACTTAAAGGCACAGGCTCGTCAGCAATGCGCGCGCGCCAAATTCGTGCCACGAAATGCGCTGCTCCATGCCTTTTCTATGGAGCTGCGTATTTCGTGGCACGAATTTGGCGCGCGCGCATTGCTGACGAGCCTGTGCCTTTAATTTAAAAATAAATTTCAAAATTTTTATTAAACTGAATCTTTCGTTGTTCGATATGGTTTACCGTGTCGTTCCTACTTGAATATTATTTGAGTAAAGTAGTCACTATGCTCCTCTCGGTGTGATCATGTACTTTTCTACCACCGACTTTGTACAAAACCCAAGTTTGTCTAGCATGTGCAAGTGGTCGTTTTCTTTCAAACATTTCGTCTTTACCATGTTTATTTTAAATGGCTGTAAATAATGCTTTATTCTCTCAGTCTTGAGACTACTTGTAACAATTATGTTGAATAAACCAACCCTCTCTACATCCGTGTCTTAAAGTCATATCTATTGTGTGATGTGGATTTCATATTTACAATTTAGTAACGAATAATTTAGTAGTCCAAATTAATATGATATAAAAATGTAATATTAATTTTCTCTGTAAAAAACACAAATTTTTGAAATAGCCAATAGACCGTATCGAATAGCCGCCATCTTGTGGGGCAGTTTCTTTGTTCCTTGAGGACATGCATTGTTGCACATATTGTGCTTACATTGCTGAACGGTTTAAGTAACAAATGGTGCCCCACGAAATGGCAGCTATTCGATACGGTCTATACCGAACATACTTGCCGAAATATTTAGGAAACGACCAAACACAAAACCTACACCATATTCTCTGTACAATACAATTTATTCAATAATTTCTCTGTTGGTAACAAATAGTACATGTAAAACGAACAATAGTACACGTGGTAATATTTTATAATGTACAATTTCCTTGAGTGTCTATAAATAATAGTAGAACGTTGCTCATTGTTACCATATTACAATGAGTTTTTGGAATTTAGAGTGAGCAGTGCTACAGAAAAATTATTTTATTGGGGCGAGCAACTTGGAATTCTGTTTTCAACTTTTATACCCGCACGATATGTGGCAGAGGGACTCCCCCCTAACGCCCCTATACCTCAACACGCTCTTCCCTTTTGTTAACGCACCAGTCACCCCTAAAAACTGAAAGAAATTCCTTGGATGTTTGAGACACAATAGGGGAACAATGGTAGGGGGAGTCCGTTTGCCACATATCGTGCTGCATATGTCAACTTTGGGATATTCATGGTTTCGCTAGTGGTAAATTCTAGAACTTCTGGAATTTGTAAAATTTACATCTAGCTTCCTAATAAACAATTCCCGGTATGCATTTAAAGTGGTTCTTTTTCAACTTCAACGGTGAAACTTGAACAGTTCCAGCGGGAAAGTCATTCTCCACTTAGCCTTTGGACCTGAGAGGATCGCTATCTGCTACCATAAGGTGCTCGTCAGTTAGAGGGGAACGGTTTTAATTCCCGCAACGATAGGATTCCTAGGAGCTGCATGGTTGGGGGCTGTTGCCCTGATAGTCTCTCGGAGTTCGACCGATGTTGGTTAACGGCGTGTTTTTTGTAAGATGCTGCCCAGGCCGGGGGTCGTCGGGCTTCATGGATAGTTACGGTGATCTGTGTATAGTGCATGGATATTCAGTTGGTATCTCCAGAGATGGGGGGACTCGGGTGCACCTCCCCCTTTGAACTTGTGTGGAACGAGTCTCCACGCGAGGAACGAACGACTGGAGCTGAATGAACTCACAGATAAGTACGAGACTCATGGCTGATATTTTTCTTTGGAACTGGACTTCCGTGTTTTCGTTCGCGACTGCTCGCCCCATTCATCGGTCTAATTTGCTCTTGGGTAAGAACGTTTCTTTTCATATTTTGTTTTAGTGTGTAGTCTAACGTTTGATATAGGTCTAATTAATTTCATGCCTCATAGCTCAGCTGGTAGAGGTCTCGGGTTCGAATCCTGAGAGATGTTTAATGACCCGTGACAGTGTGAAACCGCTCTATTATGTGTACGACTATATGGAACTTCAATTCGGTATCGTAGCGTCGTCGTAAATCGCAAATATATTTGCAGATAGTTGCGATGTCGTACACCTTGTTACAGTTGTATACATGTATTTGGCATCGCAAATATATGCAGACGACTGTAACAACATGTACGACATCGGAAATAACTATTTGCCAAAAAATATTTGCGACAAAATTTGCGACATCGCAAATATTTGCAAAGATATTTGCAAAAATGCACGTACATTGCAAATATATGCAAAGACATTTGCAAAGAAATGTATATCGCAAATATTTTGGGTATGCTATGTCCGCCACCATTGAGTGAAACAGTTATTTTCGAAACGGTACACACTTGATGCTATACCATTTTACCCAATGTGGACCCAAGTGTCGGTAAAACAAAAGGGAAAATACACAGGGGCTTCTTTAAACATATGGCAAAATATTTAACGTGCTTGACCACAAAATATTAAATATTTTCTGTATGTGGAACATACTTAATCCCCACTCTATGTCATCGTATAGCGGGCAAAACGGTCGTCGGAACATTAACACGAATTGATAGTAATGCTTCATAGCATACACAAACTACATCCTTCAAACAATACCGATAAAAACTGTTCAACTAATTAGGCTATTTTTATACTCTTCTGTAAATGGTAGTATAAAACAGCTTTATTTCATATGTATAATCTAAGTCGATTTCAGTGAAATCTTCGTATAAAAACACTTGACACAAAAACGTTTAACTGTAGTACTATATATTTTGGTAACACTTTGTCCGCGGATATATACAGAGCGCCCTCTACCTATCACTAGATCTTTGTACGTTTGTAAACACACATATTTGCTATCAGAAGTTTGTACAAATTTAAAAAGTCGGCATTTTGGCATGAAATGAAATCAACGTAAGCTATAAATAGGCTGTTGTTGTGAAAACTTACTGTTGTCCGGAACAAAAAAAATGCAGAGACTGGACCACTGACCTCTATACAATGGACGGTCTATACAATATTAGATGGCTATTGTGATTATTGAAGCAATGCGTCGGCTATCTTGCTCTAGACTAGGAATGGTTTGCCTAGACTGCTCCCCCGTCCATACGATCGCTTGTTTTTTTACCACTTACATACTCAAGTGAAGGTACAATGTAGTATAACCAGTCTAGGCAAGGCATTGCCTGAAGTAAAATGGCGGACGGTTGCTTCATTCACGGAGTGAATTACATGTGCAGTCCATTATACATGTGCAGTCCATTATACATGTATATAGGTCAGTAGATTGGACCAGTATTAAGTACCCTTAACCGTCTTTAGAAGAAGAAAAAATTATCACCTGTTCAAGATCATAAAATCAATTTGGTTTGCCCAGCACTCCAGAGTACTAAAGTCTTCTCTTGTGTTGCCACATTGAAGTTATAACTAAAACCAGCGAACTGTTTCCCTGCGCTTTAGCAATGGATTTTTCAAAATACCAGCGAAATGTTTAGAACCAGATATCTTAACTGACGTCACACTTTAGTCTATATTGTTCACTGTGTAACAAGACGCCTTGATAAAAACTTGCTGGCCTTCTTAACAATTACAAACATCTGCTCTGGAAATCTTATTTTAATTATCAACTTCTAATTTCCTCCCGTTTTGTTCTAAGATGTGGCGGCGACCGTAACGCTTGAGGGAAGAGCGTATTTTAGCCAGGAAATGAATTTCTAATATTAAAGAATGTCAAAATCATAGTCATTTTTATTGCTTTAAACGCAGGTGTGAACACCACATGGTTTGGTTAGCATTCCGGAAGGTCTGTCTGTGGTACTTTTCTGCCATATTTTGATGGACTTACTCCATGCTTTATGGTTAGTTTATGCAAATAGTGGCCCGAGCACTTAACGGTCTGGTATACAGTCCACTTGAAAATAAGGAATAGCTCAGTGGTTTTAGTGTTGGGTCATGGCAACGGACAAAATGTAAAGTAAAAAGTAAATATTTTGACGACGCTCTATATGGTATATGTACTATATACAGACCTCTGTCTTTTACAGATTCACACTATCTTCCATGGCAAAATGAGTCATGTCTAACGAATGGTAGAATTACGTAATCGGATCCTGCAGTATACATTTTGTGGTAATGATTTGGCCAAAATTTATTTTAAGTTTTTGACATGCATGTAAAACGTGTTTATTTTTGCGAAAAAAGGTTCAATGAAGATTATTGGCCATATAACTACACAATGTGTCATCTTCCTCCCATCATAACGTCAGTGCATGTGATGTAGGGTACATAAATGTAATAGGCTATCAATGGAAAGCTCATTAATCACTCCTAACTTTAATGTATCTCGAAAAGCCAACCGTTGGGGGACATTCCTCATTTTGCCGTGGCGGGTCATCATAACGACTCAACTAGAAATGAAAACATCGACAGCAGGGTGGGCCCCGGCGTCGACACTATTTCTCACTCTCTGCCTCATCCATAGCGCGTAAGATGGATTTACACATAAACCCGTAGGCGGCGCTCCAAGCCTCCTTTGCTTTGGGTGTAAACTTGTCACCGAGCTGTTCACTCATAACCTCTAGAAACACTGGGCCTAGTTCCTGCAAGTAAACAACAAACACAAACGTTATGTAACACGAGGGTGTGTCTAGTTTTAGCCTGTTTCCCTTGTCTGATATTGGGATGGCATCTTGGAATTTGGTTCACGTCATTACCAGCAGTTTTCTGCCAGTTTGGGTCATATAGAACTATTTCAAAAGTCCATGTGGGGATGGGGGAAGGGGCGGGGGCGGGGGGAGGGAGCTACTGCATGATTCTTTTTGCGCATGATCCCCTCAAGGAACCTTGTTGCTGAGATTAGCCTACTGAAGTCGTTGCCCTGCAGTGCACCTAGGAGGTTCTTCAGCACAGCCACAACAGAAATACTCAGTTTTAGAGGTGGGAGGATACCGCGCGCACACACGAACGTGTGGGGGAAATCCGGGCGGGATTCGAACCAGGGCCACAGAGGTGGAAGGCCACTCGACACCAACCCGATTCGCCACTGCATGATTTAACTTGTACAAATGGCAAATGCATTATGAGAAGAATATCGATCAAGTCCAGGCAAGCAGTAATTGAATGAGTTAATCATAGGAAACATATCACGATATACCCCTGTATATAGTTCTATTGAGTCGACGAGACTACGCCAATAATAGTTCCAACGCCAACGCTGTACGTTTTACATTGCCAAGGTCATCAAATAATTGTTCGTGACATTGCAGTAACATTAAAGTTGTGACAAACGAAACATTGCGCCAGATATTTCATACCAGGAACTCCCCATGTGGGCTTCTGTGATATTATTTAAATATCTCGTCAGTACCTATACAAAACCAGTTGGATTCTGTCGGCGCCTACCGCTCCAGACACTCTATTACACCGTTCACTGTTTGATCTCTGATTGCTTTCAGCGAAATGTTTTCGTAACTTCCCAAAAATAACCCAGAACTAAAAATCCCGCCTGAAGAAGCCGTGGGAACCCAATCATGTCCTCTTAAAATCCACAGGTTTTCCTAACTTGTTGCGTTTGTCACGGTAATCGCGCTCTAAATTTGGGATTTGACACAGGTGGTCATGGAGGAATTCGCCTAAATTCAATTTTATGATCGTTTTGCCTGCGTCGTTTTGGGTACTATAGGCAGAAATAACGTGAACCAAAAGTGTACAGTGGGACCGCACGGTGGGTGCTAATGCGGGGAAATATGCAATGAACCAGATCATGTTGCCAATGGGGAAATGACGGGTTGTATGGAAGCGGGACAGGTTCGGGTAGACATTAAATATTGTTTTAAATTGAAAAGCCGTAGGAGGGAGAAGGCTATCGTTTGTGAATGGTATCACCTGCAGACGAAGAGGACAAAATATTGATAAAAATGTACATCTAATGGCACTTGTAACTTTACGACACATAAGTATACGATATTGGTTCTTGGTAAAGCTGCGAGCGTGCGACTGTTTCTTGATTTAGGTCAAAAGCGAGGCTACACGAAAACGTGCACAGTTGCCCGAAGGCAGGAAAATCATACAGTCGATGTTATGCAGCCTAACCGGTCATTTCGTAAACCTAGACCTACGATGAGACAGTTTATGCACCTGTCGATAGGTGTGCTAAGGTGGTCCCAGTTAATGGCGTTGTTTATTATAGGCCATCTTGAAAACAATATCAAAGTATGGGGTCAAGAAGGGCCGCGTATGGTCCGTAGTGACCGAGAGATTACCAGGATGGGTGGTTTTTGAACCACCTTTCTGCAGCTAAAACTCTACATAGTGGATGGGAGTTATTTTCAGGAGTTACGTGAATGGGGGACTTTCGAGACGCTTGGTGGCAGCAAACAAACCGGTCCTTTTCCATTGTTACGTCACGTTTGAGCTAAAGTGCGCATGCTCAAGGAACGGTTTAACTGTTTGCTGCCACCAAGCGTTCGATTCACGATCATTTAACTATAGTTCGACAAACGTTCCTCGGAAATTACCTATCGTTCGAGGGACACAACTATGGCCGTTCAATCGAACTTTGCCACGGTGTAGCGATCGATGTGTGCATGCGTTGCGCGTAAAGATAGCACGCGCAACGCACTGATGCACCAATCTGTCTTTCTCATCTAAAGACATCTGGGGAATACCAAGATGTCATCAGAATAAAATGAAGGAATTTGTCTCAATAAACACTCTATTTCAACGAATCCCAAGGAGAGGCTTTAACCATAATAAGGTTTCTTGGTTGTTCAATTCTGAGATTCCCCAAGTGGATGATAGTTTTTGCCCCAGGCCATGTTGACCTTTGACTATAGGGTCGGGGGTCGCCCATCCTCCCACCGGTTGATAATGGGTTGATGCACTAGCTACGTGTTTCTTTGTGGCAGGTTGAGTTGGACGAGCTGAATTCTATATCAAGATTTATTTTCCATTGACAACCATTTGCTTCGAAAGCACCAACAGCGGAAGCGATTTACAAACGTGTCCCCTGAATCAGTCCTATTAAAATGTGAAGTACTGAAGGAAGGTGCCAGACTGCGTATATGCAAGTCTCGTAAAGTGTTACACTGAGTCTCTTATTCCACGAATCTGCAAAAATTGTATTTTGCGAATGATACATATAGTAGGCCTACATATTAGGGCCTTTAAGAGCAGCTCGCGTTTTGGAAAAGAGGAAGACGGTGCAACTTGAACACGCAATATTTCGGCAATATTTTGCTCTGAAATTACATGTAGTGTCGAGACCTGTTGGGTGAGTATCCGCTGTGATCAGGTTTGGACACGAGACTACTTCTTAAGGCTATTCTTTGGTTGGTTGGTAATTACGTCAGGAACATTAATTGTTTTGGGTTATAGTCACGAAAATAGCGCCGATTGGTGCTGTATGGGCATGGACAGCGCATGCTCGTATACGAACGCACAACGCGCATCGCTGCACCAATGGGAAGCGTTTGAGACGGACATCACTTGCCTCGCATCACAACAGGGGCGTTCCAGATGCTGACACCAGGGCTGCATTCCAAACACGCTAACATTGCAAACGTTTGCATCGTTCGCCAACAACTGGTACCCGACTTTTCATAGACTAGTGCACAAAAGCACTGTAACCAGTGGCGAACGTTGGCAACGTTCGCGTGTTTGGAACGCAGCCCGGGTAACACCAACTTACACCGGAGCGTTCTTTTAGCCATCACGTGCTACACGAGTCTGCCCCGGTGGCAGCCACCACTACCCGAGCTCGCGGGCGGGTCTGTGGTGTAAAGCAAGGTGTAATGACGTCACCTAGTAACCGCGAGTAGTAAAACATGGCGGACAGTTTGGAATCGCGACGTAAGTACGAAGAAAAACACTTATTTATGACACAAAATAGGAGGGAATTGGGCTGTAAATACATTTTGCTGAATCAGTAGATGTCTGTGGGCATTGACGAAGTTTATTTCGGTATTTTTGCGTGGCGCCGGCTTAATTTTTCATCCCGAGTCAAACGATAACGGTGTTTATAAATCCCCACCCGGCAACAACCTTTGACCACGTGTTCCCAGAATTCAAAGCGAGACCCTGTGTCGTTCGTTTTGCATCTTCTGGGGGCTTCCCCCGGTATAAACCCCGTGTTACACGAGGTAAGCATCTCGAACGCCCCCAAGGGAAGTTATGCAAATGCTGTGCCTTAAGACACTTAAGATGCTTTGTTTCCGTGGCTAATTTGCCGGAAACTACTTGTTATTCCGGCGAAGTCCTGTTAGATATTTCGCAGGTTTTGGAGTTAAGATGATTATGGCAATTATCGCGCAAGTTCAATGGCTTGGGGAAATATAACAGAAAAACTGCCAATCACAGCATAAAATGTGAAGGGGGATTCGAAAACTGCACTTGACCGCATTCTTCCCGCTAAGTACCATGGCACATGTACTTTTTGTCCAAGGAGATTTTTAGGGATTGGAAATAATTTGTCAGGGCTTATAGTTTCCCGGACAGTCTCTGAAAAGCCGGTGTTTTTGAATCCCCAAGGGTATAGCACAGGGGGTCCTTCCTATCACAATGCATTGGGGATTGACTGGGCGTACACTCGTGCTACTTATACAAACAAAATTCAAGATGGTGGATTTGCAGTCACTGTCAACGACTGTTACGTGTGGCCACACGGCTTTAAAGATCACACATTTCGCGTATTCATAAAGGCATGCTTAAACCTAAGATAACTGGGCATTTCGACAAAAAGGTTCGTTATGCCATTAAGAAAGATATATTTTGTTGTTGTACCCATGCACCTTACCATGCAGATTTGTGCTTGCAAACGACTGTTTCGTGATATGATTTGTAAGATTGTGAATTTGTGCATATCGTGCTTTAATACCAGATAACATTTTCGGCCTTTAATATTGCACAATTATGTTCCTTCTGACGTCATTCGACGCCTAACATCAACAACAATTCGACACATTATTTTCGTATTCCTGGAGTGAAACGCCCAGCGATTTTGCCTGTAAATGGAGTTGGAAAACATTTTAAGCATACAAAAATGGAGTAATAACTTACATTTATTGGAATAATTCTAACAATATTTGATTTTTAAAAGCGCGAGGCACGTTACCCGTTAACCCGTATATGGAACAGAATTAATTGTAAACTTCCCCTGGTTCCACTTTGAAGGGATTTCGGTTTTGTGTAGGGATTTTGACCCACCCCTCAGTAAACCTTATCATTAATTTTGTTCCCTTTCCCCTACTCCCTTCTCACTTAAATGACTTGGGCTCTAAGAACCGCCATAAGTAGTCACCGGTCAACGGCATTGATTGGCTAACGGTCAACGGAAACAGCCCGAGCATCTTGCGCAAGGGAATTGTTGACGACTTGCAAATCTATGATACATGATGCAGATTTGTTGTACTGCTGTCTGCCCGCGCCCACGCCCTCCCGATCCCTTGCGTGACAACTACTAAATTCTTCACATGATTTTATACTGTTATTTTTCGCCGCGGGAATCAAACATTTGTTGCTAAATTTGGCAGAAACAGCAAGTGGTTCAGACACAGCGCACGTGTAATAGGACATAGCTCTTCCAAATCGAGGGGTGTCATACACAACTTTAAAGACGCACTCTTGTACTTAGAGCCGCGTATTGAGAGAAAGAGGCGGAAGAAGGAAGGGGAAAACACATGAACGGCATAATGTGGCAATTTTATAGGTGTAGGCCTATGACTTTAGTACATTTTGAAGTTTGTGCTTATAGTTTTAAAATCGACCATTTTATTTTTAAAATGCCGACTGAGTTTTTCGCAATTTCTGAAGCATGGCTAAATGTTTGCGCACACATTAAGCACAACGCGCGCAAGGTGGAATATGATTGGACCGCGCATGCGCGCCAATATAACGCTTAATCGTATTGCAGAGTGTAATAGATGTACAATAATTTTTAAGCGTAAATCGAAGATTTGTGCCATAATTCATAACCTAATTTATACCCGCCTTTAAATACAGATGTTAAAGTGTTTCAAATTATAGTTGATGATGCCGGTTTATATTCTTTTTGGGTTGTGTTGGTTAACAATGGATTTATCACACTGGGATTATAACGCCTTTAATTGTTGTTTCAAATTCCGATCCCTGCTTTAAGTTAGTGACCGTGCTTTGCGTGATCGCAACCCCGTCTTCCAATATCGCACTGATTCCCCCACTCGTAATTGTGCCGGTTTCCATGGCCGGAGGGCATCGTGCGTTGGTCGCTCTCTGATGGGTGAATCCCGGGCGCTTGATTCCTGCTCGGAGCAGTCTCCGGGGAAATTCTTTGTCCCTATATAGTGTACTACACCAGGTACACATTGCAAGCAAACCAACCGGAATGAAACGTTTCAATTCGTTGATAATATCACGTTATTCAATTGGTGCGTAATTTAATTTTCTCTGTTTGGGGGCGATTTTGGAGTGTGAATTATCGTGCGAGAACTGCGGCCTGTACGGTGGCTGAAAGGATATTTCGCCGCGCATATCTCTCCGGTCCGTCTCGCCACATTACCAATGTTTTCTTTGTTCGATATGATCTAACATTTCCATCGCATTACATTTTGCAGTACAATAAACGAATTTCCAGCTTTGAGCGTATTTTATGCACACTGTTTTTACGTACGCACACCTCGACTTGTGAATAATAGGCCGGTACATACAAAATAAATTTAGGGTAAATTGGTTTTTCGAAAAAATAAAAACTGATTTTCTTGTCAAACAGGTCAAACATGCTAATCTTTGACATTGCTCTTCTATTGCTTTTACAGCTCAACCACCCAGAGTGCCACTTAACTGGAGGTATTTTGACCTAAAAAATTCTAAAATTAGTGAAACTTGGTACCCAGTCTTGCGCGCTGGGTGGCGAAGTAGGTGGCCGTTTCTATGGAGACGATGACGTCATTCCGCAGGCGACATCCTCGTTCACTGGAGAGTGTTTGGGGACAATTTTCGATTTATTTGTATTTAAGACAGAAATCCGAGAGTTCTTTCCAGTCATGGTATCGGGCATTATACTGTTCTTATTTCTGAGGGGGGAAGGGGGTGGGGTTTGGCGCTATATGCATTCTATGCTACCACATGTTTTCGCGGCCACAAACAGAAACACGTTGATTGAACCAATGGCCAGCTCTGGTCGTCGACAGCATGTTTCTGGTTGTAGTCACGAAATCACGCTCATGTCGAAAATGGTTATAACAGTGTGATGGGGACCGACAATGCAAAACAAAAACAGACTTGGTAGAACTTGTTGCAAGAACAGACGAGGTTCACATTAGCCCGTTCTGCGCACTTCCGCATTGAAGCCGAGGCTCCTCGTGTCAAGTCGGCAGTACGCATGCGCCTATAGTATGGTACAATGACTGAGTGTGTACACATGTGCTGTTCTGCGTGGCATGTCGGACTGATCCTGCATTTCACGTGCGTAGGCCTACATTAGTTCACTTCTGAATTTGATATAAAGATCATGCTCTCCGTGTTATTAAGCTACGTAAGTGCGCAGATCGGTCGCAAATTTGTTAATTTGGGATTTGTCTATAATGTTAACCTTTTTATATAGGCCTACCCACCTCAAAGTAATGGTGCGGGACTGATCTCGATGCGTGTGAGTAGCCAGTATTAGAGAGTAACTCGACAAAGATATCTGGCGTATCGAGGTTTTCAACGAAGGAGCAGAATGCAGACACGACCCGGTAGCCGTGGGCTCGCATCTTGGGGCTCTTCTTTAAGACGGCCATGTCTGTTATGTCTTTGAGTTGGACGAATAGCTGCTGCGAGCTGGGGTGATTTGTGAAGAGTCTAAAAGGGGAGACAGCAAGAGGGGGAAACACAGTAGTTAACGGCTCGTTACCAACGTCGACTTAAAATATCCGGTCGATACCCGGTCGTAATACCTGTGATTTTGTGAGAATTTTACTCCATAAGTTGACAAGAAAATACCTTAATGGAAGCGTTGAAGGCCATAGTTAACAAACACCACTTGAATTGGTTTCTTTCTGAAACGTATTAGGAAATACTGAAGCCAAACGGAATAGTCCTTTTTAGTGGCGTTTGTACAGAAGTAAGCAAAAGCAGAAGAAGAAACCATGCAAGGTTTTTAAAGGTTCCCAAACATTCATGCTCCATGTGGCTGACATTTTCTATAATAGGCTAGTCTACTAACATTCATGTTTATATGTGTAGGATCGTTGTTCACAAAAGACTTCGCATGCAGATGCTACAATAGACTGCCGAAGTGAATACGTCATCTTTTGTTAATGGCTCTACACTACAAATCACTGAACCGTGTCCCTGTGCTTTTGCAATGGTACTTTTCCCGACGGGCATGATGTTAAGAGCCAATTACCATGGCAACACGTCACACTTCGGCTGTCTATGTGCCTTTAAACGCAGAGCCAATGGACTGCAACTATATAGAAACTCGAGCAAGCAGCCGAGAGTTCCTTGCTTTGCAATCGTCTGTCGGGATCGTTCTTTGATGAGTCTGCCTTGATTGTTATCCGACTCGGAAAGCCCTTGATGTCAACACAGCAAAATTGGCTGGCTGATGTATTGCGGAAAGCTAGGTTTCATTTCCTTGCTGTTTACGAAATGGACGTATTTAAAATGTCTGCGGTCTTTAATACGTACACTATAGATGAGTTGTATATTATACAGGGTAGTATTTTTTAAGACCCCCTCCCTCCCCAAATACTATATCAACATTTTTGTCACTACCACGAAGTGTCAACAATTTACAGTGCATGTAAAGACCTATACGCGGCCCTCGACTCTCCTTCCCCTTACTGTACGCTATAGCTCCATGGGCGGACCCAGTCTCATTAAAATACAGGATACAATGGATTTCAGGGGGAATGTAGCCCCAGCTTTTCCTTTGCATTCCTGTATTTTAATGAGGCTGGATCCGCCACTGTGTAGAACCGTGAAAATGTTGACAACTCTAGACGTGTACACCCCGGAATCATGACCATGAGCTATGCAATGATGCTTACTCATTGAACAACCGAGTTGAACAAGATGCTCTAATACATGCAACAAACGTCATAAAAGTCAACGTCACAGCAACCTGGTAACGATGGGAGGGAGTCATTGTTCATGCAAGGGAAGCTTCACTGGTTTGCCAATGTGGCGCGGGTACGTGCAAAAACCGAAGTGTTTTGAAAAGGGCTGTGGCTTTTAAAAACACCTTTTGTAATCATCAGTATTAAGTCATTTGTATCTGTACCCACGCACAAGGGGTGGCCAAAAATGAAACATAATGGTTTTTCATCATGTCACCAGTTCCTAGCTGTACAACTACTAAAATATTATTAGGGCTTAACCATAAATTGAAAATTTATATCCCCTGGGAAATGTTTACACCGAGGGGTGAAAACGGTTATACCCCTTCAAGAACTAAGTCCAGTTGACTTACAATGTGTTTATAAATCACGCAGAGCGCCTGAAGAAACTAAAAGTGCAACAATTTTGTAGTTTTTGACTTTTTGCTGTGACTATTGCTCGGGGGCATGTCTACTCGGCCATGATTCGATTAAGGGAGAATGCAATTACGCACGTCATAACAATATCTGTACTCACGTTGGACCCATGAAAGGCTCTGGGGAGCACAGTTTGGCATAAGGGTATACCCTCTGTCACATATCGCGCGTGCACTAAAGTTTTTTTGTATAGATCCTTGCACCGGTGGCCATGACAGGGGACAGGTTTCATATTTAAATGTGTCAATAGATCCACAAAGTGCCTACTCATGCACGGTGACAATGTGACTGCCCCCTGTCATGGCCGGCTGTGCAAAAGGTCTATGCTTAGAAGCCAAGGGCTTCTTGTACGGTTGCCTTCAAAGGGAGGCTCTACGTGCAAACGTCACAGCAGCCGGCATAGTAACGACGCAATGGTGTCATTGGGCGTGTACAGCCTCGCTGTCAAGCCAACATGGCGGCTTTGTGCAAGGAGTGAATAATACAAAGGCCCATAATGAATGCATCTCTATACTAGGCCTATAAATTATGCTAATTTTAATGGAATCGCATACTCGTCAGTAAGTAACGTCTAAGTACAGTCCATCAGCGAGCCGATAGCATGACAGTTGGTCGCCACTGCGTCCACTGGTCTAGCGGTGTTCTGGCGATTGACGCCAAAAAGCAACATCGATCGTTTGAAGTTTGTAAAAAAATACATAACAAGCACTGCAAAATATGCGAAATATCCCTCGCATGTGCGTCTAATCACGCATAGAGTCCCACGACACAGAGATTTGGGCAGCGTAGGCCATTTAATGCGATTTTGTTATTTTTGTAAATAGTGCTTTAAAATAACAATGGGCTATTAGTGGGACCGGAAAAAGAGGCGTGCGGTGAACTGATCGATCCGCGGCGGGGGCGAGACCACTGGTCTGCGATCGGACGACCGAAAAACGGCCCAAATAATGACCATTTCTGAAAGGATACAATTAGTATCGGACGGGTTTGAGTGACGTTTTGTTTGTTTTCATTGGTCGTGACATTTCGAGTTATCAAGCGGCGAATATAAGTTCAGTTTATGATGCGTAGCCTCGTACACAGCACAGACCTTGCCAGTATAGGAGATGCTCGCGCGCTGTTGGGCGAGCATCCCCATTAGGTCTGGTTACGAGACTACATGGTGCGGAGCACAAACGCAGGGACCACTTACGCCTTTTGGCGGTTGTCGGACATGGCTGAATACAAAAATCTTTCTGTAAATTTTCGTTATTATAAATAAATAAAATAATCAAATAAATGAAAATGAACGACTTACTTTGCAAACAGTTCGACTCCAAATTTTGCCTTCATTGTGCAGACGACATCCCATGATTTCCGAATGTGCTCTTTCTGTTCTTTCGTCAACCCCGTTACCTCATCCGGTACGTTATTATCACCTGTGTGGGTATCAACACAAAATGTTTCGCATGTTAATCTTCTCATGCCAAACGCAGAGGTTTTGTAGCCTTATGTGGCACTATTTCGGGCATTTTGTCACCACCAGGTCGCTCTCTTGATGACCTACGCGTGAGTTAACTTACGTTGAGGACGAACACACACACGTTTAGCAGCAGACGACATTTTTCAGTTCGGCTTTTTTGGCGGCAAATATCAAATTTGACGTTGATGATGGATGATAATTACTGAACGAATGACCAGTACATGTATACTGAACATTTCGCAAATACAAGGCGTGGGAATCCCGCATCTGCAAAGTATCGATCATTTATTATCGATTACCACCTGTTTCGTTTCACCAATCAATGAAAGTAATTTAAATGGTAAAATGCACGTATGCATTCAGCACAAACGACGTGGTTTTTCCCCCAACATCAACGTGCAAACTGTTTATCTAAGCAACATAATGGCGGATATGTTTTCACGTTTACAAAGCCTTCATTGTGAACTATGATCTAGCTTCAAACTTTGGATCTCCTGGCATTATGACATGATTCACGTAATGTGGGCTATTTAAAAATAAGCAAATTTGCACTTGTATAAGAAAAAAAAAGTGAAGTATTTTGCATTCTGAACACGTTGAGTTCCATAGTTTGAGGAAGACCAAAATGTCGTTGGTTTTGACCTACGTGTTGGTTTTATATAAACAATCTTATCGATTAAATCTACGTTATTTACTTGAGCATTTGAGGTGATGAGATCTCAAAGCGTATTTACGAGGACAAAAGGGGATGGGGACACACACAAATAGATCTGTAATTGTCAAGAGCTCGCGGTCGCTTTGCACCATGGGAGTCAGCAGGTTGGGGTCAAAGGTCATAACATTCAACATAAAAACTTGTATTTTGTTTCCTGGGGCGTCTGGAATGGCGTCGTAAAATGTTCAGCTGAGAAAGTCATAAAAACTGGCTGGGATCTACACCGCATGCCTATTGCAGCCAGCCTGGGGAAAGGCTGACTTACCAACACTATCATTTTTATATCTGGATGATATTAATGTTTGGAACGATGCACTTGCATGTAAGCAACTTGTAATCCAATTGTGAAGGGCTGGCCCGTTCAATAGATCGTATCGAATAGCTGCCATCTTGTAGGGCAACTTGGTTATAATGTAAGCAACCATGCATGTCCTCACGAAACAAAGATAATCGCCTTTTAACAGTCATCCGTAGCATCGGCTTTGGTTGCCAACAACCGAAGATATATCATTTATTGGATCAGTATAATTACACCAAAAACATGGTTCTAGTTGTGGTTGCAAAAACAGGCCGCCGATATGTTTAAAAGGGGATATCGAGCTCCAAATGCCATTTGGACAAATTTAGCAAATGTTTTTACTCAAGTAAAACGAATTTAAAATTGTCATAACATATACCAATCCAGTAAACCCCGCCCATACAGCTTAAGTGCGCACAATCAGTGATCACGTGAATGATGCCTATTGGTACAAGGTATAACAATTTTATTAAAGCTTATACGAGTTCAATTTCTGAATTTTCTTTGGCGCCCAAATACTAACCCCGTATACCATTCCCATTAGATTATGTAGTCCCCTGTAGGTTTGAGCACATTTATTTTCTGTCGTGATTCTTCATCGTGAATCCATTGCAACATCGTAACATTGCAAAATGTAACACGCCCGGGCTCTGCACTTGTCAGCTATAGGGAACGGTGTTAGTAGTGTAGCGGCGAGTTATACCGCAAACTCTAGTGGTTTTAATATTAGCAGACTCTAATTTCAAGCCGTGATTCTTCATTGTGCCGGACACATGGGCAAATTTCGAATATCCGGGCAAGGGGTACCAAAATAAAACTGTGAAGATAGAGAACGTATACTTGCGTATTGAAAGGAATTTCCAGGTCAGTCAAATATCCCGGGGGTTAATTAAATGTTTCTGATCTCTCACTGTGTATCCATGACAGCAAGGGCCGGTCAGCGCGAGATAATTTGCCGACAGATAGTCAGAAATCACGGCTCACGAGGAGCGGTAAAATTGAGCCCAGGCACCGGGTGAAAGTGCCCCCTCAATCCCACCAAACCAACCATTTTACCTCAACCCTCGTAATCAAAGTGCCTTCGTTTTCACGGCTTGTACGCGGTAGTGTATTTTTGCCAAGGGCAACTTCCGCCTGGCAAAGCGAAACCTATCGACTCCCGATGCGGTGAATTCTAATAATAACGGACAGTTCAGGGATATATACGGGGATACCTAGCGACTACCCTGGATTTTTTCCCAAGAGGACGTATTTTGAAAGTTAAAAGCGAGCTTTGGGTCAGCGTTCGCCAAACTTTGCCATCCATAACAGCAAAGAAAAATGCTAAATTGTTCTGCATATATAACCACACGTGCACCTGAGGCATTGCTGTACTTGGGATGAGAGACAAATCGTAAGGGCCTTATCGGGATTCGAACCCGAGACTTCTGACTCACCGGGCAGATGCTCTACCAACTAAGCTATAAGGCACGGTTGGTATATACTCCCTCGTGTTTTCCCTATGGAGCCAATTTTTCTCTCGGTGTTGCATGGCAGCGCAACTTCATGGGCAAAGTAACGAACGCAACATCTGGTATATGGTGCCTAATCACCATTGAAATATAATAAACCGGCCATTTACAGTCAAAAGCAGCATTTCATGATAATCAAGTACTAGGTTTGCTTTTGAATGTAGGCCTATGCAAATCCAGTACCATTAAAACCACTGACGGAAGGTTAACTGTTTTTTAAAAGACCTACATGTACGTATTGTCATATTCGGTGGTTTGTATCGTTTCTAAAAATCGAGCGTCCGCAGCCGAGGTATACGTATTCCACGCGTCGAGCATGAACCACATTTTTAACAAAAGAGCGGGCGAAATTATTTCTAAGGACGATTTGATTGCGAAGTCGATGAATCGAGATGGATCAAGCCGCAATATGCGCATAATAAGACATTTCTGGGTGAACGTACACTGAGTAGGGATTTGGGGCCCAATGTTATGGATTGTCTTGGCTCGTCTAATCGTAATATCGAGCTTGTGTATGCGCGGGCACTGCTGGGGCAACTAGGCGCGTGCGAGGCAGTAATTTGGCGGGAGAGATTGTGATTATTACCAAATGATTGGTGTTCGACTGGGCCACGGAGCCAGCCCACGTGACATGTAATCTAAAAGACAGTCGTTTGTCACGTTTTCTCTGAGGAATAGCGGAATAAAATGCAGAAAGTGTTCAGTGGGACATTGAGTAACACAAAGCAAGTCTGAAGTGTAATCAAGATTAATGGTTGACAATAATAATAATAATAATGAAAATTTATAATGCGCCGGTATCCATCACAATGAAGCACCTTGAACTATTACGGGCTGGAGTGATTATTTTGTTCGCAGATAAGGGAGTGGGGCGATCTTCCACCCCTTCCCCAGGCGATTGGCCTTCGAAATAAATAAACTACACGGTGTTATACCAAACAGTATACGTATTTTATTCTGGTGTTCATCATGCAAGAGAATCCACAAGGAAAAATAATGTTATACCAAGACCTATGAAGATAAGAATGGAATAAACGCACTTATCAGGTATCCTATGAATGAGTATACTAAAGTGAACACATCGCTCGTTGTGTGTTGCCCATTACTGGGTCAACACTAAAACCAGTGAACTGCGCTTTAGCAATGGGCGTTTTAGATTACCAGCGAATGTTTAGACCCAGTTACCCTGGCAACTGGCCGCACACCTCTTCAGTGGTCTAATCGCTCTTTGCACGTAACGCCATATTGGCTTCACAGCGAGGCTGTACATACAAAAACAATGACCTCCTGGTCCGCTTTATGATCCATTCATTCAATTGTATAACATGGTGTTTGCGTGTAGAGCCTCCTTTTTAAAGCAACCGCGCAATTGACGAAGCCAGCTGATCAAACCATGCACGGATGCTGCTCACACACTCGCGAATATTTTAGACCTCTACTTAGATGCAGCATCCTATACTTTGCCCTTGGTCTACAATTTCCCCGTCCATATAAGAAATTTGAGAAATTGCAGCGATAACCCAAACGCCCTGCGGAAAACCAGCAATCATTCCCAGCGATCGCAGAGCAGTAAATCGCCCAAGATGAAGACGGTGCCCGGCGCGTACTATTGCTCTCTTTTCCCTCGTCTTCCTCCATCCTCTGTAAGGTCTTAATCTCAGGGGGGGGGGGGGGGGGGTCTTATTTCACAAGACGTCTCGTGTGCGCAATCATTTTTTGTTTTTAAGACCGACACAGATACCGGCATGATTTGGGGTCGGACTTTTGGCTGTCTACAAGCGGCCCAGAGCTCGATCGATTAAAAGATGTTTGGATTAGCCAAACTGTCCTGGGCCTGGTTGCATTTCTAGATATCAGCGCTCCTATAAGATATCTATGCGAGGTTTTGATAGGCTTTCTGCGAATTCCAGGGGTTTATTTGGAGTCTCATTATGACAAGGGAAGTGCAATAATGCAGCTGGTGGTAGAGTTTGGGGATATGTTAAGATGAACTATTCATCTTAAAGATGAACAAGCAACAATTACTTATTTTTTACAGCAGTTAATTCTAAACGAAATTGTCGTTTAACGTTTATAAGTCTATAATATATTTTTGTACATTTTTCAACAGCTATACCTAAATTCCCTTGTGTTCCTTGGTTTGTGCTGCAGTGGAAGACATTTTGTGTCAAGCCATTTTGGACGAAACATCAGATGAACTCGCTCTATATTTGTGTTACGATGAGGTACATCGTAGGATACGCTCACTCCTAGTCACATTTCATATGCATATATCCCAAATCACAAAATCGTCATTTTGAGACATTTTTACGACTCGCCTTTAACAAAGAATTCTTTTTAAAATGTCTGTGTCTCTAGAGACGAACTTCAATGGGATAAGGGCCAAACCGGCAATTTATCTGAAGAGGAAGTAAACCACACCATTGGGACATCTGGTGTAAATTTACGAGCAATACTTCTTTTGAAGGTGCGTCTCGCACACAGAAAACAACATCGTAAACATGGAAATAGGCCTACGTCTTTCACGTCCGCACAAGAAACGACCACTTCTGCTCATATTTCGCGCCTACCACTCTGTAGGAATATTGCTATTGTAAATCACAGATTATGAGGAAAACCCCAATAAATTAACCAGGAAATGATACCGTATATTTGCAACGCGTTCTTGACGTCAATTAGTGTTCTCCTTCCCCTCGCAACGCCAAAGAAACGCGTGTTTCAGCGCGCAATCAACGCCCACTTCCCAAACAACCACACGCGGGAAATTGCTCTCGATCCAAACTTTGTTTGCAGTAAACGTGCAAAGTTACAAGACGTGTGCCAATCGCGTTGCGTAGGAGTGGAATTCTCCCTTCGTAATGTTCAACTTCCTTTAGCCAACAATCTTTCAGAAGATGTCCGGGAAGTGAGTTCTTGAGTCGGTTGAAACTGCGGGATGCAAACAAGATTGCGCTAAATTCTCTTATATTTTGCGAGCTAAGTGATAGCTTTTTCTGGGAGTTGACTTTAAATTGACGTCAGAGTGAGGTCACTATATATCTTCGATTCTAAATAAATTCCTACTTTAAGATGTGCGTCGTTGTGCACTAATGGGGTGAACACATCAACGGTCGATCACGTGACTGCATCTTTGGCGAATAATTTGTGATTGCAGGATGCGCGCGGGGATAAAACAAACACTGATCCCCCTTTAGGAGGTACGTTGGAGGTTTCGTAGGTTCACGGATATAGCGACGGATACGTCACGAGTTTTTGTGGTCACTACGTAATACATGTACAAAACACGCGCCTTAGCGTATAGGCCTAAGTTATGTTCGCGTATCCATCGGATTGCGATACCCCTATATATAATTCTTGGTTGATTTCGCCTGGACGATTACATTTTGAATAAAAAGGGGTTCTATCGATTGCCGAATTAGCTTTCAAAATGGCAATAGATCAAAACTCTACCAAAGGGGAATTACGGAGCAAAAGCTTCATAAATTCAACTTATTGATCTTTAACTTCCCTTTTTATTGAACCTTGTACTTAATGTGAAGTTGCCTTTAATGACGAGCTGGGGTGAGCATGGCAGGAGGTCTAACCGGCAGCAGACGGTTGCGGTAAAACGCCGGCGTGTCTCGCTGACCGTGAACTCGACGCAATGCGAGCAGCCACCGCGTACCACCCAGCACCCAACGGCGTCACAAAAGTCAACTGGATCATCTTCAGGGGCAGTCCATCTGATACGAAATGTTACTCCGTTCTATTCTTTCTCTTGTCTTGAAAGGACGTCAAAATGATCACATTGACGTTAATAGGCCAGATGTTGCCGGCATTGTGTGTTCCTCGAGTGTTGGAGCACTCACGCAGCGCGATATTTTTTACTTCAGACACAAGTGTTCAATTCTGGTTCACGGGATCACAGGAAAATACGTTATAGTTATAGTTGATAAATAACAACACCACGGCTAACCTTATACAAAGTACAGTGTGTATAAATAATTTTTCTAAAAGAAAAAAGGTTAAATCTTGCGCCCCTTTCCAAGGTGAATTTAAAGCTGCAATAAACTCCAGCATATCGAAACTTCGTTGTTTCGTGTCAGCGCTGTGACGAGCAGTCTGGTGCATCGTAGCAAAGACCTGTTTATTTCTAAGGTCGTGTGTTGGGAACCAGGCCGCGCCATGGTGCGTGTGCCCATGGCAAGGCACTTTGGCATAAATTACCTCTCTCAGCCACCCAGGATCAACTTGTGTGTTTGCTCATGATGGATGCCTAATAGGCAGTCGGGGTATGATATTGAGCCCAGTGTACAAATCCATGATGTCCCAATTTTGTTGAAATTGCACTTGTCGTTTTATGGACTAGATAACCGGCCTCATTTCGCATTTTCCCCCCAGCGTAGACAAACTTGTTTTATTAGTATAAGAACAGGATGCAGCCATACACTCCGAGTAATTTATAAACATTTATTCCCTAGTAATTACCTTTTAAGAATCCAAAATAAATAGCACTTATATTATACACAGTCTGCCGCGCCACAAACGCATTTAATAAGAATGTAGGTCTTGCACAATAATTGTAACTGATTGTCGAAGCCCGAGTCTGGCGTTTTTATTAATTTAACACCAATGCATTTGGGGAGAAAGCAATTGTGATTCAGAGAAATCCTTAAATTACTGTGCACACAAGGGAAGCAAGAAACGTGCATGTCCCATTTCGTAGACATGTACTTAGGTATAAGAAAAGAAAAAAAACAAAACAAATTTGACACTCTTATTCAACTGTCACACGTATTTAGAAAAGATACATCATTTTTGACAGCTTTAAAAATCGCATGTCTGGGTCTCTCAAGGACATATTTCCTACTTTTTATACGTATGAATAATTTTATTTTTATTTTAAAGATTATGACACAAGGACCGCCGGGGTGAAAAAATCGATACAAATGTGGACGAATGTCCATGATTTTGGGAAATCTGGATGCAGTGAAAAGCAACTTGGTATCGAGCTCCACCAGGATTCGAACTGCGGACCTTCTGCTTAACGTGCAGACGCCTTGCCGAAGATACCATAAATTTTAGTTGGAACTAAAATGTTGGGACTGATATTTGGCATAGTTTTGTAAACGTCAATGTCGGGAATCTGGCCGTATAAACTGTCACTCTGTCACATATGGATGTTGGGAAGTAAACGAAAATTATGGTGCGGGTTTCGAAGTGTAAACGCCCAGAAATTATTAATGTGATATTAACATATCATTTTCTATTTAACATTTTATGAATTAAGTTCGTTTTTCCCGATTCACAATCACAATCCAAAATCACAATCCAAATGTGTATGGACATCAAAATGGCTGATCACAGAACATATGATTGACAAAACGGATTAACTCAATGCTCCCATGCACAGCACAAATCACATACACACACAAACCCCTATATACACAAGTCAAAATATATAATTATCCATGCACTAAAACAGAAATGGCCGAACCCTTGCATCAGATCGATTAATCGATATTCTAACAAAATTAACATAAATACAACTTCGATCATTGATTTGAATGATAAAAGGCATATCAGGTTTGATCTGAAACGAGGACAAGAGAAAAAGATTGATATCGAACTCACACAGGTGTTGGCAGGATTTATCGGTCAAACTCAGGCCGTCGATAATTAATATATCCCCGTTGGCGTTTCGGCCAAGTCCTCGCTCTATTTCCATGGTGTGGCGTTTGCCGTTTGGCGGCCAAACTACCAAGATGATTCCCAGTCAAGCTCCCGTCTGTAGCTGAGAAGCCACCTGGCGTTCCTAATGCAGCAGGTATTGTGCAGCAGTTAAACCAGTCTTGCGTCCACATTCACAGAGCGCGCACACTACTTAAGGATGAAGTGACGACCTCAATTTATACCTCAATGGCTGGGGATTGATGCAAGAAAATCGGTGCTTCTGATTGGTCGAGCGGACGGGGTGAAGAAAAAATCCCAGTTTCTGCCGCAAGACTCTAAAATGTGGAATTCCAGTTTCGGTTGAATAATTACGTTGTTCTGTTAGCGGATTTATTCTGATGGATGTCAACGCAGATGGTGAAAGATCATGCGCGGTGCAGGAGTTTAGTGCGGCGGCAATGGTATAGAAAATGTCTGGTTTGGTGTCTTAAGACGAATTCCAGAGTCAACGGCTGCTCTTGAAAGTTTGAGACTTCGAGAGTTGCTCCTAGGGCTGGAGGTGTCCTTAACAAGCCCAATTTCCCTCAGACCCCACTGGCTACACCATATTTACGATATGTGATACTTTAAAGCTATACTCGAAACAAAAACAAATCTGCTGGCCATAAAATGAGACGAAACAGCTGTAAAATGTCACTTTTTAGTCCAAATTCCTGCCGAATGCCTGGAGTCAAAAGAGCTTGGTGATGTTTGTTAAAACTCGGGTTTTGTTTCTACAGCTGTAGATGCAATAACGGACTGTCACGAAATCTGAATCGCATATAGACACTGCTGAAAGATTTCCTTCGAGATTCTTTTGGGTGATATCGTGCAAAGAAAGAGGGCCACGCCCCGCTGCTAAATTGCCCCCACCCCCATGCGCACGCCGCGGGTGGTGTTGGGCAGGTTTTAACCACGTGTTGCACTAAGGGATACAGTTTCCCTGTTTGCATTTCGTCCTCGAATACCTCGGGATCAAGCAAAAATGTTTTCAATCCAAACCAGATTTTCTTTCGTCCAAGTGCACGACCGCTCGAGCACAGAATTCACATTGTGCAGTATCCGTTCGTCGATATAAACCATAAGGTGACGCGCGATACCGTATCGACCAATAGAATACATATGTAAATGACTAGTGACTAAATCCACACGCTATTGGTCGAATGTTTTTTACATATCACTGAGCGAGATCTTTGCAACGTAATATTTAAACATTTGATAAGTTACGTGTATGATAAATATTTGGCATCACTCATAGGTAAAAATGGTCAGTGATTCTACTAAGACTTGATTGCAGCCAGAAATTGAAGCAACAACTTATGGTGCACATTGAATAATTATTATCTGATATCCATAAAAAATATATTTAAAAAATTGGGGATGCTGCAATAATGTTGATTCACAGTTTGACATGGAATAATACCACTGTACACTGTCGAAATTAATGTGAAACCGTAGCTTGTCCCGTCCCTTGTAGAGATGTCAGTGACTAATTTTAACCATAATGACTAATGGAGGATTTTAAAATTGTCATGGAAACCACGGGGTCTCAGTGCTTTCTTTTGCAATGGCTCAGCATACGAAACGTAGTCTTGGTGAAAGACGGTCTAACGTTGCTTGGTTCGTGTACGTGCGCGCGGACGACATTGCATCGTGTGGACAGGAAACTAGTTTATGCGCCAGCTGGGTGCCGTTTGTTAGACCGACGGCACCCAGCTGGCGCATAAACTAGTTCCCTGTCCACACGGTGCAATGTCGTCCGCGCTCACGTACATGAACCATGGTCTTTCCTTCCTCCATACATGAACCATCCTGAGATCTCATGGAATTTCCACTCTGCAAAGCGACGTGACAATACCCTGAGGAAATACACGCAAATCTGTGGAGCGAGCCGGCTGTTGTCTTGAGCCAACTCACGCCCGAGTCATTTTGATGTAATTTAATCAATTCGGTCATGTTATGCCGAAAAGAAACAATTTCTATACTTTCCAGAAATTGTATTGGGTTCCGTTCCTTATGACTGTCCCATTCCTACCAAACTTTCAAACGACGAACCTTATTTACTCCGCAGTTTTTCAAAGGGATGCATGCTGGCGAATGTAATGGAACGGATTCCCCAATATGCTTTAAATAGCAGCCAATCGCCGACGCAGACAACGGCCAGCATTACCGAGTACATGTATCACATGCATGCACGGTGTTTACAATCTGCGCTCATTACATTTGAATGCCTGCAATCGTGCTGCATAGCGTCCTGATTGGTCCAGCAGAGGCGACAAGATTTCTGTCGCTAGTCCCACCGCCAAATGGGGCCTTTTTCAACAGGGCCACTGTACGCAGGAGTTAGGGAGTGCGTTAAAGGGGCACTGTTGCAAGAGGATGTGCATGAACCAAGCAGCATTAGACCGCCTTCCACAAAGACTATACGAAACGAGGCTACCAGTATTGGCCAGGGCTGCGTTACACTTGTATGAACGTTTGCAATCGTTGGCAATATTTCGCAAACGATCTCGGTCTATATGCCAACCCGACGTTACAGACACCCAAATTAATGGAGACGTATTTACCCACAAGCCCACAGCATATCTAAATAGTCCCAAACAAACATGTCAGATGGCAACATTTTGGCAAAATGTGCAGACAGATGAGTCCATTTGGGTCTTTCTCAAAAAACATGTTTTTGATTTTGTGCAAAAGGTTTGGGAGGATAAATGATATGTGTTCAGTCCCACTTGGGATGTGCCCATGGGACTGAAGAGCATGCGCAGTGTCGCAATCCGACCAAAGGGGCTCACAACGCGAACAGTTTACGGATGAAAAGGCAAAAAGGTCAGTACTTGTAGTATAAAACTGTGTAATGCAAACCTTGAATTTTGTCTTATAAAATATGTTATGAACTCAGACAGTGTCCACTCTATAGTTTGGCGTGTTTCCAAAAGGCAATCCATAAATATGGCTGACTTATGCCAACATTTTCAGAAATAAGCTTCTCAAAAAGTTTAGAAATTTATTTTCTTATTATGATATCTTGGTTACACATATAGGCCTATTTGTGACTTGTTTATGGTTGCATATCAATGGAAAACTCATTCATTGGCTTTCTTTGAATCTTGCAATCACAACAAATATTTATATAACAAAACATTTATATCAAAACATTTATATCTCAAAAATCTGATTTTTTTTCCTGTTGCCAGCAGGTTATTTGAGTGTGCTGCAAAATTACTTTTATAAGTCTCTACAGTGAAATATTGCAGATTTAGCTCCACTTTGAACCCCGCGGCCGGGAGCGTTTGGGTTGACTTGGTCAGATTGAGTTGCACCAGGCGTTGTTAATTGCTTCGGAATTGTACCGTGAAATAGTCGAAACTATCGGGAGGTATTCGTTCCAGAAGACTGCTAAACTCAAAGGGGAAAGTAAACGATTGGCACGAACACAAACGCCTTGTGCTCGATTCACTCCGTGCTGAAGTTGCTCATTCTGCTTAAAGCGCATGCGTTTGGGAAGTAAGTTTAAAACATACCCCTGTGTTTGCAGACTACAATCGTTCTTATCACGAGGTACATGTAATTTCAGAATGCAGTCGTCGAATTTGTGACAGAAATTCTTCATCAGGTTAATGAACTGAAATTACACACGTTTTCAAATTCTACTTTTTAGTCGGCTAAAAGCTGCTCTTTCGTCCAGTGTTATACATGTATCGGTTATGCCCAGAGCGGGAAAATGTACAGGTGTGCAATCGGTGATGCCCATTCTAAAAGTTACGACACTTGCCGATTTTTTTGGTTTTTCATCGCCCACTTTTCACACAAAGAATGCGACACCTGTTCGGTCTCGATTTAAGCAAGAATGCAAGACGTTTTACCTGGCGCAATCGGCTTGCCCCGGCGTGGAAAACAAGGTGCACACCGCCCCATGGTCCGTTCCTTCACTTGCCTGCTTCCGGATGTCAAGCACTCCAGGCGAGCTCGCGGTCAAACGGCTTGGTCTCAGGGCGATTGCCTTCTGTCGTCTCCGCGACCCTAAAAATTGGGTCCTTTTCGGAAGTTTCGCATACGTCAGCGGAGTGATACTTAGCGTGGTCGGGAGTGCTTCGCGTGCGTGTCAAGTTTAGACCATGACCAACAAGTTCATATACAGCGCGTCTCGAAACTTTGACACCAATTTACCCCAAACTATAGGTAACCGGGAGAAATATGTCTATGAAATATTTGGCATTGACAGGGTTATATCACGTTATTTCGGTATGGTATAAACACAGGCGGGTGAGACCGAAGGGAAAGTTACGAGTTTAGTAAACGCGAAAGAGTTTTTTTTTATACTCCCGCTGCGTCAGACTCTGAACTATAAGTATTTATAGTAAAGGACATTACGTTCTGATATACCACAGTTTTCTTGGATACCAGGCTATATACCTATTGGCAACGGGTGAATGAAAAGTGCACAGACGTTTGACAGAGCCCGAAATATATGACCCAAAAGGCAAAGACCAAGGCATAGGGGAAACTCGTTGAGAGCGACATGCCACGACAGCCACTGCAGCTGGCGATTGATGACCGCATTTTAATGTTTTGTTTTTCTCCATGCAGTATGTTCTCGGAACATTCTTTAGTGAGCGACTGATCGGTGCTATTAGTGAGTAAGTTTCAGTCATGTAACTATGTGGTTTCTCAAGCTGACCACCTGTCGGTGATACATTTTGATATAAACAATAGTGAACTGACATGAATGTATAGGCCTATACTCATGAAATCTGCAGATGGCCAAAAATGTTTAGCCTATGTTGGAGATTTTTGTAATGTATACAAATTCCACTTTAAAGGGACACGACCATTTTTCGATGGTCGTTGTGAAAAATAATTATCAAAATGTCACGTAATTAATTATAAATGTTTAAAATTAACAAAAGAGACAAATGTTGGGCTATGCGCTTTACCAGCCGTCGCGATGTATTATGTAGCATGTGTTTGTAAATAAAGGTGGCGTTCGATATGGGTCGACACGTGTTTAACCTCGATTCCTTATTTTCCCTGACTCATCACACCTTGCATGATCCCTGAGGTCAGCGCTGACTCGAGGAAGCAACTCGAACGCAACGTTTTAATGTCTTTAGCGCCCTCAATAAGCCTATACTGTTTTTTTCTTCGGATATTATTTATCGCCGCGAACGCGAAGCGAAGACACGAAAATCTGAGATATTCTCTCGTCCATATCAACACCCAGAAACCAACCCTTCTTATGAAATCTGTTGGTAGATTTGTGTACAAATTGGAAAATACGGTAGGCCTATATGTACATAGTGTTCGTAGGACATTACTTTTCAACAAGAAGAGGGAACCAACCGCGAATGACAAAAGCAATTTGCACTTCGCGCTGGTTTCTACGGCTGGAAATACAACTAACTCACAAGACCACGTGACTTTTCGGAACCCGAACCTTGAATTTGTGAAAAAATGCTCAAAAACGGCCAAATTTGACGGCGTCTTTTCAAGATATATCTAATTTACTCTGGAAAACGCTTCAGAATAATGTACGAGCCTAAAATAGCCCAACAAAGCTGGTGTGTCCCTTTAATAACGACCACAAAGCTTGTCTGGGTCTTTCCTATATAGCAACAACTTACGTTACTGACTTCCGTGATACATGTGTAAAGTTCGGGATAGCCAGGGGAAAACCAGCACAATGTTTTGTATTCTCGGAATGTAGATGAGGTATACCGAGCTGACCATACGCAAATTGGTTTTTATCATATACACATCCTCAATCACACGTGAGGATAACGCCAAATCCTGTAGGCTGGTCGACTATGCGAAAACATATATGGGTCATTCCATGAAGTTGAGGAACACGGTTTCTGTGTTACATCCACAACCATTTTAACTTTCTTTTTTGCCCTTGATAACCCCATGAATCAATACTAGTCAGAAATTCAAGCTGTTGGATGAGATAAATTTAAAACATTCATTACTTGTAACAAAATTAAATGTAGGTGTGACATTTGATGCTTTTTAGCAGATTTTCTTGAATCACACAGAAATATAATCTAGAATACTCCAAATTCAAATTAAAAAGGATTGTTTAGTTTGAGAACTGTGTTTATTTCAAATTCAACATGAAAAAATTTGTAGTCGGAGTGAAAGCAGTTGAACTGTATTGGTTTCTAAGTTACATCCATAACCACCACTTTGTTAAATAATTCAAAATGGCAGCACTTTGTCAACACTGAAGACTCCCAAATTATCCCCAAATTACCCCCAAACAGTGAAAGCCACCACATCATGCAACATCGTTATATAAATGGTGATTCGTTGCCATTTTTGTGGAAATGAAGAAATGTCACACTTTGTTCCTCAACTTCATGGAATGACCCATTTGTGAATGCATCATGCGCCAGAAATCTTGAGCATAGGAATACTTGAGCATAAATACGTGTTCGCGTCGTTTTAAATAAACAACCGTCAATATTACGACAGCAGTTCCTGTTATGGCGGACCTGGGAGCAGACGGCGCATAAGTTCGTTTACTTGTAATATTGCATATTAGGGACAAAAATTATAAATAAAAAGCAAGAATTGTAATTGTGCATGGGTATTTAAACCCAAAATAAAACGTGCCTTCTGCAGAGTCTATTATACATAATTTATACTTCAAAATACCGCACAGTGATATTTTAGTATAGATGTCACAGAGACGTTTTTTGTTATTGTGCAAACAAAGTCCAGGATGTGTTGATATCCTGAATGTTATATTTTGTTGCGGTCAGTTACAATGAAACCTGCTATTAAGGCCACCTTGATAAACAGGCAACCTGCTTATAGTGGCCACCCTTCTTTGGTCAACCCCCCCAAATGCCATGTGTATAATGCTTATGCAACCTCTATAAAGAGGCCACCTGTTTATAGTGGCCAGTTGTTTACGGTCCCGAGGGTGGCCACTATATACAAGTTTCACTTTATATGTCATAGCAGATACTGATTATAAATGTCTTACCTGATAGAATGTTGGTAAAGTTGACCCATAGTTGCTTGAACAAACCCTCTTCTGGTTGCTTTTGACTGAATCGTGAAAAGGAAGACGGAAATAATAATTGTACATCAACCCAAGTTCGCCATAACGAAATTTCGAAATTTCATTTTCTCTCCGGAAATTTGGTAACAAAATGAATGACATTGTTTGAATAGACGTTTTTCACTAAATGCAATGTACAAACAGTTGTATTAGGATTAATTGGCCTATAAAACTATAAAACAAAATGTTACACCGTTTGACAACTTTTTTTTTAAATACTGTCGATTCTATACTATGATGTTATTAGGCAGCACAGTATGCCGGACTATATATTTGTTTCTGGCGGAGGAACACGAAAGTCTTTATCACTGGTCATGCCTTCACGACTATTGTACATTGCGACATACATGCTGGATGTAAATAATTTGGCAGCAAATTCATCCTGACAAAAGAGGTCACTTGGGATTATAACAGACTTTAGCGGCTAACAATTTACGAGGAATGTGGTCTTTAAATTACATGTTACGCTCTCGGGGGTCCCACGCAGCATTATAAACGGGCCCGGGACGAGTTGATAAAAACTAGGGCACTATCTTTATCAACAATGCCATGACAGTTCACCTGTGATTATCCCAGGGTTCAAAGTCTTTATTTTGTCTATTTTGCACTCTTAACAGTGCAAAGTTATGTACTTTGTAACTGAATGTTTTTGTAAATGGGCTTCTATGTCGATAATGAACGTGAGAAAATAATACTGCAGTATGATGTGATAAACAGACTTGACTTGTATTCGTTTGCCGACAACGAACACGTGACATTTTTGTGCAGAAATGTAATTTCAGGCTAACTCTATAGCTGCGACAGTTGACGAAATAATTTGGACGATATGTTAAATTTATGAATTTTTATTGATTTTTGACTATTTCGGGCACTTACTCCAGAAAAGGTAAAGCAAAGTCGCTTCACGAGCCAAGCTGGCTATATGGCCGGTACTATATAGACCGTATCGAATAGCCGCCATTTCTTGGGGCAGTTTCTTTGTTCCTTGAGGACATGCATGGTTGCACATATTGTGCTTCCATTGTTGAACGGTTTAAGTAGCAAAAGGTGCCCCACGAAATGGCGGCTATTCGATACGGTCTATACCCGGTATCCATGGCATGGAGTGTGACTATAGGAGCATTGTTACTCCCCCTGGATGGGATGCCAGTCCATCGCAGGTTTACCACCAGCAGTTAGTTGGGTTTCCCAACCAATATTTGCCGGTACCCATCTATACACCTGGGTGGAGTAAAGTGTCTTGTCTAAGGACACAACGCGATAGCAGTGACTGCAGGCTTCGAACCATGGACCTATCACCCGAAAAACCGACGCGCTATCCACTAGACCACCATGTCTATACACTATGTCTTGTACTCCAGAAAAGGCAATGCCTAATTGCCTAATACACTAGAGTCTGTGCTAAGTGGATGGACTTGGGAGCAGTCTAGTCAAAGCACACTGGTAAGATGGCCGATACGTTGTCAATTAATTCGCGTATCTGCTTTTCTACAATGTCCATTGTGTAGATATCGGTGAAGAAAACACGTGCTACAAACGCCTTCGGTTTCTAGTTTACTAATGCACAGTAATATTTTGAGGTATACAATATTTGGAAGTGTGAGGCCCAAGGACGTCATTATCAATGAAATTAAAACATTTCTGATCGGATTTGATAAATTTCATCTTGCCCGTTGCTGAATATTGTCGATTGACCAGGGGCCGATTTCGCAGAGCTGCCTCGGGGTATGATTATTAAAAGCATTTTTTTTATACTGGAGAAAATATGCAAGTCACAAGTTCCATGGGACATATAGTGGGCAGTTATACAGTAATTCGTTACGTTTGCTAAATACAGATCGGATTTGGTCGGTGAAGGCGTCACGGTCATGAACAATTTGCAGAAAACTGAATATTTCCCGATATGCTCGCGTATAGACCTATATACAGCACCTATATAGACCTATAAACGGCCTTTATCTATTCAGATACGTAAATGGACCATTTTCCGTACTTTATAAAACCCGAATGCTTTTGCATGTAAGAAATTAATGAAGAGTAAATTTGGTGTAAGAAAAACATGCAACGCTTGCCTTGGGGGAACAAAATAATAATGTAAGATTTTCCACTGCAACAGAAATAGGCCTACATGTAATGAGCTTTCCCTCAGGAAAACACCCCATGCGACAATCGGTCAGTTCGCGTTACTGTAAAAAAAAAACCAAATCAGATTTTGTAAAGACCTTTTCACACGTTTATCTACGGCTTGTTTAGCATTAAAGGCATATTTTGCAATGACCCCAAATATTACTTCATAATCTGACAAGAAAAACCACAGTAAAATTGCTGATATAGCAATGGCAAAAAGTGCCCCACTGATTTGTCCCCTCTATACACAAAACCCGTCGTTATTTGTGTAGAAATCAAGTGTTTTTTTCCCATAAAATGAGCGTCATGTACATATGGAGGTGCAAATGAGCTTACATGTGTTCTTTGGCAGCATTCCGTCACGATTGTTTTCAGGGCAAGAAGGGAAAAATGCGACCATGGAATGTTTTTCAATAATTTACTCTTTAAAATTGAAAACGTAAGTTATAGCTTTGACATATTCCAATTACGAATCAGTTAACCGCAACAAGTATAAAGCTGTGCATTGAAGGGAAGCTTAACCTCGCAACATGCCATATTTCGGTTGATGGATGGTTCGCTATAGAGAGCAGAATATTTCAATAAACGAACGTGTAAAAAATGATAGGATTATTATTCCCACCCCGGTCTTTATATAGTTCTCATTTGAGTCTTTTCTAAGTTGTGAGGTGCTGAATACAACTTCTGCAAAAGCACAGCTAACAAATGCACAGCATTTTACCCAAAAGGTTCGCGTGAATGAAGAATGCCTTTTTTTGACATATACGTGCATGACAAACGATGTATTTTCAATCTAATCTGTGAAATGAACAAAAGCAAAAAAAGTGCAATACTTTCAGGTGCATGGCTTGAGGCTACGTGATGGGCCTTGAAGGGGTTGCCACAATCTGGTAACAAGATAACGTTTCGCCAACTAACTGGCCCAATGTATAACAAACATTATACTTATATACTGTATAGGAGAATGTATACTATACACTGTATAGGTCATGTTTGTAATATTATGGAAATGAATGATAGTGTAGTAACATCAGTCGATTTTTGTTACATTATCTGTTATTGATAAAGTATCGGTCATCGGTGCTGTACGCCGTTTTTACGCACCATGGCTTAATTAAAACTTATGCACGTTTTTCTACCTAATATTAATAACCAAACTATGAGGAAAAAAATACCAGACGTTTGGTTGTTTCATTTAAATGGTGATTAGGCAACATAGGCCTATCAGCAGACCAGATGTTTCGTTTGCATAATTAGGCCTAAATAATTTCATTTATTCATTTAAAAATCTTTATGTGCATTATGTAAATACACGCAAATTCATACAAGACTGCAAAATATACAAAATGAATTATTTCATGCATGCCCAGCTAAAGTGCCCCCCTACGCCCCCCCACCCCCCGCCCCACCCCCAAAAGGGGCGTGGAGGAAGGCCCAGACTGATAGACTCGCAACATAAATTGATTGTATACTCCCCTTTTAAGTTCACACACACTGCCCGGACTTACGTTTCCTAAAGGTGGAAAATCGTTCAACCATTCACCAAACATCGGGAACCATTCCATTTTCTCAATCTGGGCTGCTTTCGAGCGCGGCACCAGGTGCTCCATGGTGCTCCATGGTGCTCGCCCGAAAGCGTGTGTAAGCATGTGTGTGACGTAACGTTTCCACCACCTGGGAGCACCAGGGACGAGCGCTCAAAAGCAGCCCTGTATGGAGTACTTGCGACAATCGGCTTAAAAGTGCAACCACTTGACAGAGCGACCCGAATGTGTTTTTCTGGGTCAAAATTATGATGACTTTTAAGCATCATCCCACCTGAGTCAAATAATAGGTATATAGAAAAGTGTGAATAGAGGTACAGGTGCATGTGACCTGACAATGCCATTACCAAGTAGACTTTAAACGGTACCACAACCCCGCCTCCAACCCATGGAGTTTTGCACAGTACAGGGTGTGTGAGCCAACACGTTTAGGCCTATGTGTGGATAATAAAAACATTTAGTTATTTTTTCAAAGCATGCCAGCAAGACCTTGAAAAAGTACTAGAAACATGACTTTTGCGATACTGAAAATTTATGTACCAGATTAGATCGATATGTATTAACAGAACTAGAGCAAGGAATACCACCGAAATAACACCGAGATAAAGTAAATATTTGATTTCATATCGGTCAATAAAACTACAGGGCGGAGTTTATCATGGTGCACTGATAAACCTTCGCACGAAATGCATGTATACCATGCAGCAACTTGATGGGAAAAATGAATACGCGAACAAGGCTATGATAATTTTTGTCTAATAACATATTTTCCGAGTTGAAAAATGTGTTAGATTTTCATTATTTATGATATATATACTTTCTCGAGTTCGACTCATTAACTGAGTGACATGTCGTCCTTAGCCATAATGTGGATCTCTATGCACTGATAAGTAGACACCTCAGTATGGTTGGAAAATATTTTCTCTAATCGTAGAGATAAAAATAAAATAATATTACTTAAATTTGTGTTCTTGCAACAAGAAAGCTCTAAAATTGTTACCTGGACATTTTAAGTTTTGGTAGACCTTTAGAGAGGATAAAAAGAAATGCCAAAATTTCATGACAAGATGCATAGCTTACCCGGCTTGGGTCGTCATGGCGAAATTAGCTGCAAGATGAGCCCCGCCGGAAAAACAGAAATCTGATGGTTTGATCTCCCGGACGCCTCTATATACAGACCGTCAAATCTATATCTCTGGCGTTGTACACTCAAAGGATTGGGTATTTATGTCCAGAATTCCAGTGCAGTGGTTGCCGAATATTATGCAGCCATCATGAATGTTTTATTGTTGGTGCATCAACGCACACGGAAACGGCGTTACAAAGTTCAGATCAGCCGGGCGACCGAACGTCTACTAAATTGAAAAGGCACAGTGCGTTGTGACAGGCAACGCGCTGGAACGATAATTATCGTCTGCTACAATTAAAAATCATACCGTCCAATCAGAGCCCGCGGCTGGAAGAACTTTTTTGCCTCTGACCCTCGGGATTGTTAATGTGTTAAGTTGTCGTGATGGACGAGTGTGGAATGTGGAAAGGAAGGCGGTGAAGTAGAAACAGAATAGCAAACAGTCTCCAAGGGCGTGCCTGAGTACCGGGTTTTTAGACCCGGCGTTTCATTTAACAAGTTTTAGTGCACGTAGGCCTACTCTACGTAAGCTGTACTTTTCAGATGACAAGCAAACTATCACTCAATCCGAAGGCCGTGAGATAACATCGTACCATTGTATTCCAAAGCCTTTGTTGATCACCTTTTACAAAAGAACGGTGTTGTTTGGAGACTGAAAATTCTATTGCTGACTGTCTAATCTGAAGTGGTACGGACATGTGAGAACCGAGAGTTACACTGTTTGTCTTTTTTGCAGTATCACGTAAGATAACTGATATGTCCGTCAATGTGCCAATCGTTTTACCGTCCACATTCTTGAAACTATATGTTCATGCATTCACTTTGCCAAACCAGCCGGGTTTGTTTCAAAATAATTCAATGTGCAATTATCAGTGAAGCCTGCCATCAAAACAAAATTAAAGCTCTTACACATTTGCATGCTGTTACCCAAAAGTTTATTTCACAAGTTGACGAGAAAAGCACGACTAAACGTGTTGCCATGGCAACAGGCACCATATGGTTTTTTCCCCTGCAGATGGTTTATTTTACCGTTAATTTAACACAAAAACCATGCATGGATTTTTAAGGTTTTCTAAAGTATCACTGCATCTATGTGGCTGATTTTTGTTTTACAAGGCAGTTTATCACCATTATTCTTTAGTTATGTTATGCTGATGCTCCTGTTTTTAGAAGTTTTACAATCAAAATTAGATAATTTTTCACTCGTCAAGTCTAAATGTTTATTTCATGTGCACTATAGATAGCATCGTTTTGTTTTGGGGCACAATTAGCGCAAAGAACATTTCCTTTGAGATGATCAAAAGCTATTTAATTGGTTTCGCTAATCTATGGAATCTGCAACTTGAAGATAATCATTATAATCAATATTTGGTTGATTGAAATGCGGTGAATAACAAAAAATCATGCACACTGCAGAACCCCCAAATAGCGCCCTCTTTGTTTAAAATTCCATCAGGAAGTAAGATGGCTGCTTGCTGTGTGAGCTGCTGATTCCAGTCTCTCTCGCGCGCGCTCTTTATTCAGTGATAAGAGGTAGGCCACATAAATCCATTACTAGGCCTAGGTCTACTTTACTGCAATAGGCCTATTTTCCAAAGATATTGGAAATTTTTTGTTGATAATTTGGGGTCAATAGACCCTTTGGCTTTGCACGGCCGGTGTAAAACTAAAAAAGGTAAATCTGTCACCACCCTCCCCCCTCCCCCTCCTCCCCCCTCCCCCCTCCCCCTCCTCCCCCCTCCCCCCTCCCCCTCCTCCCCCCTCCCCCTCCTCCCCCCCCCCTCCTCCCCCCTCCCCCTCCTCCCCCCCCCTCCCCCCTCCCCCTCCCCCCTCCCCCTAGCCCCTTACCCTCCCCCCGACCCCATCGAGTATCATGTACTGCGCATGTGTGTTGTGCCATTGAAGCACATTGAAGTGTCAACATGCATGCGCAGTACCGTTATGGTACATACAGTACTCAATGTATGAAGTATTGAACGCAAATGATAAAATTTGGGTGAAATTCCCGCTGTATTTCTCGGAAAGTAGGCATCGTACGATACCCTACCTAATGCGTATCTTTTTAGGGTGAGTTACGGCTTCTCAAACTGTGTAGTTTAAAAGCACTCGTTGTCGGAGTTGTTCGCGAATGGTATATCTATACGCCTTTGTGGCCAAGTCGGTGCCTGAGTCTTGGCCACAGTATGGGGCTAGGACAGCCCTAACTTATATTTCGTACAGTCTTTATAATGAGTTGGGACTTTTGGAGTAGTTTGAGCAGTTTGAAAGTGCTGAACTTTGTTGTGTTGACTTTCAGGCATTAGCCTAACCGTGCATGTTGATTGGGACCTCAGCCAATCATCATGTCCGTCTACCACGAGCGGCAACGTTGGGAGATGTGCGCCCTGCATGCTCTCAATAACGTGTTTCAAGATGGTCAAGCATTCAGCAAGCAACTTCTGGATGAGCTCTGCCAAAGGTTCGTTGCATTTCCTGTCAGATGCTGTAATGTCGGGGTTCTCCGAGTACTATGAGTCTTGGGTGAATCATCTATGGAGTTTATTAGAATCGATGAATTCCAGGTTTGGAATTTGAATCGTGGTTCCGTCTTTTGGATGAATCTATAACCATTACTTTGGTAATTGCAGGAAGTACCTGATGATTCTGTTAAAGACGCAGACTCGTCAATACACCACGAACAAATTTGTGCCACGGAGTTCTGTTTTGCAAAAATAAAATCATCCAATCATGTCACTAATGTGACAAATTTGTTGCTTGATTACAGTCTGTCGCCAGGTACTGTTTTAAATCCACACAAAAGCATGCTGGGATTGGGAAACTACGACGTCAATGTCATTATGGCTGCGCTGCAACACAAAGATTGTGAAGCTGTTTGGTGGGATAAGCGCAGGTAAGCTTTATGCCATGCCCTACTACTGTCGACACGGTTTTGACTCTGTACTTCACACCTTATGTACACCACGTGCACCACATAGCAACTAAAATTTAGTCTGGTAAAATGGATACTAAGTGTGCAAGATCTTGGGCTAATTAGGCAGGGGCCTTTTTATTGTGTCGGTTGCATCTTGATTATTTATACCACACTTCTTGCTTATCATTTTCTTCATAAAATCTCAAATTCAACAGGTGTTTAGAAGAGCTGCGATTGGGCGTTTTAATCGGCTTCATCATCAACATTCCCTCGCCCATGCAGCTAGGGTTTGTCAGCGTGCCAATCCGCCGCAAGCACTGGATTGCCGTTAGAGAAATCAACAGTACGTACTACAACCTGGACTCAAAACTAAGCAAGCCGAGTAAGATTGGCGATGCCTCAAAGCTTCGGAGCTTTCTAGAAGGAGAGCTGAGGAGGAAAGGATGCGAGGTGTTGCTCGTCGTTAGCAAAGATGTAGCCGAGTCAAAGACATGGTTAAGAGAAGGAGACACCTAACTCCGTAAGATGCAGCCAGTCATATTATTCATCCTTGTAGAGGTAAAAATATGTATGAACAAAGCAGGCACCTGTTTCCATCCGCGCAAGCCAAGACTTGCGTCAGGACCCACGAGATATAAAATGGGATGCTGGTTTTTGTGAAGATGTTATAAGAATATTAGCAGACTATGTGGCTTTGTCTTCAAATCTGTGGAATTTTATCAGTTTTCTGGAATTAAACAGCAGGTTGTCGGGAAGGCTGACTGACGTGTACAACACTTATGATCACCTTTGCAGTGCAAAATGTTTGTCTAGATCAACACTTGTTGGATATAAGACGACAAACTTTGCATTGTGGTATTTTGTCACAGAAGAGTACTATCGTACATGTATAAAAAGAAATACTAAGTATGTAGTGTTTTACATGCAAAAATCTAAAGGTCTCTGAGAAGTTTGTAACATGACGACAGAAACCATGTTCCTGTTACAGTTTTCAAGAAAGCAATGTTTGTTAAATTATTTTAATTATTTCCGTGCACATTCGTAAAATTGCCAGGAGCAATTATGATTGGCCATTGTCCCATCATGTGATATTCTGTAAATCTGAAATAAGTATAGATGTACTTTAATGGCACGCCTTGTGCCTTTAGTAATTTAATTTTGGAGTGTTACACAGTGAAATTCTTTGTATAAACCCGTCTTAAACAGATTTCTACCAAATCTTTTCATAGCATTACTGAGTATGGTTATTTTACTGCATTGGTGGGTTGCAGGTGCTGATTGAGAGCCTAAAAGCTTTTAAAATTTGATAATCATTGTCTGGAAAAATATGGGTAATAAGAAAAACATTGATACTACAGCACTCCTTCCTCTTATCATAGAACTACCACTGGTCGGGCGTGTAGTAACGGCATTTTCTTTGGATAGGTGTTGAGCTTAATTTATGCTTCACGCGAAAGCGAACATAAACACAAAATTGACATCACAGCCACAAAGTTGCTTGCTAAAAGTTGCAAAAACGTTTGATTATTAGTATTATTATTATTTATTTCTGGTATTCATACCAAGGATTCCTCAATAGTGTTCATTGCACTGTCACTCGCAAGCGTTAGGAAACCCATGAAGAATTCAAATTATAAATGGCCAGAGACACCGGGGAATCCCCTTGCTCTTTACGAAAGAATGTTCTGGGATTTTTAAAGTGCGTTACCGTTACCTAACACACTGGACCAACGGCTTTACATCCCTTCCAAAGGATGGAGCAAGTGTGGTTGAGTGCCTTGCTCAAGGGCACAGGTACCCCAGCCGGGGGCATGGGGAAGGTTCGAACCTGCAACCCCAAGTTTTCACCTATGATTGCAAGTCAGTGATCTAGATTCGCATTCACATTTGCTTTTGCATAAAGTATGAACCGGGTATCACTGTGGCAGTTTTCTACTTGAAAGTTTGATTATCAATGACTTATTAATACCAACTCGACAACAGAGCTGTGCTTAAATTCAAATTATGTACATACTGTTAAAGTATTGAATCAAATGTTGTATACCGGTATTCACTTGGACTGATTTGGTCACAATTTTTGTATATAAATTGATACAAAATCACAGTGTAGACCGTTTACACAGGCAGCCATGACGGGGGCAGTCACATTGTCACCATGCGTCATGCGCAAGTTGGCACTTTGTGGATCTATTGTCATATTTACATAATTTGAAAACTTGCCCCCGTCATGGCCGCCATTGCAAAGAGTCTATACTACAAACTGCAATGCAGTAACTACATTCTAGCAAGGAATTATTTGTATGAACCTGTACATGTTTGCATTGGACAATTTTTTTTTCCTGTAGCAACATACAGTATAGATCATTTGCACCTGCGGCCATGACAGTGGGCAGGTTTTCATATTTAAATGTTGTGCCAAGGGATTCACAAAGTACTTAACTATGCATGATGCACGGTGACAATGTGACTGCCCCCTGTCATGGCCGCCCGTGCAAAGGGTCTATTCTGGGGTTACCTTTTCTTTTCTTCATATTTCTGCACCCAAAATGTGATATTTATACTTGATATTTACGGGTTATCTAAAACTCATAAGATTTCTCGTGGGTAAATCGTCGTTGGTCACTACTTACGAGCTTACTCGCGAGCGCCCACTATACCAACGACTTAAGCCCGGTTTCCATATCATCGCAACAAACGCAGAGAGTACCACAAACTACTAACGCAAACAGTAACCGTAACAGTCGGCAAAGTTGAACCACGTTTTAAGCCTGGTGTCCATATAATCGTAACGCGCACACACAGACTAGACGCAAACAACGCCAACGCAAACACTGACGGAAACAGTCGAGGACGATCGCTTAGTAACGCGTAAACAACCAGAAATTCGGTAATGCTCTTGCGTTGTTCTGTACAACAACTGAAACGCCATTCGAGACACACTAAAAATCACCAAACCTTCAAAATACTAAACAAATGGCGCAAAATTGTATTTTAGCGATGAATGTTTCCATTTACGATGACAAATTAGTCGTCGCTAAATATTCATCGCTAAATAACAACTAGCGATGGCCAACGCCATCGCTAAGTTTTTGTGAAATCGCTCTTCGAAGTTGATCGCAAAGTTGCGATGGATTTCGAGTTTAGCGATTGATTTGGGCATTAGCGATCATCGCAAAGCGTTAGTGAAATCGGCCCCTGGTTCAACTTTGCCGACTGTCTGCGTTACTGTTTGCGTTGCTAGTTTGCGGCACTCTCCGCGTTTTTTACGTCTATATGGAAACCGGGCTTAACTTTGCCGATTGTTTCCGTCAGTGTTTGCGTCGCAGTTGTTTGCGTCTAGTATGCGTCTAGTCTGCGTGCGCGCGTTCCGATTATATGGAAACTAGGCTGAACGATCGTCTGAACGCACTTTTTGTAGGATTATTGGATTGTGTACGCGAAAGGGGGCGCGTCGCGTGCAGCGCTTTCTGTTCTAAAGGTGCGTTCACACTATCGCGGAAAAATCACACTTTTGCGCTGCGCTTACCGCATTGCATAAGCTCCAAATGGCCGATTATTCCAAAATAGAAAATTCCACTCTGGTAGCTATTGGGGCTTCTCTGGTACCTCATTGGCTGCGCGTTGGAAAGGTCAGCGCACCGCGGTCAAAGTTCAACAGATTTGAACTTTGACCCAGCTCAAAACGTTTTGCGCGTCGCGATAGGCCGCGCACAAGCGGCAAACCAGTTTGTGTACAAACCAATGGAACAGTGTGATTTTTCCGCGATAGTGTGAACGCCCCTTAACAGCAACACAAAACGCATAGTCCATGCACTGGAAGCCCCCAGGGAAGGACAACTCGGTTAACGAATTGGTTTATGTAGACGCACAGTACTTTGATTTGAGAATGTTCTAATAAGCATAAAGGATACCAAGAAATATATATTTCAAAAACTGAGAAGGGCGATTTGTTAAGTGTGAACTTTTTAATTTACCAGTGTTGATATTTAATATGTCGGATGATGTACAGAAATCAAAATATTGGGACAAAACACCATTTATTTATTTATATTGGTCCCCTATTTGCCCAATTCTTTCCCATTTTTCCAAAGGTAAGAAGTTGATTTGTAGTAAATGGAGAGAGCCTACAAATTATACCCTGACCGAAAGACTGGGGAGACAATGAGAGATGTCATATTTTATTGATCAATAAAAACGTCACCTCGATCGTCTTGTGGCAAAGTTGACTGCACCAGCCTCTGTAAGAGCCACTGAGGCAGGGTGCGCCACTTGGTCTGAGCGGCCTCTCTGAGCTCCTGCAAATTGTAGGACTGTTCCCTCTTGAATTAGTGTGGATGCAGTGATCAGCTCATCCCATGCTTTTTTTTTTTTTTTTAGACGAGAACCCCTGTTTTAACTGCAGGATTCTCCCAGAAACAGGACATTGCTTTAGACGTACCTGGAGGGTTCACTGAAGTTGAGCAGTCTTCAAATCAATTCCCAGGTGATTGGTCACAATTAGTAGTAGTGTAGTATGCGTATTTGACCGAAGATTTGTGGAGGATCATGATCCTCATCCTCATTGAGGATCGGATCGGTTACCTCAAGAGGATCATTGTGTGCATAGCATCGATATATATACACTGGATGGAGCAACGACATCTAAAATTGAAGCCACCGTCTGCCATGGAACACAAGATATCCACAACACGTTGTGAGATGTTCGCAACGCGTTGTTGGACACCTCACAACACGTTGCGAGTCTATTTTTAGCAACACGTTGCAGAAATAGTGTTCTGATTGGATGATAGCACAACCCGTTGTGGTATTTTTGCAACGCGTTGTGGTATTTTTGCAACGCGTTGCCGCAATACGTTATGACCCTTTTGGCTTGCCATACGGGTGGCGCTATTTCTTTTACGCGTGATTGATCGCGCTCGCGCGCCAGCTGCATACTGAACGCTTTTACATATTATCGGGGACGTATTTTTGCCCCACAAAATCGTCGGAATCTTTCGCTAATTTGGTTAAAACGTTGGACTGTTTTGAAAAGTGAGTACCACTCGTTAGTGAGAATTACGTTTTATTAAATGAACCAGTTACGCCATGAGGAAACCCCAACATTTTTACGATTTGTTTCCGGTTAAATTTTGGAACGCTACTGGGTAAAATAGGGCCACTTTTAGGAGCTAGCTACAATGATTGTCCAAAATGTTTATAGTTGGAAGAAAAAATACCCCACATCACGGCGATGGCCATATTCTACACAAGACCACACTCGTTTAGCTCGCAACTCCCTCTAATAAAGAATAATCTGAGGGCATATAAAATATTCAGGAGCTCGGCGCACGGATCTCTACCTATTTACTTGGGTGCATGCACCCTGTTGTCTCTGCTGTTGTCGAGCACGAAGGCCTGAAACATTTGGTACCCCCGCGTACCAAATCGTATATGCCTACCTATAATCGTTGGAAATTCGTGGCAAAAATCGCACAGTGGGAGGCCCGCTTAAGTGCAGATATGGTGGAAAAACCAAAATTTTTGAGTGAGAAAATGTAGAGGCCTAGCATATGCCATAGCTAAGGTTATACCTCGGCCCTAACTTATCATGTGGTTAGGCCTATTTGTATTTTTTAATAGGGCTGAGGGCAGTTTAGACATGCACCCGATATCTCAAAAAAATTGAAATCCAAAATGGCTACAACTATATACAAATAGGTACAACTCACAGAGTTAAGTTATATATAAAAAGGCACAATAATAATACAGGGCCACTCCCGAGATCATGCCTATTGAACCATGAACGCGTTGTGCGTGTACAGTACAGTACATGTACGTGTGTGGCGTGTCAAACGTTGCAAAATTCGATAATGCACAAATATATATATGCGATGTTTGATATGTGCGATCATGGAGGAAGGAAACAACCTTCCTCCATGGTGCGATATATGTTTGATATGTGCGATAGATGCGATGTTGAATATGTGCAATATTTTGACATATCTAGGCCCTATGCAAGGTTTAAAATATATATATGCGAAGTTTTTACATTTATATGCGATGTTCAAAAATATATGTGCGATATTTCGACATATAGGCCCTATGTGCGCTTCGCGCGGCCATCTGCTAGGTCGACTGGTTTTCGGCCCACATTCAGTGAAACCTGCTATTAAGGCCACCTTGATAAACAGGCCACCCGTCTTTGGTCCACAATGCCATTTGTATAGTGCTTAATAAACCTCTATAAAAATGGCAATTTTTGCGGTCCCGAGCCGGGTGGCCACTGTATGTAAGTTTGTCACTGCATTCCACATGTATATACGAACATGGAGGCCATGTTTGGTAATACAACTGCCCAAAATTGAATAATTGTGAGCTGTCATCACTAATACCATGGGGCACCATGGCCGAGCGGTGTAGCGTGTTGAATCCAAGACTATGGTCAATCCACAGGTCGTGGGTTCGAATCCCATCCCGGCTTGTCCATGGTGCGTGTGCTCTTGGGCAAGGCACTTTACCATAAATTGCTTCTCTCCACCCAGGAGGAAATGGGTACCTGTGAGGGTAGAGAAAGCTGATGTGTTTGATTAGTCCCTGTGCGCATAAGTTGCACGGGACTGCATACTCACCAGGGAGTTGAGAAGGATTAATGAATGATACTACTGAGCCCAATGACCAGGGGTAATAATGCAGAAAGCGAATTGAGAGATCCGTCGGATCTGTAATGCGCTATATAAGAACTGTATGCACACAAAGACAAAGTACAATGGTGGGGGCGGGCTATTATTTTTAAAATGGTTCGGAATTCACCTTTGCACTTTTCTTTCGTAAAACAAAATGGCACAACAAAAAACAGGTCAGAAAAGCAACGGTGCATGAAGTCGGAAAACTTGTACTATTTCCGGCAGGGGACAGCACTTACGCATTCGCGCAACGCTCGATTATCACTCGCCCTGAGTGGGTTGGCGTTCCCAAGTGTGAATCCTCCCCGTTCAACTCGGAGTTGTATTGAACTCGCCCTGAGGTGAGATAAACGCGGTTGTGAAATAGTTGAATGTAGGGTTGAAAATTCATATTTCAACCCGGGGCGGTCTCGATCGGGATTTGCTCCGGGTTGAGTTCAACCCGGGTTGAGTTCAACCCAGGTTGAGTTCAACCCGGGTTGAGAGGCTGAGAAAAGGCCTTTTCACAGTTTTACTGAAAGTAGTATTTTTCAAGACTCCCCACCCCCCCCCCCCCCCCCCCCCCACCCCCCCCCCCCCCCCCCCCCCGAAATACTACTTATCAATTTTTTTCTGGCAGTACCCGCATGAAATGTCAATGTTTTACAGCGTATATCACTATGAACATCTAACAATGGAAATTGGGCACACACCATTGTTACTAACAATGGGGTTACAATGAACATGTACATGTTTTTGCTCATAGTGTATGTCAAGTTCACATCTACATAACAGCTTTATTTAATGCATGACTGCACAAATTTAGCTTGTGCTGAAATTCCTACTCCTGCAGATTGACTTATTCTTCTCTCTCTCTAAAGAATGGAGAAACCTTCACTTACAAAACTTCAGTGGTTTTTGACGAAATCCTTGAAAAGATAAGGATTGAGACTGCAAAATACCAGAATGGCAATGAGAAAAATTAAATCTGGACATCCATGGGGGAAAAGGGGTTAAAAATAATTTGGACACGCTCCTTTAAATAAGTATATTTTTTCTCTCTTTCATATTTTAGGTGGAAATCCAGTTACCTGATGAGCCTTGTGTTTGATCTTGAAGGATCTGTCTTGCGTTGCGTTCATTCATGGTGCCTTGTGATCGGTCACTGACTAAAACCCTGTACATCAAGCTTTGCTTGCGAAAACCCCGTGTGAGCTTACTTCTGAGGAGAAAATCCAACTACGTTGAAAGGAGAACCTGACCGAGGAATTTTGATGATTAAAATAAATCCTGCTGAAACATTGAATGCAAAGTGATACATGTACTTGTATCTTGAAGACACTATACTGATGAAAAGCTGTTCATGCGACCGTGTGGTAAGACATTAACTGAAGGTATATTACGTGAGAATCTATTTTGGTGAGCAATCATGCGCATGATGTGATGTCTTAACAACTGGGTACTTAAACGAATGGTGAGAAGCCTAACTGATAAGCATCCATATACATGCTGCCTTAATTGCGTTAAGACGTTTATACACTGAGTGGTCAGTCGAAGTTACAACGTATCTTGAAACGGCTGCTTGCTTGCAGCCACTGCAGTAAGTACATTATGAGCCTTCACTTACAGACAAGCGTGAAGACCGACACAAGTGAGCGGCCATATGCATGCAACGTCTGTGATAAGACATTTGCATCAAATCAAGGAATGAAGAAACACATGAAAACCCATTCTGGTAAGCGGCCGTATGTATGCAGCCACTGTGATAAGACATTTGCATCAAATCAAGGATTGAAGAAACACATGAAAACCCATTCTGGTGAGCGGCCGTATGTATGTAGCCACTGTGATAAGACATTCAACCAGAGAAGTAACTTAAATAGACACATGTCGACCCATACTGCTGAACGGCCATATGCATGTAGCCACTGCGGTATAACATTAACACGGAGTGGTGACTTGAAGAGACACCTGAGAACCCATACTGGTGAGCAGCCATTTGCATGCAGTTACTGTGGTGAAACATTCACACGGAATGATAACATGAAGACACACGTGAGAACCCATACTGGTGAACGACCATATGCATGCAACCGCTGTGATAAGGCATTCGCACAGGGTAGTGACTTAAAGAAACACATGAGAACTCATACTGGTGAGCAGCCATATGCATGTTGCCACTGTGATAAGGCATTTACACAGGGTAGTTACTTGAAGGCACACATGAGGATCCATACTGGTGAACGGCTGTATGTATGCAGCCACTGCAGTAAGACATATACACATAGTAGCGGCCGTATGCATGCAGCCACTGTGGTAAGACATTCGCACGGAACAGTTACTTAAAGCTACACAAGAGAACCCATACTGGTGAGCGGCCATATGTATGTAACCACTGTCCTAAGACATTTACACATGGGAGTGACTTGACGAAACACATAAGAACCCATACTGGTGAGCGGCCGTATGCATGCAGTTACTGTGATAAGACGTGTACACAGAGTGGTGACTTGAAGAAACACATAAGAATCCATACTGGTGAGCGGCCGTATGCATGCAGCCACTATGATAAGACATTCGCACGGAACAGTTTTTTAAAGGCACACATGGTAATATGCATGTAGCCACTGTCGTAAGACATTTAAACAGGGTAGTGACTTGAAGAAACACGAGAACCCATACTGGTGAGCGGCCGTATGCATGCAGTAGGTTACTGTGATAAGACATTCACACAGAACAGTTACTTGAAGAAGCACATATGAACCCATACTGGCAGGTTATCTGCAGGTTTCAGCAAGTCAAATTTAAGATGTTTTAAAGACCCACGGATACCCTGACTGGTATGCGGCCATATGTAGCCACTGTGATAAGACATTTACACATGGTATGACTTAAAGAAACACATGAGATTCCCAGAACCCATACCGGTGAACGGCCACATGCATGCAGCCACTGTGGTAGCGCATTCTCGCAGAACAGTGACTTGAAGATACACATGCACATCCATACTAGGGAACCGAACGATCATTTGAGTGCAGCTTCTGTAATAAGACATTCAGACACAGCAGAAGTGCATTGAGCAGACACATGAAATCCTGTCACAGCTATGAGCGACCATGTGCATTCGTTTCCAATTATAAATCGAAGCAGCATATGAGAACCCATAGGGCTACTGGAGAGCGGCCGGCCCTATGCATGCAACCTTTGTGATAAGACAATATGCAAAACTTGCTTGAACAATCGTGTGAGAACCCATACTGTACTGGTGAGCAGCCATTTGCATGCAGCCACTGTGATCAGACATTTAAGCAAACTGGTCGCTTGAACCAGAGACGTCGAGAACATATTTTCTCCACGTCTCTGCTTGAACCATATGCTTAAAGGGCCCCTTATTTAGGATTTTTATCAATGAAATCTATGCTTTAAAACCACTCTACTCAGTTAAGGTCATAAAAATCCTATTTGGAGCTTGCTTTGTGGGTTAAAACAAAGGTTTTAGTTTTTATGCTAATGCGAATATGCATATTCATGACCAAGGTCACGATGTCACAAGAGGCAAACACAGAAAAATCACATTCAACTGTGCACAAAAGATTCCACTTTTTTCTCAATTTTCCTGAAACTTTTGTAATCCATAGCTGTTTGAGTTTGTTTTACATGTTGCCTGCTGTAAGCCATGACAAAACTGGGGGTAGAAACTGCAGCAATTTGCCACAAGTCCAACTTGAAGTCTTATGTTTTTTCTTAACTTTTCCCTTCTGTCTTCCTTATGTGATGCACTCAAAACAGCGCCCTCTGTCTGTGATTTATTGCAATGAAATCTTCAAAGTTGAAAAAGGCCACCTTTTATTGATTTTACATCCAAACGAACAATAGCATGTCTTGCTGAACAAGTAATCCATCATTATGAAGCAAAGCTTGGGCACAAAGTTGTTTAGCATGTCACAGGCCCTTTAAACAGACACATGCAAACCGGTAAACGGCTGCACGTATGCAACAGTGTTGCCATGGCAGCTCCGGAACCAAGACCTTGCAACTAGAAGCAACTAGTGGCAACTGGAAGCAACTATAGTGGCAACTGGTGTTTCCGGCAACTGGGAGCAACTGATCAGTTGCTCAAAAAGGTCGATGTACGCACACTTGCAACTACTAGTACCGGCAATTGAAAAAAATCCCAGTTACCGCGAGTTGCTCATGTTCTACTTTCTGGCAACTAGTTGTACCCAGTTGCGGTCAGTTGCGTCGATGTACGCTACTAGCAACTAGTTGGTGCCAGTTGCTCGGCGCGTGCATTTGATCACGTGCGCGCACATCGACAGCAACTGCAAGCACAGTTGCTTTCAGTTGCAAGGGCAATGCACTCTGCGCTTTACCGAGTTGCTGTGTCGATGTGCGCGCTCTGGAAATGTAGATATATATAGCTGGATGCTCCCAGTTGCCGCTAGTTGCGGAACTAATCTGTTTCTGTCGATGTGCGCGCTACGCACACATCGACAGCAACTGATCTGGGCCAATTTCATAAAGCAATTAAGCAGAAAAATTTGCTTAATCCAAAATTTGTTTTGCTTTATAAAAATAAGTCAATAGTCGAAATTGCATGTCAACTTGTGTTTTTCACAAAAATATCTGCTATTCTTGCTAAAAACACAAGTTGAAGTACAATTTTAATTATTAAACCATTTTTATAAAGCACACACTTTTTTGATTAAGCAAATTTTTCTGCTTAAAGGCCCAGTGGATCATTTGCAATGACCCCAAAAAGTAATCGACGAGTTTACAGGGGAAAGTAAAGATTGAATTAATAGCAACTATCCATTGAAAGGTTTTCGCTCAAAATTATATATTTTTACCAGAAAATAATCCGTAAAGATGAAATTATTTAGATCGTTTGCAAACGATTTACTTATTTTTGGTTCGCATCTACGCGGTCCAAAATGCATGGGCGCGTGTTCCAACGCGATGCATTTTTATGGATCGCGCGCACACGCAGTATGTGCGCCACAGAGTGCATGACGCAAGCCACATAGTACCCGATCAACTGAGAACGAATATTTGAAACACCCCGCCAAGACCAGGAAAATGCATATTGATTTTCATGGTTTTTTTAAACGTGGTACATTTGACAAAGCTGAAATTTCTTCGGATGAGTTTGTTGACGTCTTTCTTTTGATTTATAATGGTTTTATTCGCAGAATCGCTCAAAAACAGATCATCTACAGGGCCTTTAACTGCTTTATGAAATTGGCCCCAGTTGAGTTGCTTCCAGTTGCAATGTCGATGTACGCTATATAGGCTAAGAGGTACCTTTCCTACTACAATGTAGTTCTTTCGTTTAAAAAGTAACATAGTACAGTAAGTACAGTACAGAATATGTGCGCCCTCATCTGGGCTGCGTTCCAAACACGCGAACATTGCAAACGTTTTCATCGTTCGCCAAGAACTGGTACCCGGCTTTTCATAGACGAGTGCACAAAGGTACTGTAACCAGTGGCGAACGTTGGCAACGTTCTCGTGTTTGGAACGCAGCCCAGATGTCACAGCAAACCAAAATATGCCCGGCGTTATGCGCACGCATCATGTTTTGCATAAATTTGGCATTTAAAAGTCACATGTTAAATTGTCTTTGAATTGTGACCTGTTAACACCTGCATAACTGACCAATTTTCAACAGGGGGCGGTTTAGACATGAACAAAGAGCACATCGTCTATTTCATGGTACTGACAGAAAAATGTTGATAAGTTATTAGTAATATTTCAGGGGGGTGGGGGGGGGGGGGGGTGCGTCTTGACAAAATACTGCACTGTAGAACTGTGAAAATGTTGACAACTTTTGGCGGCCTCATACTGATAGAAACGAGCCCTTTTGTCAGTAGCTAGTTATCCTTTCAAATCGATGTGAATTTTAGAAAGCTGTGTCGTTTTATCTTTTGCAGTAACCCAAAATTTTACTACGACTTGACAACAACCTTGCTCAGTGTTGATAGCAAAGGTAACACACACGCTACATGTGTAAGTTTATTTTGTTTCAAGATGGTCCTCTTTTTGCAAGAAATTAACTGAAGGTAGTTTTGTGTGTGTGCAGACACATTTTTTTACCATTTATGGTTTTTGAAGGTTTTCTGAAGCATTAATGCTTCTACATGTATGTATATATAGTTTGTTAATATTGTTATTTAGAAATGTTATGCCCTTATTCGAGAAATCCATAAAAAAGTTTTATCTTGCAAACCACTGAAAATTGATGACATTTTTATTTTTAGTATGAAAATTTGATTGTGATGTGTATTTACTCCCAAACTTAAATTAGGGGTTAAAAGTAGGTTTGGCCAATCTTAAACACACGTTTAAAGCCAGCTAGGGGTCCAGGGGCGGTATTCACAAAACGACTTAAGTCATGAAATTTAAGCGCCCCGCTTAAATTCTAGACTTAAGTCAAATCATAAAGTTAAGTGGTATTCACAGCGCGTTTTCTTTTAGTGGCCCACTTATTTTTGAGACTTAAATTTAAGTGTGGTCTGAGGTGTCTTAAGTGCATTTAACGCTGGGTCAACTGTCATCAATTGCATTGTTTTTCTGCCCAGTGTGTTATCGAAAAACGGCTATATGATTGATTAGAGAACGCCTAAACAATTTAGACATTGGGAGATTACAACAGATTTCAATTTCTATTCTTACTGACCTTAAAAAGCCTTCGTTTTCCGTCTTTGTTCGCCACTGACCATTGACTACCGCATATAGCACAACGTACGTCGTCTACTTGTGGTACGTGCACGCGCACGTATGTGCACGACACGCACGCAGTGCGCGCGTATGATGCACCCGCGTAGTAATCGAATGTTTTTGAAACGTCCGCGCGTGGTCTGCGCTGCTTTGATTGCAGAGACATTATGATGTGACAGAGTTAAGCGTGCACTGATTAATTAAGTACACCACTAAGGTAAGCGGGGGCTTAAATCTTTTGTGAATACGCAGTTGAGTGCCCCACTTATCTTAGCGGGGTGCTTAGATTTAAGACAGACTTAAGTACCCCGCTTAGATTGAGTTTTGTGAATACCGCCCCTGGGCACTGATAATGCCCGAGCCGCCAGGCGAGGGCATTATCAGTGCCCAGGACCCCTAGCTGGTTTTAAACGGGTTGTTTAAGATTGGCCAAACCTACTTTTAATCCCATTCATAAATACCTTTTCGTGTAAATCGGTAAAATTCACCAAAATTAGCTCGTCGTTTTGCCATATTTTGCATTCACTTTCCTATGCCTACAGTCTAGTGTCAACACGGCGTTCGTACAACTGCGAGCTGTGCGTAATGTTGTTTTTGTTCGATCGCGCGTGTTACGAGTAACGCAGGCGCGTTGCTCGCGCTCGCACACGACATGGATATTAGTGCACAATTTTCCTTCAGGCGCGTGCAGTTTCTTTGTGCATGTGCGTTTTCCATATACGCGCTATTCTTTATCGCTAATTTAAGACTGCCCATGTGACGTGCTTTCAGCCAATAGGGATGCGTAAACTGTCCAAGGTATTTATGAATAAATGTTATATATTGGCAATGCTATTAGGGCGCCTGTAATATTCTATATTAAATGGGCACTAGTTGTCTCGCAAGGGCGCGCTCATCCGTTTACACCCCCCCCCCCTCCCCCCCAACCCACCCCCCCCCCCCACCCCGGTTCAGTGATTAATAGTTTTGAGCCATTGCCTAGGCAACTAACAAAAGATAACGTATTCACTTCGGCAGTCTTCGGCAGTACAGGGGCCAATTTCATAGAGCTGCTTAAAGGCACAGGCTCGTCAGCAATGCGCGCCCGCCAAATTCGTGCTCGAAACACGCAGCTCCATGCCTTTGCTATGGAGCTGCGTATTGCGTGGCACACATTTGGCGGGCGCGCATTGCTGACGAGCCTGTGCCTTTAAATTGTTCTTGAAAAGAAAATTCCTTGAAACAAAATTCCTTCTGACCACAACCTTTGTAGTACATTGCTTATATGCAGTAGGCCCTAATGAAAAATTGCTTAAGCATGAAAAACCTTGCTTGATAAAATGAGGTTACCGGCAACATTTTAACGTAATTGTCATGGTAATGAAACAGTCCACTAACACTGGTCATACACTATTTCTATCACATGAGGATTTCACTGGTAACATTCCCTACTGAGCAAGAGTTTTTTTGTACTTCTATGAAATTGGCCCCAGATCGCATTTTTGTAAAATCCAGCTTTCTGACAGAGGGCGCACTTTGAAAATACCGCACACCATCGCCGAGCTAGAGCATGCAGACGGTATACGGTTTGTTTTGGAGAGGTGCAAACATCGGCGTAATGTACGAGACAAAACAAGCAGAGTATCCAAAAGCTGGAACAAGATTGGTATTTTTTGGTATTTCCTCTTTTATATGAGGTATAACTTCAGAGGTTTTGTTGATAGGATCACACCGCAATTGGATTTTTAAAATGAGGAGTCTTCCTATCGCAGGCTGAAATACGGCGCGCGCGTACATAAAGTACTATCCGCGGTCGAGTAGTCGCGTACGTACGTATGCATGCACATAGCCCCGCGAGCAGTGCTTCGGTTTTCAAAACCTTAGCCCTGTCTTCTGCTATACACAAAATCTGTGGCAAACTCACGCAAATGAAATTTGGCCCACGGCTCTGATATTTGCTCAATAGGTGCACTCACCCCAGTTTATCAATATTCCGAAGAGTACGCATCGATCCGATGTCTAGTTTCGGTGAAATCGTGGGGACAGTTTGAGACATTACTTACAATGAAATTCACACTCTTTGACCAAAAATCAAATATGCGCATGCGCGAGGGCGGAGAGGTCAACATAATAGCGCCATCTCGCGACGGCGTCGTCACGTACCAGCTGCACAACGGCTGTTTCATGAGAGAGCACATCGACTCTATCGCGCGGTACGTTCTATAGATCTACACGTACAGCGCGCGCTGCACGCGATGCCATGCCGCCAAGCCAGACGTTTGATCATTTTCAGGTAGATATCGAAGTTGTTCGACATCATATTGCAAAGATAACTTTGATTTGCGACGTCTCTTGTACGCCACCATAGAGTCGATGTGCTCTCTCATGAAACAGCCGTTGTGCAGCTGGTACGTGACGACGCCGTCGCGAGATGGCGCTATTATGTTGACCTCTCCGCCCTCGCGCATGCGCATATTTGATTTTTGGTCAAAGAGTGTGAATTTCATTGTAAGTAATGTCTCAAACTGTCCCCACGATTTCACCGAAACTAGACATCGGATCGATGCGTACTCTTCGGAATATTGATAAACTGGGGTGAGTGCACCTATTGAGCAAATATCAGAGCCGTGGGCCAAATTTCATTTGCGTGAGTTTGCCACAGATTTTGTGTATAGCAGAAGACAGGGCTAAGGTTTTGAAAACCGAAGCACTGCTCGCGGGGCTAGCATGCACATTGCATTGCATGCATATTTATTAAACGACTTCAAATTTATTCAAAGTTTGTTTGCTTGTTTAACTTCCATTGGTCCCTACATTATAATTACACCCAATAGGTGGTGATATAAATGTATGAAGTAACCACTTTTTAGTCAATTCAGTAATCAATGAGAAGTTCATCAATATTTTGCCACCCCCATAGCTCCGCCCCCTCTTTTTCCCCCTCGTCTGCAGCTCCGCCCCCTTATGATACCCCTCCCCAGGGTTCGTTGTCAAAAAAGAAATGAACGAAATTAAATATGGAATATGGATACAAAATTACGTGCATTTTGATCTTTTTATTGTTTAGATATCAAGTTGTCCATTTTCCTATTTGTAAAAGTGATTTTCTGACATTTACATTGGGACGTGATGAATCACTTTTAGCTGATTTGGTATTTACTCACGATTGCTATTGTTGTCTATTGCTGCATGTCCTTTCTCGTGAAAATGCACGTGTCTGAAATCTCACCTTACACTTACAGTCCAAATGAAACATTGAAAAAACACTAGGCCTATGGTGGTCCTTGGAATCTCCAGAATTCTGCGCAGTAGTCGCTTTTTCCCGATGATTCTTTGAAACGGCAAAGAACTCGTTCAATGTAATTTTTCTTTACATTTCTCCTGCAAACTGCAACGATGTTGGAATTCCACAAAGATAGCCCGCCCTTTTGTGGTCATCTCTTGTGAGGCGGTGCACTACCTGAGCTTGCCAACCTCATCCCCTGCTCATTTGAACCTTTTTGTTGTCATCTTTGTTTCAATCCCAGAGCCAAGACCTGTTTGATACTACCAAGTGAGGCACTAATTGGACTTGTCAACATGTTGAAATCATCAAATCGGGCCAAGTTACTGAACAGAAACTCAAAGTTATGGTGGATATAAAATTGCAGTTTGAGTGGATACTAATGGCAAAATAGGTGGTGTGTTGACAGTATTACACACACGCCTCCAAAATGTCATACCTGGGCATTGTAATCATTTTACAACTGCCATCAAACATTCGCAGAGGCAAAGTGAACTAACAGACACCTTTTTTGTTTAATATGCATACCGTGATTGTGCCAAGACATCAGGCATGTGGCCATTGTTCCAAAACATTTACAGACAATAGTACGTATGTACCTTGAAAACACGCAATGAGAAAACACGCTGGTGAGCAGCCATTTGCATGCAACCACTGTGATAAGAAATTTACAGCAAGGGGCACTCTAACGAAACACATGAGAAGCCATACTGGTGATCGGCAGTATGCATGCAGCTACTGTGATAAGACATTCGGACAGAATAGTGACTTGAGGAGACACATAAGAATCCATACTGGTGAGCGGCCCTTTGCATGCGGCCAATGTGATAAGACCTTCCCGGAGCGTTCTAAGGTCAAGGCGCACATGAGAATCCATACTGGTGAGCAGCCATACGCATGCAGTCTCTGCGATCGGACATTCACCAAGAAGAGTTATTTGAAGAAGCACAGCATGAGAACCCATGATGAGCAGTGTCCTAGCAGTGCCCCTGAAAACACTAGCAGTGCTCCTGAGAAAACGTTTACTGAAGGCAGTTCATCAAATATGGATACGAAAACAAGTAATGATGATCAGCGGTATACATGCAGCCATTGTGATGAGACATTCAGTAAAAGAAATGAGTTGCGGAAGCACAATGCTACCCATGGTGATATACCGCATGTATGCAGCCACTGCTTGAAGACATTCAAACGGCGTAGTGACTTGAACGTACACATGAGAACCCATACTGGCGAGAAGCCGTATGTATGCGGCAACTGCTTCCAGACATTCGCAAAGAGTAGTACCTTGAAGAGACACATGGTAATCCATACTGGTGAACGGCCGTTTGTTTGCTCCGTTTGTGGCAAGACGTTCATGAGGAGTAATGCATTGCACGTTCACATGATGATCCATACTGGTAAACGGCCGTACGCGTGTCGCCATTGTGATACCACATTTAAACGGAGTGACGACTTAAAGACGCATATGAGAACGCACACTGGGGAGCGGCCATACGCATGCAGCCTGTGTCATAAGACATTTGCAAGGAGGAGTAAGGTGAAGGAGCACATGAGATGTCATTCCAATGAGCGTCCATTCACTTGCAGCATATGTGACAAGTCCTTTACAGTTAAGGGTACCCTAACAACGCACATGAGAACCCACACCGGTGAACGGCCGTACACATGCGGTCTTTGTGATAAGACATTCACAAGGAGTAGCGACTTGAATTCACACACAAGAACCCATACTGGTTATGCGCCATATGCATGTAGCATCTGTCACAAGACATTTACAAAGAGTGGAAACTTAAACAGACACAAGAAGTCGCATGCTGGTCAGCAACTTGAAAGCCCAGTGCCAACAGATAGTAACATTGCTGAAAAACAATTCCCTCATCTTGTCTAATTAGCCTTTTGCACGGCAGCCATGACGGGGGCCAGTCACATTGTCACTGTGCATCATGCACGGGTAGGCACTTTGTGGATCTATTGTCGCATTTAAATATTTAAAAAACCTGTCCCCGTCATGGCTGCCGGTGCATGCAAAGGGTCTATAGCGTCTAGTGTACTGACGTACTTCCTTTTAAATGCACACTTAGTGTCTACTTGACAAGACTAATGTTTGCTGCTATGTGGTGCATGCGGCATGTGTAAAGTACATAATTAATACCGTGTTCATCGTAGGTGAGAATGGCATAAAGCAACCAGACTGTTGATTGCTAGGCATTGACGTGCACCATGTAGCAATAATAACATAGTATGTGACTTTCTAAATTTGGGGCACCTGCCATCATGCAAATGTTAGGCCAAAAAAAAAGCACGTGTGTTGCTTTCAACCCTTTGCGTCAAAGCTTTTTTTTCTTTCAAAAACGCCCAACAAAAAAAACTACATGTACATGTATATCGTTAGCGGCGTCAATTTCAACCCTGTGCGTCAAAGGTTTATTTAGTGGTTTTTGTTTTAGTGTTTCGATAAAAAACATGCCCGTAGGCGTTGGTAGACTTGATGTCAAGTCTGTAACTAGACGGGTTGTATCGTAAACGGCAGCAGCGTAGTCGTGAATGGACTGGAAACCAGTCTAATCGACCTCTAGTTACTATTCATAACAACGACTGTTGCGTGTGGGGATTATAGGCGTCAGACGGACCAAATACGACTGTCTAGAGACTTGACCTCAAGTCTAGCCCGTTGGCTTCATGTCAACTTGACTTGATTGCTTGGAATCCACTTACCCCCCAAAAAAGCGAAGAAAAAAAGCTGCGTCACCGCATCATCTTAGGAGACTTCAAGTTACGCTAAACATAGTCCGGTTTTTTTCCTTCAATAAGGTTTATGGAAAGAACTTATTTCCAAGTGGTCATGTAGCTCGGGCACTAAAGTGTAATTCTTGATTCCACTTGCCTGCCAAATGCCAATTCTCAAAACTACATATTGGTTTCACTTATGGTGCAATATAAAGTAAAGATAAAATTGTCACGGCAAAAACTTGAAACTGTAAAATACATGTATCAAAATTTGGTGTCTTGAAAGAAGCAAAAATGTGTAATTGATAAATATTAATACCTATTTATGGAAATAATTTCAAATTCCTAACATTAGATTTAGACATACAGTAACTGTTGTCAACTTTCGTTATAAATAAGAGGTTCCTCGGACCTCTTATTTAATAGCCAGAAGGGATATGGTTTGAAAAATAAACTTACTTCCATGTACTATTTTTATGACAGACTTTTGCTATGCCATCCCCACCCCACCCCTGCCCCCGAACAACTCGGACCGATGACCCAACTTGGCTACCTCGGCTTTCATGAAAATCACACCCCATGACCAAACCAGCCTACGCCCATGAGATATTCCCAAGAATTAAAGGGGCTTTTTCCAAATAATGGATTTCGTTTTAACCTAAGAATCATATAAAATACCTCCCAAAATACGATCCTTGGGAAGAAAACAGACAATTTGCAATCTCCAATTTGGATGGAGAAGCAAAAGGGTTGGTGTAATCACTACACTGCAGGGTTCAAAAATGTGATCTGGACACGCTCCTTTAACTTTAAAGACACAGGATCGTCAGCAATGCGCGCGCCCCAAATTCGTGCCTTGAAATACGCAGCTCCATAGCAAAGGCATGGAGCTGCGTATTTCGTGGCACGAATTTGGCGCGCGCACATTGCTGACGAGCCTGTGCCTTTAAGTTGGCAACCTTCTCCAAGTGTCTTCGATTCTTCCTTTAAAGCCAAATACAACGTCTGCAGTGAGCCAACATTTTACTTCACGAGTTGACAGGAAAATTCCGACTAAAAGTGTTGATAGCGATGGTAACCAGGTAACAAACACCATTATTTGTTTTCCACTGTAAAGTGGTACCTTGTGGGAGAAATTGTCATCTGGAGGTGCTTTTTTAAATAAAATGTTAACAATATTTTTACCGTTCATTCAACAAAAAACATGCATGTATTTTACATCTAGGCCTTTATCAACATTATTCTTTAGTTATGTAATATTGTTTTTAAATTCATTTTTCTGAACACGCTCCTTTAATACATTTTATACCTGCAGAGTACAGACCAGTAGGTGGCGCTCTCCGACTCCACCGAGGAAATCTGCGAGACGATATCGCGATTTTGGTCGACGAAAATGGACGGGCCGGCCGCGGATCGAGTCGAGTGTGCGGAGTAGGTAGGTATCCCAAGAATTCGGTATCCCATTGCCATTTCTCGATCAAATGCCATCTCTGTTTTTGGACATGTTGCTAACTGCTAATAGGTCCTACAACTGTAAATTCAAAGTGGTAAGTGCCGTGGTATGCCATATTGCACTCAGTTTTCGTTCATTCTCATTTCTTGCACTGCACGTACGCGTCGGTTGCTATGCTGATCGTCTGTGTCATGTCTCTCGTTTTTTGACTCGGACAAAGCCTCAAGGACTTTGTGAAAATTTTCAAAGATAATGCACCTCACGTCATGAACGTTTAGGCCTATCTCCTCGGGCAATGTGATAGAATGTCGCAATTCCTTTTTCTGGGAGTTGAGGGCTCTTATTTTTTTATTTTGTTTTGGTAGCTAGGGCAGCTACCGTACTAGTTTAAATACGGGCGTCACAAAATGTTAGGGTTTCAATCTGATTGAACATGTGTTGGAGATAAGCTTACTTCTATATCCACGTGTCTCCCATGCAGGGGGCATCAGGCAGAGTGGGTGGCACACCCTGCCTCGGTGGCTCTTATGGAGGCTGGTGCAGTCAGCCTTGCCTCAAGAGGTGATCATATGCATTACTGACTAATAAAATGTTACATTTCTCAGTCTCCTCATTCTTTCAATCAGACTAAATATAATTTATTAATTTGCATTTTGTTTTGATTTTTTTATGTGTAGGTTGTTTAGCGTACATGCATCATGTGCATACACCGATATGCAGCCACATTCATGCTGAGCAAATCCTTGGGCCGCCTTGAAACTTGGTTATACGTAACCTTTGCATGCAGACTCTGCAGAAAGTGGACACTTGAAGCAACTTGAGAAAAGCAATGCTGGTAAGGAATGCTTGTAACACCATGGTAGAGCATCTGTCTAGTGAGTCGGAGGTCTCAGGTTCGAATCCTGATGAGGCCCTTACGATTTTTCTCTCATCCCAAGTTTGGTTGTTTCATTTCAATGGTGATCAGGCACCATACCAGATGTTGTGTTTGTAATACCATGCTCATTGATGGATTTACTTTAACAAACGATATGGAAAAACATACTGGACATGCTGGAGAGCAGCCATACTCGTGCAGCCATTGTGATAAGACATTCACACAGAGCAGTAACTTTAAGGATCACGTCCGAATTCATACCGGTGAGCGGCCGTATGCATGTGACCACTGTGATAAGACATTCACGCAGAGAGGTAACTTGAAGGAACACATGAAAACCCATACTGGTGAGCGGCCGTATGTTTGCACCCACTGTTCTAAGACATTTGCACAGCAGAGTAAATTGACTAGACACGCGATAACTCATTCTGGTAATCAGCCGTATACTTGCAGCCAATGTGATAAAACATTTGCAAGGAGAGATGCTTTGAGGACGCACGAGAGAACACATACTGATGAAAGACCGTATGCATGCAACCATTGTGGGAAGACGTTCAGAGGTTACGGTGCCTTGAAGACACACGTGAGAACCCATACCGGTGAGAAGCCATACGCATGCAGCCACTGTGATAAGGCATTCGCGGACCGAAGTTCCTTAAGAATGCACAAGAAAACCCACGGTGATGAGCGGCCGTTTGCATGCAGTCTGTGCGTCAAGACGTTCAAAAGGAGCTGCCATTTGAATATCCACATGAGAACCCATACTGGTGAAGAGCCTTTTGCATGCAGCCACTGTTGTAAGAGATTCAAAGAGAGTGGGAACTTGGAGGCGCACTTGAGAACCCATACCAACGAGCGGCCCTTTGCGTGCACCCTTTGTGATAAGACATTTGCTCAGAGAGGCTCTTTGCGGGTACACTTGAGAATCCACACCTGTGAGCGGCCGTACGCATGTACCCTCTGTGACAAAGCATTCCCAGAAAGTGGGAATCTGAAGAAGCACATGCGAACCCATACCGGTGAGCGGCCGTACGCATGCAGCCTCTGTGATAAGACATTCATAGAACGGAGTACAATGAAATCACACTTGCAAACCCATACTGGTGACAAGCCGTACGCATGCAGCTACTGTGATAAGACGTACACAAGGAGTAATGCGTTGAGAGCGCATATAAGAACCCACACTGGTGAGCAGCCATATATATGCACTGTGTGTGGCAAGACATTCGTAAGAAATGGCGACTGCAAGATGCACATGCGAGTTCATAGCGACGACCGGCCATATGCATGCAGCCATTGTGATAAGACTTTTGTAAGAGGTAACGCATTAAGAACACACATGAAAACCCATACTGGTGAGCGACAACATGTATGCAACGCATGTGGTAAGGCATTTGTAAGGAGCAGTGATTGTAAGGTGCATATGAGGGTCCATAGCGATGAGCGGCCATATGCATGCAGCCGCTGTGATAAGACGTACACTAGGAGTAATGACTTAAGAACACACATGAAAACCCATGGTGAGCAGCCGTATGTATGCAGCGTATGTGATAAGATATTTGCAGACAGTGATAACTTTGAGATGCACATGGCAGCGCACATTGACTGGTCGTTTGACGATACGTTACCAGAGACGGATTCTATGAATACACCTTCAAGTACTCATGCAGGTGAGCACCTGTATATGTAACCCCCAAAACAGATTATATCATTGGAAAACTTTAAAAATGTCAACGTGTGATTAAGGATGTATGATAAACTGTGTACAAGTCAGCTCTGTAGCAGGGCTCGAAATACCCACTGGACCGGTGGACCGAGGCCAGTAATTTAAGCCCGTGTCTAGTGCTTTCTCTACCGTACTAGACCAGTGGTCCAGTGCATTTTTAAACTAACGAACAGTAAATCCACGTTCCTTGTGGCTTTGGTTATGTAAAAATAGCGTCGGTCCAGTAAATGATTTGAGCTACTAACCCTGTGGTCTAGCAGATTTTTTTCATGAAATTCGAGCCCTGTTTGTAGCCATCCACATTCTAAAAACAACTAAAAACTTTGTCCATGATTTCTATAGACCATATCGAATAGCTGCCATCTTGTGGGGCACCTTTTGTTACTTGAACCAGTTCAAAAATGTAAGGACAATATGTGCAACCATGCATGTCCTCGAGGAACAAAGAACTGCCACACAAGATGGCGGCTATTCGATACGATCTATACTGCATGGAGAACAGCCATAATATCATGGTAGTTAGATGCATAGTTTCTTTCACACGAGGGCACCCTTGTAAAAAAATGTGTGCGCACACACATATAAATACATCCTCATTTAACATTGCCTCATATCAATTTCAAAATGGACAGTTGGTTGATGTTAAAAAGGACACTGCATATTATGTAATAGGACTTTTAACCATTTATTGTTGTCTTTCTGCAGGTGATAGTCCAGTTAGCACACCAGAGTCTGTGATTCCAAGAGATCCTGCATTAGTTGAAGGTGCCACCTCAAGTTTTGGTTGAATCTGTCATAAATGTGAGGGGGGTCTAATTTCATAAAGCTGTTTAGCAGAAAAGTTTGCTTTTAATCACAAATTTGTTTGCTTTATAAAAAATGGCTTGGTAGTTGAAATTGTTTTTAGCTAGAACAGCAGAACAGTCAATTGTAATACACTACAAATGTTTGACTGAAACCTCAACATTGAACGTTGAATAAGTGACAGCTCCTTATTGAATATCGAACGTCGAATAAGTAACCAACTTCGCATTTTTTATTTTAAGGATGTATTTTTTCTCCCACTTTAAACTTGAATGAAATTGTGAAGTTTTGAAGAATTTCATTGTTCCAGTGGAAAGTGGTTTTAGTCAAGCACAGTATGTAAGTAAATACATAGAGTAACTACATGTATTTGGATATCAGGTTAGGTAAAAAAACTGCTGTCATGTTAAATGCATGAGTTAATAGCACATGTTGAGTTCACTTCATTTGAACATATGCAAATGTATCATAATATGCGACAGAGGGTAACCCCCTTCCATCGTTCCCACCCCCCCCCCTCCCCCCGGCCCCCCCCCCCCCCCCCCCCCCCCCCCTTCCATCGTTCCCCCATTGTGTCTCAACTATCCAAGGGGTTTTAAAGGAGTTCCCTTCAGGTTTTAGGGGAGTTGATGCACAGGGCAGGAGGGAAGAGTCCCTTTTTTCACATATCGTGCTGGGTATACATTTGATTTCAACATGCTGTAAATAGGTCACTAGTCTCCGAAAATGTCTGGAAATGGTCGTCATAATGCAATTGCTTTACTGAGCTGAAATAGAGCTCTTGCACTGGCGGCCATGACAGAGGGCAGGTTTTCATATTTAAATGACGTGACAATAGATCTACAAAGTGCCTATACTCGTGCATGACGCACGGTGACAATGAGACTGCCCACTGTCATGGCCGCCCATGCAAAGGGCCTATACCCGTCAATACATTCCAGACATTAGAGAGCTGCCAATTTTACCCGATTTTGAATATGGTATTCAACATACTAGACGCCCCACAATAGGTTGATCTCCCAATTTCAAACATCTAAACATTTCCTGAAGTTGTTCGATGATAATCTAGTATAGGATGCATCGGAAATCAAGAGATAAGTCCCTTTCCAGACATTTATTTTTTTTACCATTGCTTATCAACACTTTCATTAAAAAAAAAGAAGCGTTTTTATTGTCACCTCGTAAAATTGTTATGATATAATGGGCCTTTAAACTTTATAATTAACTTGAGATGACGAAAGAGGTGCGGCTTTACTTTTAGAAGTGGGGGAAATCCACGCGAGCTGAGTGCTTGAAAGCATCCTCTCGGGGTGCTATCACCGCCGAAGAAGCTAAACGACCGCACCAACGTTGCCCATCGTGAGCGCTAGCGCGCGCCCTCAAGCGGCATTCGGCAATCAGGCGGCTGGAGATCGAGGGTACGGTGAGTGAGTTTTGTTTTCCAAGCAAAGTGTCTGGTTTAAAAAAAGCGTAGGGCCTATTGTCATGATTGTGGAAAATTGATAGATGCATAATTAATAACGTTAGACTAGTCTGAGTAACTCAGTTATACTAGCTTAAATATCGCTTCAAAAACAGAAATGGCAGTGCCCTTATTGTTTCATTTTCAGTGACGAATTTCAGATTCCAGGAGGTAATTTCCTTAAAAGAGCCCCTTATTTAGGATTTTTATCAATGAAATATATGCTTTAAAACAACTCTACTCGGTTAAAGTCATATAAATCCTATTTGGAGCTTGCTTTAGGGGTTAAAACAAAGGTTTTTAGTTTTTATGCTAATGAAAATATGCATATTCATGACCAAGGTCACGATGTCACAAGAGGCAAACACAGGAAAATCACATTCATCTGTGCACAAAAGATTCCACTTTTTTCTCAATTTTCCTGAAACGTTTGTAATCCATGGCTGTTTGAGTTTGTTTTACATGTTGCCAGCTGTAAGCCATGACAAAACTGGGGGTAGAAACTGCAGCAATTTGCCACAAGTCCAACTTGAAGTCTTATCTTTTTTCTTAACTTTTCCCTTCTGTCTTCCTTATGTGATGCACTCAAAACAGCGCCCTCTGTCTGTGATTTATTGCAATGAAATCTTCAAAGTTGAAAAAGGCCACCTTTTATTGATTTTACATCCAAACGAACAATAGCATGTCTTGCTGAACAAGTAATCCATCATATGAATCAAAGATTATGCACAAAGATGTTTAGCATGTCATAGGCCCTTTAAAATCTTTCAAAAAAACCAAAAAACGAATCGTCAAAAGCATTTTTTGACAAAAGCCTTTATTGTTATTTCCAGTGATCTGACCTGTGTTGGTTCCATTGATGCTGCCAATCAATTGAGGCATTGCGTGTGCTCAAAAGTCAAGGACCTGCCAATTGGACCTGGATGGAAACTTCAGTGCATGTACTTCATTAAAGAAGTAAAAGGTCTATTGCCATTTTATGTCGGTATAAAGAACACTGACAAAAAGTGCAGTTTAATTAAACCTGCATGATAAAGCAGAATGGATGCAGCGATGTTGCATTGTGGTGATGTGGTTACTAGTGAACAGACATATACATGTAACAGCTGTAATAAGACATTCACAAGGAGCAATAACTTGAAGATGCATATGAGAACCCATACTGGTGAGCAGCCATATGCCTGCGGCCACTGTAATAAGACATTTACGACCAGTACACATTTGAAGAGTCACATGAGAACCCATACTGGTGAGCGACCGTATGCATGCAGCGACTGTGATAAGACATTCATACGGAGAGGTCACTTAAAGACACACCTCAGAATCCATACTGGTGAGCGGCCATATGTATGCAGCCTTTGTGGTAAGACATTCACGGAGAGCGGTTCCTTGAGGACGCACAAAAGAATCCACACGGGTGAACAGCCGTACGCATGCAGCTACTGTACAAAGACATTCACACAGAGGGGTAACTTAAAGGAACACATGAGAATCCATACCGGTGAGCGGCCATTTGCATGCAGTAACTGCACTAAGACGTTCACAGAAAAGAGTAGCTTAAAGAAACATGAGAGAACTCATACCGGTGAGCAGCCGTACGCTTGCAGCCAGTGTGGCAAGGCGTTTAGTGATAGTAGTAGCTTGAAGGCGCACATAAGAATCCATACTGGGGAACGTCCGTATACATGCACCTACTGTGGTAAAACATTCACAAAGAGTGGTAACTTGAAGACGCACATGAGAATCCATACCGGTGAGCGTCCGTATACATGCAGCCACTGTGATAAGACATTTATCGAAAATGGTCACTTGAAGACACACGTGAGAACCCACACTGGCGAGCAGCCATATGCATGTAGCCTCTGTAGTAAGGCATTCAAACATAGTAGTACCTTACGAGTACACAGGAGAACGCATACCGGTGAACGTCCATATGAATGCAGCCATTGTAGTAAGGCTTTTGCTAAGAGTAGCACTTTGAAAACTCACATGAGAGTCCATATGGCTAGTGAACACCATATGTGAATTCTGGTTTGCATGAAGCCATTGTGACAGAATGATCATCAAAGTGGTCACACAAATATATGAGAATCCACGGTACATGTATACAGTAGCTTTATCGCAATCGTAGTACTTAACCCATACTGGTGAGCGGCCGTATGTTTGCAACCATTGTCCAAAAACACCACATGAAATCCCATACTGGCCAATGCAGGCCTCGATATTCATTTTCAAACGGGCACAGCAATTTTCTCTTAAAGGTAAAGGGCACCTGGGTGAGGAAATGGAAAATTTGTGTTAGAATTTTTAAGGGCAACACAGCAAAAGCATAGGGCACCGATGGCAAATTGCCGTGGTGCCGTGGGTTATTTCAAGGCCTGCCAATGGATGATTGATACAGGTACTGTAATTAAGCATTTCAAAAGTGATAAGTTCATCAAAGGTGATGGTACAATGTAATTGCAATGGTGAACAGCGATATGGAAACGGCCACTGCAATGACAGAATCTCAGGGAGATGACAAAGAGCGTGTCCAGCTGAACACGTTTTTAACCCCTCCCCCATTTTTCCCATGGGTGTTGAGAATTTGATACCATATCAGTTGTCATATTTTTCTCATTACCATTCTGAAATTTCGCACTCTCAATCCACATATTTTCAAGGATATCGTCAAAAAACCACTGATGCAACTAATTTATCCGGTTCATGAAGCAGTGCAGTGATTACACCATCCTTTTTTATTCCACAACCAAATTGGAGATTGCAAATAACTGTTTTCTTTCCATTGATAATATTTTGAGGAGGTCCATGTATGTAGTTTTATATGATTGTTGCGTTAGAACGAAATCCATTTTCTGGGAAAATTTAGACCAGTTACTTTAAAGGGCCCTTATTTAGGATTTTTATCAATGAAATCTATGCTTTAAAACCACTCTACTCAGTTAAAGTCATAAAAATCCTATTTGGAGCTTGCTTTGGGGGTTAAAACAAAGGTTTTTAGTTTTTATGCTAATGAAATATGCATATTCATGACCAAGGTCACGACGTCACAAGAGGCAAATACAGGAAAATCACATTCAACTGTGCACAAAAGATTCCACTTTTTTCTCAATTTTCCTGAAACTTTTGTAATCCATGGCTGTTTGAGTTTGTTTTACATGTTGCCTGCTGTAAGCCATGACAAAACTGGGGGTAGAAACTGCAGCAATTTGCCACAAGTCCAACTTGAAGTCTTATGTTTTTTCTTAACTTTTCCCTTCTGTCTTCCTTATGTGATGCACTCAAAACAGCGCCCTCTGTCTGTGATTTATTGCAATGAAATCTTCAAAGTTGAAAAAGGCCACCTTTTATTGATTTTACATCCAAACGAACAATAGTATGTCTTGCTGAACAAGTAATCCGTCATTATGAAGCAAAGCTTAGGCACAAAGTTGTTTAGCATGTCACAGGCCCTTTAAAGACATGAGATTCCACACCAGTAGGCTAATCAGCAATGCTGTTGTATAGCGTATATATGCAACATGCGCCATAATGACCGAGGGTACTCCCTTCCATTGTATCTCAAATAATGCTTTCTGATGTGTGACCATTCATGTTCCGGTCCCCACTTATCTTGAAAGTAGTGGACCGGGAGCCAATCTAGTCCTAATAACGTGTGGCCTAGGAGCCAGTTTTGAAGTCCGCATGTAAATTTCACTTAATGAATATTCATGACAGAGTACACATTTTTGCTTGCATAATTTATAAAATTAAAATCCAGTTCAGTTGAACCTCTTTAAGAGGTCGTTGGGTTGCGCACATATTACATGTACCCTAGTTATACAGGATAATTGTATTAGTTGTATTATCATTCACTCGGGAATGAAAACAAAACGCATTAAATTTGTACTTGCATTAAATTTGTACTTGCATTAAAGAGCAAATAAAACGATTTTTGAAACAGGGTGGAGTTTGCATTATTCATGTTTTTTTTCAGGGGCGGATTTGGCTTTTGGTGGGGTAGTGGCTCCTACTGTGCCCTAAACACGTCCTGCTAGGGTGTCCAGAAAGTTTTGAAATTAAGGTGCATTTAGATGGGGTTTTTTTGGCAAAGTTTCTACCTTTTATTACTATTAGTCCGCTGCTCAAGGAAGGGGGTGGGGGGAGTAGGGGAAGGGGGGTAGGGGGAGTAGGGGGAGTAGGGGGAGTAAGGGGGAAGGGGGAGTAGGGGAAGGGGCGGTGGTTGCAACTCGACCGCTTACACTTGCAACACCCTCAATACCATCCCCGCCCCTTCCAGATGGATGTGGCCACAGACATATATATAACCCTTAGACGAACGACAGGCGCAAAACTGAAATCAGATTGAGGGCATGACTTGGCATTTTTGACGCGTTGCACACATTATTAAACATAACTTGCAGTTTTTAATCGGCTGTTAAACAGCTAGAATCCCCCCCTTCCATATTTTTTGAGTTTTTCTGTTTATCATGGAGGTATATTGTGTCTACAACACCATCACAACTTGTTTTTCACAAAAAATCGACAGGCTTTTGCTTAAAACGTAAAGCAGTTCCGACCCTCTTCACCCGAAATTCTAAAACGCTCGAGGTCACTTGGTCTGTTTATCACAGGGTTTTGACGTCATCCTGAGAAACATACAAAACGGCCTGTGCAGTATTGAATGTAAAATACACGAAGTGAATGTTTATCATGCCTGTTTTGTCCTTGTAATTCAAAATACAAACGTGAAAAACACTTATTATATGACAACAATCTACTATTACCTGTTTTGTGAAAAAAACGATGAAATTGTGGCTCACAATGAAGTTCTTTTGAAGTAAATAGGCCTACTGGTGCATTGCGACGGGTGGTTTTGTCACGGAACGAACGGCATTCACAGCGGTCTGTGTACAGCATGGTATACGGTCCCCTGCGGGCGTAGTCCCCACGTGTTTGGACATCGGCCGTACAAGTTATAGAATGAGCGACTCATTTTTCTCTCTCTTGGTAATATAAAAGAAAATCTTTCTGCTCTTTTTTTTCATAGTGTCTGGTAAAACATACAACCACGCAGCTACTGGGCATATCTCTGGCTTTTTGGACCAACAAAATTCTTCAAAAAACACCATCTAACAGAGACGGTTTTTCAAGTTTTTTGCGTGTAAACGTATGGAGCTAACGATCGTGTTGACTTCTCTTTCTCAGGATTGCGTCACGGGGTCACGCGCATTCATGAATACCTAATGAGCGTTTCAGAAATCGCGAAAATCTCATTTTCGAAAAGCGACTTGCTTGCAATTTATCCACTTAAAACCGACAATTAAAAAATAATAAAAATCCACGTCGGCAAAAGGAATGTTTGGACTATCCAAAAAAGCCTAAATGCTGGATTTTCGTCAAGGGGGATTCTTCCTCTTTAAGCAGCTTGTTTAGCTCTTTTAAACAAATTACCAGCCTTTTTATGCTTCAAAAGTCAAAACAACTTCAACAAAAGTAGGTACATATAGGCCTACATGTGTATATAACCAAGTAGAATTATGGTGAAATTTCGCAATTCAAGAAGTATGGATTTTGTTTAGTCAGAAAAAAATTTACTTTTCCTCGGCCGGGCCCTGTTTTGTGCACACGCTGAAAAACTGTCTCCAACCTGCCAAATAGTCGGGTGCCGTCATATTTACAGTCGCGGCAACGTTATTTGAATAGGTCTATACTAGTTCTATTATGTCTGTGGATGTGCCTTTGTAAACAACCGACTTTGGCACCGCCTCAGGCTTGGCGCATCTCAGAATTACAGAATTAACGCTGCGAAAAAAGTATCTGGCATCAACACCGACTGAAACGTTCACATTCTGTTTCACATATTTCAGGCCAAACATTTCAGGAGGTATTTAACCAAGTAATTTTCAGAAACTGAGCATAAAGCCGGCCAAAGCCAGTGATTTAAAAACAAACAAATTAACGATGCAGCGCGGTAGTACTATTTACCGGAAAACACCGGAAAACACCAGAAAACACCGGAAAACATACTAAATACCGGAAAACATACTAAATACCGGAAAACACCGGAAAACAGTATTTTATGGTGTTTTCCGCAGGTAGTGGGGGTGGTGTTATTAAGTGCTTTCGGGTGTTTTCCGGTATTTAGTGTGTTTTCCGGTGTTTTTCGGTGTTTTCCGGTATTTAGTGTTTTCCGGTATTTAGTATGTTTTCCGGTGAGTTTTCCGGTGTTTTCCGGTATATAGTATCACCCATGCAGCGCCCTCAAGCGGCAGACGACTAACCCTCTGTTTTCCAGAAGTGCGTGTAGTTTTGTTCGGTAAATTTCTAAACATGGTAAAATGTTGGAGTTTTAGGCGTCTTCTTTTGACTACACATTGTATAGCAATCTGAATCGAAACAAAATTTAATCGGCATAAAATGATAAAAATTATAGGCAAATTTAGGTGACATACGCGCCTGTTTTTGCTGGGCGCGGGCGGTCATATGGCACGCGGTGCACATCATTCATGCATGGAGGAAGGAAAGACTCCTCCATGATTCATGACATGGTGCAGATGCAGGTCAACTCGACTGTTGTACCAACTCGACCGTTGTCCGTTCAACGGGAAAAGGGTATTTTTAAACAAAGATTTGAAGGAAATTACCTCCGGGAATCAACAGATAATCCAATTCACATGATTCTAATTTATACTTCCCACCTACTTGCACTTCTGTCGGAAATGTTGCTTTTCTGAGATAAATAAATGATAAAATTACTGCATAAACTTAAAGACAAGTAGGCCTAATGCACAAAAATACGGTGCGAGCGGACATAGCTAAGGTTACCTCAGCCCTAACTTTATCATATGGTTATTTGTATCGGCCACTCAGGGCTAAGGAAAAGTCATTATTTTATGGACCCGACGTTTCAAACAATTTAAATCCAAAATGTCATTTTCTCCCTGTGACACACTAATTCCCCTGGGACTCGCCCAAACCATGTCAGGCATAACCACTACGCAGGTCCTTGGGGAAAATAACAAGCCGCGATGAAGATTCAGCCTACAGTACAATTGGAGTGAAAAAAAGGAACAACTTGCAGCTACTGTGATAAGACATTCGCGCAAAGTTGCAACTTGAAGAAGCACACAAAAACGCACACTGACAATGCCTGATATTAATCAGGAAACATGTACAAAGTGATGACTGGAGTTTGCGCATACATGTACAACTTCAAGAACTTGTGAACAACAGCCTGGAAGCAGCCACTACACTGAGAGACTCACAGGGATTGGATGCTTGAAGACACGTGAGATTTCACACCAGTAGGCAGCCGTATTGGTAAGGGATGGAAGAAAATAGATATTTTTTTCCGTATACAGTAAAGATATGAAGGAAATTACCTCCTGGAATCAATACACTTTTGTCGCAAATGTTGCTTTTCTGTAGAAAAATCATATATTCTCCTTCAAAAAGTGCATTCACAAGATACAAGATTTTGTATTTTAATGAGCATGAATCTGCCACAGATTTCTACTTATGGCCACGAAAACTTAACCTAGCCTGCGCGACTTATACAACCTTTTTCCAGAGTGGGTCACATAATGAAAAAAATGAAATGTATGGGTTTACAGTAGCACCATGTGAATCTCTTTAGTATACATGTATGTGTGGTTCTGAAAAGAACCGGTGAGTGTGAACTCAACGTTTCGAACAGCGTGCTCTGTTCGTCTTCAGGAGTAATGCCGGAGTGCGGGACTCGTGATGATGCAGGGCTATAAGTACTGGTTGAGGGCATTCAGTGTACAATGCGTGCACTGAAGCGGCGTGGCTTGGGTTGAGGAGGCGTGGTTGTGCTAGGATCCTAACAAAAGAGATTCACATGGTGCTACTGTAAACATATGCATTGTTTTTCAAGTACAATTCATAGTTGCTGCAGCCTTAGATTTGAAAGTTGATATAATTTGATTTCTTATCACCGCTTTGATAAATTTTGGTTTTCCTTTTCTTTTCCAACAAGGTACAAATCCAGCTACTACACAAGACCCGAGTTGATTGCGGTCAAGTGAGGCTCTGACTGTGCTTGTAAAACCCTTCACGTGACGGTGATCAGACTTTGCTGAGGAAACTGCAGTACAGTACAGTTTGATACAAAGACTACAAGAGCTCAGGCAGAAGTTATCTTGACAAAATGGATAAAACACTGTCAGGTGAACAAGTAGGATCTTGTATCGATGAACAGCAAGATTCAAGCAGTCAGTCTGATGGGACATGTATACAGAACGCTTCAAATGTGGAAACTCGGACCAATAAGCGGCCATATGCATGCAACCAGTGCGATAAGACGTTTGCGTTGAGTGATTCTGTAAAGCGACACATGAAAACCCACACTGGTGAGCGACCGTATGCGTGTAGTTACTGTGGCAAAGCATTTATGGTCAGCACTTCCTTGAGTTTTCACATGAGAACTCATACCAATGAGCGACCGTATGCATGCAGCCACTGCGATAAGACGTTTAAATTGAGTGGTGATCTGACAAGACATATCAGAACCCACACTGGTGAGCGGCCATACGCATGCAGCCACTGTGGTAAGACATTTCCAAGGAGTAGTGAATTGAAGAGACACATGAGAATCCATACAGGTGAGCGTCGTTACGCGTGTTGTCACTGCAACCTGATGTTCGGTAGAAATTACGACTTGGAGAGACACATGCGAACGCATACGGGAGAGCGGCCATTTGCATGTAGCATCTGCGAAAAGACATTCATACAGAGATGGAATTTGAAGACGCACATGGGAACGCATACCGGTGAGCGGCCATATGCATGCACCCACTGTGATAAGGCATTTAGGGAGAGTAGTGCCTTGAAGAGACATGTGAGGTCCCATACTGGTGAGCAGCCATATGCATGCACCCAATGTGATAAGAGTTTCAAAGGGAATGAAAACTTGAAGACACACATGAGAACCCATACTGGTGAGCGGCCGTATGCATGCAGCCACTGTGATAAGACATTCACAAGCAGAGGTGTATTAAAGATGCACATGAGAATCCATACTGATAACAGACCATTTGCATGTAGCCACTGTGATAAGACATTCACAGAAAGTAGCGCGTTGAACAGACATATGAGAACCCATACTGGTGTACAGCCATTTGCATGCAGCCACTGTGATAAGACATTCACACAAAGTGCTCATTTGAAAAAGCACTTGATGACCCATACTGGTGAGCAACCAGCAGCCTCTGAAACGGTCATTGATAATCTGGTAATCTGAAACATCCATTGCTAAACCGCAGGGAAACAATTTACTGGTTTGAGTGTACACCCGGTACTCTCTAAATGTGAAAAACTCACTCTTTAAAAGAGTGACTCCCTTATAAAACCACTCGGAAACAGTGAAAATCACTCTAAAATGAGTGAAATTCTGTAAAAAGAGTGGCAATCACTCCAAAAAGAGTGGGAAAACCACTCCACAAAGGAGCCATATAAAGGACAGCTCTTTTTCGAGCTGTCCTTCATATATGGCTCCTTCTTCGAGTGTTTTTTTCCACTCTTTTTGGAGTGATTGCCACTCTTTTTACAGAATTTCACTCATTTTAGAGTGATTTTCACTGTTTCCGAGTGGTTTTATAAGGGAGTCACTCTTTTGAAGAGTGAGTTTTTCACTCTTTTGCATTTAGAGAGTAACCTTGGCATTACAAAGACCGGTAAAAGCTGTCATATCATTTACAGATGAACCTTTTTTAAAGTTCTTAAAAAGGCATTTGCATATATGTACCTAAAATATATTGGTAGGAAAGAATAAACCCTTTCACGGACGGTTATCGACGCCATCTTGTTCACGGGGCAGTTCGAACACGCGTTGCTGTGTGCGTGTGCGGATCTTAGCTAATGCACAGTGACCTAACAATGCATTCGTATACGATCCGTGAACAACATGGCGTCGATAACCGTGAAACGGTTTATTTCGTTTACTGATCGCCACTTAGTCTCCTTATGACTCAGTAACCACCAAAACGTGTTAATATTTGAAAGGGAAGTGAATTTTGGAGTGAAAAACATTTAAAAATTTCCTTAAATACTTTTTTTTGCTCTGTTCTATAGACTTAAAGTTGCACTGTCTGTGTTTGGGTGAAAGGTATAAAAATTAATTTATACAAGCGAACGAATTTAGAAAGCTTACGTGTCTCTGTAACGAAAAATATAAAAAAATTAAATTTCAAGCCTTTTTCTTGAAATGGGCTTCACATGTACAATGTGCATGTACGCTCATATGTACATAGTATGTGTACACATGTACGCGTACATTTACATCATAACCTTGTCGAATAAAAAACGGGGCCTTTCTTTGACTGGCATTAATCCTTGACAGATTTTTACGTTCTTGGTACCAAATGAAAGCTGTCAACTTTTTCTATTCTAGAAAAATAGCAATTTAACTTTTAAAAAAGTTTGACGCTGAAATTGGCCTAAAATCAGACAGTGTATCATTAACACACGGCGTCTCAGTGGCGACCAGTGAACGGAATTCACACCTATTGGTAAACAATTCTGCAGAAATTTCAGCTGCAAAGCTGCAGTGATATTTAAGAAAAACTCCATGCATTGGTTGTTGGGTTATTGTTGGGTGAATGTGCATGCTTTAAAAAAACAATTTAGTGAATAAAAGTGACAGAATCACCTATAAAATTAAATGGAATTGAAAAGATAAGACTTTATGGAGTGTCTTGGTTTATGTCTTGAGTAGCCTTTAGTCAAGGCTGCCGCAGAGAGTTATATATTCGCGCGCAGTCAGTTTTACCAACGCTTGAGGAAAGACTAGCGAGCACGGACTGACCGCCCCGACGTCTGCAGTATGAATGTTAGTCTTTCCTCAAGCGCTAGCAAAACCGTGCACAAAACAAACCTCGCCACGGACGCCTTGACTAAAGGCTATGTCTTGAGATGCTGTAAGAGTTCCAAATAAATGATTTTTGAATGTTGCACATTTAGCATTGTTTCCTAGTGGGGTGCACCCGGTAGACCTTTATCATACTATATACCCTTAGCATTGGCGGCCATGACAGGGGCAGGTTTTTATATATAAATGGTGTGACAATAGATCCACAAAGTGCCTACTCGTGCATGATACATGGTGACTGCCCCCTGTCATGGCCGCCCATGCAAAAGGTCTATATACGTCATAGTGACGTTGAAGTGCTCTCTTTAACAACTCTGACATGTAAACTTGTCGCTCTGTGACCAGTTATGTCGGAGTTCTTTAGAGAGTTGAGCGCCATGAAACATCCTCTGGATGCAGTTGGACTAATGCTACTTGTACACCCATTTTGTTTTTCACCAAAAAGAAATGCATTTGAAGTTCTTCAAATATATGTAGTTTGTTCAGTTGCAATGTGAAATTCCCTGCCCCAAGAAGTAGTCAACCTTTACATCTACCAATGGACCTGATATATGATGTTGGAGTTTGTTTATCGATTTGGGCACATGTAAACAAACTGTGACGTCATGTTTTGTTCAGAACTTTGTAACATTCATTCAGACCCAATCTGAGAAACATTTACTTCCTGGCTTTAAAGGAGCATGTTCAGATTTTTCAACAAAAAAAGGATTTCGTTTTAACCTGGCAATTATATAAAATACCTCTCCAAAATACTATCCATTGGAAGAAAACAGGAAATTTGTAATTTCCAAGTGGAAGCAAAAAGGTCGATGTAATTACTGTACTGCTTTATGGAACCAGATAAATAAAAAAGTCAATGTTTTCTAAACTAATTTATCTATGAAAATACATACGTACATGTATACAGATTGAGAACGCGAAATTTCAGAATGGTAATGAGAAAAATGTGTCAAATCATGGAGGTAGGAAAATGATCAACACCCATGAGAAAAATGTATCAAAATCTCAACACCCATGGGGAAAATGGGAGCTCAAAAATGTGATCTTGCCAGCTCCATTAAATACTGAACCCAGTTTCCAGTGATGTTCCTAGTGGACACTAATGTTCAAATGTTGCAATTGAAGTTGGAATCCGTCGAACCATTGCATTCGTTGAACGAAAATTTCAGTTGGAATTCCAGTTTTTAGCACCGCGTGCAAGAATCCGGTAATGTGTGCATTTCTTTTATTGAACGTGTAAGCTAAGCGAACGCAACTCGTACTTTGTCGAACGACGGACCGGTCGCTTGGGGGCGCTAGCGAACCGGCGCTAGTGTCAAATCACGATTGTTGATGTTGGCCGTCGTGTCATGGACGTACGGGGTTGTTGGCTGCTTAGAACCGTTTGAGAAAACTGGGTAATATCACCGGTGTGAAGTTGGTTTGATATTCGACGTTCGATATTCAATATTGAACGTGCAGCCAGACGCACGTTCGATATTCAAACGGAAAAAAATGGTGTGTGTTTTGGCGCGCCATACCTCTTCCTTTATATCACACGTAACTATTAGACTGGTAGTATGTCCCCATAATCTGGCCTTGGGCACATTCGGTTGCACCACATGCAATAGAGGCCCTGTAAGCTACTAAGACCCCTTTGGACCAGGCAAGGCTAGTCGGGCCTGACGAGACCAGACCTTTAGGAACCCAAAACTCAATAGCCTGACCCGGCTCGAAGGGTTAGAGTATTTTTAAATAATATTTGAAAACACCCATATTTTCTAATAGCAACGAATAAACGCCCATAAATAGGGCGGGCCCGACGATAGCAGACACCTAGGAACCCAGAACCCAATAGCCTGACCCGGCTAAAAGGAGTAAAGTATTTTTAAATAATTTGTTAAAACACCCATATTTCCTAATATGCGCATTCTCAACATAACACCGCGCAACGAATAAACGCCCTTTAAGCGGGTAACACCCCTTTGGACCAGGCAAGGCCAGTCGGGCCTGACGAGGGCAGAACCCTAGGAACCCAGAACCCAATACCCTGACCTGGCTAAAATGGGTAAAGTATTTTTGAATAATTTGTTAAAACACCCATATTTCCTAATATGCGCATTCTCAACATAAAAACCCGTGCAACGAATAAACGCCCTTTAAGCGGGTAACACCCCTTTGGACCAGGCAAGGCTAGTCGGGCCTGACTAGGGCAGACCCCAAGAAACTCAGAACCCAATAGCCTGACCCGACACAAAGGGTTAGAGTATTTTTAAATAATTTTAGAAAACGCCCATATTTCCTAATATGCGCATTCTCAATATACTAAACCCGTGCAACAAATAAACGCCCTTTAAGCGGGTAACACCCCTTTGGACCAGGCAAGGCTAGTCGGGCCTGACTAGGGCAGACCCCTAGAAACTCAGAACCTAATAGCCTGACTCGACACAAAGGGTTAGAGTATTTTTAAATAATTTTAGAAAACACCCATATTTCCTAATATGCGCATTCTCAATATACTAAACCCGTGCAACAAATAAACGCCCTTTAAGCGCGTTAGACCCCTTTGGACCAGGCAAAACTAGTCGGGCCTGACAAGAGCAGACCCTTAGGAACCCAGAACCCAATAGCCTGACCCGACACAAAGGGTTAGAGTCTTTTTAAATAATTTTAGAAAACACCCATATTTCCTAATATGCGCATTCTCAATATACTAAACCCGTGCAACGAATAAACGCCCTTTAAGCGGGTAACACCCCTTTGGACCAGGCAAGGCTAGTCGGGCCTGACTAGGGCAGACCCCTAGAAACTCAGAACCCAATAGCCTGACCCGACACAAAGGGTTAGAGTATTTTTAAATAATTTTAGAAAACACCCATATTTCCTAATATGTGCATTCTCAATATACTAAACCCGTACAACAAATAAACGCCCTTTAAGCGGGTAACACCCCTTTGGACCAGGCAAGGCTAGTCGGGCCTGACTAGGGCAGACCCCTAGAAACTCAGAACCCAATAGCCTGACCCGACACAAAGGGTTAGAGTATTTTTAAATAATTTTAGAAAACACCCATATTTCCTAATATGCGCATTCTCAATATACTAAACCCGTGCAACGAATAAACACCCTTTAAGCGGGTAACACCCCTTTGGACCAGGCAAGGCTAGTCGGGCCTGACTAGGGCAGACCCCTAGAAACTCAAAACCAAATAGCCTGACCCGACACAAAGGGTTAGAGTATTTTTAAATAATTTTAGAAAACACCCATATTTCCTAATATGCGCATTCTCAATATACTAAACCCGTGCAACGAATAAACACCCTTTAAGCGGGTAACACCCCTTTGGACCAGGCAAGGCTAGTCGGGCCTGACTAGGGCAGACCCCTAGAAACTCAAAACCAAATAGCCTGACCCGACACAAAGGGTTAGAGTATTTTTAAATAATTTTAGAAAACACCCATATTTCCTAATATGCGCATTCTCAATATACTAAACCCGTGCAACGAATAAACGCCCTTTAAGCGGATAACACCCCTTTGGACCAGGCAAGGCTAGTCGGGCCTGACTAGGGCAGACCCCTAGAAACTCAGAACCCAATAGCCTGACCCGACACAAAGGGTTAGAGTATTTTTAAATAATTTTAGAAAACACCCATATTTCCTAATATGCGCATTCTCAATATACTAAACCCGTGCAACGAATAAACGCCCTTTAAGCGGGTAACACCCCTTTGGACCAGGCAAGGCTAGTCGGGCCTGACGAGGGCAGACCCCTAGAAACTCAGAACCCAATAGCCTGACCCGACACAAAGGGTTAGAGTATTTTTAAATAATTTTAGAAAACACCCATATTTCCTAATATGCGCATTCTCAATATACTAAACCCGTGCAACGAATAAACGCCCTTTAAGCGGATAACACCCCTTTGGACCAGGCAAGGCTAGTCGGGCCTGACTAGGGCAGACCCCTAGAAACTCAGAACCCAATAGCCTGACCCGACACAAAGGGTTAGAGTATTTTTAAATAATTTTAGAAAACGCCCATATTTCCTAATATGCGCATTCTCAATATACTAAACCCGTGCAACAAATAAACGCCCTTTAAGCGGGTAACACCCCTTTGGACCAGGCAAGGCTAGTCGGGCCTGACTAGGGCAGACCCCTAGAAACTCAGAACCTAATAGCCTGACTCGACACAAAGGGTTAGAGTATTTTTAAATAATTTTAGAAAACACCCATATTTCCTAATATGCGCATTCTCAATATACTAAACCCGTGCAACAAATAAACGCCCTTTAAGCGCGTTAGACCCCTTTGGACCAGGCAAAACTAGTCGGGCCTGACAAGAGCAGACCCTTAGGAACCCAGAACCCAATAGCCTGACCCGACACAAAGGGTTAGAGTCTTTTTAAATAATTTTAGAAAACACCCATATTTCCTAATATGCGCATTCTCAATATACTAAACCCGTGCAACGAATAAACGCCCTTTAAGCGGGTAACACCCCTTTGGACCAGGCAAGGCTAGTCGGGCCTGACTAGGGCAGACCCCTAGAAACTCAGAACCCAATAGCCTGACCCGACACAAAGCGTTAGAGTATTTTTAAATAATTTTAGAAAACACCCATATTTCCTAATATGTGCATTCTCAATATATACCCGTACAACAAATAAACGCCCTTTAAGCGGGTAACACCCCTTTGGACCAGGCAAGGCTAGTCGGGCCTGACTAGGGCAGACCCCTAGAAACTCAGAACCCAATAGCCTGACCCGACACAAAGGGTTAGAGTATTTTTAAATAATTTTAGAAAACACCCATATTTCCTAATATGCGCATTCTCAATATACTAAACCCGTGCAACGAATAAACACCCTTTAAGCGGGTAACACCCCTTTGGACCAGGCAAGGCTAGTCGGGCCTGACTAGGGCAGACCCCTAGAAACTCAAAACCAAATAGCCTGACCCGACACAAAGAGTTAGAGTATTTTTAAATAATTTTAGAAAACACCCATATTTCCTAATATGCGCATTCTCAATATACTAAACCCGTGCAACGAATAAACGCCCTTTAAGCGGATAACACCCCTTTGGACCAGGCAAGGCTAGTCGGGCCTGACTAGGGCAGACCCCTAGAAACTCAGAACCCAATAGCCTGACCCGACACAAAGGGTTAGAGTATTTTTAAATAATTTTAGAAAACACCCATATTTCCTAATATGCGCATTCTCAATATACTAAACCCGTGCAACGAATAAACGCCCTTTAAGCGCGTAACACCCCTTTGGACCAGGCAAGGCTAGTCGGGCCTGACGAGGGCAGACCCCTAGAAACTCAGAACCCAATAGCCTGACCCGACACAAAGGGTTAGAGTATTTTTAAATAATTTTAGAAAACACCCATATTTCCTAATATGCGCATTCTCAATATACTAAACCCGTGCAACGAATAAACGCCCTTTAAGCGGATAACACCCCTTTGGACCAGGCAAGGCTAGTCGGGCCTGACTAGGGCAGACCCCTAGAAACTCAGAACCCAATAGCCTGACCCGACACAAAGGGTTAGAGTATTTTTAAATAATTTTAGAAAACACCCATATTTCCTAATATGCGCATTCTCAATATACTAAACCCGTGCAACGAATAAACGCCCTTTAAGCGGATAACACCCCTTTGGACCAGGCAAGGCTATTCGGGCCTGACTAGGGCAGACCCCTAGAAACTCAGAACCCAATAGCCTGACCCGACACAAAGGGTTAGAGTATTTTTAAATAATTTTAGAAAACACCCATAATTCCTAATATGCGCATTCTCAATATACTAAACCCGTGCAGCAAATAAACGCCCTTTAAGCGCGTTAGACCCCTTTGGACCAGGCAAGGCTAGTCGGGCCTGACTAGGGCAGACCCCTAGAAACTCAGAACCCAATAGCCTGACCCGACACAAAGGGTTAGAGTATTTTTAAATAATTTTAGAAAACACCCATATTTCCTAATATGCGCATTCTCAATATACTAAACCCGTGCAACGAATAAACGCCCTTTAAGCGGGTAACACCCCTTTGGACCAGGCAAGGCTAGTCGAGCCTGACGAGGGCAGACCCCTAGAAACTCAGAACCCAATAGCCTGACCCGACACAAAGGGTTAGAGTATTTTTAAATAATTTTAGAAAACACCCATATTTCCTAATATGCGCATTCTCAATATACTAAACCCGTGCAACGAATAAACGCCCTTTAAGCGGATAACACCCCTTTGGACCAGGCAAGGCTAGTCGGGCCTGACTAGGGCAGACCCCTAGAAACTCAGAACCCAATAGCCTGACCCGACACAAAGGGTTAGAGTATTTTTAAATAATTTTAGAAAACGCCCATATTTCCTAATATGCGCATTCTCAATATACTAAACCCGTGCAACAAATAAACGCCCTTTAAGCGGGTAACACCCCTTTGGACCAGGCAAGGCTAGTCGGGCCTGACTAGGGCAGACCCCTAGAAACTCAGAACCTAATAGCCTGACTCGACACAAAGGGTTAGAGTATTTTTAAATAATTTTAGAAAACACCCATATTTCCTAATATGCGCATTCTCAATATACTAAACCCGTGCAACAAATAAACGCCCTTTAAGCGCGTTAGACCCCTTTGGACCAGGCAAAACTAGTCGGGCCTGACAAGAGCAGACCCTTAGGAACCCAGAACCCAATAGCCTGACCCGACACAAAGGGTTAGAGTCTTTTTAAATAATTTTAGAAAACACCCATATTTCCTAATATGCGCATTCTCAATATACTAAACCCGTGCAACGAATAAACGCCCTTTAAGCGGGTAACACCCCTTTGGACCAGGCAAGGCTAGTCGGGCCTGACTAGGGCAGACCCCTAGAAACTCAGAACCCAATAGCCTGACCCGACACAAAGGGTTAGAGTATTTATAAATAATTTTAGAAAACGCCCATATTTCCTAATATGCGCATTCTCAATATACTAAACCCGTGCAACGAATAAACGCCCTTTAAGCGGGTAACACCCCTTTGGACCAGGCAAGGCTAGTCGGGCCTGACTAGGGCAGACCCCTAGAAACTCAGAACCCAATAGCCTGACCCGACACAAAGGGTTAGAGTATTTTTTAATAATTTTAGAAAACACCCATATTTCCTAATATGCGCATTCTCAATATACTAAACCCGTGCAACAAATAAACGCCCTTTAAGCGGGTAACACCCCTTTGGACCAGGCAAGGCTAGTCGGGCCTGACTAGGGCAGACCCCTAGAAACTCAGAACCCAATAGCCTGACCCGACACAAAGGGTTATAGAGTATTTTTAAATAATTTTAGAAAACACCCATATTTCCTAATATGCGCATTCTCAATATACTAAACCCGTGCAACGAATAAACGCCCTTTAAGCGGGTAACACCCCTTTGGACCAGGCAAGGCTAGTCGGGCCTGACTAGGGCAGACCCCTAGAAACTCAGAACCCAATAGCCTGACCCGACACAAAGGGTTAGAGTATTTTTAAATAATTTTAGAAAACACCCATATTTCCTAATATGCGCATTCTCAATATACTAAACCCGTGCAACGAATAAACACCCTTTAAGCGGGTAACACCCCTTTGGACCAGGCAAGGCTAGTCGGGCCTGACTAGGGCAGACCCCTAGAAACTCAAAACCAAATAGCCTGACCCGACACAAAGGGTTAGAGTATTTTTAAATAATTTTAGAAAACACCCATATTTCCTAAACCTTTTTACTACATGTCCAAATTAGACATTGGAAATTTCGTGTTTTCCGTTGATAGTATTTTGGGGATGTATTGATTGCTTTCCGTGACGTAGAACATCCGGGAATGTTTGGGTGTCAATGGTCACGCGCGTACAGGCGCGCGCGAACAGACGCACATAGACACGCGTAAAACATATTCACCAGCGCATTTTCATTCGAAGATGCTGCATGTGCGCATTGCAATACGTTCAAATTATTAATTATGCACTCGGCTTGTAAAAATTTACTTGATCACAATTTTTAGCCTGGAGAAATATATTTTTATATCTTTATCGATGCAACAGCCATGGCGCAACAACATAAAACAAGGTTAATGAACAGAAGTAGGGGGGCCTACATGTAAGTGCCACCAATGTGCTGTTTTTGCTTTTTTTGCCGGTTATCACTCGGGCCACTTGGGTCATGAAAAATGACACCCAAAATGGCGGATGCAAAGCTTGACGTCACCGGAAATCAATCAATAGGGGCGTGGCGTTCGAGATGTTTACTTGTGTAACACCAACTTACACCGGAGCATTTTTTTAGCAATCACGTGATACACGTGTCTGCCCGCTGGCAGCCACCACTACCCGACTCCGCGGCAGGGTACAAAATGGTCGACTGTTTGGAATCGTGACTTGAGTACGAAGAAAAACACAGATTTATGACACAAAATAGGAGGAAATACATTTTGTTTAATCAGTAGATGTCTGTGGGCATTGACATACTTTACTGCGGTATTTTAGCCTGGGGAAATTTGGTTTTGCGTGGTGCCGTCTTCATTTTTCATCGAAGTCAATCGATAAGAGCGTTTATAAAGCGCCACCTGGCAACAACCATGACGTGTGTTCTCAGAATTTAAAGCGAATCCTGTGTCGTTCGTTTTGCATCTTCCGGGGGCCTCCCCGGTGTAAACCCCCTGTTACATGGTGTAAGCTTCTTGAACGCCCCTTATCACGGTGCGTCAATCTTTCTCTTGTTCCCTAAGTCGGGCACAATCAGTGCGTGTGCGCGACCACGTGATAGCCCATGCAATCTGACGTTAGCCATGTTCAGACAAAAGGAATTTATCCCACTATGCTACTCATAATATTTCTCGAGGAGGAGGGTGGGGGCGAGGAGGGAGAGAGAAGAGGGAGAGAAGAGGGAGGGAAGAGGGAGGGGGGAGAGGGCGGCGGAGGTTCGAACCCACAACCCCAAGTTTTCACCTATGATTGCAAGTCAATGACCCAAACCTCTCGGCCACGGTAAGCCACTCAACACTTCATAGCGTGCTCGGGTGAGACTCGAACCCACGACCTCCTGCAAACAAGGCAGACGTCTTAACCACGTACTCGACCACCGACCTAGGTATGTGTGTACTTGTGGCATTTACAACATACATCCCAAGTGTAGTTATGTTGTCAACACTGGTACAGACGCTTTAACACCTTGGTTTGGCTAATCATATAGTCGTAATCACTAACCATTGCTAACCGCGCACACGTACTGAAACATCACTAGTAAAGCCCGGTTTCCATATAGACGTAACAACTACCATCGCAAACAGTAACGCAGACAGTCGGCAAAGTTGAACCAAGTTCAACTTTGCCGACTGTTTCCGTCAGTGTTTGCGTCTAGTCTGCGTGCGCGCGTTACGATTACATGGAAACCAGGCTTAAGTGCATCCACACGGTAACTACAATGAAACAACGATTGTCTGAACGCACCTGTTGTTATTTTGAGAGAATCACTGCCCGCGTTTTCTTGTAGATCGAGCTGCGCGCATGTCAGTGTGATGCAGACAATGAAAACTGTTTCCCTGCAAGCCTTGCTTTTAGTTGGGGAAAAGGGAAGACGGATGCACCATGATAAAGGTCTATTATGATTGTTAGAAATCTATTTTCTAAGTTCCTTTAAAAAACATGGTCACATGAAAGACCAAGCTAGGGCATGATTGGTCGATACATTACTATAGTTAACCATTCTTCGACTCGACCATTTCGAACCAGCCCACATGGCACGGTTCCGCTTGTAACGGTTACACATCAGGCATTGCGTGATGTAGAGATTGGGCGGATGTCGAAGGTGATTGAGCTTTCTAAAGTGGTTACCTCGTCACTTGGAAGGGCGTCCTTTACCAACAATTGTTTCTTTAGCCCCAGAGGCAGCCACTACTGCCCGAGCAGGGTCTCTGGTGTAAAGCTCAGTGTAATGACATCATAGTAACTGTATGGAAGTTGTGTGTATATAGTAAAACACTTCGGACAGTTTTTAATCGCTACATGAGTACGAATAAAAACAAATTTATGGCACAATGGTCCAACTTATTCAATCGAAAGTTAAAAGGTTACAAGTCCGAGGCACATTAACTCCGAGTCCGCGAGCCTTTAAAGTAATCAGTACGCACACATAGGTTTTGTATGCGGCTATGATGTCATAGAACCCCGCATTGTCCAAAAGATAACTAATGTCAAACTTTGTTGTCCACTCCATTCAATGAATGAATATGGAAAGTGCTGGATGAAGGGACTTTAATGTCTTTTCTGTAGACAACTGACGGACATGCCATGCCAAGATTGGTTATCCTGTTTTCACTACATGTGTTTGTTTCACGACAGATCCGAATAAAGATGCCGAGTGGTTTTACCGCGCAGAAAAAAACCGAAACTGCTCTCAAGTAGGTTATCAAGTCACGTGAATTGCAATTTATTTACAAAATTTGTGAAATTTCGGTTCAAAATTTGGAAAATTTCACCCACGACATTTATCGTAAATAAACAAGCAGCCTTAATTTGTTTGCATCGTGTGTTGCCTCTGAAAATTTAAACGAACAATTTTATCGCCATGGATCTAGAGCTGAGTTATATCTTGAGAAGGATTCCACAGATCTCAATCATGATCTGCGCAAATGGATCGAGATCACCTTGGATATGCGCAGATTTGGATCCGTCCGAAACAAACGCATGGATCGGAACCATGCACTTGGCAATGCAATAGACTACTAAAGGGTGACGTCGGTTGTCATGGTAATTGGGTCTAAACATTCGCTGGTGATCTGAAATGTCCATTGGTATAGCGCAGGGAAACAGTTCGTTGTTTTTAGTGTATACCCAAAAACCATGGCAACACACGAAGGGTGACGTTTTCACTTTAGTAGTCTATGAAGCTACCTATGGTAAGTTGGCCGACGCTTGTACTTTGTTCACACGTCAATATGAATGCATGAATAAGCAATAATGTTCTACATTTTAAAAACTGCGATATTGTTTATTATAAACAAGGACAAGGACGCTAAAGAGAGTATACATGATTGGTTAACTGTTACAAATAGTTTTATCACACTGTGTGATTACATAAATTATATGCATGATTAAAACCAACCTGAGCAAAAACGTAGGGGCCTACATCGTTTAACTTTTGAGAAAACAGTCAAAAAAAGGTTTGCAGTAATTTCGCCCCAAAACCAGTTCGCCCTGGACCATTTCGAAATGGTTTTGGGGCGAAGTAGCATTTGGGCGATGAAGTGTCTAGACGAAGTGATTTGGGGCGAAATGACACTCGGGCGAAGTGGTTTGGGGGCGAAATGGCACTTGGGCGAAATGGTTCTGGGTCGAAATGAATTTTCGTCTCATGAGACGAAAACAAATTGTTTTACTAAATTCTATAAAATTTTCGATATACCAATCAAGTATGCTGTCTTTAAGGGGGGAGAGGGTGAGGTTTGGGGGAAATAGGGAGAAAAGTACATTTGAGCAGTTTAACTTAGGAACAAACGATAATATCGTTAAACGTGTTTAATACACAAAAACACCGTTTTTTGTACAAATTCTTTGGAAATATTCCATATTTTTGTTGTTTCTTTTCCATAAATAAAAACGATTTAAGGTTGTCCTTAAACTAGTTAATTATATATGATCTGTAAATTTGACCTTCACAGACAATCTTTCATCTAAAATTCCAGATTTAACAAAGCATTTTACAAACATCATACTGGGGACTACCTTTAAGCTATATTGTATAAATATATATATATATATATATATAATCAAATATACTTGAGACAATATACCTTTACTGGGGACTACCTTTAATACTGGGGACTATACCTTTAAGCTATATCCCAAAATTCTACTACATGTACTATCTTTTCAGTAGAACTATTTCGTCCCGATTAATTTTCTCAACAGTGTTTCAAAAAAAATAAAAGCGTTGAAAGTAAAACTACAATAAATAAACAGGTGTTCGTGTGATTCTTGCTTTGTTTTACAAAGAGGACATTGAACATCACTGATATTACCAATTTTGTGGAGAACCTTCAGTAGGCACAATTGGACAATTTAATTTGTACCATTATTCTTTATCATCGGGATCCATCAAAACGTTTTCCAAAATATTATAACAAACACTTAGACCAATCCAGCTCTCTGCCTAGATTAAAGATGTTCTGCCAAACATTTTGAGATGCAGGTATATACAAAACTTTGGCGGCACCATGGCCGAGCGGTGTAGCGTGTTGAATCCAAGACTATAGTCAATCCACAGGTCGTGGGTCAATCCACAGGTCGTGGGTTCAAATCCTATCCCGGATTGTCCATGGTACGTGTGCTCTTGGGCAAGGCACTTTGCCATGAATTGCCTCTCTCCACCCAGGAGGAAATGGGTACCTGTGAGGGTAGAGAAAGCTAATGTGTTTGATATAGCCCCTGTGCGCATAAGCAGCACGGGGCTGTATATATACTCCTCAGGGAGCTGAGAAGGATTAAGGAATGATATTACTGAGCCCAATGACCAGTTGTAATAATGCAGAAAGCCCATTGAGAGATCCGTCGGATCTGTAATGCGCTATATAAGAACTGCATTATTATTATGATTATAAGCTCTTTGGAAATTTATAGGTTTCTAGGGGTCTGCTTTCGTCAGCCCCGACCAGACTGCATGTATATTCTTTGAGATTCTGGCATACAATAATGGTTCTGCATGGAGCATTATTCGTTGTTTTTACAGACCCTATCAGAACGTCTTGAGAAGAGACTAGGCCAGGGGTAAAGGGTCAGGGATTAGGTTTGAATTCATTAAAACCTATTCTGAGTATTAAATGTGTTAAAGAAACCAAACCGCATATGGTCCAGGACCAGTATTGTAGGCCAGAATATCACGCGTGCGACCAGCTTTGCCTGGTCCAGATCCAAAGGGCCAGGGGTGTTACCCGATTAAAGGGCGTTTATTCGTTGCGCGAGTTTTTATATTGAAAATGCGCATATTAGGAGATATGGGTGTTTTAAAAAAATTATTTAAAAATACTTTACCCCTTTTAGCCGGGTCAGCCTATTGGGTTCTGGGTTCCTAGGGGTCTGCCCTCGTCAGGCCCGACTGGCCTTGCCTGGTCCAAAGGGGTGCTACCCGCTTAAAGGGCGTTAATTCGTTGCGCGAGTTTTTCTATTGAAAATGCGCATATTAGGAAATACGGGTGTTTTCAAAATTTATTTAAAAATACTCTAACCATTTGAGTCGGGTCAGGCTATTGGGTTCTGGGTTCCTAGGGGTCTGCCCTCGTCGGGCCCGACTGGCCTTGCCTGGTCCAAAGGGGTGTTACCCGCTTAAAGGGCGTTTATTCGTTGCGCGGGTTTTTATGTTGAAAATGCGCATATTAGGAGATATGGATGTTTTAAAAAATTATTTAAAAATACTTTACCCCTTTTAGCCGGGTCAGCCTATTGGGTTCTGGGTTCCTAGGGGTCTGCCCTCGTCAGGCCCGACTGGCCTTGCCTGGTCCAAAGGGGTGTTACCCGCTTAAAGGGCGTTAATTCGTTGCGCGAGTTTTTCTATTGAAAATGCGCATATTAGGAAATACGGGTGTTTTCTAAAATTATTTAAAAATACTCTAACCCTTTGTGTCGGGTCAGGCTATTGGGTTCTGAGTTTCTAGGGGTCTGCCCTAGTCAGGCCCGACTAGCCTTGCCTGGTCCAAAGGGGTGTTACCCGCTTAAAGGGCGTTTATTCGTTGCGCGGGTTTTTATGTTGAAAATGCGCATATTAGGAGATATGGATGTTTTAAAAAATTATTTAAAAATACTTTACCCCTTTTAGCCGGGTCAGCCTATTGGGTTCTGGGTTCCTAGGGGTCTGCCCTCGTCAGGCCCGACTGGCCTTGCCTGGTCCAAAGGGGTGTTACCCGCTTAAAGGGCGTTAATTCGTTGCGCGAGTTTTTCTATTGAAAATGCGCATATTAGGAAATACGGGTGTTTTCAAAATTTATTTAAAAATACTCTAACCATTTGAGTCGGGTCAGGCTATTGGGTTCTGGGTTCCTAGGGGTCTGCCCTCGTCGGGCCCGACTGGCCTTGCCTGGTCCAAAGGGGTGTTACCCGCTTAAAGGGTGTTTATTCGTTGCACGGGTTTAGTATATTGAGAATGCGCATATTAGGAAATATGGGTGTTTTCTAAAATTATTTAAAAATACTCTAACCCTTTGTGTCGGGTCAGGCTATTGGGTTCTGAGTTTCTAGGGGTCTGCCCTAGTCAGGCCCGACTAGCCTTGCCTGGTCCAAAGGGGTGTTACCCGCTTAAAGGGCGTTTATTTGTTGCACGGGTTTAGTATATTGAGAATGCACATATTAGGAAATATGGGTGTTTTCTAAAATTATTTAAAAATACTCTAACCCTTTGTGTCGGGTCAGGCTATTGGGTTCTGAGTTTCTAGGGGTCTGCCCTAGTCAGGCCCGACTAGCCTTGCCTGGTCCAAAGGGGTGTTACCCGCTTAAAGGGCGTTTATTCGTTGCACGGGTTTAGTATATTGAGAATGCGCATAGGCCCTATTAGGAAATATGGGTGTTTTCTAAAATTATTTAAAAATACTCTAACCCTTTGTGTCGGGTCAGGCTATTGGGTTCTGAGTTTCTAGGGGTCTGCCCTAGTCAGGCCCGACTAGCCTTGCCTGGTCCAAAGGGGTCTAACGCGCTTAAAGGGCGTTTATTTGCTGCACGGGTTTAGTATATTGAGAATGCGCATATTAGGAAATATGGGTGTTTTCTAAAATTATTTAAAAATACTTTAACCCTTTGTGTCGGGTCAGGCTATTGGGTTCTGAGTTTCTAGGGGTCTGCCCTAGTCAGGCCCGAATAGCCTTGCCTGGTCCAAAGGGGTGTTATCCGCTTAAAGGGCGTTTATTCGTTGCACGGGTTTAGTATATTGAGAATGCGCATATTAGGAAATATGGGTGTTTTCTAAAATTATTTAAAAATACTCTAACCCTTTGTGTCGGGTCAGGCTATTGGGTTCTGAGTTTATAGGGGTCTGCCCTAGTCAGGCCCGACTAGCCTTGCCTGGTCCAAAGGGGTGTTATCCGCTTAAAGGGCGTTTATTCGTTGCACGGGTTTAGTATATTGAGAATGCGCATATTAGGAAATATGGGTGTTTTCTAAAATTATTTAAAAATACTCTAACCCTTTGTGTCGGGTCAGGCTATTGGGTTCTGAGTTTCTAGGGGTCTGCCCTAGTCAGGCCCGACTAGCCTTGCCTGGTCCAAAGGGGTGTTACCCGCTTAAAGGGCGTTTATTCGTTGCACGGGTTTAGTATATTGAGAATGCGCATAGGCCCTATTAGGAAATATGGGTGTTTTCTAAAATTATTTAAAAATACTCTAACCCTTTGTGTCGGGTCAGGCTATTGGGTTCTGAGTTTCTAGGGGTCTGCCCTAGTCAGGCCCGACTAGCCTTGCCTGGTCCAAAGGGGTCTAACGCGCTTAAAGGGCGTTTATTTGCTGCACGGGTTTAGTATATTGAGAATGCGCATATTAGGAATTATGGGTGTTTTCTAAAATTATTTAAAAATACTCTAACCCTTTGTGTCGGGTCAGGCTATTGGGTTCTGAGTTTCTAGGGGTCTGCCCTAGTCAGGCCCGAATAGCCTTGCCTGGTCCAAAGGGGTGTTATCCGCTTAAAGGGCGTTTATTCGTCGCACGGGTTTAGTATATTGAGAATGCGCATATTAGGAAATATGGGTGTTTTCTAAAATTATTTAAAAATACTCTAACCCTTTGTGTCGGGTCAGGCTATTGGGTTCTGAGTTTCTAGGGGTCTGCCCTAGTCAGGCCCGACTAGCCTTGCCTGGTCCAAAGGGGTGTTATCCGCTTAAAGGGCGTTTATTCGTTGCACGGGTTTAGTATATTGAGAATGCGCATATTAGGAAATATGGGTGTTTTCTAAAATTATTTAAAAATACTCTAACCCTTTGTGTCGGGTCAGGCTATTGGGTTCTGAGTTTCTAGGGGTCTGCCCTCGTCAGGCCCGACTAGCCTTGCCTGGTCCAAAGGGGTGTTACGCGCTTAAAGGGCGTTTATTCGTTGCACGGGTCTAGTATATTGAGAATGCGCATATTAGGAAATATGGGTGTTTTCTAAAATTATTTAAAAATACTCTAACCCTTTGTGTCGGGTCAGGCTATTGGGTTCTGAGTTTCTAGGGGTCTGCCCTAGTCAGGCCCGACTAGCCTTGCCTGGTCCAAAGGGGTGTTATCCGCTTAAAGGGCGTTTATTCGTTGCACGGGTTTAGTATATTGAGAATGCGCATATTAGGAAATATGGGTGTTTTCTAAAATTATTTAAAAATACTCTAACTCTTTGTGTCGGGTCAGGCTATTTGGTTTTGAGTTTCTAGGGGTCTGCCCTAGTCAGGCCCGACTAGCCTTGCCTGGTCCAAAGGGGTGTTACCCGCTTAAAGGGTGTTTATTCGTTGCACGGGTTTAGTATATTGAGAATGCGCATATTAGGAAATATGGGTGTTTTCTAAAATTATTTAAAAATACTCTAACCCTTTGTGTCGGGTCAGGCTATTGGGTTCTGAGTTTCTAGGGGTCTGCCCTAGTCAGGCCCGACTAGCCTTGCCTGGTCCAAAGGGGTGTTACCCGCTTAAAGGGCGTTTATTTGTTGTACGGGTATATATTGAGAATGCACATATTAGGAAATATGGGTGTTTTCTAAAATTATTTAAAAATACTCTAACGCTTTGTGTCGGGTCAGGCTATTGGGTTCTGAGTTTCTAGGGGTCTGCCCTAGTCAGGCCCGACTAGCCTTGCCTGGTCCAAAGGGGTGTTACCCGCTTAAAGGGCGTTTATTCGTTGCACGGGTTTAGTATATTGAGAATGCGCATATTAGGAAATATGGGTGTTTTCTAAAATTATTTAAAAATACTCTAACCCTTTGTGTCGGGTCAGGCTATTGGGTTCTGAGTTTCTAGGGGTCTGCCCTAGTCAGGCCCGACTAGCCTTGCCTGGTCCAAAGGGGTGTTACCCGCTTAAAGGGCGTTTATTTGTTGCACGGGTTTAGTATATTGAGAATGCACATATTAGGAAATATGGGTGTTTTCTAAAATTATTTAAAAATACTCTAACCCTTTGTGTCGGGTCAGGCTATTGGGTTCTGAGTTTCTAGGGGTCTGCCCTAGTCAGGCCCGACTAGCCTTGCCTGGTCCAAAGGGGTGTTACCCGCTTAAAGGGCGTTTATTCGTTGCACGGGTTTAGTATATTGAGAATGCGCATAGGCCCTATTAGGAAATATGGGTGTTTTCTAAAATTATTTAAAAATACTCTAACCCTTTGTGTCGGGTCAGGCTATTGGGTTCTGAGTTTCTAGGGGTCTGCCCTAGTCAGGCCCGACTAGCCTTGCCTGGTCCAAAGGGGTCTAACGCGCTTAAAGGGCGTTTATTTGCTGCACGGGTTTAGTATATTGAGAATGCGCATATTAGGAAATATGGGTGTTTTCTAAAATTATTTAAAAATACTTTAACCCTTTGTGTCGGGTCAGGCTATTGGGTTCTGAGTTTCTAGGGGTCTGCCCTAGTCAGGCCCGAATAGCCTTGCCTGGTCCAAAGGGGTGTTATCCGCTTAAAGGGCGTTTATTCGTTGCACGGGTTTAGTATATTGAGAATGCGCATATTAGGAAATATGGGTGTTTTCTAAAATTATTTAAAAATACTCTAACCCTTTGTGTCGGGTCAGGCTATTGGGTTCTGAGTTTATAGGGGTCTGCCCTAGTCAGGCCCGACTAGCCTTGCCTGGTCCAAAGGGGTGTTATCCGCTTAAAGGGCGTTTATTCGTTGCACGGGTTTAGTATATTGAGAATGCGCATATTAGGAAATATGGGTGTTTTCTAAAATTATTTAAAAATACTCTAACCCTTTGTGTCGGGTCAGGCTATTGGGTTCTGAGTTTCTAGGGGTCTGCCCTAGTCAGGCCCGACTAGCCTTGCCTGGTCCAAAGGGGTGTTACCCGCTTAAAGGGCGTTTATTCGTTGCACGGGTTTAGTATATTGAGAATGCGCATAGGCCCTATTAGGAAATATGGGTGTTTTCTAAAATTATTTAAAAATACTCTAACCCTTTGTGTCGGGTCAGGCTATTGGGTTCTGAGTTTCTAGGGGTCTGCCCTAGTCAGGCCCGACTAGCCTTGCCTGGTCCAAAGGGGTCTAACGCGCTTAAAGGGCGTTTATTTGCTGCACGGGTTTAGTATATTGAGAATGCGCATATTAGGAATTATGGGTGTTTTCTAAAATTATTTAAAAATACTCTAACCCTTTGTGTCGGGTCAGGCTATTGGGTTCTGAGTTTCTAGGGGTCTGCCCTAGTCAGGCCCGAATAGCCTTGCCTGGTCCAAAGGGGTGTTATCCGCTTAAAGGGCGTTTATTCGTTGCACGGGTTTAGTATATTGAGAATGCGCATATTAGGAAATATGGGTGTTTTCTAAAATTATTTAAAAATACTCTAACCCTTTGTGTCGGGTCAGGCTATTGGGTTCTGAGTTTCTAGGGGTCTGCCCTAGTCAGGCCCGACTAGCCTTGCCTGGTCCAAAGGGGTGTTATCCGCTTAAAGGGCGTTTATTCGTTGCACGGGTTTAGTATATTGAGAATGCGCATATTAGGAAATATGGGTGTTTTCTAAAATTATTTAAAAATACTCTAACCCTTTGTGTCGGGTCAGGCTATTGGGTTCTGAGTTTCTAGGGGTCTGCCCTCGTCAGGCCCGACTAGCCTTGCCTGGTCCAAAGGGGTGTTACGCGCTTAAAGGGCGTTTATTCGTTGCACGGGTCTAGTATATTGAGAATGCGCATATTAGGAAATATGGGTGTTTTCTAAAATTATTTAAAAATACTCTAACCCTTTGTGTCGGGTCAGGCTATTGGGTTCTGAGTTTCTAGGGGTCTGCCCTAGTCAGGCCCGACTAGCCTTGCCTGGTCCAAAGGGGTGTTATCCGCTTAAAGGGCGTTTATTCGTTGCACGGGTTTAGTATATTGAGAATGCGCATATTAGGAAATATGGGTGTTTTCTAAAATTATTTAAAAATACTCTAACTCTTTGTGTCGGGTCAGGCTATTTGGTTTTGAGTTTCTAGGGGTCTGCCCTAGTCAGGCCCGACTAGCCTTGCCTGGTCCAAAGGGGTGTTACCCGCTTAAAGGGCGTTTATTCGTTGCACGGGTTTAGTATATTGAGAATGCGCATAGGCCCTATTAGGAAATATGGGTGTTTTCTAAAATTATTTAAAAATACTCTAACCCTTTGTGTCGGGTCAGGCTATTGGGTTCTGAGTTTATAGGGGTCTGCCCTAGTCAGGCCCGACTAGCCTTGCCTGGTCCAAAGGGGTGTTATCCGCTTAAAGGGCGTTTATTCGTTGCACGGGTTTAGTATATTGAGAATGCGCATATTAGGAAATATGGGTGTTTTCTAAAATTATTTAAAAATACTCTAACCCTTTGTGTCGGGTCAGGCTATTGGGTTCTGAGTTTCTAGGGGTCTGCCCTAGTCAGGCCCGACTAGCCTTGCCTGGTCCAAAGGGGTGTTACCCGCTTAAAGGGCGTTTATTCGTTGCACGGGTTTAGTATATTGAGAATGCGCATAGGCCCTATTAGGAAATATGGGTGTTTTCTAAAATTATTTAAAAATACTCTAACCCTTTGTGTCGGGTCAGGCTATTGGGTTCTGAGTTTCTAGGGGTCTGCCCTAGTCAGGCCCGACTAGCCTTGCCTGGTCCAAAGGGGTCTAACGCGCTTAAAGGGCGTTTATTTGCTGCACGGGTTTAGTATATTGAGAATGCGCATATTAGGAATTATGGGTGTTTTCTAAAATTATTTAAAAATACTCTAACCCTTTGTGTCGGGTCAGGCTATTGGGTTCTGAGTTTCTAGGGGTCTGCCCTAGTCAGGCCCGAATAGCCTTGCCTGGTCCAAAGGGGTGTTATCCGCTTAAAGGGCGTTTATTCGTTGCACGGGTTTAGTATATTGAGAATGCGCATATTAGGAAATATGGGTGTTTTCTAAAATTATTTAAAAATACTCTAACCCTTTGTGTCGGGTCAGGCTATTGGGTTCTGAGTTTCTAGGGGTCTGCCCTAGTCAGGCCCGACTAGCCTTGCCTGGTCCAAAGGGGTGTTATCCGCTTAAAGGGCGTTTATTCGTTGCACGGGTTTAGTATATTGAGAATGCGCATATTAGGAAATATGGGTGTTTTCTAAAATTATTTAAAAATACTCTAACCCTTTGTGTCGGGTCAGGCTATTGGGTTCTGAGTTTCTAGGGGTCTGCCCTCGTCAGGCCCGACTAGCCTTGCCTGGTCCAAAGGGGTGTTACGCGCTTAAAGGGCGTTTATTCGTTGCACGGGTCTAGTATATTGAGAATGCGCATATTAGGAAATATGGGTGTTTTCTAAAATTATTTAAAAATACTCTAACCCTTTGTGTCGGGTCAGGCTATTGGGTTCTGAGTTTCTAGGGGTCTGCCCTAGTCAGGCCCGACTAGCCTTGCCTGGTCCAAAGGGGTGTTATCCGCTTAAAGGGCGTTTATTCGTTGCACGGGTTTAGTATATTGAGAATGCGCATATTAGGAAATATGGGTGTTTTCTAAAATTATTTAAAAATACTCTAACTCTTTGTGTCGGGTCAGGCTATTTGGTTTTGAGTTTCTAGGGGTCTGCCCTAGTCAGGCCCGACTAGCCTTGCCTGGTCCAAAGGGGTGTTACCCGCTTAAAGGGTGTTTATTCGTTGCACGGGTTTAGTATATTGAGAATGCGCATATTAGGAAATATGGGTGTTTTCTAAAATTATTTAAAAATACTCTAACCCTTTGTGTCGGGTCAGGCTATTGGGTTCTGAGTTTCTAGGGGTCTGCCCTAGTCAGGCCCGACTAGCCTTGCCTGGTCCAAAGGGGTGTTACCCGCTTAAAGGGCGTTTATTTGTTGTACGGGTATATATTGAGAATGCACATATTAGGAAATATGGGTGTTTTCTAAAATTATTTAAAAATACTCTAACGCTTTGTGTCGGGTCAGGCTATTGGGTTCTGAGTTTCTAGGGGTCTGCCCTAGTCAGGCCCGACTAGCCTTGCCTGGTCCAAAGGGGTGTTACCCGCTTAAAGGGCGTTTATTCGTTGCACGGGTTTAGTATATTGAGAATGCGCATATTAGGAAATATGGGTGTTTTCTAAAATTATTTAAAAAGACTCTAACCCTTTGTGTCGGGTCAGGCTATTGGGTTCTGGGTTCCTAAGGGTCTGCTCTTGTCAGGCCCGACTAGTTTTGCCTGGTCCAAAGGGGTCTAACGCGCTTAAAGGGCGTTTATTTGTTGCACGGGTTTAGTATATTGAGAATGCGCATATTAGGAAATATGGGTGTTTTCTAAAATTATTTAAAAATACTCTAACCCTTTGTGTCGAGTCAGGCTATTAGGTTCTGAGTTTCTAGGGGTCTGCCCTAGTCAGGCCCGACTAGCCTTGCCTGGTCCAAAGGGGTGTTACCCGCTTAAAGGGCGTTTATTTGTTGCACGGGTTTAGTATATTGAGAATGCGCATATTAGGAAATATGGGCGTTTTCTAAAATTATTTAAAAATACTCTAACCCTTTGTGTCGGGTCAGGCTATTGGGTTCTGAGTTTCTAGGGGTCTGCCCTAGTCAGGCCCGACTAGCCTTGCCTGGTCCAAAGGGGTGTTATCCGCTTAAAGGGCGTTTATTCGTTGCACGGGTTTAGTATATTGAGAATGCGCATATTAGGAAATATGGGTGTTTTCTAAAATTATTTAAAAATACTCTAACCCTTTGTGTCGGGTCAGGCTATTGGGTTCTGAGTTTCTAGGGGTCTGCCCTCGTCAGGCCCGACTAGCCTTGCCTGGTCCAAAGGGGTGTTACCCGCTTAAAGGGCGTTTATTCGTTGCACGGGTTTAGTATATTGAGAATGCGCATATTAGGAAATATGGGTGTTTTCTAAAATTATTTAAAAATACTCTAACCCTTTGTGTCGGGTCAGGCTATTGGGTTCTGAGTTTCTAGGGGTCTGCCCTAGTCAGGCCCGACTAGCCTTGCCTGGTCCAAAGGGGTGTTATCCGCTTAAAGGGCGTTTATTCGTTGCACGGGTTTAGTATATTGAGAATGCGCATATTAGGAAATATGGGTGTTTTCTAAAATTATTTAAAAATACTCTAACCCTTTGTGTCGGGTCAGGCTATTTGGTTTTGAGTTTCTAGGGGTCTGCCCTAGTCAGGCCCGACTAGCCTTGCCTGGTCCAAAGGGGTGTTACCCGCTTAAAGGGTGTTTATTCGTTGCACGGGTTTAGTATATTGAGGATGCGCATATTAGGAAATATGGGTGTTTTCTAAAATTATTTAAAAATACTCTAACCCTTTGTGTCGGGTCAGGCTATTTGGTTTTGAGTTTCTAGGGGTCTGCCCTAGTCAGGCCCGACTAGCCTTGCCTGGTCCAAAGGGGTGTTACCCGCTTAAAGGGTGTTTATTCGTTGCACGGGTTTAGTATATTGAGAATGCGCATATTAGGAAATATGGGTGTTTTCTAAAATTATTTAAAAATACTCTAACCCTTTGTGTCGGGTCAGGCTATTGGGTTCTGAGTTTCTAGGGGTCTGCCCTAGTCAGGCCCGACTAGCCTTGCCTGGTCCAAAGGGGTGTTACCCGCTTAAAGGGCGTTTATTTGTTGTACGGGTTTAGTATATTGAGAATGCGCTTATTAGGAAATATGGGTGTTTTCTAAAATTATTTAAAAATACTCTAACCCTTTGTGTCGGGTCAGGCTATTGGGTTCTGAGTTTCTAGGGGTCTGCCCTAGTCAGGCCCGACTAGCCTTGCCTGGTCCAAAGGGGTGTTACCCGCTTAAAGGGCGTTTATTTGTTGCACGGGTTTAGTATATTGAGAATGCGCATATTAGGAAATATGGGTGTTTTCTAAAATTATTAAAAAATACTCTAACCCTTTGTGTCGGGTCAGGCTATTGGGTTCTGAGTTTCTAGGGGTCTGCCCTAGTCAGGCCCGACTAGCCTTGCCTGGTCCAAAGGGGTGTTACCCGCTTAAAGGGCGTTTATTCGTTGCACGGGTTTAGTATATTGAGAATGCGCATATTAGGAAATATGGGTGTTTTCTAAAATTATTTAAAAATACTCTAACCCTTTGTGTCGGGTCAGGCTATTGGGTTCTGAGTTTCTAGGGGTCTGCCCTAGTCAGGCCCGACTAGCCTTGCCTGGTCCAAAGGGGTCTAACGCGCTTAAAGGGCGTTTATTTGCTGCACGGGTTTATTGAGAATGCGCATATTAGGAAATATGGGTGTTTTCTAAAATTATTTAAAAATACTCTAACCCTTTGTGTCGGGTCAGGCTATTGGGTTCTGAGTTTCTAGGGGTCTGCCCTAGTCAGGCCCGAATAGCCTTGCCTGGTCCAAAAGGGTGTTATCCGCTTAAAGGGCGTTTATTCGTTGCACGGGTTTAGTATATTGAGAATGCGCATATTAGGAAATATGGGTGTTTTCTAAAATTATTTAAAAATACTCTAACCCTTTGTGTCGGGTCAGGCTATTGGGTTCTGAGTTTCTAGGGGTCTGCCCTAGTCAGGCCCGACTAGCCTTGCCTGGTCCAAAGGGGTGTTATCCGCTTAAAGGGCGTTTATTCGTTGCACGGGTTTAGTATATTGAGAATGCGCATAGGCCCTATTAGGAAATATGGGTGTTTTCTAAAATTATTTAAAAATACTCTAACCCTTTGTGTCGGGTCAGGCTATTGGGTTCTGAGTTTCTAGGGGTCTGCCCTAGTCAGGCCCGACTAGCCTTGCCTGGTCCAAAGGGGTGTTACCCGCTTAAAGGGCGTTTATTCGTTGCACGGGTTTAGTATATTGAGAATGCGCATATTAGGAAATATGGGTGTTTTTTAAAATTATTTAAAAATACTCTAACCCTTTGTGTCGGGTCAGGCTATTGGGTTCTGAGTTTCTAGGGGTCTGCCCTAGTCAGGCCCGACTAGCCTTGCCTGGTCCAAAGGGGTGTTACCCGCTTAAAGGGCGTTTATTTGTTGCACGGGTTTAGTATATTGAGAATGCACATATTAGGAAATATGGGTGTTTTCTAAAATTATTTAAAAATACTCTAACCCTTTGTGTCGGGTCAGGCTATTGGGTTCTGAGTTTCTAGGGGTCTGCCCTAGTCAGGCCCGACTAGCCTTGCCTGGTCCAAAGGGGTGTTACCCGCTTAAAGGGCGTTTATTCGTTGCACGGGTTTAGTATATTGAGAATGCGCATATTAGGAAATATGGGTGTTTTCTAAAATTATTTAAAAAGACTCTAACCCTTTGTGTCGGGTCAGGCTGTTGGGTTCTGGGTTCCTAAGGGTCTGCTCTTGTCAGGCCCGACTAGTTTTGCCTGGTCCAAAGGGGTCTAACGCGCTTAAAGGGCGTTTATTTGTTGCACGGGTTTAGTATATTGAGAATGCGCATATTAGGAAATATGGGTGTTTTCTAAAATTATTTAAAAATACTCTAACCCTTTGTGTCGAGTCAGGCTATTAGGTTTTGAGTTTCTAGGGGTCTGCCCTAGTCAGGCCCGACTAGCCTTGCCTGGTCCAAAGGGGTGTTACCCGCTTAAAGGGCGTTTATTTGTTGCACGGGTTTAGTATATTGAGAATGCGCATATTAGGAAATATGGGCGTTTTCTAAAATTATTTAAAAATACTCTAACCCTTTGTGTCGGGTCAGGCTATTGGGTTCTGAGTTTCTTGGGGTCTGCCCTAGTCAGGCCCGACTAGCCTTGCCTGGTCCAAAGGGGTGTTACCCGCTTAAAGGGCGTTTATTCGTTGCACGGGTTTTTATGTTGAGAATGCGCATATTAGGAAATATGGGTGTTTTAACAAATTATTCAAAAATACTTTACCCATTTTAGCCAGGTCAGGGTATTGGGTTCTGGGTTCCTAGGGTTCTGCCCTCGTCAGGCCCGACTGGCCTTGCCTGGTCCAAAGGGGTGTTACCCGCTTAAAGGGCGTTTATTCGTTGCGCGGTGTTATGTTGAGAATGCGCATATTAGGAAATATGGGTGTTTTAACAAATTATTTAAAAATACTTTACTCCTTTTAGCCGGGTCAGGCTATTGGGTTCTGGGTTCCTAGGTGTCTGCTATCGTCGGGCCCGCCCTATTTATGGGCGTTTATTCGTTGCTATTAGAAAATATGGGTGTTTTCAAATATTATTTAAAAATACTCTAACCCTTCGAGCCGGGTCAGGCTATTGAGTTTTGGGTTCCTAAAGGTCTGGTCTCGTCAGGCCCGACTAGCCTTGCCTGGTCCAAAGGGGTCTTAGTAGCTTACAGGGCCTCTATTGCATGTGGTGCAACCGAATGTGCCCAAGGCCAGATTATGGGGACATACTACCAGTCTAATAGTTACGTGCGATATAAAGGAAGAGGTATGGCGCGCCAAAACACACACCATTTTTTTCCGTTTGAATATCGAACGTGCGTCTGGCTGCACGTTCAATATTGAATATCGAACGTCGAATATCAAACCAACTTCACACCGGTGGTAAACATCTTCCTCCATGGTAAAATAAAAAAATTAAGTTTCAGAATTTTTCTTTAAAATGACTCATCAGGCATCGGTCAGTACAGAATTGATGGAAAAACTAAAATTTAGGAGTGAGAAAATTAAGATTTTGTGAGCGAGGTGAGGAAACACTTCACTGTTCAACCTAGACTGGTTCCCGTCCACATATTCCACACAGGAGAATATAAGGACAGGTAAAGGGCGCTTCATCTTGATCTGTAATTGGTCGTCTTTGCGCGTGCGCATTGTGTTTTTTATATTTAAAAATTGGCTAAGCCCTTTGCTTTAGGCAATGTACTTTATTTACATAATTGGATATGTTCGACACGCACGGCCAAGTTACAAATGTCAATGCAAAATCTGCGCACTTACTAAAACAACAAATAATAATAACCACGTGACGGGCAGAATTCTGCCCGTCATGGCTGCCCTTTACCGATCCCTATATTCTCGCAATAAGCGAACCAATCTTAGGGATCGGGAACCAATCTATGTTCAACCTGCATGCAGCCTAGCCCATGTAGCCAGAGGGCCTAGGGGTAACCATGCCAAATAAAAAATTTAAAAAAATCATGTTTTCAGGGTTAAAAAGTAGGCCTACTTCTAGAAGGCAAAAAGTGAATTTGACGTTTACATGTGGATGGAATGATTGATATTCACTTTTAGCTGTTTTGCTATTTTGTCCTGATATTTTTGATCCTCCATAATCTGCGCAGCTTACGCTTATGCACGCGAGCATTGGCCGGCAAACATTAAGGTGAGTGCGTAGAAATAGGACCGCGTGGATTTAGGGGTTCTGACGATACAATCATAGTGATAGCCTAGACCCAGTATTAAACTGAGTCGTAAAAAACAGGGCCGACGACTCAGTTACAACTTACTGGGTCTAGGGCAGTGGTAGCCCCGCGAGCAGTGCTTCGGGTAGGGTTTCCCCACCCGAAGCACTGCTCGCGGGGCTAGGGCAGTGGTAGCCCCGCGAGCAGTGCTTCGGGTAGGGTTTTCCCACCCGAAGCACTGCTCGCGGGGCTAGGGCAGTGGTAGCCCTGCGAGCAGTGCTTCGGGTAGGGTTTCCCCACCCGAAGCACTGCTCGCGGGGCTAGGGCAGTGGTAGCCCTGCGAGCAGTGCTTCGGGTGGGGAAACCCTACCCGAAGCACTGCTCGCGGGGCTAGGGCAGTGGTAGGTTTTTCGCTATGAATTTTCTAAACCGCAAAAAAAAAACCTTTCTTCACATTTTCCCTGAATCTTGAGTGACTGCTTAATGTTCTGTCAAGGTTCATACGTGCATACGTGGGGCTCACAACCGGCCACAGCTCACAGCCAATCAGCGCATAGCGAGCTCGCCCTCTTATGGTATTGCATTGTTTTCCGATGGCTAGTCTACTCGTCAACAGAAGTTTAGCCTAACAATTGTTTTCTTTACTTTTGTTTTATCTAGGTGTCAGTCCAGTCAATACAGTGCCTGCAGTTCCAGACTCTGTTCGATGCCAGGAATATGACCTTTGTTGGTTCAGTTTCAAGCAAGTATTAACAAGCATTGCCTGTACTTTACAAACCTTCAATCAAGTTTCAGCAAGTATTCCCAGGAACTCGCTGTTTGAACATGTACGTACACAATAGGCAAGAGTTAATTTTCCAGTCAGAAATACGGTTTGATTTTCTGCAGAAGAACTAAAAGGTGTGGACAATCACTGAGTAATTGTGGTGCCATTGAATTTTTTACATAAAGCAAAATGGACAAAATCGTGCCAGACGATGGCCCGGCGGACAATGGCCCCGTGGACAATGCTTCTGCAAACAATGACCCCGCGGACAATGCTCCTATGAACAATGGCCCCACAGACAATGACCTTGTGCACAATGGCCCCGCAGACAATGACCTTGCGCACAATGGCCCTGCAGACAATGACCTTGTGCACAATGGCCCCGCAGACGATGACCTTGCGCACAATGGCCCCGCAGACAATGACCTTGCGCACAATGGCCCCGCAGACAGTGGTCCCTATCCCACGGAGTGGCCATGTGCATCTTACAGTTGTGAGAAAACCACAGAGAGTAGCGACTTGAAACCACTCGCATTAACCCGTAGCAATGAGCGGCCATATTCATGCAGTCACTGTGATATGACGTTTAAAAAGAGAAGCATCATGCAGAAACACATGAAAATCCACACGGGAGAGCGGCCACATGCCTGCACCTTCTGTTGTAGGACGTTTACCGAAAGTGGCAACTTGAAGGTACACATGAGGATCCATACTGGAGAACAGCCATATACATGCAGCTATTGTGATAAGAAATTTGCGCGGAGTGGCAACTGGAAGACGCACATGAGAACCCATACTGGCGAGCGGCCGTACGCATGCGACCAATGTGATAAGACATTTGCAAACAATGGCGTCTTGAAGATGCACATGAGAACACATACTGGCGAGCGGCCATATTCATGCGGTCACTGTGGCAAGACATTCGCTAAGAGTTGTAACTTGAAGATGCATTTGGAAACCCATTCTTCTGAGCGGCCATTTGCATGCAGTCATTGTACCAAGACATTCAAAAACAGCAGTGTCTTGAAGGAACATATTAGAAGCCACACCGGTGAGCGGCCATTTGTGTGTAGTTTCTGTGGCAAGACATTTGGTCGGAGGTTTAGCCTTAAGTCGCATATGGGAGCTCATATCTTAGCAAGCATGCAGCAATTGTAATTAACTTGGTTTAAAAGTAATAATAGAATTTCAAGTATTTTTATTTTAAAGTGAAGCCCACATCCTCTGGTGAAAATCCTTATTCTGTAGAGCCAGAATAGTACCAAAATAACAGCTGCTGCCTGCGCTTTGACTTCGTATACAAGTTTCATGGAAGTCGATGAGTCTCGCAGCCTCCTGCAAGTTTTCTAGATCAACTTACAGGGTCTATACTGGAACTACAGGGCGTGTTGTTTACAGGAAACTGTTGAGGCAGCAGGAAGGAAAGTTTGGTGTTCTACACCTTATGCGTAGCGGCCATGATAGAGGACAGGTTTCATATTTAAATGATGTGACAATAGATCCACAATGTGGGGGGGGGGGGGACAAAAGTGAAAGTCACTTTGGCCCAAAGGCCTGCTCATCCAACCCTAGACTGGGATAAAAGGTAAATTAAATAAATTTGTTTGTATATAAATAATTATAATAAAAAGTACAATATAAATCAAAAAAATAAAAAAATAAAAAAAAAATAAAAAATAATTGTGCAATAAGTGCTTATAGCCTATATGTTGGGAAATAGAGAAAAATGACTAACAAACTGGAATAAGATACATTTGTACAACTACAACATCAAAAAACTAATGGTTACAGAAGAACAACATCACAAGTAATTATTATACATGCATGTGACACTAAAATTTACGCTTATTACGGGAAGGGCGAAAAAAACCCCAAAAAGCCGTTAGGGCTTTGCGCTACGCGCTCGCTATTTCATTGTCATCTGCATTTTATGCTTAAAAATTTCACGCACTCCACCCCCCACCAAAAGTAATGCGTGGCAAAGTACCTTGCTCAAGGGTACACGCACCATAGATGGTGCATTGAAATGTAAAGTCATGAGGATCTCAAGAAAGCGACAACCTGGAAAGACAAATTACACCCTACTTGGACAAACTTTAGAAGAAGTCAAAGAAGATAAGTATTTAGGGGTAATTATCCAAAATAATCTAAAATGGGAGAAGCAATCACAACATGCTGCGGTTAAGGCTACAACAATTTTAAAATTCATTCAGCGAAACTTCTATCATTGCTCCAAGACCGTCAAAGAAAACTTGATTTTTGGCGAAATCGACATCGACCCTGGTTGTTAAATCAAACCCAAAATCAGTCGTTCTAGACGCACTCACGACAGACAATTTGATGTCTTTCAGTATACATCTACTCCATTTGGTCAGTCTTTTTTCCCAGAAGTGGTTACAATGTGGAACTCCCTACCTCAAAAAGCAGTCAACATTTACATCTACCAAGACTTTTAGATCATTTATCCAGACATGGCCTAAAATTCATTAAGTACTCTCAACTATGGAGGTAGGAAAATTTCCCTACCTAATTATGGCCAATACCTAACCCAGCACCACTCTCGTCAAGCTTCCGGTGATAGTCCCTAGTGGACCGTTTGGAAGTAGATTCTACAAGGTACAAGGATGGACCGGTCCTTTACCTTGTTCCGTGTCTTTGACAAAAACTAAAAACTGAAGAAACTACGTGAAGAAATGCCACACACACGTTCCTATGCGAACATTATCAGAATACTCTTCCAGAAGTCATGTTTTTTTGGCTTCGGAATTGCTATAGGTAATATCTGGAATCGACAAGCTATCACTTGGAATCGAATCGAATCCTATAGTAGGAATTGATTCTTGAAAAAGTCATAACGTCGCCGTTTGTTTTCCCGAGGTTAGTGGGTCCACACTAAAAATGTTTACTTGTGCCTCTTCGGAAGACGAGCCCTTCAGCAAAAGTTCGTCAAAGTCGCAGTGCCAATTGTTCCCCAACCCCCCTCCCCACCCCTACGCCCCTCCCCACCCCCTACCCCCCGCTGCCCCACCCCTTAGGTGGGGTTAATTTTGGTCACGTTTTTCGTGCCCCAGGGTGGGAATTTTTACCCATTGAAATATCTGTGCATAAATAGCAAGGCGCGCATGTTTCGCATCTGAGGGTGGGGATTTTTGTCACCTGAATTTTGCCCCAGGTGTGGGGGATTTTGTCACGGAAAAGGGGACAATCCCCACCTCTTATAGGTGGGGCAGGCCGGGGATGTGAGGGAGCAATTGATAGGTGCATAAAGTGGGTAGTGCAAATTACGGTTCGTTGCATGCCATTTTTACGGGGCGGTGTATGGTGTATGTGGTTCAACACAAGGTCATCACTGGTTCAGGCGCGTTGTGTTGTAATATTGAAAATGAATACCCATTATATTCTTTGAAAAGAATAGTGCCGTACGTCGCTGCCAAACCAAGGACGTATGCATGGAAACGAAACTAAAAGCAGTTTTTTTTTAAGCTAACGGGTTAAGATTTTACCGTATTCGTACAGATCGTACGTTATTTCCTGTTTCCAAATAGGCCTAAACATGTCGATGTTTGCGATTTTCTTCGCCTGTTTTCTTTCGGCTTTGGCCGAAGGGACTTCTCTGGAATGTTGTCCGCCTTGTTCGGTTCAGTCCATAGATACAGTGAACTTGAAGCAACAAGCTCAAATCAGAAACAACAGTGATATCATCCAGCAGATCCGCGAGAATCCACGTCTGGTCTACAACGAAACCTACCAGAGGTCCATCGTCACATTTACACGCCAACAGCAGCTTCAGATGCGGAGGACCTATCCCGAGCAGTTCATGTCGAGAGCGGAATTCGAATCGACTCTGCCTGGGGGTGGAAACGGTACTCGGAGTAGAAGGCAGACCACGCAGTCCCGTGTATGTATGCCGAAGCGCAGTACATTCCCTCTGATTATCGATGTGACGAATGATGGACGACCTGTGCAAATCGCACAGGTAAATAATAAAATAATAATAATGGTACAGCATTTATGGTTGCACATCAGTAAATAGGGCTTCCATAGGAACCAATGCTAAATGCCCCATTTTCAAAAATCATTTAAAAATACATGTACCCACAACTCTCTAAGCTTCTCAGGAAAACAACCAAAATACTCATTGAGAAAAGTCTCATCTTTTTAATTCTGTTCAATTTTATGAGGGTAATCCGTCACTTTTATTTCCTAATTTGCACTTGAAATAAAACTATCCTTGCAACAGTGAAAATTGCTAAACGGACCAGCGTCCATTTTGGAACAAAGGCACATACGCTACTGGGCAGGGCCACTTTTAGGAGCTACAGTGTCTAAAATGTTTGTAGTTGAAGAAAAAATACCCCAAATCGCGGCGATAGTCATATTCTACACAAGACCACACTCGTTCAGCTTGCAATTCTCTCTAATATAGAAGAATTTGAGGGCATACAAAATATTGTCATTCAAAGGCACTCATACCCACTATTATCACTGCCCTTATGGAATTACAAGAATCATCTCGATTCAACTAGCTGTGGCTGCCTGGCTATATAGTTGCGCACAATCCTATCAGCACAATTGGATTGTACACTGCAAAAAATTTTTTCTTATTTTAAGAAAAAAAAAATCTTAAAACTAGAAAATTTTCTTGGGAGTGAGCCAAGAATTTTTTTTCCAGTTTCAAGAAAATATTTTTCTTATCTTAAGAAAATAATTTTCTTAAAATAAGAAAATATCGTAAGAAAATATTTTCTTAGGTAAGATTGATTTTCTTAAAACAAGAAAATAATTTTCTTATTTTAAGAAAACATACTAGAAAACTTTTCTTAAAAAATTTCTTAAGAAAATAATTTTCTTTAAATAAGAAAATATCGTAAGAAAATATTTCTTACTTTTAAGAAATATTTTCTTAGGTAAGATATATTTTCTTAAAACAAGAAAATTATTTTCTTATTTTAAGAAAACATACTAGAAAACTTTTCTTGAAAAATTTTCTTGGGAGTGAGACAAGAAAGTAAGAAAATTTTAAGAAACTTTTTCTAGGAGAGCTAGAAACTTTTTCTAGCTCTTCTAGAAAAAAAATCTTAATTTTCTTGGGAGTGAGACAAGAATAAGAAAATTTTAAGAAATTTTTTCTAGGAGAGCTAGAAACTTTTTCTAGCTCTTCTAGAAAAAAAATCTTAATTTTCTTGGGAGTGAGACAAGAATAAGAAAATTTTAAGAAAATTTTTCTAGGAGAGCTAGAAACTTTTTCTAGCTCTTCTAGAAAAAAAATCTTAATTCGTTTTTTTTTCTAGTCAAAGCAAAGGGTTAAGGTGAGCGTTTTTTCTTAACAAAAGAAAATATTTTTTTTAGAAACCTGTCTGTCACCACTATAAGGCAAGTTGTGAGGGAAAGACGTGTCATTAGATGGAGTTTGAATCCCAGCTGAAGAAGGAAGGTGCATGCAATGAAAGAATACAAAATTGATTAACAGTAAAAATAATTATCTTTTACACACATCAATTTCATGTTATACACATCATATGACAAAACCTGGATGAAAGACTCATCAGATTTCTAAAGTCATGCACTAACGTAACCCATCATCCAAAGATTTCCAATGATATAGGTTTTATTTAAATTTCTCAAAGAATTTCTCACAGAAATTTGCATTTCACTGAAAAAATGGAATTTGTACCTTCAAAATATGGATTTTTTTCATTGATTTCAATTAAAAACATGGAATTTGCTATAATCTAACAAATGGATTACTGCCGTCGCTAACAGAGCTCTACATGTAATTAAGAAATTTGATGGACGGACACATAACCAGTTTAGAATACAGGTTACATTACGAAGGAGAGTTTGGAGGTACATGTAAAATGCTCTTTGTTCCTAGAAAAAAATGTAAAATATAATGTAGACCCAAATAATTTCATCAGCTTGGTTTACACACATGTTCAACGGTAATTTTTCATGAGTGAGGATTTTTTTCTCTTACCTCAAGCAGAGGTCTCCACTCAAGCAGATGTCGTCAGTGAATGACTTACTCGGTTGTCAATGTTGGAGCCATCATGATCAGACACGACATATCCTGAAGTTTGAATTCCCCGCTAGAGCTTGAATGATGTCATCACCAATATCAACAACTTAGTGATTCACTCACTGACGAAGTCTATATTTGTTTTATATACCTCATACCCTGTCGAGGATAATCTACACCATACACATAAAAAGCTGCAAAAGTTGCGGAAACGCCCAATGGTATACTGCTGGTGGTGCACAGAACGGTTCCATCCATTTTATGGCAAGGTCCACTGTGGTGTAGGGGTTTGCCTTGATGACCAGGGTAGGGGTTGGAACTATAGGCTCCTGTTCAAATGTAAGTAAACAATATAGCAAAAACCAGTTAACTGAAATATTAAATATTATATACCTCATACAATGATTCTCGTTCACCGATTGGTTAAAAGCAGATCACGCGACATGGATTAATTCAACCTTTTCTGTGCACAACTATTGTCTGACCTTTTGCATCAAGGTCAAAGGATAATACGTTTTAAAATACTATTCCCTAGGGCGTAGAGAATATCACGCACATGTGCCAGTATGTGTGCGTGTGCCAGCAAGCGGGCGTTCGCATTAAGCAACCACTGCATTTTGGCTTGCTCTCGGTTAACTTAATTTTGTCAAGAAATACATGTACCAATCATTTGACAAAAAAATATCAATGTATGAGGTACGTATATAAAACAAATATTGACTGCTCTATATTTGGGTGATGGTGCAAACTATACCGCCCCTAGGTGATCTTGACATGGCATGCCTGCTATTTTCTCTCGGCCTGCGACCTCAGGAAAATAGCAGGCATGCCATCTCAAGATCATCTTGGGACAATAGTTTGCACCATCACCCTCATGAGCAGTCAATATTTGTATACTATTTTCAGCTTTATTTCATTTATAAATTAGGGAAGCATTGTCTGCAAGATATGTGACAAAGGGTTACCCCTTTGGCTTCCTTTGCTCCCCCATTTGTCTCAAACATCAGGTTAATGTTTGTGTTTTAACAAAAGGTTTGGGGTGATGTACTTTGATCACATGTCGTGCTGGGTATATTGAAAGGTAATTTGTTGTTCCAGTTTTCCTCAGAATAGTCTTAGATAAAACTAAAGTATTGAACAGTTACAAATGTAAATAATAGTACTGAACAGTTAAATAATTCCAAACCCATTCTACCACCAGCTACGATGCACCGGGCAGCACAGCCATGAGCCTTAAAATTACATTGGACAATTAAGTTACCTTGTCAATGACATCCTATAGTCAGATCCTTTTCGGCCATCAACAATGGAATGAGCAGGCAACAGGCAGTAACTGTAAGCTCTGAAACAAAATTAAACATTACATTTTAGTACCTATTTTAGCACAATATTGTCTTCTTCTCTTTGCTATTCCACTTTCTTGACCTCTCCCCTTCACATTCTTGCCCGTCTTCAAAAAGCAATGATAAACGCCCAGTGTTTTTATTTCAAAAACATATTTGCACGTTTTTTTCTGAAAGTGGTGGATTTTAACCTTTGGCTGCAAGGTTGCAGTTGTATGCTTTAATTAGGGGTTAAAAGTAGGTTTGGCTAATCTTAAACACACATTTAAAGCCAGCTAGGGGTCCTGGGCACTGATAATGCCTGAGCCGCCAGGCTGTAAACAATATAGCAAAAACCAGTTAACTGAAATATTAAATATTATATACCTCATACAATGATTCTCGTTCACCGATTGGTTAAAAGCAGATCACGCGACATGGATTAATTCAACCTTTTCTGTGCACAACTATTGTCTGACCTTTTGCATCAAGGTCAAAGGATAATACGTTTTAAAATACTATTCCCTAGGGCGTAGAGAATATCACGCACATGTGCCAGTATGTGTGCGTGTGCCAGCAAGCGGGCGTTCGCATTAAGCAACCACTGCATTTTGGCTTGCTCTCGGTTAACTTAATTTTGTCAAGAAATACATGTACCAATCATTTGACAAAAAAATATCAATGTATGAGGTACGTATATAAAACAAATATTGACTGCTCTATATTTGGGTGATGGTGCAAACTATACCGCCCCTAGGTGATCTTGACATGGCATGCCTGCTATTTTCTCTCGGCCTGCGACCTCAGGAAAATAGCAGGCATGCCATCTCAAGATCATCTTGGGACAATAGTTTGCACCATCACCCTCATGAGCAGTCAATATTTGTATACTATTTTCAGCTTTATTTCATTTATAAATTAGGGAAGCATTGTCTGCAAGATATGTGACAAAGGGTTACCCCTTTGGCTTCCTTTGCTCCCCCATTTGTCTCAAACATCAGGTTAATGTTTGTGTTTTAACAAAAGGTTTGGGGTGATGTACTTTGATCACATGTCGTGCTGGGTATATTGAAAGGTAATTTGTTGTTCCAGTTTTCCTCAGAATAGTCTTAGATAAAACTAAAGTATTGAACAGTTACAAATGTAAATAATAGTACTGAACAGTTAAATAATTCCAAACCCATTCTACCACCAGCTACGATGCACCGGGCAGCACAGCCATGAGCCTTAAAATTACATTGGACAATTAAGTTACCTTGTCAATGACATCCTATAGTCAGATCCTTTTCGGCCATCAACAATGGAATGAGCAGGCAACAGGCAGTAACTGTAAGCTCTGAAACAAAATTAAACATTACATTTTAGTACCTATTTTAGCACAATATTGTCTTCTTCTCTTTGCTATTCCACTTTCTTGACCTCTCCCCTTCACATTCTTGCCCGTCTTCAAAAAGCAATGATAAACGCCCAGTGTTTTTATTTCAAAAACATATTTGCACGTTTTTTTCTGAAAGTGGTGGATTTTAACCTTTGGCTGCAAGGTTGCAGTTGTATGCTTTAATTAGGGGTTAAAAGTAGGTTTGGCTAATCTTAAACACACGTTTAAAGCCAGCTAGGGGTCCTGGGCACTGATAATGCCTGAGCCGCCAGGCGAGGGCATTATCAGTGCCCAGGACCCCTAGCTGGTTTTAAACGGGTTGTTTAAGATTGGCCAAACCTACTTTTAATCCCATTCATAAATACCTTTACGTGTAAATCGGTAAAATTCACCAAAATTAGCTCGTCATTTTGCCATGTTTTGCATTCACTTTCCTATGCCTACAGTCTAGTGTCAACACGGCGTTCGTACAACTGCGAGTTGTGCGTGATGTTGTTTTTGTTAGATCGCGCGCGTTACGCGCAACGCAGGCGTGTTGCTCGCGCACGCACACGACTGGGTATAAGTACAAGACAAGTGCACAATTTGCTTTCAGGCGGGTGCAGTTTCTTTGTGCATGTGCGTATTCCATATACGCGCTGACTACGGCACAAACGCGGGACAGCCAGCCAGGCATTATCACTATTCTTTATCGCTAATTTAAGACTGCCCACGTGACGTGCTCTCAGCCAATAGGGATGCGTAAACTGTCCAAGGTATTTATGAATGAGATTTTAAAGGTCTTGACCTTTCGATAACTTGACAATGTGTGAGTAACCTTCCAAACGCCTATCAGTATCATGTAAAACAAAAGCAAATACAAAATTAATACGACGTACCTTGCTTATCGTTGCAGGTGTTTTCTAGTTAGTATATTTTTGCAGGCACTGCATAATGGTTTCTGCCTGCTTTATGATTCCTGACCGCCATGGCGATCCCCGTCTTCTGTAGGCACTTGTAAATGTCCTTTGCGTAGCTGCACTGCAATTCTTTCAGCAGCTGCAAAGAAAATATCAAAAAGAAAACATTACTCACAGAAACTAAAAAATTAATGTGGATTGTTTACTAACATAAAAGTAACATGGCCCATTTATCACAGTTTTTATAACGACAAACATGCATTTAAAAAAAAACTAATACTAACTAAAATTAGAGCAGGCCTAAAAAACAACAAATAATGAAGCCTATGACCTATCCAAACATAACCGTGACAACAGGCCCAGGTACGGTAGTATTATAAAATTGACAAGTTAGTGAAGTGGTACCGGTAAATTTGTATGGCCTATGATACGGCACATGTACTGTAGGCCTCCCTATGTTTTTACAACTCAGTGACGAGCACTTCCCACATGTCATGCATGTCCCAGGGCCCACTAGCACTGCAGTACAGCATTTTCATTTTATAATGTACATGGTGAACAATGTCAATCAATGACAATGTTGAATGTACATTTAGACCTAGCAAATCCTAGGGCCATGTACAATCAGAAATGTAGACCTACATGTATACGTACGTATTATACACAACAACCTGATCATACCATGCCATACATGTACACGCTAGGGCTATGTACTATAGGCATAGGCCTACATGTAGCCTAGTTCGCCATGCACAACTCGACCGGCCGTGCATATGTGCAGACATGAACAACTGACTGAACACAATAACTGGTTAGCAATAAACAATAAAAGTGGCAATAAAAGCCCACATGAAGATGCAAATACAACACTCACCTTTTAAAAATTATTCTCTTGCTCGAATTTTGAAGTCTGGACGATCGTAGAAAAGTGCAAACACACGGGATCAGGCTACGTGCGTGATATATGGCACTCGATGTGACACGTACACGTTGGCGGTTAATTTAGTCTGGCCCCCCGGCCGAAAAACTTAATATTTTAGATTGGACTGGCGTGGCACCAGACTTGGTTTAAGCGGGAATTTCATAAATAGATTGGTTCCCGATCCCTATAGATTGGTTCGCTTATGGAATATGTGGACGGGAACCAGTCTAGAACGACAGATTGATTTCGCAATTCTGAATTCTCTAAAAATTATGCATGAATTGAGTATTTGTTTATACAAATTTGCGAAAATATCTATACATTTTACACTGCATGTGCACAAAATAATAAATTACTTACAAAATAATTTACTTACTTACCCCGTCGAATTTTGTTTTGTTTGAAGTAATTTTCACATGTTTTCACCGTCAAAAGATGTATGCCGTAATACAATAGCCTTTTTATAAGTCGTTTCGGTACACGTTGTCGTACAGATGCACTTAATTTCTCGGGTTTTCGTTGTTATCCATTAAATATTGACTTTATTTCCATCGGTTCATTAAACGATGGTAATTTAGATATGAAACAGTCACGGTATTTTGTACTATTCATTGCAAAATAAGCTGGAAGGTGTCGTAAAACAATTTTTGAAACGAATAATTTGAGAAAAATCTAGGAAAAAATCAAGAAATATTTTCTTATAAGAAAATATTTTCTAGTTTTCCATGCAGCCAGTACATTTCAAGAAAAAAAATCTTATGCCCTAGAAAAGTTCTTAGTTTCTTAAAAAAATCTTGAAACAAGAATATTTTAAGAAAAATCTAAGAAAAAAATCAAGAAATATTTTCTTATAAGAAAATATTTTCTAGTTTTCCATGCAGCCAGTACATTTCAAGAAAAAAAATCTTATGCCCTAGAAAAGTTCTTAGTTTCTTAAAAAAATCTTGAAACAAGAATATTTTAAGAAAAATCTAAGAAAAAAATCAAGAAATATTTTCTTATAAGAAAATATTTTCTAGTTTTCCATGCAGCCAGTACATTTCAAGAAAAAAAATCTTAGGCCTATGCCCTAGAAAAATTTTCTTAGTTTCTTTAAAAAATCTTGAAACAAGAATATTTTAAAAAAATCTAAGAAAATTTCAAGAAATATTTTCTTATTATAAAATATTTTCTAGTTTTCCGTGCAGCCAGTACATTTCAAGAAAAAAAATCTTATGCCCTAGAAAAATTTTCTTAGTTTCTTAAAAAAATCTTGAAACAAGAATATTTTAAGAAAAATATAAGAAAATTTCAAGAAATATTTTCTTATAAGAAAATATTTTTTGCAGTGTAGCATTCTCCTGACGGCTCCCCACTATATCGCTTGTGTTGACGAGGCAATTGGGAATTAAGTGTTTTGCCCACGGACACAAAAATGGGGCTCGAACCCATAACCCCTCGATTACGAGCACGGCTGTATACCCACTAGACCAGCACTTCTGCTTCTTTTCGCACGATCCTCTAAAGGAATCGCGTTCACAAGTTGCGAGAAACCAGGAAGAAACTTTCGATGACAATTTTTTATTTTTTATTTTAGAAGAGCGTACGTGCAGGGGCCAATTTCATAAAGTTGCAATCCAAAATTTGTTTGCTTTATAAAAATTGGGTTTATAATTAATAATTATAATACATGTACTAGTCAAAATAATAGGTCAACTTGTATTCTTTAGCAAGAATAGCAATATACATCACATACGATTTTGACTGCTAACCCATTTTTATAAAGCAAACAAATTTGGATTAGGCCTAAGCATTTTTGCTGCTTAAAGGCCCAGTGGATCATTTGCAATGACCCCAAAAAGTAATCGATGAGTTTACAGGGGAAAAGTTCTGAAAGTAAAGATTTAATTAATAGCAACTATACAATGAAGGGTTTTCGCACAAAATGATATAATTTTACCAGAAAATAAGCCGTAAAGATGAAATTATTTAGATCGTTTGCAAACGATTTACTTATTTTTGGTTCGCATCTACGCGGTCCAAAATGCATGGGCGCTGTGTACTCCTTGAGGGTGTTCCAACGCGATGCATTTTTAAGGATCGCGCGCAAACGCAGTATGTGCGCCACAGAGTGCATGACGCAGTACCCGATCAACTAAAAAAGAAAATTTGAAACACCCCGCCAAGACCAGGAAAATGCATATGGATTTTCATTGTTTGTTTAAACGTGGTATATTTGACAAAGCTGAAATTTCTTCGGATGAGTTTGTTGATGTCTTTTTTTTGATTTATAATGGTTTTATTCGCAGAATCGGTCAAAAACAGATCATAAGGTAATTTTTTCCTTGGATTTTTCTTGTAGATGCCGGACCAGGAGGAGTACCAGTGGATCTTGGACGAGTCGTGTTCTTCCATCCAATCTGTACAACCTAATGGCTGGGAATGCGGAACTGATCAGCGAACAGTGCCTGCTTTAATCTTCAACTTGGACGGAGACATGAACGGATTTGCCTGGGTCCACGTGGTCGTGGAAAGCTGTGTCACATTGGCATTATAGTTTCGGTATGGTACCGTGGCCGAGTGGTTTGGGTCAATGACTCGCAATCATAGGTGAAAACTTGGTACCTGTGCCCTTGAGCAAGGCACTTAACCACACTTGCTCCATCCTTCGGAAGGGATGTAAAACCGTTGGTCCAGCGTGTTAGGTAACAGTAGGGCACTTTAGGGGAATCGTTGGTATATATGAATACCAGAAAGAAATATTAATAATAATAATAAAGTTTGTGAACATGTTTTCTCATTGCTTGACGCTTGCCTCCTGTATATAGATGGCCGCTGCACAAAGGGATTATTATCATGTTCTAAGAGTTTCACCAGGAGTGCCGAATCAGGAAAGATTTTATTCAAGTAAAAAATGTCGTTTTTAAAAATTTATTTCAAGATATCTCTACTACATTAAAATATCCCATTAATAAAATTTGGTAAGCAGCAGAAGAATGTTGCGCAAGTTGGCTTCGTGAAATGGGCTTTTTGGGGGGAATTACCCATTGGAATTTCCATTCCGTATGTAGGTCGCCGAGCGAGTATGAATGCATAGTTAAGTTCCGGCCTGTCAATCAACCGAACCCGCCGACCAATCGCAACAGAGCTAGCAGAGATCACCCACATATAGGTCAAAGTGCAATGTTTGCAACAACATCACGCGATGTACAATTTGTACAGTGTTGTATGCGATGTTCCGGGTGAATTTTTGGTTTCAAGGCCGGTCGTTTCGTTGTTCAAAGGTATACGAAAGCACTACGTATTTCATGATATGACATCCCTGTATTGCTGGCCCTTTACTCGGTGTGTTCTAAGATAACTGTCAACCCTGAAACATGAATACCTTTGAGTTTTCTCCAATGAATCTGTGCTTTCCGTTGAAATTCCTATTGCTTTGTGCGTTGTGTGTCGCCATTTTGACGATAGCGTGTGAGCCATAGCAACAATATCTATAGGGACGGGGTTAACTGGGCAAAATCGGAACTATGCATGGGCTTGGCGCTTAACAGCTAATCAAACACATCAACTTTCGTTGCCCTCTCAGGTAGGACCCATTTTGCTCCTGGGTGGAGAGAAGCAATGCGTGGCAAAGTACCTTGCTCAGGGGTACACGCACCATGAAAGGGTCGGTCCTTTACCTTGTTCTGTGTCTTGGACAAAAACTCAAAACTGAAGGGTACTTGGGAAAATAAATCTTATTTAAACAACATGAAGAAATGCCACACACACGTCCCTATGCGAACATTATCAGAATACTCTTCCAGGAGTCATGTTTTTTTGGCTTCGGAATTGCTATAGGTAATATCTGGAATCGACAAGCTATCACTTGGAATCGAATCGAATCCTATAGTAGGAATTGATTCTTGAAAAAGTCATAACGTCGCCGTTTGTTTTCCCGAGGTTAGTGGGTCCACACTAAAAATGTTTACTTGTGCCTCTTCGGAAGACGAGCCCTTCAGCAAAAGTTCGTCAAAGTCGCAGTGCCAATTGTTCCCCAACCCCCCTCCCCACCCCTACCCCCCTCCCCACCCCCTACCCCCCGCTTCCCCACCCCTTAGGTGGGGTTAATTTTGGTCACGTTTTTCGTGCCCCAGGGTGGGAATTTTTACCCATTGAAATTTCTGTGCATAAATAGCAAGGCGCGCATGTTTCGCATCTGAGGGTGGGGATTTTTGTCACCTGAATTTTGCCCCAGGTGTGGGGGATTTTGTCACGGAAAAGGGGACAATCCCCACTCTTATAGGTGGGGCAGGCCGGGGATGTGAGGGAGCAATTGATAGGTGCATAAAGTTGGCAGTGCAAATTACGGTTCGTTGCATGCCATTTTTACGGGGCGGTGTATGGTGTATGTGCATGGTTAGGAAAATCTATTCGCAATAAATTATACAAATAAAACCCATTGTTCAACACAAGGTCATCACTGGTTCAGGCGCGTTGTGTTGTAATATTGAAAATGAATACCCATTATATTATTTGAAAAATGTAGTGCCGTACGTCGCTGCCAAACCTAGGACGTATGCATGGAAACGAAACTAAAAGCAGTTTGTTTAAGCTAACAGGTTAAGATTTTACCGTATTCGTACAGATCGTACGTTATTTCCTGTTTCCAAATAGGCCTAAACATGTCGATGTTTGCGATTTTCTTCGCCTGTTTTCTTTCGGCTTTGGCCGAAGGGACTTCTCTGGAATGTTGTCCGCCTTGTTCGGTTCAGTCCATAGATACAGTGAACTTGAAGCAACAAGCTCAAATCAGAAACAACAGTGATATCATCCAGCAGATCCGCGAGAATCCACGTCTGGTCTACAACGAAACCTACCAGAGGTCCATCGTCACATTTACACGCCAACAGCAGCTTCAGATGCGGAGGACCTATCCCGAGCAGTTCATGTCGAGAGCGGAATTCGAATCGACTCTGCCTGGGGGTGGAAACGGTACTCGGAGTAGAAGGCAGACCACGCAGTCCCGTGTATGTATGCCGAAGCGCAGTACATTCCCTCTGATTATCGATGTGACGAATGATGGACGACCTGTGCAAATCGCACAGGTAAATAATAAAATAATAATAATGGTACAGCATTTATGGTTGCACATCAGTAAATAGGGCTTCCATAGGAACCAATGCTAAATGCCCCATTTTCAAAAATCATTTAAAAATACATGTACCCACAACTCTCTAAGCTTCTCAGGAAAACAACCAAAATACTCATTGAGAAAAGTCTCATCTTTTTAATTCTGTTCAATTTTATGAGGGTAATCCGTCACTTTTATTTCCTAATTTGCACTTGAAATAAAACTATCCTTGCAACAGTGAAAATTGCTAAACGGACCAGCGTCCATTTTGGAACAAAGGCACATACGCTACTGGGCAGGGCCACTTTTAGGAGCTACAGTGTCTAAAATGTTTGTAGTTGAAGAAAAAATACCCCAAATCGCGGCGATAGTCATATTCTACACAAGACCACACTCGTTCAGCTTGCAATTCTCTCTAATATAGAAGAATTTGAGGGCATACAAAATATTGTCATTCAAAGGCACTCATACCCACTATTATCACTGCCCTTATGGAATTACAAGAATCATCTCGATTCAACTAGCTGTGGCTGCCTGGCTATATAGTTGCGCACAATCCTATCAGCACAATTGGATTGTAGCATTCTCCTGACGGCTCCCCACTATATCGCTTGTGTTGACGAGGCAATTGGGAATTAAGTGTTTTGCCCACGGACACAAAAATGGGGCTCGAACCCATAACCCCTCGATTACGAGCACGGCTGTATACCCACTAGACCAGCACTTCTGCTTCTTTTCGCACGATCCTCTAAAGGAATCGCGTTCACAAGTTGCGAGAAACCAGGAAGAAACTTTCGATGACAATTTTTTATTTTTTTATTTTAGAAGAGCGTACGTGCAGGGGCCAATTTCATAAAGTTGCAATCCAAAATTTGTTTGCTTTATAAAAATTGGGTTTATAATTAATAATTATAATACATGTACTAGTCAAAATAATAGGTCAACTTGTATTCTTTAGCAAGAATAGCAATATACATCACATACGATTTTGACTGCTAACCCATTTTTATAAAGCAAACAAATTTGGATTAGGCCTAAGCATTTTTGCTGCTTAAAGGCCAGTGGATCATTTGCAATGACCCCAAAAAGTAATCGATGAGTTTACAGGGGAAAAGTTCTGAAAGTAAAGATTTAATTAATAGCAACTATACAATGAAGGGTTTTCGCACAAAATGATATAATTTTACCAGAAAATAAGCCGTAAAGATGAAATTATTTAGATCGTTTGCAAACGATTTACTTATTTTTGGTTCGCATCTACGCGGTCCAAAATGCATGGGCGCTGTGTACTCCGTGAGGGTGTTCCAACGCGATGCATTTTTAAGGATCGCGCGCAAACGCAGTATGTGCGCCACAGAGTGCATGACGCAGTACCCGATCAACTAAGAAAGAAAATTTGAAACACCCCGCCAAGACCAGGAAAATGCATATGGATTTTCATTGTTTGTTTAAACGTGGTATATTTGACAAAGCTGAAATTTCTTCGGATGAGTTTGTTGATGTCTTTCTTTTGATTTATAATGGTTTTATTCGCAGAATCGGTCAAAAACAGATCATAAGGTAATTTTTTCCTTGGATTTTTCTTGTAGATGCCGGACCAGGAGGAGTACCAGTGGATCTTGGACGAGTCGTGTTCTTCCATCCAATCTGTACAACCTAATGGCTGGGAATGCGGAACTGATCAGCGAACAGTGCCTGCTTTAATCATCTACTTGGACGGAGACATGAACGGATTTGCCTGGGTCCACGTGGTCGTGGAAAGCTGTGTCACATTGGCATTATAGTTTCGGTATGGTACCGTGGCCGAGTGGTTTGGGTCAATGACTCGCAATCATAGGTGAAAACTTGGTACCTGTGCCCTTGAGCAAGGCACTTAACCACACCTGCTCCATCCTTCGGAAGGGATGTAAAACCGTTGGTCCAGTGTGTTAGGTAACAGTAGGGCACTTTAGGGGAATCGTTGGTATGAATACCAGAAAGAAATATTAATAATAATAATAAAGTTTGTGAACATGTTTTCTCATTGCTTGACGCTTGCCTCCTGTATATAGATGGCCGCTGCACAAAGGGATTATTATCATGTTCTAAGAGTTTCACCAGGAGTGCCGAATCAGGAAAGATTTTATTCAAGTAAAAAATGTCGTTTTTAAAAATTTATTTCAAGATATCTCTACTACATCAAAATATCTCATTAATAAAATTTGGTAAGCAGCAGAAGAATGTTGCGCAAGTGGGCTTCGTGAAATGGGCTTTTTGGGGGGAATTACCCATTGGAATTTCCATTCCGTATGTAGGTCGCCGAGCGAGTATGAATGCATAGTTAAGTTCCGGCCTGTCAATCAACCGAACCCGCCGACCAATCGCAACAGAGCTAGCAGAGATCACCCACATATAGGTCAAAGTGCAATGTTTGCAACAACATCACGCGATGTACAATTTGTACAGTGTTGTATGCGATGTTCCGGGTGAATTTTTGGTTTCAAGGCCGGTCGTTTCGTTGTTCAAAGGTATACGAAAGCACTACGTATTTCATGATATGACATCCCTGTATTGCTGGCCCTTTACTCGGTGTGTTCTAAGATAACTGTCAACCCTGAAACATGAATACCTTTGAGTTTTCTCTAATGAATCTGTGCTTTCCGTAGAAAGTCCCATTGCTTTGTGCGTTGTGTGTCGCCATTTTGACGATAGCGTGTGAGCCATAGCAACAATATCTATAGGGACGGGGTTAACTGGGCAAAATCGGAACTATGCATGGGCTTGGCGCTTAACAGCTAATCAAACACATCAACTTTCGTTGCCCTCTCAGGTAGGACCCATTTTGCTCCTGGGTGGAGAGAAGCAATGCGTGGCAAAGTACCTTGCTCAGGGGTACACGCACCATGAAAGGGTCGGTCCTTTACCTTGTTCTGTGTCTTGGACAAAAACTCAAAACTGAAGGGTACTTAGGAAAATAAATCTTATTTAAACAACATGAAGAAATGCCACACACACGTTCCTATGCGAACATCAGAATACTCTTCCAGAACTCTTGTTTTTTGGCTTCGGAATTGCTATAGGTAATATCTGGAGTCGACAAGCTATCACTTGGAATCGAATCCTATAGTAGGAATTGATTCTTGAAAAAGTCATAACGTCGCCGTTTGTTTCCCCGAGGTTAGTGGGTCCACACTAAAAATGTTTACTTGTGCCTCTTCGGAAGACGAGCCCTTCAGCAAAAGTTCGTCAAAGTCGCAGTGCCAATTGTCCCCCCCCCCCCACCCCTCCCCTACCCCCTCACCCCTAACCCCTCCCCGCGCTGCCCCACCCCTTAGGTGGGGTTTGGTCACGTTTTTCGTGCCCCAGGGTGGGGATTTTGACCCATTGAAATTTCTGTGCAAAAATAGCAAGGCGCGCATGTTTCGCATCTGAGGGTGGGGTTTTTGTCACCTGAATTTTTCCCCAGGTGTGGGGGATTTTGTCACGGAAAAGTTGACAATCGCCCGGGGATGTGAGGGAGCAATTGATAGGTGCATAAAGTGGGTAGTGCAAATTACGGTTCGTTGCATGCCATTTTTACGGGGCGGTGTATGGTGTATGTGGTTAGGAAAATCTATTCGCAATAAATTATACAAATAAAACCCATTGTTCAACACAAGGTCATCACTGATTCAGGCGCGTTGTGTTGTAATATTGAAAATGAATACCCATTATATTCTTTGAAAAGAATAGTGCCGTACGTCGCTGCCAAACCAAGGACGTATGCATGGAAACGAAACTAAAAGCAGTTTTTTTAAGCTAACAGGTTAAGATTTTACCGTATTCGTACAGATCGTACGTTATTTCCTGTTTCCAAATAGGCCTAAACATGTCGATGTTTGCGATTTTCTTCGCCTGTTTTCTTTCGGCTTTGGCCGAAGGGACTTCTCTGGAATGTTGTCCGCCTTGTTCGGTTCAGTCCATAGATACAGTGAACTTGAAGCAACAAGCTCAAATCAGAAGCAACAGTGATATCATCCAGCAGATCCGCGAGAATCCACGTCTGGTATACAACGAAACCTACCAGAGGTCCATCGTCACATTTACACGCCAACAGCAGCTTCAGATGCGGAGGACCTATCCCGAGCAGTTCATGTCGAGAGCGGAATTCGAATCGGCTCTGCCTGGGAGTGGAAACGGTACTAGGAGTAGAAGGCAGACCACGCAGTCCCGTGTATGTATGCCGAAGCGCAGTACATTCCCTCTGATTATCGCTGTGACGAATGATGGACGACCTGTGCAAATCGCACAGGTAAATAATAAAATAATAATAATGGTACAGCATTTATGGTTGCACATCAGTAAATAGGGCTTCCATAGGAACCAATGCTAAATGCCCCATTTTCAAAAATCATTTAAAAATACATGTACCCACAACTCTCTATAAGCTTCTCAGGAAAACAACCAAAATACTCATTGAGAAAAGTCTCATCTTTTTAATTCTGTTCAATTTTATGAGGGTAATCCGTCACTTTTATTTCCTAATTTGCACTTGAAATAAAACTATCCTTGCAACAGTGAAAATTGCTAAACGGACCAGCGTCCATTTTGGAACAAAGGCACATACGCTACTGGGCAGGGCCACTTTTAGGAGCTACAGTGTCTAAAATGTTTGTAGTTGAAGAAAAAATACCCCAAATCGCGGCGATAGTCATATTCTACACAAGACCACACTCGTTCAGCTTGCAATTCTCTCTAATATAGAAGAATTTGAGGGCATACAAAATATTGTCATTCAAAGGCACTCATACCCACTATTATCACTGCCCTTATGGAATTACAAGAATCATCTCGATTCAACTAGCTGTGGCTGCCTGGCTATATAGTTGCGCACAATCCTATCAGCACTTGGATTGTAGCATTCTCCTGACGGCTCCCCACTATATCGCTTGTGTTGACGAGGCAATTGGGAATTAAGTGTTTTGCCCACGGACACAAAAATGGGGCTCGAACCCATAACCCCTCGATTACGAGCACGGCTGTATACCCACTAGACCAGCACTTCTGCTTCTTTTCGCACGATCCTCTAAAGGAATCGCGTTCACAAGTTGCGAGAAACCAGGAAGAAACTTTCGATGACAATTTTTTATTTTTTATTTTAGAAGAGCGTACGTGCAGGGGCCAATTTCATAAAGTTGCAATCCAAAATTTGTTTGCTTTATAAAAATTGGGTTTATAATTAATAATTATAATACATGTGCTAGTCAAAATAATATGTCAACTTGTATTCTTTAGCAAGAATAGCAATATACATCACATACTATTTTGACTGCTGACCCATTTTTATAAAGCAAACAAATTTGGATTAGGCATAAGCACTTAAAGTTGCACTGCCCGTGTTTGGGCCGATTTGGGCGTACAAATTTTTTTTTTAAAGTTAAATAGGTATTTTTCTAGAATAGAAAAAGTTATCAGCTTTCATTTGGTACCAAGAACGTAAAAATCCGTCAAGGATTAATGCCAGTCGATTAAAAACAAGAAATGATTAAAAGGCTGGCAGGTCATTTAATCGACAGGGTTATGACATAAATGTACATGTGCGCGTACATGTGTACATTGTACACATACTATGTACATATGAGCGTACGCGCACATGTACAACATGTGAAGCACGTTTCAAGAAAAAGGCTTGTATCTCCAATTCCCGACGTCGGAAATTTAAGTTTTTGATATTTTTCGTTACAGAGACACGTAAGCTTTCTAAATTCGTTCACTTGTGTAAATTAATTTTTTAAATCCTTTCACCCAAACACGGGCAATTCCATTTAACGGCTTTATGAAGGTAATTTATTCCTTGGATTTTCTCGTATATGCCGGACCAGGAGGACTACCAATGGATCTTGGACGAGTCGTGTTCTTCCAAGCAATCTATACCACCTAATGGCTGGGGATGCGGAACTGATCAGCGAACAGTGCCTGCTTTAATCTTCTACTTGGACGGAGACAACAGATTTACCTGGGTCCACGTGGTCGTGGAAAGCTGTGTCACATTGGTATCAAAGTTTCTGCACCGACGGCAGTGTGGGGTATGGTCCCGTCGCCGAGTTGTTTGGGTCAATGACTCGCAATCATAGGTGAAAACTTGGTACCTGTGCCCTTGAGCAAGGCACTCAATCACACTTGCTCCATCCTTCGGAAGGGATGTAAAACCGTTGATCCATGTGTTAGGTAACAGTAGGGCACTTTAGGGGAATCGTTGGTATGAATACCAGAACGAAATATTAATAATAATAATAATAATAATAATGTTTGTGAACATGTTTTCTCATTGCTTGACGCTTGCCTCCTGTATATAGATGGCCGCTGCACAAAGGGATTATAATCATGTTCTAAGAGTTTCACCAGGAGTGCCGAATCAGGAAAGATTTTATTCAAGTAAAAAATGTCGTTTTTTAAAATTTATTTCAAGATATCTCTACTACATCAAAATATCTCATTAATAAAATTTGGTAAGCAGCGGAGAGCCACATTACAACGTCGGTGTGACTGTGGGCGCCGCCTTCTTGACAATGTATTCTGGTAAACGATCCATTCCACATTGAGCAAACGTTGGGCTGCGTTCCAAACACGCGAACGGTTTAACGGTTTGCTCAATGTTGAATGGATCGTTTGCCAAAATACATTGTCAAGAAGGCGGCGCCCACAGTCACAGCAGTCGTATCGACGTTGTAATGTGGCTCTCTGCTGCTTACAAAATTTGAGGAAATGTGACACGTTGCATGCTATTGATTGTGTCACCGCCAGCGATATGGGGAAAACCACGAAAGGTCCAATTTATTTATTTTCCAAACTACAAACCATCGTCTGTCATATTTCATGTCGCGCACGCCATTTTGAAATCACTCGCGAACAATCCATCTTCCTTTCCTGCGGTCTTTCCTGCACACGTACCTGGTTTGCCAAGGTACGTGTAGGCTACGTGCAGGAAAAACCGTTGCGAAAGGAAGATGCGAACAATCCAGAAGTTTGTTGGCCAACATATATACGGACGTTGGCGTAGTCTTGATGCAAGACCGAATTTACTGTTAGAGTTCGCGATCCCAACATTGTTCATTTTAGCCGCCAGAGGGCGTACCTACACTTACAACGTGAACTCGAAAACTCGGTCTTGATTACTCCGTAAGAAAAAAGTTCGATAACCTTTATGGAAGACATGAATAATTAAACAGCAAGGTCAACAATTATGGGCGCCTGCGTAGAAGAGAAAGCGATGCCTCCATAAATAGGTCATGTGGGATGGTAACTTGCCGTGTACATTTGTACGTGTGCAGTGATTCACCGTGCCGCGCGAAAATGATATCGGGCCGTTTTCGTGCAGTGACCGTGGTGCATGGCCTGCCGAGAAGCGGCATTTCTCGGTACGAGTGCGCGCCCAGCCCAGCCCGGTGACTTCCTGTCCCCGGCCGGGGGTGCCTGTCCGTGTAGATTAAGACCCAATGCCATGGCCAAAACATTGAACAATGTTGGACAACAGTGGGAACAAATCTAAAAATCATGAAAATTTCTCTCTCTTAATTTTTACACCATGGTTTTTACAACTAAACTAAAATTTTACATGGTTTTATAACAATGGAAATCCAGGCTGGGGGCCTAAAATCAGACATGTCATCATTGTATTTCTCATTTTTATCATCAAACTTGTTCTGACATGCATTGTTTCGTTTTCATTTAATACAAAATAAAGACGTTTATAGTGGTCGGATATGGAATTCAACCTAAAAATTCAAATTATTACTGCACTTGAAGTGAAATATTGAACTAATGAATCAGACAATGTTGACGAACATTTCCTTGGACAATGTTGGACAGCAGTGGGAAAACATTTAAAATTCATGAAAATTTCTCTTTCTTAGTTTTTACACCATGGTTTTTACAACTAAACTAAAATTTTACATGGTTTTATAACAATGGAAATCCAGGCTGGGGGCCTAAAATCAGACATGTCATAATTGTATTTCTCATTTTTATCATCAAACTTGTTCTAACATGCATTGTTTATTTTTCATTTAATATAAAATAAAGACGTTTATAGTGGTCGGATATGGAATTCAACCTAAAAATTCAAATTATTTCTGCACTTGAATTGAAATATTGAACTAATGAATCAGACAATGTTGACGAACATTTCCTTGGACAATGTTGGACAGCAGTGGGAAAAAATTTAAAAATCATGAAAATTTCTCTCTCTCACCATGGTTTTTACAACTAAACTAAAATTTTACATGGTTTTATAACAATGGAAATCCAGTGGGGGCCTAAAATCAGACATGTCATAATTGTATTTCTCATTTTTATCATCAAACTTGTTCTGACATGCATTGTTTCGTTTTCATTTAATACAAAATAAAGACGTTTATAGTGGTCGGATATGGAATTCAACCTAAAAATTTAAATTATTTCTGCACTTGAAGTGAAATATTGAACTAATGAATCAGACAATGTTGACGAACATTTCCTTGGACAATGTTGGACAGCAGTGGGAAAACATTTAAAATTCATGAAAATTTCTCTTTCTTAGTTTTTACACCATGGTTTTTACAACTATAAACTAAAATTTTACATGGTTTTATAACAATGGAAATCCAGGCTGGGGGCCTAAAATCAGACATGTCATAATTGTATTTCTCATTTTTATCATCAAACTTGTTCTGACATGCATTAATTGTTTCGTTTTCATTTAATACAAAATAAAGACGTTTATAGTGGTCGGATATGGAATTCAACCTAAAAATTCAAATTATTACTGCACTTGAAGTGAAATATTGAACTAATGAATCAGACAATGTTGACAAACATTTCCTTGGACAATGTTGGACAGCAGTGGGAAAACATTTAAAATTCATGAAAATTTCTCTTTCTTAGTTTTTACACCATGGTTTTTACAACTAAACTAAAATTTTACATGGTTTTATAACAATGGAAATCCAGGCTGGGGGCCTAAAATCAGACATGTCATAATTGTATTTCTAATTTTTATCATCAAACTTGTTCTAACATGCATTGTTTATTTTTCATTTAATATAAAATAAAGACGTTTATAGTGGTCGGATATGGAATTCAACCTAAAAATTCAAATTATTTCTGCACTTGAAGTGAAATATTGAACTAATGAATCAGACAATGTTGACGAACATTTCCTTGGACAATGTTGGACAGCAGTGGGAAAACATTTAAAATTCATGAAAATTTCTCTTTCTTAGTTTTTACACCATGGTTTTTACAACTAAACTAAAATTTTACATGGTTTTATAACAATGGAAATCCAGGCTGGGGGCCTAAAATCAGACATGTCATAATTTTATTTCTCATTTTTATCATCAAACTTGTTCTAACATGCATTGTTTATTTTTTCATTTACAGAATAAAGACGTTTATAGTGGTCGGATATGGAATTCAACCTAAAAATTCAAATTATTTTCGCACTTGAAGTCAAATATTGAACTAATGAATCAGACAATGTTGACTAACATTTCCATTTTTTTTTAGTTAACCAAACTGTGCAAATTTCCTTCAAGGGCTTATGTCCTATCTACAAAGTAGTTTGCTGTTATTCCCTGGAATTCGTAAAAACAGCTTCATATCCACAAAATTAATGGGCCCTCTCAAAGCATTCTCCTCAAAGCACTGAAAAGGGTGAAATTTTAAAAATTTAGTAAACTAATAAACATCAAATTTAAATTTGTTCCATTAAACGTTATTCCAGTATTTTTTCGGAGGCTTATGCAAGCAAGTTGCTCTAATTAATTTTCTGCAATTCTGCTTGCTGTAAAAACAAAAACATGCACGAAGAATCAGAAAAAAAGTATTGTTTTAAATAGGCCGTAAAAGGTCGATCCTTGGGTCACAACAATTTGCCTTATTTTTTGTTGGCCTAAATGAAAATCAAATGGGTCATATTTGACTTTAGAAAATGTACAATTACTTTTGTAAAACCATGTGGCTTTGAGAGACTCCTTTCAACATTAAACTTACCAAAATTTAATAAGGGCATTTTGAAATTTTTAAAAATCTGCCCAACAATTTATAATACTTCAAACATTGTGTACAAAGCATGTGATAGTGAGTGAAATTAGTAGTTTTTAAGAAAGTGGGTGGTTCTTCACTCAGATTAATTCACTCCTAAATTTCGGTTTTTTTCTATCATATCTGAACTAACTGATGCTTGCAAGTCATTTTAGGGAAAAATAGTAGTGGATAACTTCTCTGAAATCGTTTAGCACTTTTTTACCGAAGCCAATAATATGAAAAGCATGCCATATAATAGAGGAGAAGAAAACAATCCCAGTCGTTTTCTTCCTCCATGCGTAAGCGATAAAAAAAAAATCGTGACCAAGCAGAAAATGCCCTAAGAAATTCTCTAAATGCCAGTCTTTGATAGCCTTTGAACTTTTCGATTCCCAACTTGGAACGAAATGCTTCGTCTTCACTGGCCGCCCAATCATCACACCCGACCGTAGACCCGTTCACGGGTCTAACCCGACCGTACGAGCAACGCAGGCCGGCAAGCGGCAAGGCCCGGACGCGACGGTACAAGCGAGCCACTGAGTGCAACGCGCAAGATAGCTTTGTCCGTGGACAACGTGTTTGCCTCATTTCATGTTTGCCTGCTGACTGCTGATCGATCGATCGATCAGCGACTGGAAAAGCAGCGACATTTGTATGCACTGTCCTGTCCAGTGTGTACTCTGGGTACCAGACAGACCAGAGCTGTTGTGAATTATGGAAATTAGATGACGTCACGCATTTCAACGTGTCACACAAAGGTATGCCAGGAATTCGCTCGGTATTTTGCGAGCGATTTATACGGAATATGAAAGACTGTCTTTTCGACTGTATTTCAGGTGCGCCCTCTGGCGGCCAATGGTGAATAGTCTATGTACCCGCAAAAAGGCAGTCTTTCCGAAAGACTAACGTTGGCGGCGCACAATTCGTTCCGCTCGAAAGGTTTGCAAACGTTCGCGTGTTTGGAACGCAGCTGGCCCAGCAGTTAGACTTGGTTCCGAGATCCTGGTTTGTTTTCCGTATGTACATTTAAGCAACTGGCTAGAGCTAAATACTCTTCTTATCTAGCATCACTTGCCAACGAGATAGGAAGGAATCCAAAGCGATTTTGGAGCTTTGTCAAAACCCGCACCCGTCAGCATTCCCTGCCCTCCGTACTCCTCAACAAATCCACCGGTCACGAAGCGGCTAATCCTGCTGAGAAAGCAACACTCCTGATGGACTTCTTCCAGTCAGTTTATCTCCCTTCCGACAATTCCACTGAGCTCCCGCCTCTACAACCGGCTAACCTGGACTCTATGCCTCCCATATTTATCTCTGACTCCAATGTTTACCGAAAACTCTGTAACATCGACATTTCAAAGTCCAGTGGCCCTGACATCATGTCTGGGTTCCTCCTAAAATAATGTGCTAATGTTCTTTGCTCTTCTCTCGCAAGCTTGTTTCGCATGGCAACTACAGAAGGCACGTTCCCTGTTCAGTGGAAATCGGCCAACATAGTTGCCATACATAAATCCGGCAGTCGTGTTAATGTCTCCAATTACAGACCGATTTCTTTACTTTCTCATCTGTCAAAGGTGTTTGAGAAAATCCTGTGTGAGCAAATCCTGCAACATGTCCAACCAGCCATATCTGAACAACAGCATGGATTTGTTCCAGGCCGAGATTGTTCCACCAATCTCACGTCATTACTCCAGGATGCATACCATGCTGTTGACCAGAGGCGGCAGTTGGACATTGTGTACACAGATTTCTCAAAGGCCTTTGACCGTGTTTCTCATAGACTTCTGTTGCACAAACTGACCTCCTATAATCTTCATCCAGGTATATCTTGACAATATTACGTAGCTATTTGACTGGTAGACAACACCGAGTAGTTATTGATGGTCATAGTTCTGAGTGGAATCCAGTTCCCTCAGGTGTTCCACAAGGTTCTATTCTAGGGCCATTAATGTTTACACTTTTTGTTAATGACATCCCTAATTACATTCGTAACAATTGTTTGATGTTTGCCGACGACCTTAAGATTTTTCGCCAGATTAATTGTACTGCTGACACTAATTCCCTTCAGGAAGATTTAAATAAGCTTTAATCATGGTCTACTCAATGGCAGCTGTTGTTTAATGTTAGTAAATGTCATGTTTTAACTGTAACCCTCAAGAAGAACCCCATTGTATCTAACTATTGTTTACAGGATAAGGTGCTTGACAGGGTTTATACAAAAAGATCTTGGTATTTATATTGATGCTCGTCTTAACTTTGTTCACCATGTTGATTTTATTATCAAAAAGGCTAACCGTATTGCTGGTATGATTTGGCGTAACTTTAGATCGACTAAGAATGAACATGTACTTCGCACATTTTATTGCTCCTCGATTAGACCCCAGTTAGAATATTGTACTGTAGCTTTCAATTCAATTTCACCGTACCAAGCGAGCAGGATTGAACGAGTTCAACGCAGATTTGTTTATTTTATGTACAAGACTCTAGGGCCCAACAATGATGTAAATATTCCAGATTACCATGATTTATGTAACCAATTTAGACTTGTTCCACTTTCCTGCAGACGAATTGTTAATGATTGTATATTTTTGTATAAGGTATTCCGTAATCATTTCACTGTAACTAACGCCATTCCTTTTAGTCTTTATGTTCCTTCACGCAGGACAAGATTTGCCGACAAACACATTCTGCATGTCCCAAGGAGTCGCACTGATGTTGTTAAGAGAGGCTTCATCTCCAGAATTTCTACGACATACAGCGGGCTCCATGGGAGGTGCGATGTGTTTGGTGCGGCAAATCTTGAATGCTTCCGCAGGGAAGTTTACAAAGCCCTAAACCCTAGCAGTTCATAAACTTCAATTTCTCTCCTGTATAGATACATTGTAACGTTTGGGATACATTAAGTTTTATTTATTTCACCCATTTTTCAAATTGTCAAAATTTAGCCTTCTTGTTTGTTTTTACTGACGAAATTTGTTTTCTTGTATATAATTCAAATTACTGAATATTTATATATTTCATTTTTAATGTACATAAGCTACTTTAATAGACCGTATTCCTGAACGCAAGAGGGCGCTCGAACAAGGTGATTTGGGGGGAAAATGTCCATAGACGACAGTAGAAAAGTGGTAGTACGTGCATACGTACGTGGAAAAAAGTCGCGTACGCGGAGCGCGCAGGCCCGTGGCGCGCGCACATATTTCCATTAAAAATAGACGTCTGGAAGGCGTGCGCGCGTAGCGCGTTTTGTGTTCGAACACAACGCGCAATGGGCGCGGATCACTTGACAGCGCCCTCACGCGTTCAGGAATACGGCCTATTCCCTTTTCTTCATATTTATGTTTTATGTCATATACTTTATATGTACCTTTCCTGTAAATGGCGATTTATTCGCTGTTGGATTTAAATAAATAAATAAAATAAAATAAATAAATGTATGGGCAGGAAACTAGTCTATTTCGGTTCAGAATCTCGACCGAAATAGACTAGCTCCCTGTCCATACATTTCACAAATCAACAGAGGGCGCTACGCATACGGAAAACAAACCAGGATCTCGGACTCGACTAGATTGGTTCCTGATCCCTATAGATTGGTTCGCTTATTGCGAAAATATAGGGATCGGTAAAGGGCAGCCATGACGGGCAGAATTCTGCCCGTCACGTAATTATTATTATTTATTTTTAGTAAGTGCGCAGATTTTGCATTGACATTTGTAACTTGGCCGTGCGTGTCGAACATATCCAATTATGTAAATAAAGTACATTGCCTAAAGCAAAGGGCTTGGCCAATTTTTAAATATAAAAAACACAATGTGCACGCGCAAACACGACCAATTACAGATCAAGATGGAGCGCCCTTTACCTGTCTTTATATTCTCCTGTGTGGAATATGTGGACGGGAACCAGTCTAGGACTCGACTTGGAACCAAGGGCGTGTTTGTTTCGGACTAGACTGGTTCCCGGTCCACATATTCCACATACAACGACTGAATACGAGGACCGGCTACTGTCGTGTTTAAAATAGCACTTTAAGCATTACGTCATGCATTTATTTTTAGGAGCACATAACCGTTAATTTTCAAAGCGCGCTGCGCGCTATATGGCATGAGTGTACAACAATTTGAAAGGGGTTATTCCTTATTTGACCAATACAAATTTAATATATTAACCTTAAAATATTAAATATGCGCATTTTAATATACATTGTAGGCTAGCATCAAAAAGAAAATTCAAACCTTGTCTGCATCACCCAGTGAGCTCCTACGGTTACCGTAACTATAGCCACTGCGTAGTTTTAAATCCGTGGCATCACCATAAATACACACGCAGCGGCACGCGTACGTGCACGCGACGTCAATTCAAATTCTCGAAACAATGACGAATTGTACCCGACGATTAACGGTAACGTCCGGACGACCGGACGTGCATTCGGGTAACTTCGGGAACCTTCGGAAAAAGGAGGAATTCCTCCTGTTTCAAAATGGCGGAATTGGCGGCTGCCGGACCTTAAATTCAGTCTAGTCAAAGAATTTTGGTCCGGGTACCAGAGTAGTTTCGGACGGACCCTGATTCAGATCGGCGCATATCCACGGTGAATTCGTTCACTTCGCGCACATCCTGATCGAGATCTGTGATCTGTGGAATCCTTCTCGAGAGATGGTTCAGCGCTAGATCCAAAATGAAGACGTAAACATCGTGGAGATTTTGTGTGAGTAAAACCATGTCGTTTCAGTTTTCAGAGGCAACACACGGTAGAAACACATTTAGAATGCTTGTTTATTTACGACGAATGTCGTGGGAGAAATTTGGAACAGAAGTTTGACAAATTTGGTAAATAAATTGCAATTCACGTGATATGAGATCCGAGTTGAGAGCGGTTTCGTTTGTTTGTGCGCGGTAAAACAGATCGGGATCTGGGCTGCGTTCTAAATACGCGATCGTTTGCAAACGTTGGCAACGTTGGCCAACAATTCGAGTGGAACGTATTGTGCGCCACCAACGTTGGCCAACAAACGTTTAAGTTGTTCGCCATGTTCACGAGGCATTTCAAAATGGCACACGCGACATGAAAGTGACGATGGTTTGCAAATTGGAAAATAACAAATAGATTGCACCTTTCGTGGTTTTCTCCCTTATCGCTGGCGATACACAATCAATAGCAACGTGTCACTTCTCTTCAAAAAAGCGGAAAGCAGCGGACAGGCCACATTACAACGTCGGTACGATTGTTGTGACTGTGGGCGCCGCCATCTTGACAATGTATTTTGGCAAATAATCCATTCCACATGAGCAAACGTTGGCGCCAACGTTAACAAACCGTTCGCGTGTTTGGAACGCAGCCCTGGAGTCGGATATCATGAAACAAACACGCCCTTGTCTACCCAGCAGTCGCTTTCACGAAACATTGCGCATGCGCGCAATGTTTGACAAATGGCGCAAGCCCCATGTTAGACTGGTTCCCGTCTACATATTCCACACAGGAGAATATAAGGACAGGTAAAGGGCGCTTCATCTTGATCTGTAATTGGTCGTCTTTGCGCGTGCGCATTGTGTTTTTTATATTTAAAAATTGGCCAAGCCCTTTGCTTTAGGCAATGTACTTCATTTACATAATTAGATATGTTCGACACGCACGGCCAAGTTACAAATGTCAATGCAAAATCTGCGCACTCACTAAAACAATAAAAAATAATAATAACCACGTGACGGGCAGAATTTTGACCGTCATGGCTGCCCTTTACCGATCCCTATATTTTCGCAATAAGCGAACCAATCTATAGGGACCGGGAACCAATCTAGCCCCATGTTGGCTTCGGAAGAATGTTGCCGTGGGCTTCGTGAAATGTAGATTGGTTCGCTTATTGCGAAAATACAGGGATCGGTAAAGGGCAGCCATGACGGTCAGAATTCTGCCCGTCACGTGGTTATTATTGTTTATTTATTTTTAGTAAGTGCGCAGATTGTGCATTGACATTCGTAACTTGATCGTGCGTGTCGAACATATCTAATTATGTAAATGAAGTACATTGCCTAAAGCAAAGGGCTTGGCCAATTTTTAAATATAAAAAACACAAAGCGCACGCGCAAAGACGACCAATTACAGATCAAAAAAATTCGGGTAATTCCCCAGTTCTTTCATTAATCGCTCATTCTCATGTGACGAAAATGCTTTTTTCCTTTACAAAAAAAAAATGATATAAGGCAATAGTATATGTGAACCTCTGCTGTCCGTTTATTGCAAAGTTGGCATATTGGCCTATACATGTCACGTCGTGTCGGGGTCGATCACGCGCAAAGCGCAAAAAGATAAACTTGGTTTATCTCGAACGGATTGAGCGCGCGCACAGTATAAACGGCTGGAAACGACCCGTGCGCGAAGATGCGGACTGACCGCGCACTGTTGAACTTGTTTGACCCTGCGCGGCGGACACAATTTCCGTTCTGCATGTAGGGGTGCACACAAGTAAATAGGGCTCCCATAGGAACCAATGCTAAATGCCCAATTTTCAAAAATCATTTAAAAATACTCACAACTCTCTCAGCTTCTCTGGGCTTCGGAATTGCTATAGGTAATACCTGGAATCGACAAGCTATCACTTGTTTTCCCAAGGTTAGTGGGTCCACACTAAAAAAGTTTACTTGTGCCTGTTCGGAAGACGAGCCCTTCAGCAAAAGTTCGTCAAAGTCGCAGTGCCAATATTGCCCCCCCCCCCCCCTCCCTCCCCCCTCCCCCCCTCCCCCGCGCTGCCCAACCCCCTCCCCCGCGCTGCCCAACCCCTTAGGTGGGGTTTGGTCACGTTTTTCGTGCCCCAGGGTGGGGATTTTGACAAATTTCTGTGCATAAATAGCAAGGCGCGCATGTTTTGCATCCGAGGGTGGGGATTTTTGTCACCTGAATTTTGCCCCAGGTGTGGGAGACAATCCCCCACCTCTTATAGGTGGGGCAGCCCGGGGATGTGGGGGAGCAATTATTGATAGGTGCATAAAGTGGGTAGTGCAAATTACGGTTCGTTGCATGCCATTTTTACGGGGGCGGGGGTGTATGTGGTTAGGAAAATCTATTCGCAATAAATTATACAACACAAGGTCATCACTGGTTCAAAATGAATACCCATTATATTCTTTGAAAAGAATACTAGTAGGCCTAGTGCCGTACGTCGCTGCCAAACCTAGGACGTATGCAAACGAAACAAAAGCCATACTTTTTTTACCGTATTCGTACCTATCGTACGTTATTTCCCGTTTCCAAATAAACATGTCGATGTTTGCGATTTTCTTCGCCTGTTTTCTTTCGGCTTTGGCCCAAGCGACTTCTCGGGAATGTTGTCCGTCTTGTTCGGTTCAGTCCATAGATCCACTGAACTTGGATCAAAAAGCTCAAATCAGAAGCAACAGTGATATCATCCAGCAGATCCGCGAGAATCCACGTATGGTCTACAACGAAACCTACCAGAGGGCCATCGTCATCCTTACACGCCGACAGCAGCTTCAGATACAGAGGAACTTTCCCGAGCAGTTCATGTCGAGAGCGGAATTCCAATCGGCTCTGCCGGGGAGTGTAGACGGTAGGAGTAGAAGGGAGACCACGAAGTCCCGTGTCTGTATGCCAAAGAGCAATACATTCCCCCTGATTGTCGCTGTGATGCATGATGGACGACCTGTGCAAATCATACAGGTAACAAACATATCAGCACTTCTGCTTCTTTTCCCACGATCCTCTATACTAAGGAATCGCGTTCACAGGATTCATCAGCACAGCTACGAAGTGCGAGAAACCAGGAAGAAACTTTCGATGACATTTATTTATTTTATTTTTTGGAAAAGCGTAGGAAGTTGCAACCCAAAATTTGTTTGCTTTATAAAAATTGGGTTTATAATTATTAATTATAATAAATGTACTAGTCAAAATAATAGGTCAACTTTATTCTTAGCAATAATAGCAATATTTGACTGCTAATCCATTTTTATAAAAAAACAATTTGGATGAAGCATTTTTTGCTGCAACAGCTAGTATCCCCCCGTCCACATTTTTTAAGTTTTCCTGTTTATCATGGAGGTGTATGTGTCTACAACACCATCACAACTTGTTTTCCCACAACAAAATTGACAGGCTTTTGCTTAAAACGCAAAGCAGTTCCGACCCTCTTCACCCGAAATTCCGAAACGCTCGAGGTCACTTGGTTTGTTGATAAACGGGGTTTTGACGTCATCCTGAGAAGAACACAAAACGGCCTGTGCAGTATTGAATGGAAAATATACGTAGTTCATCATTCCTGTTTTGTCCTTGTAATTCAAAATACAAACGTGAAAAACACTTCATGTAATGTGACAATAATCTACTAATATTACCTATTTTGTGAAAAAACGGTGAAATTTTGGCTCACAATGAAGCTCTTTTAAAGTAAATACTGGTGCATAGCGACGGATGGTTTTGTCACGGAACGAACGGCATTCACAGCAGTCTGTGTACAGCAGTGGGAACGGTCCCTGCGGGCCGTAGTTTCCACGTGTTTGAACATCGGCCGGTACAAGAAAAGAAAATGTTTCTGCTCTTTTTTTTTCATGGTGTCTGCAGGTAAAGCACATACAACCACACATCTACTGGGCACGTCACTGGCTTTTTGCACGAGAACAATTCTTCAAAAAACACCATCGAAAAGAGACGGTTTTTGGTGTTTTTTGCGTGTAAACGTATATGGAACTGCCGACCGTGTTTACTCGTGTTTTTCAGGATTGCGTCACGGGGTCACGCGCATATCATGAATACCTAATGAGCGTTTCAGAAATCGCGAAAATTTCATTTTCGAAAACCGCACTTTTGCGATTTATCCACTTAAAACGGACAATTTGAAATAAACAGCGGTCAAGGTGGATTCTAGCTCTTTAACGGCCTTATTATTATTATTATTATTATTATTATTATTATTATTATTATTATTAAGGTATATGTAATTTATCCATGGGATTTTTACGTAGATGCCGGACCAGGAGGACTACCAGTGGATCTTGGACGAGTCGTGTTCTTCCTTCCAACCTACACAACTCCCCACAGACTGGGAATGCGGAACTGATCAGCGAACGGTGCCTGCTTTATTCATCTACTTAGACGGAGACTACAGATTTGCTTGGTTCCACGTGGTCGTGGAAAGCTGTGTCACGTTGGGATAGTTTCTGCACCGACGGCCGTGTGGCCAGGGGTACCGTGGCCGAGTGGTTTTGGTCATTGACTCGCAATCATAGGTGAAAACTTGGGGCTGCGGTATACCTGTGCCCTTGAGCAAGGCACTCAACCACACTTGCTCCATCCTTCGGAACTCGGATGTAAAGCTGTTGGTCCAGTGTGTTGGGTAACAGTAACGCACTTTAAAGATCCCAGAGCATTCTTTCGCATTCTTTCCCCGGTGTCTCTGGCCATTTATAATTCTTCACGGGTTTCCTCACGCTTGCGAGTGACAGTGCAATGGGCACTTTAGAGGAATCGTTGGTATGAATACCAGAAAGTAATATTAATAATAATAATAATAAAGTTTGTGAACATGTTTTCTCATTGCTTGACGCTTGCCTCCTGTATATAGATGGCCGCTGCACAAAGGGATTATAATCATGTTCTAAGAGTTTCACCAGGAGTCGTTTTTAAAATTTATTTTAAGATCTCTACTACATCAAAATATCTCATTAATGTTTACATTAATGTTTTCAAGATATCTCAATGTTTTCAAGATACATGTACAACATGTGTCTAAATGTTTCCAAGATATATGTTTCTAAGATACGTATCTTGAATTAGGGATGTCTTGAATTCGAATTTCAGCTATCTGTAAAATAATGCATTAAGAGTTATCTCGAAATGGATTTCAAGATATCTCTTAAAGTTTTAGAAATATCTCTAAATCGTTATAGGCCTATAGTGATATCTCTTAATCGTTTTTAATATTTCCGTATCGTTCTACTTTTAGAAATTTAGGGATATATCTCGAAATGTTTTTGGAGATCCTGAAATGTATTGGGAGATTTCGAAATCGAAAAGATTTCGAAATCTTAAAAATATTTCGAGATTATCTCTAAACACTTTTGACGATGTCGTTGATGTGAATAAATATCTTATGCTTCCTGGCATGGGGTCTATTTCACTAATGCTTACGATCCATACCTAAATACGGCGCTCTGTAAGTGCCATCCCACGTGTTTGTGGATACCTATAATCGCCAAGATGACTTGTAACGTGGGACGTGGAATAAGTAGACTTGGTGAGATATTATTGCCAAGTCGACTTCCTGAGATCAATAAGTCGACTTGTTTGCGAGATAATTTATGTTGCAAAGTCGACCTCCTGATTAGACCTGAAACGTAATGACGTCACGCAATGTTTACCCATGGAGGAAGGAAAGACCGCAATGTTTCTCGTTATAGCTAGCGCTCTTCAAGGGACCGAAATAATTTGAGCTTATATATCCAGAGAGCGCTATAACAAGTGCGTACACAATGCAGAGAATAATGGCTGGGACTTAGAAAAAGGAGCTTTATATCGAGAGGAGCTTTATATCAGGGGGTGTTATAACGAGAGTTTACTGTATTGCAATGTATAAACAAGTTCTTGAGAGTCACATGAATGCCCCTATATAATTCCGAGTTCGCATCACGGGTGTTGCCGCCGTTTTGTTTGTTTCAACTGTATTTTTTGTTATTATATTTGATTTATATTTTTTTCTTGATATGAATGTTTTGCACTGAGAAATAATAAATGAAATTTTAAAAATGTTGATTTTTGCGCTTTATTGATTTTTGTGCGATTTTAGGTGTCCCTTTGGGGCTTGCATAATAACGAGTTGCTCGATCAAAATGGCGGACATTGTAGATTTTCATCCGTTGTCATCAGCTCGAAGAGTAATCGTAAGTACAACTGAAAGAACGATCCGGTGTAAGTTAAAGCATCTCGAACGCCCCTAATCTCGTTGATGTTTTGTTGGATGATTTTGTCCGAAAGTGAATAGTAGGACATGATTATTATCATGATAGTAATAAACCTTTACGTCGCGTTCTCAATGCATTATGGGATTGGATGACAAAATTGCCCGGCCAAATGTGCATAAACCGTACCTATGAGGCGGACACCAACTAGGCAACTTTTTTACTCATTTTCACGAAAACCAAAAAGAGTTCAAGAATCAACCTCCCACCACTTTATCTTTGACACATATCAAACATACTGACAAACATGTCCCGAAACAGAAATGTTGCAAATGCGATAAATAATCGGGGATTCCCTTCGTATCGGTAGTCCGAGTACCACGCTCGCAGCTAGCTCGGTATATGCGCTATGCAACACACGCCGTATCACGCCTCGGACTCGCAGTGCCGATACGGCGTGTGTTGCAGGGCGCATACCGAGCTGCGAGCGTGGTACTCGGACTACCGATACGAAGGGAATCCCCAAAGATTTCTCGCATTTGCAACATTTCTGTTTCGGGACATGTTTGTCAGTATGTTTGATATGTGTCAAAGATAAAGTGGTGGGAGGTTGATTCTTGAACTCTTTTTGGTTTTCGTGAAAATGAGTAAAAAAGTTGCCTAGTTGGTGTCCGCCTCATACTTCATAGGTTTAATTAGTCAGTCAGCTTTCCTTTCATACAGTGGATTGTTGTCATTTTGCCCGGAAATTAGAATCACGCACAAAAATGTCCTCCTAGTTGTGTCCTGCAGTGGTTTCAGATGTCCATGATTGGAAAATGATTGAAAGAAAATACTTACAACACCGTTTTTGAAGCAAAATTGTTCTCCCAAATGCAAACTGACCGACAGATTTCCTCGTTGACGTGTTTTAATTCTGCAGTTGAGAACCAGCCGGAACCTAGCACGAAATTCGGGCCGGAATTTCGGCTGGCCGGATTTTGTACATATTGTTATTTTTACGGCTTCCGGAAATGCTCGAAAGGTCGACGGAAAGTTAGGCACAATTCTACGCACAGATGCCCCGCTTTTCAAATGATTTTGTAAAATCGTAAAAAGAAAAAGATTCGAAGTTTTCCCATGACCAAATCTTTCGGGGCGCTTATAAAATAAACTTGAGGATATTCTTTACCAATTAGAAGAAAAAAATTGTGGAATTTTTCCTTTTTACGATTTTACAAAATCATTTGAAAAGCGCGGCATCTGTGCGTAGAATTGTGCCTAACTTTTCATCGACCTTTCGAGCATTTCCGGAAGCCGTAAAAATAACAATATGTACAAAATCCGGCCAGCCGAAATTCCGGCCCGAATTTCGTGCTAGGTTCCGGCTGGTTCTCAACTGCAGAATTAAAACACGTCAACAAGGAAATCTGTCGGTCAGTTTGCATTTGGGAGAACAATTTTGCTTCAAAAACGGTGTTGTAAGTATTTTCTTTCAATCATTTTCCAATCATGGACATCTGAAACCACTGCAGGACACAACTAGGAGGAAATTTTTGGGTGTGATTCTAATTTCTGGGCAAAATGACAACAATCCACTGTATGAAAGGGGTACCTTCTGTCCCTACGGGATACCCGTAGGGACAGAATCATTCTGTCTAAGGTTTAATATGCACATTTGGCCGGGCAATTTTGTCATCCAATCCCAACGTATGATAGCCTAAATTGTTTTTCTTCTTGATCAAATATACATAAAAAAAATACTGTATTAGTACCCTACATACTACCACATAGTAATTATTATATACCTCATGCGTAGATTCCAGTCATCTGATTGGTTAAAAGTGGGGGCATTGAATCGGCTAGACCCGGCGCGTATGCCAACTGGTCAATAGTCTTTGCCATGCCCCGGGCATAGTCATTTAGCGGGTTCCGGACGCGCGCATTACATGTGTTAGCATAGCTATAGCTGTGCACCAACTATGCAGCTGTGCGCTTCACGTAAACATTCATCAGGACGGTAATGGCGGAATCTCGACGTCATTTTGTCTGTCGTAGATGATGAAGTCCTTAAGAAAGTAAGAGAAGTGGCCTACAGTGAAAACTGTGTCAGGTGAAATGTGCTACTAAAGTGCCAGGTGATTATGCTACAATGTTTGCTGTAAATATACAACTTTTCCGCCGTAGACCAGCTTCCGAAATCGAAACGCGAAGGACCACTGTCATGACTGTATGATGTCTCGTTACTTTTAACCAACCAGATGACAACAATCTACACATTCGGTATATAAAACAAATATTGACTGCTGTTTATTCGGGTCATGGTTAAGATTATAGGCCCTCGGTGATCTCGAAGCCATGACTATGCCCCTCGGCTTCCGCCTCGGGACATAGTCATGGCTTCGAGATCACCTTGGGCCTATAATCTTAACCATGCCCCTCATTGCAGTCAATATTTGTATAGTATTGCTACAAACTGTGAAAATGCCCATAGCATATAGGTCTACCTTTGGCAAATATTAGATCACAATAAGACACAAAATCCAACCAGAAGCCAGGGGCACATGGGGCAGGGGACCAAAACATGCGCATTGAGAAAAAAATACCATACACGGTTTGCCAGTTAAGACTCCATGCTCGTCTAAATGTACAGTATACTATGTAGAAAAACATTAACTTTTACAAAAATGTATGAAATTTAAAAGAGTTGGCCAGTTGATTCCACCAAGTTAAAGGCACAGGCTCGTCAGCAATGCGCGCACGCCAAATTCGTGCCACGAATTACGCAGCTCCATAGAAAAGGCGTGGAGCTGCGTATTTCGTGGCACGAATTTGGCGCGCATTGCTAACGAGCCTGTGCCTTTAATTCTTAAAATCTGTGATTGAAACTGCTGATCATCAAAAATTGAAAACACACTCTCCGTTTTCAGGGGTGCAAGTCCAGCTACCAGATGGGAGCCTTATGTTTGATACAAAAGGATCAGGCATACTAGAACCAAGTGAGGCACTTTGAACTGTGCACTGCATGTCAACAAACATCGGGCTTAACAGCACACTTTGACCAAGGACGTGCCGTATGAACCAGTACGTGTAAAGCATTCACTTGCAGCTGAATTCCAGCGATGAGTAACAGTACTAATAATTGGCTACATAAATATGCGTGCGGTAACTGTACCAAGACATTCAGAAGGAGTGATTACTTAAAGATACACATGAGAACCCATACCGGTGAGCGGCCGTTTGCATGCAGTCACTGTGATAAGACATTCACACAAAGCCAATGTCTCAAAATGCACATAAAAACCCATACTGGTGAGCGGCCATATGCATGCAGCTACTGCGGCAAAACATGTACACAGAGTAGCGACTTGCAGAAACACATGAGAAGCCATACTGGTGAGCGGCCATATGCATGCAGCCAATGTGATAAGACATTCACAAGTAGTGATAGCATGAAGAGACACATGAGAAGCCACACTGGTGAACAACCGTATGTATGCAGCCACTGTGATAAGGTATTCACAAAGAATGGTGACTTGAAAAGACACATGAGTATTCATAATAAACGACTATTTGCATGCGGCCTCTGTGATGAGGTCTTCTTACAGAGCGATTACTTGAGGAAACACATAAGACGCCATACTGGTGAGCGGCCGTTTGTATGCAGTCACTGCAATAAGACATTCATACAGAATGCTGACATGAAGGCACACATGAGAACCCATACTGGAGAGCGGCCATTTGCATGTAGCCTCTGTGATAAGACATTTGCATTGAATGGCAACTTAAAGACGCACATGAAAACCCATAGTGGTGAACGGCCGTATGTGTGCATTTACTGTCATAAGCCATTTACAGAGAAAGGCAACTTGAAGATACACTTAAGAATGCATACTGGTGAGCAGCCATTTGCATGCAGTCACTGTGATAAGACATTCAAACGGAATGGCGACCTGCAGATGCACATGAGAATCCATACCGGTGAGCGACCATATGAATGCACCCACTGTGATAAGACTTTCACGCAGAGCCACTGCCTCAAAATGCACATTAAAACCCATACTGGTGAGCGACCGTATGCATGCCGTCACTGTGATAAGACGTACATACAAAGCCATAGCTTGAAGGTGCACATGAGCATCCATACTGGAGACCAGTCATACGAATGCAGCCGCTGTAACAAGACTTTCACACGGAATAGTGACTTAACGAGACACACGAGAATCCATACCGGCGAGCGCCCATATACATGCAATTACTGTAATAAGACATTCACAGAGAGTGGCCACTTGAAGACGCATATTAGAACCCATACTGGTGAGCGGCCATATGTATGCAGCCACTGTGATAAGGCATTCACAGAGAGCGGTACCTTGAAGAGACACACGAAAACCCACACTGATAATAAGCAACCTTAATATTAATCTTATGCACTTTAATTAGGGAATAAAAGTGGGTTTGGCCAGTCTTAAACATATGTTTGAAACCAGATAGGGGCCTGGATGAGTGATAATAGTCCGAACCGCAGGGGGTGGTGCAGTGCAGGGAAAGAGGGGGAGGGAGGGGGTGGGGGTGGTCTGGGACAATTGTCCAATGGATGAATTGTTTTAAGGTTCTGTCATTAACAATACATTAATTTTTCTATAATGTGCTGTATGTAAAAATGAAATCTAGGACAGGTCAGTCCACACTTGAACTTGCATCCCAAAATTAAGCGGATCACTAAGTAAAAATGTGTTGTTTACGACTTAGAGGTCCTGAAATGGTATTCTTATCAATTATACCATAGCGCTGTGCAATTACTCCATTCAGTTAGTCATAGAAAATCGTAGGCCTATTTGAAAGTTGTTTTGGAAGTTAAAAATCAAGGTACAGTAAACTCTCATTATAGCGCTCTTAAAGGGACCGAAATAATTTGAGCTTTATATCCAGAGAGCGCAATAACCAGTGCATACACAATGCAGAGAATAATGGCTGGGACTTAGAAAAAGGAGCTTTATATCAGAGGGTGTTATAACGAGAGTTTACTGTACTTTTATGCTGGAAGGAATATGCATATTCATTAGCAAAGTTGTGATGTCACAGTAAGCAAACAGGAAATTCAAACAGCTGTGCTCAAAAGATTCCACTATTTTCTCCAACTTGCTGAAACTTTTGCAACTCTTGGCTGTTTTGTTTTTATGTTGCCAATTGTAAGCCATGGGGTGGAAACTGCAGCAGTTTCCCCCGATTCCCGTTTTCTCTGGTATATTGACTTAAAGCGATTTCCAAAACGGCGCCTTCGTTCTGTTGGTTTCTGTGAGAAAATGTTCAACGTTGAGCAATGCTACCTATTATTAATCAAAATGAAAAGTAGAAGGCCGCCTTGAACAATCCATCAGCCAAGACTGCATTTAAACTCATTTCACATTTCTTCAGGCCCTTTAAGATTTGACTTTTAATAGTCTGATATTTAAAGGAAGGGACAACACTTGCAAAGGGCATCCTCTTGCAACAGTGCCCCTTTAAAGCACTCCCTAACTCCTGCGTACAGTGGCCCTGTTGAAAAAGGCCCCATTTGGCGGTGGGACTAGCGACAGAAATCCTGTCGCCTCTGCTGGACCAATCAGGACGCTTGCAGTGCATTGTAGCACGATTGCAAGCATTCAAATGTCACGCGCGCAGATTGTAAACACCGTGCACGCATGTGATACATGTACTCGGTAATGCTGGCCGTTGTCCGCGTCGGCGATTGGCTGCTATTTAAAGCATACTGGGGAATCCGTTCCATTACATTCGTCAGCATGCATCCCTGTTATTAATTTGAAAAACTGCGGAGTAAATAAGGTTCGCCGTTTGAAAGTTTGGTAGGAATGGGACAGTCATAAGGAACGGAACCCAATACAATTTTTGGAAAGTATAGAAATTGTTTCTTTTCGGCATAACATGACCGAATTGATTAAATTACATTAAAATGACTCGGGCGTGAGTTGGCTCAAGACAACAGCCGGCTCGCTCCACAGATTTGCGTGTATTTCCTCAGGGTATTGTCACGTCGCTTTGCAGAGTGGAAATTCCCTGAGATCTCAGGATGGCAAAGGGTTGCCTAATTCAGTACACTTCATGTAAGTTGCAGTTCAGCGCTCGGACTTGAGAGGGTGTGGGTCACATAGTATATGGTAGTAGTCCAGGGGCCAATTTCATAGAGCTGCTCTCAAGCATGAAAAATTGCTTAAGCATGAAAAAATGAGGTTACTGGCAAAACTTTCATGTGATTGTTGTGGTAATGAAACAGTCCTCTAACACTAATCATACACTGTTTCTATCACATGAAGATTTCACTGGTAACATTCTCTACTAAGAAAGAGTTTTTTTGTACTTAAGCTAATTTTTGTGCTGTAATATCACATTTTTAACATAAGGATGAGAGTTTTGAAATAAAATTGGCTCTCAGCACCCCCTACAAATGTTCTGGATCCACCTATTATTAATACATCAGTAATATTTTTGATTAAATTCGCCAGTAAAGTTTTCCAAACGAGTGTTGTCTCTTTCTTTAAAGACCCAATGTATCATTTGCAATGTTGTGGAATTCCTGAATAATGACATTACATCTAAAGAGGAATCTTTGCAAACTAGCCTGCAGAAATTTCAGCTACAAAGATGCATCATTGCTTCAGAAAAACCTTACAAATCCATACATGGTTTTTGTGGTAGGCCTAAATGAATGGTGGGAAAAATGTGTGTGCACACATCACATAATTCACACACAAAAAAATCAATTGTTAATGTCTTATTACAGAAAGTGCCATCTTGGACAGAAATAATTTCGTGGTGTTCGTTACCATTTCTATCCACAATTTGGGTAGGCCCCAAGTTTTCTCTTGTCCATCAATGAAGTAAAATTTTTAATTTCGAATGGTCAGCTGAGGGCAGTATTTACATGTAACGGCAGCTGAACGATTCACGGAGCATGCTGTGCAAGATAATGGTGCAGTATACATACCGCGGTACAGGTGTCAAAGATCTTGTCGGGGTCGTAACAGTTCAGTTACGTTTACGTTTGGGTGCTGTGAATGACAAGTGCAGTACTGTATACTGTAGCTAAAGTAAAGGTTGGAGCTGGCATTCGGCCCCGGCATTCGGCAGTACATTGACATTGTTGCAGTTTCAACCTAGTAGTAGGCGGTTGGACTTGGCTTGGCTTGCCTTGCCACCCATCAGGTACGTACATAAGACGCCTACATTATACATGTAGAGTGCTAGTTTAAACTTAAGTTTAAAGGAGTGTGACCAGATTACATTTTTTCTTCCATACTTTTCCTGGGCTTTAATACCTCATGGGTCCTGAGATTTTTATATCATAACATCCGTCATATTTTTCTCATTACGAATCTGAAACTCCCGCGCTTCTAGGCCGCATATTTCCGAGGATATATCGTCGAAAAACCACCAAAGTTTTGTAAACTAATTTATCGGGAGCAGACGGCAGCGAAACGGAACGGTGGAATGGAACTTCAAGTCGTATGACTGCACATACATGCATGTGTGCATGTTCCATCATTCCGTTTCACCGTTCCGCATTTTACCAACATCCAATGTGGGCATAGTCGTCGGGTCTGTGAGGCAGGGGCGGATCCAGGAATTTTTCCAGGAGGGGGTTTTGCCACTAGGTCGGGGTTTTGCCTGTAATTTTTTTATGTCCGCTTGTTTCGGACTGGCGGACACACACAAAATGCATTACTTTATTTTTTATTTATATACCACATCCAACAGCGGAGGGAACGCCAATTACAGGAATGGCGGAGCAAGTGTGGTTGAGTGCCTTGCTCAAGGGCATAGTTACCACAACCCGTCACGGCCAGGAATCGAACCTACATTCTAGTACTAGCACAGGAACTTAAGTTCGACGCACTAGACCGCTCGACCATATTTGTTGGTGTCGGAGCAGGGAGGGGTTTTGACCCCCAAAACGCCCCCTCTAGATCCGCGCCTGGTGAGGTCACCATGCTATTCATCAGCCATTGTTCATCATGGACCTGGCAACTATGCCGATATTTAAGTTACACATCGTTGACCCCATGCACACTTTGAGATAATGCCGTTTTCAACAGTTTTGTCAAGTTAAAGTCTGTGTATAGAGCATGACATAAAAATAGTTTTTAAAAAAAACTTGAAATTTTCTGGTATTTTTTTTATATAGGCCTACATTGAAAAAATATTTGAAGGAAATTACCTCCTGGAATCAACAGATCATCCAATTCTAAAATATACTTCCCAATTGCAATCTGTATTTATGTATTTTTTCGTTGCAGTTTGTTGAGGTAGACAAATAAGAAGAAACATAATGGGGCTTATAGAGCGACTCATGAGCCTTGGAGTGTGCAGCGTGAGGTCTGCTAATCTACCAGGGATTACTTATCGTGGTAAGAATTCACTGGTCCCCACGGAGATGCCGTGTGCAAAGTCTGTATGCGACAGAGAAAGGATGGCTGCACAACTTTATCAGCATTTAAAGGGGCATGTCCGGATAACATTTTAGCCTCCTGTATTTCCCAAGGGTGTTAAAATGTTGATGTACTCTTTAATTTGTTATATTTTTCTCATTCTAAAATTTCACGCTCTCTGTACATTTTCAAGGATATCGTTAAAAAGAACAGGCGTTTCGTAAACAGTGGTCTTCTTTTTTTTAGTTATGAAAATTGTTGGAGTTAGGCTGCGGTGAATCTGGTGCAAGACCAGTTCTGACATGGTTGATTACACTGCTCCGTGCTCAGTCATGTGTGACCGTAAATTGGATTTCGTGGTGTCATAAGAAAGAGGACATCATTAGCTAATAGATGGTGGTTGCAAATTTCCATAATATTTAGCCATCTCCAAGAAATTAACAAATTAATCTCGGTTTCCCTTTTAAAAAACACCCTGTAGTATGATAATGCGCATTGTAAAGTGCATTGAGATTTCAAACAGTGACTATAATGGACGGAGGAAGGAGCCGAGTATAACATTTGTACCAAAGCCTGTTGCTACAGTTACACCAATATAATCAGGATTAAGCATTAAAGTTTGCTTGAAAATATTAAACGACACATCAAATAAGAAAAACTAACAAGAGACAGATATATTCTTCTATACTTTGGATGCAGATGGACTCAAATTCTGACTTGGATTATTTTTACAATTTTTCTCTTGGCCAGGTGTGTATACGAGTACATCGTCTGCTGCTGTTCAGAAACTCGTACCGAATGAGTATGATGGGCCTTTGGTCAAGACGTCCATTCCAGGACCCAGGTCGCAGGTACATTGGTTACTTGCTGCATCTTTCTATAAATTAGGGGTCCATGTTTGGTGTCCCCCGTTACATTTGACATCTTGGTTTTGTAAATTCAGGACACATTATTTAAATACTTTATATCTCAAAGAGTGAGTATACATAAAGTACAATTCATAAAAAAATGGTTTGTAAGCCATTTTAATGATTCTTGCATGAAAAATAACATGTGGGGTGTAACGGGGCCGGGACACCAAAATGGACCCCTAATTTATAGAAAGACCCTGCTTACTGAGCTTGGGCAAATCTTGGGTTGATTACCATGCACGGACACCTAGGATTTTCCTTGTTACGAGATATACCATGTAAAAATGTTTATTTAATAAAAACGCAAAATCTTTTTACTAGTGGGTAATCGTGCATTGTAATCATTCCCAAATCTTCTCTAAAGTCGATTAAATTCATTTAGAAGTTCTGAATTAGAATTCTTGACTTGCAGCTTTGGGTGGAAAACTTGGTGTTGTGGGTTCGATACCCAGTCGTGGTATGTGTGCCCTTGAGCAGGGTACTTAACCACAATTACTCCTTCCTTTAGAAGGAATACATTGTTAATTTCAAAATGGCAAGCTATTTCTATTGTTCTCCACAATTGTTTGTGCCAAAATGTCAGTGATATGATATGACCTCTGCAGAAAAAGATAAAGGTCTGGAATATGGTTGATTGTCTATTTGTATGCCCATTAATCTTTAGTCCAAAGTTCTATATGAAATGATATGTAAGTGAACTTTAATAAGGTGTCTATGTACACGTCTGGGTCTCTACATACGTAAGTCAGTCTCGGGTTCGAATCCTGAGGGAAACCTGAGGGAGTAGACCACTGTGCGTCATAGCTCAGCTGGTAGAGCATCTGCCCAGTGTATCTGGGGTCTTGGGGGGAAACCCATGTGCCCAGTGAGTCAGTGGTCTCTGGTTCGAATCCTGATAAGGTCCACATTACTTTTATCTCATCTCTCATCTCATGTTTGACTGATTTTACAATTTGTAAAAACTTGTTTAAGCCATTCATGATGTGTCCACCTCCATATCTGATTACTGACTTCATTTTAATAATGATAATAATAATGAATATTTGTAATGCGCCGGTATCCATCAAAAAGATGCTCAGTTTGAACTGTTTTATCTTGTTTGCTTACAGGAACTTATGAAGAAATTAGACCAAATAACAATGGTAAGAATGTAAAGATATGTCCGTACTCGGACCCATTTTCACCTAGAAAAGTACATTTTAATAAAAAATTCTTAGCCTTTGTACGAGATATCACTATAAAACAAAATTTGATATACACGCTGTAAATATACGTATACATACACTTTCGCCACTAATTCTTCCTAATATCACAAGATAATGTCCCAAAAAGCTTTCGAGGAAACATGATTTTAGCAGTGACAATTATAATGCCCGTTTTTCTTATACTTTTTTTTGATGACATTGCACTTAATTTTTATTAATCTGTAAATATAAATTTTTGATTCAAAAGCTACACGTAGTAAATTCAGCAAACTGAAATTATCTACATTTTCTGCATTTTTTAGCAAGGTGAATTGGCCTTGAGCCCGGACAATGCTTTCAATATTCAAGGTTCGCTCATTCTGTAAGTGCATGATGGAAGGTATTGTACTACATACAATAAAGTAATTTGTATCTTGTTCAATGACTTTCTATACTCTGGGTACATTTACACTTGAATTTGATACATGCCTCATGTCCGGGAAGAAACGCAAAAGTCATTTTCCTCAAAATTATGCTTTTCTTAAGCACGACATTAAAATATGGAAGGTCATATGGGTCCAACGTGTGACATTTTTTTGTCCCCGTTACACCTGACATACTGCTATTTGCCATACAAGAATCATTAAAAATGCCTTCAAACCATATTTTTATGAATTGTATTTTATGTAATCACTCCTTGAAATAGAAGGCATTTAAAGAATATGTCCTGAATTTACAAAATACAACATTTTACAAGATGTCGGATGTAACGGGGAAAGAAAAAGTGGACCCCAAATTTATAGAATGACCAATATCTCAGTGAATTTTCAAGATATCCTCATGACATTTTGAAGGTAGGTTTAGCATTCTACAATGTCGGTTCATTAAATATACCCGGCTGCATTCTTGAAAATGTTGACTTTGTCCATGTTTTTTGCAGACATGATCATAATGATATGAACCAACAAGCACTGCCCTGTAGATTAGTGAAGCCTTTATGAATTCAGCACTATGCATACAGATGCTCTCCTAATTCTATAAGAGATTAAATCCTCGCTGAACACCTGCCCTAATGAGGCCGAGCTAACCAGCCAGGAATCGATAAGAACTGGTGATTGGACGGTTGCTAGCTGATAATTACATTGAAGGGCTCAGGGGGCCAATTTCATATTGCTGTCGAGCACAAAAATCTGCTTAGCTCAGAATACATTTGCTTTGTAAAATGAGTTTCCAGCCAAAATTGTACGTCAAATTATGTTCTTAGAAACAGTAGCAGAATACAGTAAATACACATCATTTAATATGATTTTGGCTGGCAACAAATTTTTGCAAAATAAAGCCAGTTATGTTGGAAGCTACATGTATTTGTGCATTGAGCAAGTAAATCTCAAACTCTGGATACCTCAACATTTGTATCCATCCCTTGAGTTTCGACTTGACAAGATTGTACTTTAAGAAAATGTATTTTTGTGCTTAAAGGCACAGGCTCGTCAGCAATGCGCGCGCATCAAATTCGTGCCACGAAATACGCAGCTCCATGCCTTTTCTATGGAACTGCGTATTTTGTGACACGAATTTGGCACGCGCGCATTGCCGACGAGCCTGTGTCTTTAACAGTGCCATGGTCTTGTGAACGTACTGATTAATTATTTTCTTCTAAACTCCACGGCTTCAATCTTCCAACTGACAAAATGGCAGCCTCGTTTCAAATCTCGAGCCATTGTATTACACGTCTTTTTATTTGCAAATTTTATCACAAAAGAAAACACTGAGAACTCTCGTTTTTGATGAAAATTTGAAATTCCTCTTTTTTGTCCCAGAATGTCGGATCCATCCAGTATTTTGCGGACTTCAAGGCCAGTCTTGGTAATTACTTGGTGGATGTCGATGGCAACAGACTGCTGGATCTATTTATGCAAATTGCAGCCATTCCGATCGGTGAGACACTGAACTGCATTCATTAAAATCAGATGCGATTCATCAGGCTCGAAAGAGCATCAGATGTTAGAGTACAGTGGTTTGGGGGCGAAATGGCACTTGGGCAAAATGGTTTTGGGGCGAATTGAATTTTCGTCTCAAAATGTTATTAAACTAAATGTTGAGGAGACGAATGGAGAAAGCACAAAATGAAACAAATGACCAGCTTTACATCTTAGAGATCACTGCGCAGCTGAAAATGTGTGCAGTTTCTGTTTAGCATGTCACAGGTGTACATAAGGCCAATTGCAAATTGTTGGTAAATTGGTTTGTGACCAATGATTGTTTTCTTTCTATGGAATCTTTGCAGGCTACAATCATCCAAGAATCATTGATGCACTCAAGGACCCGGATAATCTGGTGAGTGACACCCCTTATGGTTAATGAGATGCTTGTTAGCTGTGCCCTGGACTATCGATTAACGCCTAACCAAGGCTATACCAAAGAATGCATTTGTTAAAAAAGGTTTATCTTAAAGTAGCTTGAATATAGAATTGAATGCAAAATGTTGGCACGGTGATGACCTTTGACCTTGTCTTTACCTTACAGCATACCTTAGTGAACAGACCAGCTCTCGCAGTCTTTCCTGGTGAACAGTATCCAGACTTGATAAAGCAGGCGTTTTTATCTGTAAGTCATGTTTTTTACCGAAATGACCGGACACTTGTTACATTTCAGGCCGTCCCGGCTACGAGCGTATATTGGAAATTTGTACACAGGGTTTTTAGAAAGGCATGTTGTCACATAATTTGTAACCCTTTTTGGGCCCAAGTTATCACTTCAGAACAATTGAAACTTATTTCTTTTATTTTGAGACCAGCCAAAGGTATTTTCTGGAAAATATGGTCTGTGTTACCAAAATACCCCCTTAACCTTGGGAAGACTCGGTCTGTTTCCATTTGACAGTGTGCTCCCAATGGATTGACTCGTGTCCAGCCCATGATGTGCGGTGCTTGCTCCAATGAGAATGCAGTCAAACAAGCATTTCTGTGGTATCGGGTAAGTCTTCAAATCGCTTTGGTTTAAATCTTGCTTTATGTAGGCACTCTTGGAGATAGAAGGCATTAAAGAGTGTCCTAAATTTACAAAATCCTATATTTAGGTGCAGTTCATAAAGTCGACATACTATCCTGTTGTTGCTATGTGGTGCACACCAATACCTAGCAACCAACAGTGTGGTGACTTTATGACATTCTCTCCTACCGCGAAGACGGTATTGATTCTGTACTTTACATCTGCTCCTTGTAACAAAAATTGAGTATGGTTATCTGGATACTAAATGTGCATACAAAGAAGTATGTCAGTACATTGAATGTCATTCGTGTGAAACATGCAAAAGCCAATTTGACCCCTAAAGTTATAAAATGACATTGCTCAATTTCAGAAAAAGAATGCAGAGCTTCAGGTTGAAACTGTCGCTCATATCGGTTTGAGTTTAACTTAGTGATGTATCACATGTTAATGCACTTATCAATAGGCCCTTTGCACCGGCTATACACCAATCCGGTAATAAGCTCGTCTTCCCTGTACATCCGCCATAGCTGGGGGGCTTCAACTGGATGAACTGTATGTTTTTGCTGTTGCTGAAGCATGCATTTGTTTACTTCAAACAAGTTGCGCGTCTTTGTAGGTTGTGTACGCGAAGGCGGGCGCGTCGCGTGTTTGCGAAGGAGGTGGGTCGCGTGCACGCGGCCGGAGGGGGCACATTCGTGCATGTAATGGATGAGCGCTTTTCATTCTAACAGCAACACAAAACGCACAGCACATGCACTGGACGCCCGGACAAAACCAACTTCATAGTAGCTCCAACGTCATGCTCGCATATGAAAGGAAGTATATTTGCTTACATTTGTTTACAGAGAAAGAAAAGGGGAGGTCCTCCAACCGAAGAAGAGATAGAAGCGGCCATTACGGGACAGGTGAGTCTGTAGGGGTACATTGGTCGCACTTTACTGTTTAAAGTTAATCAAAAATTAGTTTTCACAACAACATTGCAACTTTAAAGACTTTAAAGACGGATTACTTGATTGGACATTTATTAAAACCAGGAACAGCAGCATCACTTAACTAAATAATTGTGTTGATACATTTAGCCACGTAGATTGCAGTAATACTTCAGACAATCTGCAAAATACATGCATGGTTTTTGTGTTGAATAAATGGTTAAATAAAATTCTGCCGACACTTTTTTTTATGAAACACCTTCAGTTGGCACAAATGTACCATTTTACATCGGTACTATCGATACTTTTAGTCAGGTTTTTCTTAACTGATGAAGTAACATTTTGGTTCACTGCAAATGATGTACTGGGCTTTATTAAAAAGTTTTTTTTTTCAAAAAGGGTCTCTCTTTCATGTTTTCTCTCCAAGGAGCCCGGCAGTCCTCCATATACCGTCTTGTCCTTTATGGGGTCATTCCATGGACGCACTCTAGGTAAGCGGTACCGTGTTTGTAACAGTTTTCCAATTCTGTAACCTGACAGGTTGCCTGTCTATGACCAACTCCAAGTCTTGACATTCTAAGTCTTAACAATTCCTTCCATGTGGGTCTTTTTATGAAATGACTACTGATAATTTAGACGTTTCTCATCTAATAAGGACAAGTACTTGTGCACACTTTGATCGTTTTTTACCAGTCACAGATTATGATGTTAAGATTTTTGTAAACTCGGGTTCTAAGAAATCTTGTTCCTTGGATCCTATGCCAACTAATCTTGTGGTAGACTGTTTAGATGTTTTATTGCCAACTATTACCAAAATCATAAATCTGTCTTTGGTGTCTGGTACATTCCCCTCAGTTTGGAAAGAGTCGGTGGTTATTCCATTATTGTAAAAAGATAATTTAAGTTCCGCTGATTTTCAAAACTACCGTCCTATTAGTAATCTACAGTACATTTCCAAACTGACAGAAAGAGTAGTGTTTAATCAGATCCATAGTCACATGACCACCCATTCATTATATCCATTGCTACAATCGGCATATAGAAAGAATCATAGCACTGAGACAGCTTTACTGAAGGTACATAATGACATTTTAATGAAAATGAATTCACAATGTATCACATTGCTTGTACTTTTAGATCTTAGTGCTGCTTTCGACACGGTCGATCATACAATTCTTTTAGACCGTCTTTATTCCAGGATCGGGATAACCGGTGTAGCATTGGACTGGTTTAGGTCTTATTTGACAGGCAGGTGTCAGCGGGTTCTGTTTCAAGGAGCAGTCTCTGACCGGTTTGATGTGAATTGTGGTGTCCCACAGGGGTCCTGTCTAGGACCATTATTGTTCACCATATATGCTTCAGAATTATTTGACGTTATTGAAAAACATTTACCTAGTGTCCATTGTTACGCTGACGATACTCAATTGTATATGTCATTCAAACCAGGTAATATTACTGACCAGCAGCAAGCTGTTAGTAGTATGGAGAGTTGTATACACGCCATTCGCCAATGGATGTCACAGAACAGGCTAATAATAAATGATTCGAAAACTGAATTTATCATTATTGGGACTAGGCAACAACTATCGAAAGTGAATATTTATAATGTCAAAGTGGGCGATGTTAACATCTCACCAGTATTAACAGCTCGTAATCTTGGTTTTTGGTTTGATTCAAAGTTTAGTATGGCTAAACAAATCAGCAGTGTTTGTTCAATAAGCTTTTTTCATATTCACAATATTAGACATATCCGTAAATTTTTATCTAGAGACACCCTTAATATTTTGGTCCATGCTTTAATAACTTCCCGACTTGATTACTGCAACAGTCTTTATTCTGGCTTGCCAAAATCATACTTGGACAAACTACAACGTGTTCAAAATACAGCGGCAAGACTTGTATATGGTGCTTCTAGATACGCTCACGTTACCCCCATATTACAGAAACTACACTGGCTTCCCATTCCGGCTCGTATTCAATTTAAAATATTGTTACTGACATTTAAAGCATTTCATAACCAGGCTCCCAAATATCTTTGTGATCTATTAACAAAAAGGGCGAATTCCAGTTATTCCTTACGATCTCAAACTTCTAATCTGCTAAATCTACCCAGTGGAAAGATGTCAAAAACACTCGGTGACAGAGCATTTTTTGTAGCTGCACCCACTTTATGGAACCGACTGCCCCAAAATGTCCGCTCAGCTCAGACTCTTGCAGATTTTAAGCGTAAATTAAAAACACACTTGTTCCTCAGCGCATATGTATAAATGATTGATTGATCGATTTACATGTATGTTATCGTACTTTTTATGTGGTAATTAGTATCTTTTTAATTTAAACCAATTTCTTAGTTGTAGTGTAAGTACACTGTATTGTTATGCGCATTTGAACATAATTTCTTTTATGGAATTTGCGCAATATAAATTATTATTATTATTATTATTATTATAAATTAGGGGTCCAAAAGTGTGACATTTAGTGTCTCCCGTTACACCTGATATGTGTTATTTGTCGTACACAAATCATTAAAATGGCTTTTAAACCATTTTGTATGAATTGTACTTTATGTACTCACTCTTTGAGATGGAAAGTATTTAAAGAATGTGTCCTGAATTTACAAAAAACAAGATGTAAAATGTAACGGGGGACACCAACATTGGACCCCTAATTTATAGAAAGACCCATGTAGCACCCCTCAATCACACATAGCAATAACGCCGTTTGTAACAGTTTTCCAATCCCATAATCTAACATTGTAATTCCACCCTTCAGGTTGCCTGTCCATGACCAATTCTAAGCCAGTATACCGTCTTGACATTCCCTCCATGGGTTGGCCTGTAGCACCCTTTCCTCGGCTCAAATACCCACTGGAGGACTTCGTAGCAGAGAACCAGGCCGAAGAACAGAGATGCTTACAAGAGGTATCTCTTACGTAACAGAAGTTTCGTTGAATACATTGAACTTGTGAATAAAAAGGCACCGATCAACTAATCACTTTATAATCACCTTCAAAACTATTCCACTTCAGATAGGTACCATCAGGTGTGTTTTCTGTTACATTTTTCATTGTAAGGCCGCTCTGTCAGCAGTAAGTGTTGGCCATTGTTATATGTAAACTATTTATAAACAAACACAAATACAAAAGAACAAAATATTCAGAACAAAATGACACTGTAAATTGCACTTCAGGTTCGACATCAGATTGAGCGAGGTCTATCCATCAGCAGGGACGTAGCGGCCGTCATTATTGAACCGATTCAAGGCGAGGGTGGTGATAACCATGCCAGTCCTGAATTCTTCAGGCAACTACAACAAATATGCAAAGAGGTACAGTCCTTGCCTTCTTTATAGTGTAATAATAATAATGGGGTACTGTGGCCGAGTGGTTGGGTCACTGTCTTGCATCACTCTAGGGCGCGTTCAATAGCACAATACGTACGCCGGTATTAGTATTTTCATATACCTTCACTGTTGAAGGTATTGTCAGTATGCGTACATATTGTGCTATTGAACGCGCCACTGGTGAAAACATGCGGGTTGCGGGTTCGATACCCAGCCTTGGTACCTGTGCCCTTAAACACACTGCTCCATCCTTCGGAAGGGACGTAAAGCCGATAGTCTAGTGTGTTGTGTAACGCACTTAAAAGATCCCAGAGCACTCCTTCAGGAAGAGTAAGGGATTCTCAAGTGTCTCTGGCCTTTGGCTGCCAATGGTACCACCCACCTATGTATTTAAATGCTTCGTTGGAACATTTGTAAGCTTCATGCAATTTGGCCTTGGTCAAATTGGGCAGTTCACAAATAAAGAGGCACTCGAGCATTTCGGGTTAATACCAATAGATGAATTTGACATTTAGGAATAGTTGTCATCAGTCATAAACGTTGATGCATCAAAAATAAAAAATAAAAATTAATATCTTGACAAGTTTCTTTTGATGCTCGGTGTATATAGCCCTTCCCTTTATGACATTGAATTGATAAAACCTATTTGTGTTGCAGCATGGTGTTGCATTTATCGTGGATGAAGTACAGACCGGCTGCGGAACAACAGGCTACTTCTGGTGCCATGAGTCTTGGAATTTACCTGAACCTCCAGACTTTGTGGTGTTTAGCAAGAAGATGGTATCAGGAGGCTATTTCTTCAAGGATGAGTTTGCAGTTGATGGAGTGAGTTGGGGTAGGGGGCATAGAGAGGGGGAGGGTAGGCCCACGAGTCTTGGAATTTGTCTTCAGTAAGAAGATGCTGTAGACAAATTTCACATTAGCTCGTTCTGCGCACTTCCGCATTGAAATCGAGGCTCTTTGTGTCAAGTCGGCAGTACGTATGTGCTACAAGTACAGTATTGTACAGTGACTGAGTGTGTACGTGTGCTGTTCTGCGTGGCATGTAGGAATGATTGTGCATTCACGTGCGTACATTAGTTCACTTGCGGGTTTGATAAAGAGGCTCTTTGTGTTACGCAATGGAAGTGCGCAGATCGATCTTAGATTGGTTAATTTGGGATTCGTCTATCGGTAGGCTATTTCTTCAAGGATGATTTGGCGGTTGATGGAGTAAGTTGACCAGGGATCGATTTCACAATAGTTAAGACGAGTTCAATGCGTCCTAATACCCATACCAACATCCCAAGATAAGAAGAGTGACCCTTCTTAAGACGTGTCTTAGCACTTTGTGAAATTGTCCCCAGGGCCTTCTTCAGACTGATTTTACTTTATCACACCACAATTTTGAGAAGACTTTTTTTGCATTTTAAACTACAATTTATGCTTTAAATTATACGAGCTATAATTTAAATTTCGGGTAAAAGTATGACTTTTTGTATACCCATACGGCTGAGTTGTAAAAACAGTTAAACCTGCTATTAAGGCCACCTTGATAAAGAGGCCACCTGTTTATAGTGGCCACCCATCTTTGGTCCCAAATGCCATTTGTATAATTCTAAAACAACCTCTATAAAGAGGCCACATGTTTATAGTGGCCAGTTTTCCCCCAGTCTCGAGGGTGGCCACTATAGACGGGTTTCACTGAACTAACATAATCCCAAGTATTGATTGCTTTCTGGTGACGTCACGCCTTCCATCCACCATTTTGGGTGTCATTTTTCATGACCCACGTGGCTCGAGTGATTACCGGCCAGAAAAGCGCATTGGTTGCAATGTACCTCTGTTGCAATGTACCTCTGTTGCTTAACCTTGCTTTATGTTGGGCCATGGCTGTTGTATCGATAAAGATAAAATGTATTTCTTCAGGCTAAAAATTGCGATCAAGTAAAAACACTTTCGTTTTTACCATCTGACTGCATGCTTAATGATTTGAATGTATCGCAACGCGCGTGCGACATTTTCGAATGAAAATACGCTGGTGAGTATTTTTTACACGTGTTCATGTGCGTCTGTTGGCGGTGACACCCAAACAATCCCGGATGTTCTATGTCACGGAAAGCAATCAATAAGAGACATTAAATCTTGACTGATGTTTGTTTGATTTGCAGCCGTGGAAAATCTTCAACACATGGATGGGCGATCAATCTAAACTCATGATAAGCAGAACGATTATTGATGTCATTAAGGAGCAGGACTTGGTGGGCGTGGCCAGGGATTCTGGACGATACTTACTTAGTGGACTAGAAGACCTGCAGGTAAGGTCAAAATCTTGGTCTTAATTTAGGCCCCAAAAAAATATATTTAGTGTTGGCGCACGCATCACTTTCAACCCTGCGCGTCAAAGGTTTTTTTAAAACTCGTGTTTCGATTAAAAACATGCCTTTATTGCTTGGAATCCACTCACAAAACAAAAACAGGGGGGAAAACAGCTGCGTCACCGCATCATTTTGGGAGACTTCAACTTACGCTAAACATAGTTTAATTTTGTTGGCCTTGCATCTTGAGCCATTAAAGTCATGGGTTTAGGAAATGGTGAAGTTATCTGCGCTGCTTAAGCGCTAGCTGAAAATGTGTGCTTACTGTAGCAGAAAAGGTGTGCTAACTTTAAGGCCGCGGTGTGATTAAACATGCGCATGCTTGGAAACGGGCATTGTTGCATCACAAGTGTTTAGCAAATTTGCCTCTGAAGCTAGCAAACATTTGGCAGTGCTTAAGGTTACGGTCTCCATGAAATAGCCGGAGCATCCGTTAGCACAAAATTTGCTGCTAAACAGCGCCATAAAATTGGCCACAGTGAGTAGAACTTTAAAATAAGAGGGCAGCCTGCTTTGTTTTTATTTTACATGTTTATGTAGTCTTGTACCCACCTTCCACCGTGGATGTCCTATTGTTCCTCTTTTGTTTGGACTTGGTTTTTTGGCCACTCCTATGATTTGTTTTGTACACGATTCCAAATCGCGGACCCTATTGTTCCTATTGATTGCTTTCCGGTGACGTAACCGTAACGCCTTCATCTACCAATTTAAGCAAGAAAAGCGCATTGGTTTGCACTTACCTCTGTTACTTAACCTTGCTTTATGTTGTTGAGCCATGGCTGTTGTATCGATAAAGATAAATTTCTTTCTTCAGGCTAAAAATCGTGATCAAGTAAAAACACTTATTTTCTACAAGCTGAGTGCATGCTTAATCATTTGAACGTATCGCAATGCGCGTGTGCTGCATTTATGAATGAAAGTACGCTGGTGAGTATTTTTTACGCGTGTTCATGGGTCTTTCTATAAATTAGGGGTCCAAAAGTGTGACATTTAGTGTCCCCCGTTACACCTGATATGTGTTATTTTTCGTACAAAAATCATTAAAATGGCTTTTAAACCATTTTGTATGAATTGTACTTTATGTACTCACTCTTTGAGATGGAAAGTATTTAAAGAATGTGACATGAATTTACAAAAACAAGATGTAAAATGTAACGGGGGACACCAAGATTGGACCATAATTTATAGAAAGACTCTCGTGTTCGTCTATTTGCGCATGCGTTTACGCACGCGTTTACGCACGATGTTTTACGTCACGGAAAGCAATCAATTGTTAAACGTCCCCCATTTGAATACAGAAACCTGCACATAAGAACCAATTCAGTTTCAAAGGAGTGCCATTTACGAGTGTGGATATTATAATAAATAAAATCTAAAGTCATCGGCAACATTGATGAAGACGGGCCAGCAAACATCATGTCGGCAAATAACCCAGTAAACCATCGTGGGATGCACGCACACAAGCGCAGGCAAAATACAAAGTGTCATGGCCCTTGGCAATTAGACTTGCACAAGTCTGTTTAACAACTTTACTGAATCGGTCAACAGTGAGCGCTCAGTCAATGCTCAAACAAAAACGAGCCTTTCTGTAAAAAAACACGCACAAAATAAGATCCGACTTGCTAAAAAAAAGCGTAATTCCACTAAGTTGGCAATTTCACACACTTTTATAAATTTCATAAATTTGTGTTTTTCACAAGAATATCTGCTATTCTTGCTAAGAACACAAGTTGACGTAATATTTTGACGATTGACCCATTTTTATAAAGCAAACACATTTTTGATCAAGCAAACATTTCTGCTGAACAGCTTTATGAAATTGGCCCCAGGTCTAGAGACGTATATTTGACGCCTCATACTAAAAATCCTTAGTAACACCAATTGCGATGGGTAAACCATCATAACGTGCGTTTTGAGTAACGTGCATCTTGAGTTACGAAGGATCGTAGCGCTTCGTGAAATTGACCCCAGAAGTTATTTTCTCATTTTGCATCCGTTTGGTCTCTGTCTTGTAGGCAAGGTATCCTCAACATTTAAGCCGTGCTCGAGGCATGGGGACGTACACCGCAATCGACGGCAAAGATGGAGATACTGTCGCCAAGATACTTGGACTTTTCAAAGAAAAAGGTGGGTTTGTTTTGAGTTTAATTTGTGTTGCGCCATTTGGGGCAGATTACTGACAAATGTCTGAAAATTTTTCTATGAACACTGTGGTATGGTGCCTAATCACCATTGAAATGAAACCGGCAAGTATGGGATGAGAGAAATTATATGGGCCTTATTGAAATTCGAACCCGAGACCTCCGACTCTCCAGGCAGATGGTATACTCCTTTGGGTTTCCCCCATCTCATTTTGTTAAATAAAGGGAGCATTCACATCGCAATTCTGTTTTGTTGAAATATCGCTTCATCGAATGAAGCTGTTTTGCTTTATTGAATGAAGTGATTCTAATCCTTGTCAAATCATCTTCATCAAATCATTGCTGAATCTTTTTCGAACAGGGTCACAGACAATGTTTCAATTTCTTTCCTTTATAGGAGTACTTGCTGCATCTTGTGGCAAGCAAACCATCCGATTCAGACCCGCGTTAATCTTCCAGCGTCATCATGCCGATATCGTCCTTGATACGTTCAATGACGTCTTAGCCAAGCTTTGAGTTCATCTCCCAACAGATTTCCTGGAAAATGGCTGATCTTGTGACTCCTATCGCAGGTAAAAACCCTCGTGGATTGTCAGTTAACTACCTCAGAGATTTATAGATGTCTGAAGTCAGGAGATCAACCTACTTTTCGTGTGCATTCAGTAAAATCCGGGAAAGTTAGCAGCTCTGCAGTTTCAAAACCACTTTCTGTGGTTTCCATCTTGGTCTTAATACCCTATGGTGAGTTTTAAGGCCTGTCCGCACTGGACTTTTTTTGGTCGAACTTACCGAGACGATGGGTACTTTTCCCATTTTTAATCCAGTGCGGACAGCCTAGGAAGTTTTCCTCTCAATAACTTTTCCCGAGTCTAGCGGTTTCTTTTCCCGGTCAACTCCTGCCCAGGAAAATTGACCAGGGAACTTTTCCCGAGACGATAAGTCCAGTGCTGTTAGGGTCATGAAGGTCATACTGCAAAGGGACACTGCGCATGCTCTCCCACGGTCTCGGTAACATTTTCCTGTGTTTAAAAAGTCCAGATGCCGACAGCAGTCAAATTTAGCCATTTTACTATTTTCTTGGTAAAACCTCCTGAAAAACAAGTCCAATGCGGACACGGCTCTAGTCTCGGTCTCGGAACATGGTTCTCTTGGAATTTGTGCCGCTTTCAACTTTGAGACACGTGATCCTGCTCATTACACCATTTTTTTGCTCATTAAACATTTTAGCATTTTTAGATCTCTATTTCTGGATTGTGATGGCTGAATTATAATCAAGGCTGAATTTTCCTTATTTTTTTTCTCTAATTTGTTTAGTAGTAGATAGGATTTTTTATTTTTTTATTTTAGTAGCAGATAGGAAGATTCTTAAATGGACAATTAAAATGAACCTTGGTTGGACGAGCATGTTTGTTTTCAATAGACAAAGGGTGATGTGAGTGGTTCTACACTATTCCAATAAGTGAGGGATATTGCGGGTGGTAGGCAGATATTTTGAGGGTATGCATTCCACTTTAATGATTTTGTATATGATTAGACAATTGTATCTGCATGACAGACACACCTTGTCACAATAATAGGTGAAAACAGTCATTTGAAGAAAAAAAAAATCAAAAATAAATTGACAACTTGTCAATATCCCGAAACCTATTGCAATAGCACAGTTCAGTGATTTTTAGTGTAGAGCTAGGCACTTGATAAAACGTGATCAGATCTATTCATTTCGGATTTCAATACCCTCGGTAGTGAACAGCTAATACAAGTATTATCGTAATATAGTGTAACTGTTAATGTTGGCATATGGTCTTATACTCTAATACCAAAGATATAATATGCACAGTTTTATGCGCATCATAATGTAGGAAAGCATGTACTCATTTTAAATTATGTATTGTATATTGTGCATTTTTATAAATTCTGTTCGCTTGTAGCAGAGGTTTTTGATAGAAAATGTTATCATGAAATCAATATTTGGGTAATTTTAAAAGTATACAAAAACACATTGATGGTAGACAGTTGAATGTGTAAAATGGTAATCCCTAATTTTGGTTTTCCCCTCTACCATAAATGTTTGCCTGTGGCGGTTCAGGAAAAAGTAACGTTTCCTGTCACTACAAAAAGTCAATAATCTTTGCCGAGAATTTTGTATTAATAGCATGTATAATCTGTCATATTGTGTTTTAATTTTATGTAGTACTGTATATCAAGTAAATTAATTTAGATTTTACTACTACTACTACATGTATTTATATAATATTGGATGGCTGTGATCTGAGAAAAAGACGTGACCTTGTGGTCGTTAAAAAAATACCAATGAGGGCGCAAACAAATTAGCCCGTCCCAGCGGTAGGTACGAGCGAATGTTTATTATGGTCCTAAACTACTAAAGAGTGACATCAGTTCATATTATAATACTGACTTTATTTTTCCCTCAGTGCAAAATATATATCAGCTGCGTAAAATATGCATTGCCCAATAAACACCTCTCTATAGAGCTGTTGCAGCGCTGGCCATTATAGGGGGCAAGTTTTCCTACACTCATGGGGAAAAAGAAACGCACCACTTACTACAGTTTTAATATTTTATTAATATTGATCCCATGTTCTATTTATGGCCATCAATAACTTATGTAAAGGTGTTGTCGGTATAAAAAAACAAAAAAACCCATGTTATAAATGCACCAACAAGGTCAGGATAACACTTAGTATTAACTGTCCATGCATTTGATGAAAACTGAAGTTTCAGTGTACCTTGTTGTTTCAATGTTAGTGCATTTATAACATGTTTTTATTTTATTTTTATACCGACAACACCTTTACATAAGTTATTGTTGGCCAAAAATAGAACATGGGATCATTATTAATAAAATATTGAAACTGTATTAATTATAAGTGGTGTGTCTCTTTTTTATATGAGTGTATTTAAATGTGACAATAGAACCCCCATTGCATGACATACGGTGACAGTACGACTGCCCTGTCATGGCTGCTCATGCAAAGGGTCTATAATTTAGTTAACATGAGTAACAAAAGAAGAAATTAAATGTTAATTGAGAAAAGCAAATTCTTTAAAATGGCTTACATATTTACACCTGCATTTACCATGTTTCCTTAATGTTGAAGTAATGAGAGGTAATGATTCAGATTTTCTTAAAAATTGCAGGAAATGCAGCTTGAAATTCCTTGAATTTGACCTCGACTGCTCATCCAAGAAATGACATGAAATTTTCATTTCGAGGAAAAGTTTCTCCTTTTCTTTGAAATTACCTTGGAAAACTGCTGAAATAGATTTCAAACGGGGTAAATTTTTGTTAGGAGTCATTTCTGAGAAATGTTTTAAAAAGTAAATTTTTGGCCAATTGAGAAATTGCTGGACTAACCCCTTGGAAAACTGCTGAAATGGGTTTCAAACTAAAACAAGTTGGCCAATTTTGAGAAAGGTCCATTATAATTGTTATTAATTTTTGGCCAAATATTTTATGTTTCAGATTTTCTTCAAAAGTGCAGTAAGTTTTGTATTTAGGTTTATCCATGGTAAAGTTGTTTGTGCGACAAGTACAAGAGCATTTTACTGATAAAGTGTGTCCTGAGGATTGAGGTACACTAGGGTTAAAAAACGTAACAATATTGACTCCATATAAAATATTGAATAGGGTCTATTGTTTTCATTTCATTTCAGTTTAAAAAACAATGAATATATCATATTTCATTTTGGCACAGAAATATCTTTGGAAATCAGCTGCCTTTCTATTCGTTTAAAAATAAACTTTGTACAGTAAAAAAAAAAATTTAAATTATTTTATTTAATGGGTTTATTAAACTTCAATTCGCAGCCCCTAGGCTGAATTGCATGAAGCTCACAAGTGTCTTCCACCTAAACATCAAGATGCATAGGTGGGTGGCACCATTGGTACCGGGGAATCCCCCAACTCTTCACGAAAGAGTGCTCTGGGATCTTTTAAGTGCGTTACACAACACACTGGACAAGTGGAGCAAGTGTGTTCAAGTGCCTTGCTCAAGGGCACAGCTACCCAAGCCGGGTATGGAACCTGCATTCCCATGTTTTCACCCGAGTATTCCGAGTCAGTAACCTAAACCACTCGGCCACGATACCCCACAAAATAATTTATATACAAATTTAATTAAAAGTAGATTAATGTTCCCACTCCAAATTGCATTTAGTTACTTACTTTGAGCATTGCCTGCTTTTTTATTAAAAAATAAAATAAAATAATATCAGAGGAGCTTCAGAACATCTTGCCAAGGTTGTTTAGGTGAATACAAACCTAAAATGATGCCGTTGCTTCAGTTCAATTCAGCCAACGTGCTGTCCAACGCATCCAATGCGATGTCTACATGATGGGGTTGAAAGACCAATGCGGGTCGGTAACGTAGTGAGCGTGTTCCACACGGCCCCATCAACACACCTACAATCAAGACATCAATCGGTCATCATTAGGACTATTTTCTGTCCCATTTTGAAAATCACAGGCATTCTTTTCACTTTGGTCCACGAAATTGATGAAAGGATATTTAGCTCGAGTCGGATAAAACAAACCCAAATTAACATTCATTCTAACCAAATCACCTTCCATGCGCGTTTGTTCAAAGTCATGTGCGTGCTCGTCAAGTTGTTTTTGTTAGATTGCATGCATATTGTACACGGCTGAGTAAACTTATTTTGACACTGCGTCAAATTGGCGTGTGCGTGTTCCATGTACACACTAAAACTGACTTACGCGCCGTGGTCCACACTAGAAAGTGTTTAAAGGAGCGTGTCCAGATCACATTGTTGAGCCTCCCATGGGTGCCAAGATTTTGATATAATTTGTCATATTTGTCTCACCACCATTCTAAATTTCCGCGCTCTCAGTCCGTATATTTTCAGGGATATCGTCATAAACTACCGATGTTTTGAAAACTAATTTATCTGGTTCCGTAAAGCAGTGCAGTGATTACAACAACCTTTTTGCTTTCAAATCCAAATTGCAGATTACAAAATTGTGGATAGTATTTTGTGGATAGTATTTTGTGGATGTATTTTATATGATTGTTAGGTTAAAATGAAATCCATTTTCTGGACAAATCTGAACAAGCTCCTTTAACACTGCCCGAGCGGTCTTTATAAGCTGGCCGTGTGATGTGCTCTCGGCCAATAGGGATGCATAAACTTTGTAAGGTACATCTATTTGTGACGGGCTCTAGGAAAATGTGTCACAAGTTGCGCTGGCTAGTATTCTTTTTATTCGACCATAAAAAGAAATCCGCGGCAAATCCATGCTCAATAAAATACCAAAACACAATGGAAATTCCTGGTGGTGCCCAGATACCCCCTGGAATGTCTGCGTTACGCCTGGAATTTTTTTTGTGTTTAGGTATTTTAATGAGCGTAGAAATGCCACAGATTCCTTTTTATGGTCGCAAAAAGAATACTAGCCAGTGCGACTTGTGACTCATTTTCCTAGAGCCCGTCACATTTATGAATTGATTTGATAAAACACGATTTGGTTAATGAAAGTGTTACTGACCCTTGTTCTTGATAATGCGAGTTATTGCGGCAGTAGTGTCCGAATCACGACCATCAAAAGCCACAAAGGTCCCCATACCACGGACGTTCTCAATCAGTCCTGGGTACTTTTTCTGGATAAGATAACCATAAGCAGCAGTGAATTATTGTTACTACTATACCTCATGAATATTCATCAGGCAGTTACTGCATTTGATTGGTCCACTCAACCAGCTCTGCATTGCAGTATTTCATTTATGTTTCTGTCTAGACTTCACGTCACTGTGAAATCATTGAGTCAATACGCAAAGGATTTAACAATGCCTATACTTGTATTGGTACGTCATCCGTCATAAAGGCTACAATACATGGCAATACAAACGCATATACAGGGTGCTTTCGTAACTCACGCACCGAACAAGACAAAGTATAGTGTCAGCGCCCTCTTGTGGGCGCTGACCCTGATATTAAAGGTACTTTTATAAATTTAGATTTCCCTCGACTACAGTTCTCATGGGTAGACATTGATGTCATAACTTTAAAAAGAACTACCCTCCGGATTCAATTCCATTTTCAGAACAAAAGTTGGAAAAATATCTCAAGCTTTTTTTGCACCCAATAAAACTCCTGGAATTGCCAAGATAACGCGATTCTGATTCTCGGCTTAGAATCGATTTTAATCAACTTCAAAGAGGATTAAACCAAGTCTAATCTCTTCAAAATATTTTAGGCGTAGACAAAACAAATAGGAATTGCAACGGCCAATACATCTGCAGCTAATTTCACACAAAAAGTGCATAGCAAAAGTGCTTAGCAGTTGCACAACTTTTGAAAAAAGCATAGATCCATAGCTTTTGTATATTATCGCAGGAATGTTGCGCAGCTTACGCAATAAAAGGTTGCTCAAGTGGGCTTACACAGTAATCGGTTGCTGGAGGGTTTGGGGGATTTCAGTATGTGCTGGCAGAGTGTGACGTCAATTTCCGCGCGGACGTGCTCACTTCTTTGACAACGGTTCACGCTACTTGCATGGCAACGCGTTTCTCCATTCGTTTTGCACAGGAGCCACAAGGGGAACATTTTCATTTTCACAAAATAAGGCAGAAGGATAGTGTATTGCTACGAGAGTCATTATTGTCCTTATTTTTAAATATTTGCATCTAAAAGAATAATATGAAAATACACTGCGCAAACACAATGGAAGTAAAATGCGAGCTTGAACCAGTAACCATAGTTACAGTCCAGCACTCGCAAAGTGACGTCACGACTCCGCCAGCAAATTTGGGAAAGCAAGTTTATGACGTGTACCTGCAGAGCTTCGAGTCCGTCCATCAGGACTCGGCCAGATTCTCTAACGACTTGACCCAAGTTTTGTTTTTTGACGACGTCTAAGACAGCTCCAAGAAGCAATAACCTTGGGATATCGCCCATCCATGTGTTGAAAACACGATTGCCCTGGTACGAAAAGACAAGTGAATTAAAATTTTAGTGCTCGGAAGTTTGGAACACTGACCAAGGCAAGATGATACAGATGGAGAAAGAATGGAGTGAAGTGCTATTAGGGAATTTTAGATTTAAAAAGGAGGCTCGGCAATGCTCGACAGACAAATTTCACTGCGCACCATACCTTAATTGCCCTGCCAGCCGCTCTTACAGTCCGAGAGGGGGTAGGGTCATGATGCAGGCTAATAGCCTCGTCCATTCTGCAAATAGGGTGTGTATCTTTTCGAAATGGATTATTTATCACAGAAAACACACCCTTTGTAAATTCATGACATTTAGTTTCAGCCATATTCACATTATATTACAGATATGGTCACATTTGCTTCAAGAAGGTGTCATATAGATGGTTGAATTGACCGTATATGGGAACTCTTTGGTTCAAATGACCTACAACAACACACAAAACCCAGCACGTGCATGATTCGATTAGCCTAGCATGCAACGCATAAACACATTGTGGTGAGCTCGCATCAATAATAAGCATCCACCGTCTGGGATTGTAAGAGCAGCTGCACTACTCGGGCAAGGTATGGAGCACAGTGAAATTCATGGCAGAATTTTGTTTGTGGTGTATTGACGAGTCTGCGTCTTTAATTGCCACATCAACTATATGGAATAAGTCATATTATTGCCATGTCCAAGTTTCAAAGCTCGCCTAAACCACTGTAATGGATCAGAGAGACAAAGCCTCAAAATGCCATCATCACGCCTCAATTTACATAAGTGATGTGACAGTTTAAAAATTGTGGGCCCTCCCTTCTCCCCCTCCCTTCTCCCCCTCCCTACCCCCACATCATGCCCAACTCACCGCGTATACAGCAAATGGTTCCCTGAAGTAGTAGCTTCTAGACTGCATCTTCTTACTGAATGTCACATAGTCTGGTGGTTCGGTGAGATCCAAGGACTCGTGGGCCCTCCCACCCCACCCCACCCGACCCACACCCAACTCACCGCATCTACAGCAAACTGTTCCCTGAAGTAGTAGCCTCCAGACTGCATCTTCTTACTGAAGGTCACATAGTCTGGTGGTTCAGGGAGATCCCAGGACTCGTGGGCCCAGAAATGCCCCGTGGCGCACATCCCGGTTTGGACCTCATCCAAGATGAACGCAGCGCCAAACTGTCATGAAACATCATCAAAAATAAATGATCAATTAGCCTTTAGCACGTAACAATTGCATAATGGATGGCACCCTGAATTCTCCGCTTTCAGATACTAGTCCACATACTATGAGCAAGTTTGATTCATGACTAGAGTCATCCACTGGTTAAACGTCATCCTGGCAAAATACATGCGCACTAACGTGAAACGTGCGAACATCTTCGGTTTAATAGTCAACTTGTTCTGCAGAAAATGCTGCATTAACTCAATACTTGATGGGTACCAGTGACCAGCGCAACCGTGCCATGTGGGCTGGGGCCAATTTCATGGCGCTGCTTAAGTGCTAGCTGAAAACGTGTGCTTACTGTAGCAGAAAAGTTGTGCTAACTTTAAGGCCATTTCACGGCTGCGGCTTGCTTAAGCATGCGCATGCTCGGAAACAGGCATTGTTGCGTCACTAGTGTTTAGCAAATTTTGCCTCTGAAGCTAGCAAACGTTTGGCAGTGCTTAAGGTTACGGTCTTAATGAAATAGCTGGAGCCTCCGTTAGCACAAAATCGGCTGCTAAACAGCTCCATGAAATTGGCCCCAAGGCTATTTCACAGCCGCGGCGTGCTTAGGCACGAGCGCGCTTTGAAACCGCCATTGTTGCGTCACTATCTTAAGCAAAATTTGGTTTCTGCTAGTTAAGGCAGGTTTTCAGTTGCTTAACGTTAAAGATGTCTATGAAATAGCCTGACGCTCGGTTAACGGAAATAGCCTTAAAGTTAGTAAAACTTTTCTGCTACAGTAAGCACACGTTTTCAGCTAGCGCTTATCTATGAAATTGGGCCCTGGGGCCAATTTCATGGAGCTGTTTATAGCAGCCGATTTAGCAAATTTTGCCTCTGAACCTAGCAAACGTTTGGCAGTGCTTAAGGTTACGGTCTCCGTGAAATAGCCGGAGCCTCCGTTAGTACAAAATCGGTTTATGGAGTGTGGCACACCATACCCGAGTGCATATCTGACGTAGTCCTTGGAAGAAATGCGCACTGGCATGGTTATCCCCACCCTCTGATTGGACAGGCTCAATAATCATGGCCGCCACGTCGCGGCCAGTTGCAAGACCCTCCTCCATTTTATCCACAACCTGCAAGGGGTGGACAAATATAAATACAAAACATACAGTATACATCATGTGCCCTTAAAGGCATAGGCTCGTCAGCAATGCGCGCGCGCCAAATTCGTGCCACGAAATACGCAGCTCCATAGCAAAGGCGTGGAGCTGCGTATTTCGTGGCACGAATTTGGCCCGCGCGCATTGCTGACGAGCCTGTGCCTTTAACCCTAACACTCCTCAATCCTCCAAAATCAATACGATTTTACATGCACCCTAGAGAGTTAGGGTTAAGGAGGCACTTTGCCTCCTAAGCATTGCTTCTCTTCATTCAGGAGTAAATGGGAGGGCAGTGAATGTTAAAGGAGCATGTCAAGATCACATTTTTACCCCCACAAATTTTTCCCATGGGTGTTGAGATTTTGATACCATATCATTTGTCATATTTTTTTCATTATCACTCTGATATTTCATGTTCTCAATCTGTATATTTTCAAGGATATCGTCAAAAACCTACAGGTGGGTTCTTGTGCGCTACACAAGAACCCACCATTATTGTGCATGCATTGGTTATAGCATTCTCTGGATATTAATTTAATCAGTTTAATTAATCAGACCAACCTGTTGCAGGCACCTGTCCTCTTCAGCTCTGTTCACATCAACATGGTTCTCCAGGGGGTATTTGAGGCATGGAAACGGAGCCACGGGCCAGTTGTGCATGGTTGGTACACCCACTCGGTATATTGGCTTGCTGTGGGTTAGGGTCAGGCATCCTGCAATGGAAAGCAATACACCTGCAAATAAGTTTCTTTTGTAGTTGACATTAAAATAATCACCTAACAGCTTCATTATGCATGACTGCACAAAGCCTCAGTGTGCTGAAAGTTCCCACTCAGATTAACTGCTTTTTTCATATACATGTATAAAAAAAATAGAGAAACCTTCTTTTGGTCAGTATATTAAAAAACGAAAAGTGACCAGTACACTCAGTGTATTGGCTTGCTGTAGTTAGAGTCAGACAGCCTGTAATATCGAAGGAATTCCAGCAGAATACTGATGAAGTTTCAGTTGTAAATGTTTTAAGGAAACAGAGGCCTTACTTGACAGATTATGGCTGGGAGCTGCACCTGGGTAAATAAGGCAGTGGAGAATTCTGAAGAACTGTCAAAGTTTATTAATTTTGAAGCGTTCGTGTTTTTTTCTTTGGATTTTGCAAAGGCTGGTGCTAACATCCATTATGGAAGGTTTGTGTTCATATATTTGTTCAAATACCTCCCCAAAAAACTTGTAAATATATCCAATAAACTGTCCAACGTGGACAGTTTATTTAGTTTTATCGGAGAACTCCACACATTTTGCAATCCTCAATAGACACTCTCTCAATATTTCAAGAAGCATTTACCAGTAGTTATGCAGTTGATGCCGTTTTTATTTAAAACGGCTGTGAAAATACTACAAAAATCCAACTTGATGTCAGTCATGTATTTTATCTCTCCTACAATCAAACATGTCAGGTGATTTTCCTAATCAACATACCAAGAGTACGACCGTGGAAACTTCCTTTAAAGGAAAGAACGGTGTACGGAGGGCAACCAGGCTCCTAAAGAGGAAAAAAAGATACATTAGTGCTATCATGAACTAGGAGCATCTGGGAACATCATGAAACTGGAAACAAGACAAACAACATAAAAGGAGTTCACAGAATCTACCCATACATGTAAGTATACATTGCTATTAAGATAGGCTTGAATGTATAAAGTTCATGTCATAGTTAATTATGTAAATGTTGTGTCAAAAAGGCACCTACCAAGCCCATTACAGAGGACTCCAGTTCCTCCTTTGACGGTGGTCCACCTCTCTTCTTGGTCTTTAAGAAGAAAAAAGAAACAGTATTAACAGTCTGTTTTAAAATTATATAGGCAAAATATACAAATAGTGAAACTGCAGCCGATTTCACGAAACTTTACGCAATTGCGCAAGTCCACTTACGCCATAAGTTATTGCGCAAGTAATGGCATAAGTGGACTTGCGCAATTGCGTAAAGTTTCGTGAAATCGGCTGCTGATCAATATTCTGTAATAATTCCGCAACTGAAGTTCTTGTTGTTAGTATGAGCCCCCAATCTTCCAAATCCTCCAAAATCTCTGCCTTTTAAGATCTGTTCTTCCTTATTCCTCCAAGATCCTCACGTTCTCAAAAATTTCAAATCAAGTACTCGTATATAATACTTGATAAGCTTTGCTCAGTTGTGCTCCTCATACCATTGTCCCTCATAGCTCAGTTGGTAATTCTGAGGTCTCGGGTTCCAATCCCGATAAGAGCCATATGATTTTTTTTTTCTCAAGTTTTTTTTCTTCTCAAGTTTGGTTAATTAAAGCCCTCCAAATTTACCTTATGGTTTAACCATTTAATCCACAAAACTGATTCATCCTCAATCCCCTAAAATCCTCTAAATCTTCAAAAGGATTCTGTGGAATTGAGGTAGTTATATTTTAAGGGGTTAATAAATTTGATACAAATGTGGACAAATGTCCATGAGTTTGGGAAATCTAGATGCAGTGAAAACAACTTCGCTCGATCCACCAGGATTCAAAATGCGGACCTTCTGGTTAACGTGCAAATAGATGCCCTGCCAATTGAACTATGAAGTCAACTGGTGGTCTCAAAATTATTGCGGTATTGCAGTTGTTCCTCACTGATTTGGATCGGCTATCACGTGAGCTTAGCAAGCCCTACAGAGGGATAAACCCTTCAAGTGAGTTAACCACCCCTCCAAGAGATCACTTAAGATATATACGCTCCAAACCCCTGCTCGTTGTAGTGTATGTGGTGTAGTGTGGTGTAGTGTAGTGTACGTAAACAAGTTTTTAATGTATACTACACTACAATGGGAAAAAAAACATGAATCCACAGGCATGCATCGTTGCACAAGGTAATAATACATGGGATTAGGTGGATTATTCTGTTCAGTGAACAAAATCTTTGAAATGTCTACCAGATGTCTTTTACCTTGAACAATGACAGGATGATCGATTCTCGTGAGAAAAGGGCATGGGAAAAAAATTGGTGGAAAAAAAACCCAGAGAAATTGAAAATATCGACATTGCATTTTTAGACAACCACTTACACAAGTAATGTAATGAGGATTAAAACTATAAACAAAGATCAGAAGTGAAACAAAAACAATTGTCTGCTTACACTGTACCACATGAGCGCTTGTTTAGTGGCATTTTCATTTGCACAAGTTCCACACATCATGGTCTGAATGCAGTCCATACCTTTTGGAGCAACCTGAATAAGGGGGGAGAGGGGGTGGGGGTGGGGAGGGGAAATGGAATTGTGTTAACTGGGAACTAATTATACTTCAGTGAAATGCAGATTTTCGTTTTCAGAAAATGGCACATTCAGTCAATTTCCATTTTATTTTCCTTTATTGTTCATTCAAGAACAAAATGGAAAATTTACATGTCTATGGCTTTTTTCCAAATCTCGACTTGGGCTCAGGCTCCATGTGGCCCACATGAAGCCTGAGACTGGGCCTGAGCCCAAGTTGAGATTTGGAAAAAGGCCTATCCGTCTGTAAAAGTTGTTTAAAATAATCAAATAAACATTTTACAAATGAAACGAAAATTACAGACAATACACATAATTATCACCCATACCGGGACCGATTTCACGAAGGAGTACGCAGCTTGCACAATTTTTGAAAAAATGGCGCAAACCCCATAGCTTGCGTGTTATCATCGCTAATTCGTTGAGCAACATACGCAATAAAACGTTGCGCAAGTGGGCTTACGCAACTCGTGAAATCGGCTCCCGATCCGCTCTGCTGTTTTTACAAAAGCAGGTATGATTGGAACAAAAAAGCATAACTGTTGGAAAGATTAAAAACTCCGAGTATGGCACAAAAGCATTTAAAGGGGAATTATACATTGTGCTCCGTCAACGAGTGCAACTCATAAATTATTTTAATGTAAAGAACAAGAAATATTACAGAATTAAGTAACGACAAAGACATGCTAAAGCACTTTTCAACTTGCACTCATCAGAGCAAAACGCAAGAATGGCGTGGTGACGCTAATCGACAATAGTATATAAGGCTAAAGGCGGAAATGAGGTGTTGAGAATGCTGAGCGCTAATTGGTCTGCAGCAGGGAGCATGCTATAGTGCATGCGCAGTTAGATTACATAAAGCGTGTGCACAAATTCTTTCTGACGACACAGAACAGGCTTAATGGAGTGAATGTACGTAGCCTCGAGCATGCGCAGATGCGCAGGATAGTACGCGCTCTGGCCAGTACAGTGAACTGCTGTTCGCTGTATTGTTTCGAGCATTCAGGGTGATCAAGCAGGTGTTGTGCACACACTTCATGTAATCTACATGTAACTCCGCATGCACTGTAGCGCGTTCCCTGCTGCAGACCAATTAACACTCAGCATTCTGAACACGTCATTCCCACCTTTAGCCTATTGCCGATTAGCGTCACGACACCATTCTTGCGTTTTGCTCTGATGTTTGTAAGTCAAAAAGTGCTTTAGCATGTCTTTGTCGTTATTAAATTCTATTTTCTGATTTTGTAGTACCAAACACCTATTCAAGAAATATAACCCACTGAAAAGATGATACGAACTTCACAAAGAATTGCAATTTTAGCGATGTGTCACACTATGGGCGCCGCCATTTTGTCCGAATACTGAGCAAAGTATGACGTCTTTGCATACAAGTCCTTCGTGCATTCCCATGGCAATACACGAAAAGGCTGTCCGCAAAAACGACATTCTTTGCCCCAGTAGTTGGACAAAATGGCGGCGCCCTTACTGCGAGGCATCGCTGCAATTGCCATTCTTTGTGAACTTTGTATTTGCTTTTCAGGGGATAATATTCGTTGTTCTTTACGATAAAATAATTTACGAGTTCCACTTGTGGAGCACAAGGTCTTTTGTTTCTTGTGTATATAATTCCCCTTAGCCTTTAGTCAAGGTGTCCGTGACGAGTTTGATTTTGCGAGCGAGACTAGCGCACACAAGGAAAGACAATGCAAGGACTCTCCGCCATGACCGCCTTTACCAGACCATTTTTCAGGGCTTATGTTTTCTTTATTTCTGTCTACCGTTTTGGTAGACGCGTACACGTACACGTCTACCAAAATGGTACACAGAAATAAAGAAAAACATAAACCCTGTGCGTAATGCTTAACGTCAAGATTCCCCAATGAAACGCTATGGTAAGGGTGATCGTCGTAAGCAAAAATAAAATAAACCTCGCCACGAAAGTCTTGACTAAAGGCTAAATTCCCCTTTAAATATCAATGTGTGTGACATCTCAGGTTTCTCAGTCCTTACAACAAAGTCACACATTTCTCCTCGAGATAACAATTTTCATCCAGAATTTTGCTCTATATTTTGCAGTCGATATATATTTTTCCCCAAGACTTTTAAACCACATAACACAGCCAAAAGAAATGACATTTTCAACGATCAAGGTATAAAACGGCTTCAACATGATCTAAGCCTCATTAGAAAATACATTCATCAGAGCTCTGTGTCGTTAATGTGCAGTTAATGTGTTACCCATGACTGTGCTTTTGTTTGCGTCATTTTAAAGGCACAGGCTCGTAAGCAATGCGCGCGCCAAATTCGTGCCACGAAATATGTAGCTCCATAGCAAGGGCATGGAGCTGCGTATTTTGTGGCACGAATTTGGCGCGCGCGCATTACTGACGAGCCTGTGCCTTTAAGGGTGCACAGTTTAGCTCAAGAGTGACGCAAACAATAGCGGACTGGTCACGTGGGACCGTTGTTTGCCGCCACTCTCAATGGGCAACTGCTGTGCCTAAAATCATGTACTGCTACAGTGCATGCCCTTGTGAAAACAACTGAATATAACAAAAATTATTCAATTTTTACAACAATCGCTTAAACGCCCTTTCAATTACTGTCCAGAACTTTGCCTTGCTCCAAAACAAGTTCTGAGATTATTGTCTTGATGTCCCACATTTTGTGCTACTTTGCGAAATTTGTGCTATACTTATGTGCTACTTGGTGCCACTTTGTTTGTGATACTGTGTGATATTTTGTGATATTTTGTGATACTTCTCCATTGGATATATCACCTCCTTGAACCCCCGTTATGGCTGGGTGCATTTGGTCTGGTCTCGAGTCGTCAGGAAGCTCCTTATTTTCACTCTCTTATGATGGAGATCCGCATCTTGACTCTCTTCGGTCCCTTGCTCATCTGGCTTGGATTCTCGTCATGCACCAAGGAGACTTCAGCCCCTCATTTGTTCCCGACAACCCTTAGCCGTGGTAGTTAACCAATATCCGCGGGTGCTGGAGACGTGTGCGAGGTCTCAAGAGTAGTAGTCGCCGATCCCCCCATGTTTACTATCTTTCCCTCAGATGGGTGTTCGTTGCTTGGTTCACGTATTCTAAAGGATGTCACACGGACCATAACTATGAGTTGCAGGCCTTGATATTAATCAAGGCCACCGAGGCCAATGGCCTCGTGCCCTGCCGAGTTGGCCCTGAGGCCAACTTTCCGAGGCCAACTTGGCTAGCATGCACTAACCTCCTTGAAATTAAGACAAAAATCAAAGCAAAAAGCTTGTCCAGGTCAAATAATGAATAAATCTATCTCGGGAGGAAACCTGTATGGATTTAAACTTTTTGAGTTAGGAAACGTACTGCAATCATTTCGGAAATGATTGGGCATTTTCTAGCGAAAAAAAAAAAAACCCCTTTTCCTAAGTCTTCACAATCAGCTAACATTTTTTCAACCACAAAATGGAATGTTAAACCAGAAACAATCCGAGGCCAGGGTCCCACGGGAAATCTCGTATTTACTCTATCATGATACGATCATGATAGAATGAATGACGAGAGTGGTCACACACCAATCTATCATGATAGTATCACAATAGAAAACAACTCGATGATGAGAATTCTCGTCGTTCACCTATCATGATATACGGACAAAATCTTGCTACTATAGTAATACTATGATAGAGTGGAATCTCGTAATTCGTGTGAACCTGGCCTTAGAAATTACGTCGGGTAATGGCAAAACAAACCCTAATTAACATTCAGAAACAATCTTTCCGAGATTGCAGTGCTATACGTCTTAAATCTAACTTCTGCTACCTTCCACAAAAAAGTTTAAAGGCAGTATACATGATTGGTATCTCGAAAATCAGAAATGTTCACAGATTTACGCCTAACTTACACAATATAAACATGATGACCGTAGAAAACTTCCCCTGAAATGATTTTGTCTAAAGTGCTATAGTCTTTGAGAAATGAGCAAAAGAAATAGTTTTCCTCTCATGAGACGAAAATTCAATTCGCCCCAAAACCATTTCGCCCAAGTGCCACTTTGCCCGAGTGCCATTTCGCCCAAAATCACTTCGTCCAAACATTACATCGCCCAAATACTACTGCGCCCCAAAACCACTTCGTGCACAGGCCACGGTTCAGGGCAAAATGGTTCAGCTGGGCGAAGTGGTTTTGGGGCAAAATGACTGCAAACCTGCTTTCTCAAAAGTTAGACGAAGTAACAGTTTACCAATCATGTATACTATCTTTAATGTTACTGCATGAATTGCCAAATATGCATATTCAACAAGTTTGGCGTTTTGACTAAACATTGCACTAGAGGCCTACTTGAGTTAAATCAAAAACCAATCACCATAAACCAACATAGACCCAAAATGGCCAATTTTGTGCACAGACCATGCATTCAGACTATAGAAAGAGAGACCATTAATTGATTGAACCATAGATAGCTTCTATGATGTCTGAACAATATGGAAGCGTGCTTCATAGTTTGCCTACTTGGTTTAATGACAGCTCGATTGCATGACTGGAAAAGCAGGAACAGCAGCATTACATAACTTAGGGAACAAGAGTGGGTTTGGCCAGTCGTAAAATTGTTGGTAACTGTAAATGATGTATTGGGGCTTTAATACCTTAAGCATGTGATTGGTATGCAAATTCATCACTTACTGAGAGCAGTATGTCTTGAAGATGATGTGGATGATATCCGCTGGGGAATACTCCAAGGGCTGGCCTGTTCACCAAGTGAATCTGGAAAAAAAAGGTGTAATTTTATCCTGGAGTTAAAGCCCGTATTTAACGATGCGCACTTTGTTTACATCTAAAGCCAAATCTTGCCTGTCGTTGTGCGCACGTATCATGCTTTGCATATGATGATCGCGCATGTTACACAAATGTATGTTCGATCACAAAATGTGCTTCATGCCGATGTATTCCAAACCGACCCAAACCAGTTACGGTGATGTGCCATTCAATAACACAGTCGGTCGTTTCTAAGGCCAAAAAAAAAAGAACTATGTTTAGCGTAATTTGAAGTCTCCCAAAATGATGCGGTGATGCAGCTTTTTTTGTGCTTTTTTGTTTGTTTTTGTTTTTGGTGAGTGTATTCCAAGCAATTATAAAGGCATGTTTTTAATCGAAACACTCAACAGACGGTGCGTGTCTAAGTAAAAGTGACGTGCGCGCTGACGATTTTTTTTTTTTGTTTTTTGTGGTAAAAAAAAAAAAAGCTTTGACGCGCAGGATTGAAAGTGACGTGCGCACTAATGCTAAACATAGTTCTTTTCCTTTTTTGGCCTTATCTAGCTTTAAATGGAAATATGTGCCAGAGATTCATTATCCAAATATTTATGCAAAACACGATGCGTGCGCATAACGCCGGGCATGTTTTGGTTTGCTGTGACGCTACAGGGCACATCGTCTATGGGTCACTCCATGAAGTTGGGGCAAATGCACTAGAGCACCCACTGTGGGTTTCTCAACAGGTTTTTCTTGTTTAAACTCCAACTGGTATAAAAAAATTATGGTTTTTGTAAACATCAAGTTGAAGTTCTGCACAGCCATTAAACCGAAAACGTCCAAATATTTTCTAGACGGAAAATAACAAAAGATAATCAGTGGTGTCCATAGTCTTTTTTAATTGATTTTTGTGACATGCATTGACCTTATTTTCAGAAGTAAATATTTTGTTGATAGGAAAAAGGCAGAAATCAGAATATACTTTAACTTAAAACTGTATGACACAAAGTTATCTGGGGTACCTTAACCAAAATTGTCACGATAACTTTTGTTGTCCAGATAGCACTACAAAAATACACCTACCGATGCTACACGTGGCGTCCATGAAATACCAATTTGTAGCATTGGGAGGTGAATCAAATCCATGGAATACTGTAAGGTGTACAATTGCAAATTATATTCAAAAGTCCTCTAAGTTTCTGTCCTAAAACTTACATAAAAGCTACAATAAATTTCCCTTTCAGAATTTTGTGCCATTGACTGATGTATGAAACCCATATCTTGTACGGCGTCCAATAGTAAAAATGTAGCATCAGAATAGATTTTTGTGAGTGTCAGGAAACAACTACAACTAAATACAAATAGAACATGCTGTAGTTTGAGGGAAATCAGTTGGAAATCTATTGGTGTGGGCTTTCAGTTCTGTGTACTGTGTGTGTGATCAGAATTTAACGTGAAAAAAATGGCGTCCATGTGTGACATCGGTAAGAATAATAACATTATTGGAGTGTGGCAGATGTCCAATCAATAAAATAATATAATTGTACACCAGTAAAAGACTTGCACTGATCATTCACTTCATTCAAGAATATTGGTCACTCAAAACCAGTGTTCGAATTAGCACTGGTCCGTTGGCCACATGACAGTTGAAATTGTCTCGGGCCAGTTGGAAAGCCTCCCCAAATGTCCGGCTGACCAGTTAAAATAAAACAGACTTATGCCGTAACTCACACATTGTCTTTTTAAAAAATGCATTAAGTAGGGTATTATCATACAGTGCCTCCTTCAAGTTTAGAGAAAATTTAAGGAAAAATCTACCAAATTTTCCTTGTTTATTCGCTCACATGTGGTTAATTCAAACAACTGGCTGTAAGTTAATAAAAAAAGAAATTTAAAAAAAAAACAGAATTTAACCAGGCCACTTAAAATGCCGATGGGCCAGTAAAGACTTAAGCCAACTGGCCCTGTTGGCCAATTGGGAAAAAAGTTAAAGGCAAACACTGAAAACATTTCTTCTTCTCGATGTAATTCAGTATAATAGCTATTACTGATGCTACGGGACACGGTATCCATGTAGCATCAGTACGAAATTGGCATAATATAAATGTCCTGAATAAATAGCAATTCTTGTAAACATAATGTAATTAATTTTAATCTTGATATATTCAAGAATATTTACAATTCAAAAAATGTCCTACTCATGACATTTTAAAGAGGCTCAGTGCATCACTGGTCTTCCCAACGCTACGGGACATGGTGTCCATGTAGCATCGGTATGAAATTGGCATGAAATAAATGGACTAAATAAATGGTAAAGCTTGTAAACATATTGCAATTAATTGTAATCTTGAATTATTCAAGAATATTGAAACTCAAAACGATTCTTTCTCTTATGGGGTTCAGTATACACTAATAGTCCCAACGCTACGGGACATGGTGTCCATGTAGCATCGGTACATGTGAACAGGCACCACGGGAATAAACTTGTATCATATACACATTCAACAGTGAAATTATGATGCGTGGGGCTCCTTCCACAATATGTAACTGATTGAAGTCGGTGCCTGCTTCTCTAAGTGTTTTAAAACAAACGTGATGGGACATTAGCGCTTTTTGATGAGCCAGGACATGTATTTACCAATAATCAACACCTTGTAATTGGAATTTATGTTCAACACATGAACAACTTTATGCTGTTTATGTTTTCAATGTATCAGGTGGGAAATTAATCAATAAAAACATTGATTAAATACTAAACTGTAATGAAAGGAAAGAGTGAGGAAATGTGATTTGGCGTCCATGTAGCATCGGTATTTTTGGAAGTGACATACAGATTTTGAACTGGTATGGTATTTCTGGTGCTGATGTATAGGAATTGCCTCTCTTTGTTTCTTAACCACCAACATATAGGCTAACTAAAATTGGAAAAGAAAAAGAAAAATACCGCTTTTGAAATTTTGACACCAATGTCACATTTTTTGGCCCAACTTCGTGGAGAGACCCCTATACAAAATATGCAATGTCCTAACATTATAATAAACTTTACTCAAATGGAAGACAGAAGTGGTATTGAAGATGATTGAAGATGAAATAGAACATTTGCATCTGCAGCCATGCCTGTGGGGCAGGTTTCTATACAAACAATGTACTGCAACTCTCCACCACGATGAAATAGAACATTTGCATCTGCAGCCATGCCTGTGGGGCAGGTTTCTATACAAACAATGCACTGCAACTCTCCACCATGATGAAATAGAACATTTGCATCTGCAGCCATGCCTGTGGGGCAGGTTTCTATACAAACAATGCACTGCAACTCTCCACCATGATGAAATAGAACATTTGCATCTGCAGCCATGCCTGTGGGGCAGGTTTCTATACAAACAATGTACTGCAACTCTCCACCATGATGAAATAGAACATTTGCATCTGCAGCCATGCCTGTGGGGCAGGTTTCTATACAAACAATGCACTGCAACTCTCCACCATGATGAAATGGGACATACTTGCTGCATGTGCAGAGGATCAGTCCTGTAAACTACAACAACAAAAAAGGAAAACCAAGAAAAGAAAATCATTTTGAAAGTATCTACGATTCTCCAATGTGTATCTGGGGTTTATGAGCTTACCATATTTTTTGGATTTTTCATGACATCAATTAGAGCTGGGTGATTATATCCTGAAAAGAAAAAAAAACATAATTGATTGCTTTCCGGTGACGTCACCCCTTCCATCCACCATTTTAGTGCCTTTAATTAATTACGTCACAGACCTTGACAAAATTCCATAGTAAAAGAGTTAAAGTGTGCTTTATTAAACCTGCCATATGGATGATGGCAAACTTAAAGACAGCAGTTTTCTTACCCAGAGGAACTGATGAGACCTGTCCAAAGGTGTCCAGTAGTCGGTTCCCATCCATGTCCACAATGTAGTTGCCATGGGATTTCTCATAGTCAATAAACAGCTGCACGGTACCCACATTCTGAAATCAGAGAAAAATGGGGGTTCAAAAATGTTATCTGGTCACATTCCTTCCCGGGATCCTTCAACACGGATGCATACAAACAAACAAAAATATCTTGATTAAGTTTCTTTTGATGTTCAATAGGCCCTATAGATGTCAGAAATATATGTGTGGCGGTCCAGGAAAACCCCTCACGTGGTCAAAATTTTACAATTCTTGTTGAGCATTTAATCAAATAATACACCCTTTACTTATCTCAGAATAGTTTAAATGAGTTCAATATTCAAACCACAACTAAAGTTATGACCTTTCGAAGACGGTTTATTCTAAAACCCAAAAACGGAGAAATCAGGCTTCTAAGTTGGCTATGCAGTCAACGTAAATACCTTAAAATAAGGTTAAATTGACATTGTAAAAAAAGGTAGGCCTATAAAAAGAGTTTTTCATTTCTTTCAAACTCACATTGGGAGAATTTATGAGCGTGGGCGAAAGTAGTGCACTGGTTTTAGAGTGAAAAATTAACATTTTCTACTTATTTCTAATTGTGTTGGGTTTTAAAACACTCGCAAATTACATTTTACACTTTGATTTTTAAAAAAAAAAAACTTTGAGAGGGAATTTAAAGACCATAACTTCACTTTGGAACTAAAATCTCAAAAATGACATCATCAGGGTGATTTTTTTTTGTAAATCGGCCCATATCTACAAAATGTACGTGGCGACTTCCGACAGGTTTTCCCAGACCGCCACACATATGGTTCCATAAATTACAAGGAATGATAACATGAACCCTCTGATACGTGGTACATCTTTTCTTACAATCCACCATCTTTATTCCCTCTATAGACCGTGTAAGTTGACCTCGAGAGCATGAGGGACTCATATAAAACCACACAGCCATGACAGCGCATCACTGGTAGTCCGCAAGTGGCGCAAATATTTTGGTGCAGTGTTAGTTGGCGCGAATATGTTGCATTATAGCCGTTTTAAAAGTTCTTGTTTCGGCTTCAGACGGTATTTGCGATTTCCGTCTTGTACGATTTTCGTCCATGTATACTTTATTTGTTTGGGATTTTTGGTACATGTCTTATCTACTCTCAACAGAAGTGTCAAACAGTTTTATTCGTTTGTGACAAACTCGGACAACATTTTCTTCATTTTATTTATTTAATCGATAGATTTTAAGGTGCCTTTTCCATTTATTGGCCTCTGGGCGTTTACAAGTAAAGTGATAATTCAAAGCAGATCATCGCAATTAACGTTAAAACCCCATTGCCATTCATTGACTGCTCTTTGGAAGTGTGACCCGCCTCGAGACTTACACGGTCTATTTCCTCTCTGTACCAGCCTACATACCTTAGTAGCAGCATTCATTTTCTCTAAGAGAGCCTGTAAAACAAAAATGAAATATAATTATTTTTGAATATATTTATTTTAATTTTAGATTTCAGCAAGTATGAGCCACTTTCAGCTAAAAAATGGGAATACATTGAAATACATGTATTCATGCAGATAACAGCTTCATTATACGAGACTCCATCAAACTTCTGTGTTGAAAATCCCCACTCTCTTATATTGTCTGCTTATATAGTTTTGCGTTTCTTTTGCTCGGTATAAGCACCCCCTGCCTTCTTCCCTTATGTTAGGAATAGGTGCATAAAGCATGTACCGGTACCTGAAGCATAACAATAGTCCAGTTCTCATAATGTCTCTAGGTCTCTCAAGTGCATTCAATTTGTGCACTCTTAAAAGATTGACCTCGGACAGCATATAAAGCATTTCTGAGGACCCAAAATTGAATGTGTAACAAACATGAATATTGGAGAGCCTCCTCGTATGAGAGCTTTCAACTCTGACAATAGACAGACAGTCTATTGTAGGAGAAACGGAGGCTGAAAAGTGTTTTCTTTGACCCTTTAGTGGTGGGATAAGTTTCATGCACATGGCTGCTCCAAATTCAGGGGTGTGAGTGGAGAACCCCAACAAATCTGAAAAAATCTGAAATTGCAATCGTGAAGCTGAAATTGCCTAAACGGCGTGGGGTCCGGGGCCCGCTTAAGTTGCATTGACATCTTGATGAATTAATGTCCCAGTTGATGCATTTTATGGCTTCGAGAATGGAATCTTGTACTGAACGCTGGCTTGCACATGGCGTGCGCTAGCAAGTGGCAAGTACCGTACTGCAGACAAAAAGCGGAAAATCAAATCAACGCTTCGCATGGGGGGCAAAAGCGGAAATATGTCGGGAGAAAAAAAGCTTGAATTAAATTTTGGCAAATTAAAAAAAAGAGCTGGAATCAGCTAAAAATCTGAAATTTCACACCCCTGTTCAATTTGGATTGTGCCGAAAAATTTGTTTATTTTAGAACATTTTTTTTTTCAGGAAAAATAATTGGTCACCTACATGTAACTTAAAATTTAAAAGGTAAAAGTTCAAGTATTAAAAATGTTCTTAGAGCGCCATATCCTGAGAGAATTTGAAAAGTTCTGACAATATAGGCAGACAAAGGTACATGCTATGGTTACAGACTCACCAATGTTTTGGGTCCGGGGATGCTCGTGCGGACCTCGGGACCATCATATTCCTCTGGTAGGAGTTTCTTCATTGCAAGAGATGATCGGGCATGAGCCCCTGAAATTACAAAAAAATAAATTTTATTAATATGAAGATTTTTAAATACTGCAGCCGATTTCAAAAAATTGCGTAGCTAATTGCGCAACTTTTGAAAATGGTGTAAGCCCCATAGGCCTGCGTGCAATTATCACTGGAATGTTGCGAAGCTTACGCAATAAAAAGTTGCACAAGTGGGCTTACGCAGCGTGCAAGGATTTGTGAAATCGGCTGCTGTCCAGTGATCGTTTATAACCACTAGTGTACAGGTTGGTCTGTGGAGAGTGCCTAGAGAACAAAGAAAGAGCAAAGAACAAAGTATAAGGCCCAACATTTACATCTTTTGCAAGATGAAACTTTGTACAGATTCCTTGATTGAGGGCATAACATACTAAAGAAGAATGGGTGAATTCCATTTACTGGTCGCCACTGAGATACCGTGGGTTAAAAAGGCACAGGCTCGTAAGCAATGCGCGCGTGCCAATTTCGTGCCACGAAATACGCAACCCCATGCCTTTGCTATGGAGCTGCGTATTTCGTGGCACGCATTTGGCGCGCGCGCATTGCTGACGAGCCTGTGCCTTTAAGTCTAAGGAACAGGGCAAAAAAAGTTGAAGTATTTTCAAAGAAATTGTTGAATGTTTTTCACTCCTAAAATTACTTCCCTTTAAAATATTTTGGTGGTTGTTAAGTCATTATAAGGAGAATACAGTGGTTGTTAAGTCATTATAAGGAGAATACAGTGCCCACAGTGCAAGTTGTGCAACGCATCACTCAAATTGCCATTCTTTGTGAAGTTCGTATCCGCTTTTCAGTGGGTAATTTTTCTTGTTCTTTGCATTAAAATATTTTACGAGTTGAGCACAAGGTCTTTTATTTCTAGGGTAATATATTCCCCTTTAACTTTAAACTTTGGTCAGTAAACAGTTGCCAAATATGAATTTTAATGAGGCTTTTCCGTAATCACAACAATGAAAAGTCATCAGTGTTAATTGTATGTTATTATTGTCATGCCTGTATGGCTTTAACTTTTAACTTAAGTAGTATTTCTGAACACGTGAGGGTGCTGTCAAGTGGCCCGAGCGCATCGCGCGTTATGTTCGAACACAAAATGCACTATGCGCGCACGCCATCCAAACTTTTACTTTAAAGGGCCCCTTATTTAGGATTTTTATCAATGAAATCTATGCTTTAAAACCACTCTACTCAGTTAAAGTCATAAAAATCCTATTTGGAGCTTGCTTTGGGGGTTAAAACGAAGGTTTTTAGTTTTTATGCTAATGCGAATATGCATATTCATGACCAAGGTCACGATGTCACAAGAGGCACAGACAGGAAAATCACATACAATTGTGCACAAACGATTCCACTTTTTTCTCAATTTTCCTAAAACTTTTGTAATCCATGGCTGTTTCAGTTTGATTTACATGTTGCCTGCTGTAATTAGCCATGATAAAACTGGGGGTAGAAACTGCAGCAATTTGCCACAAGTCCAACTTGAAGTCTTATGTTTTTTCTTAACTTTTCCCTTCTGTCTTCCTTATGTGATGCACTCAACACAGCGCCCTCTGTCTGTGATTTATTGCAATGAAATCTTGAAAGTTGAAAAAGGCGACCTTTTATTGATTTTACATCCAAACGAACAATAGTATGTCTTGCTGAACAAGTATTCCATCATTATGAAGCAAAGCTTAGGCACAAAGTTATTTTGGATGTCACAGGCCCTTTAAATGAATCTGTGCTTCGCGCTCTGCGTACGCATCTGGATTATGGTCCAGTATAGTCCATGCAGGGCATTTCAAGCCACACCCTGCCAGGCAGTACCAACCCAGGGTCTGTTGTGTGTCATCAATGGAACTGGCTTCAGCTTGATCCAACCAGTTCCAACTAGAGCCTTTGACCACTACTTGCATGCATAGTTTGTTTTTATCTCAATACTTTTGTGTTTGTGAATTCATGGCATTAAAATTACCTTGTACAATTGGGCATGGAGTTTCAGTGCGGAATTTTAGGTTTTCTTTTTTTTGCTGTAGTTTTAAAAATTATTCTCATGCTGGCATTTATTAATTTCTAAAATGTTTCTAAAATGCTGTTGGATACAGTATTTTAAACTTGTCCTTAATAATAGCCTATAGTATTAGTACATTTTACTTCATATATTAAAGCACAGGGCCTCAGTGCAAACTAGAGGTTACTCTTCAATTCAAAATTACTCGGGCATTTAGACTTATTATTGAAACTTCACATAATTTGATAAAACTGGCATAAAATTAGCTGAGCCCTAACTTTATCATGTGGTTGTCTGTATAGGGCTGAGGGAACTTGTCAACATGGACCCGATATCTCAAAACATTTAAATCAAAATGTGTCATTTTCTTCCGGTGACACACTAATTCCAAACCACGCGACTCGTGAGAGGTTTTAAAGACGTTCTAAAGAACAGCAGTCAGCTGGCGCATAGACTAATTCCCTGTCCGCACTATGCAATGTCGACCGCGCGCACGTACACGAACCAAACAACGTTAGAACGTCTTCCACAAAGACTAGAGTAGACAAGAATATAGGCTATGCACGCTTTGTAGTAAAAACCAATATAAACCACCAATACATCATTTGCATTGAGCCAAAGTTTTACTAGGACATAAGTTGATGAGAAAATATCTGACAGTAATGGTAGCAAACACCTAATGATTTTTTATTTTCTCGTGTGAAATTGTCAACTGAGGGTGCTCTTAAAAAAATAGACTGCAGATTGCAGATGATTTGTTTTACCATTCATTCAACACAAATAATAATAAATAATAATAAATATGGCATTTATAATGCGCTTTTAACCGAAGGATGCAAAGCGCAGGGAGAAAGAACGGTACAATGGTAGCTGAGGTTACCTTGACTCGAACTTTATCATGTGGTTTTCTAATAGAGAAAACCACATGATAAAGTTCGAGCCGAGGTAACCTCAGCTAGTACATACAATGGGCTGAATTCTTTTAGGCCTACAACCATAACAAGACAGCTTATTTAGTTAGCCTATGTATTTTGCTGTTTTACAACCAACTGGTAACTTTGCCTAACTTAATGAACTTGTTATAAATTCTACAATCATGACGGTAGGCATGGTAGGCCTACTGTTATACCGTTTATGAGCAAAAAAAGAGCCACAATTGTAGACCTACATGTACCTCGTTTGCAGATCCCGTTTCCACTGAAGACGGCCCTGAGTGAAATTCGTTGCGCAAATCTAGCCATCTTCGGTGCCGAGCCTAAATTTCAGAGTTAGCGAATGCAAAGAAACCTCAATAAAATAGCTCGCTCGGTCTAGACTTGCACTGTACACTGCATGACGATGTAGCAAATAAGCAAGATGTAGTAGTAGGCCTAATAATACTTGAAATGACGAAAAAAACTGCACTTAAACATGTTTAAACGAGCAAAATAGTCACGAGTCACGACACACACGAGCACAATATATCTGTACAAGTACGATTTGTTTTGTTTACTTCATTTCACGCGTGCGCCGCGCCCGGTGATGGAGCCAGAGTGTTCCATTCTACGCGCGAGGTGAAGCCGATTTCAATGGAACATTCCGTCTTTCAACTTATGAAAATATTTGTGCCATTCCACCAACACTAACATGACCAAAGGCATACAAACATTTATTATTTGTATTTTATAACACATCGTGTCATTTGATAGAGGATATCTGAGAACTTAGAAAAAAATGGGTTCTTACATATTGTCCCTGACACCCTCTGAACGAATGGTACTGTTCTTGGCTTGACAAGTATCCAATCAAATGCATAGTCAATCAACTGTCAATCAACCGAACCCGCCGACCAATCACAACAGGGCTAGCAGACAGCGCCCACATAAAGTGCATTGCCTCACAAACCAACATCACGCGATTTTCTGCCCATACGTTGTTAGTCTTTACTAAAGACGTTAACTGTCTGTGTTTGTCACACTTGCATGCCCAATAGAGGGCGCATTTCAACTGCTTGTATTTGGACTGTCGTACGTGTGGATTTGGACTCAGTTAACGTCTTTACGATCTTGGCATTTGAGGGCGTGACCAGACTATGCTAATATCAGACGATATATGCATTATTCATTGGCGTGGTTGATGATTGGCGGACGATTGTAAAATAATGTATGCATCAGCAAAGAGCTCACAACGCGTAAGGTCAACAGGTCAACTGTTCGGTAAACATATACTAGTATACCAGAGACTGTGCAGGCAGAGACGTGGAGAAAATATACTCCACGTCTCTGCATAGATTGATAGAACTGGCCGAACATGTGAGCCGTTTTACGGGGGAAGTTACCCGGTCCAGCTTCCGCGTTGTGAACTGTGCCTCAGATCTAGAATGACTGAAGCTTATGCCAAATAGGGGAACTAGAATTCAGAGGGGAAGTGAGGTAAAAAAAAACCACGTCCCCCCGCCCCAAATTTGCACACTCCCCCGACCTGAGTAACAAAGAAATGAAAATTCTCCTAATATAAAGACGAGATGACATCCAAATCAAAAAATCAAAGTCTTAATTTGTTGTTTTTCTTGCTCTTGATGATATTGATTACTCAACTCACTGCTTTCATCATTTTCAGTTACTACTGTTCGTGTAAAATTAGTTGTCATTTTTATTGTTCTAGCTCTCAGATTTTTATTTTGGTTATAAGTAAATGGAATTGTTAATGTTTGCACTTATGTCCTGAATATCCATTCACAAAAGTACCAGCATTTGGACACAGTGCAAGTTTAGTATAATGTCGAAGATAAAATTATTTTAAAATTTTGATTTTAAATTCACTTAATTTTGCTAACAGTTTGGGCCGATATATAGCCACTCGATAGTGATTTGTCTGCTTTTTTGGCAATCCTTCGATCTGGGGTGCCAACAACATTTGTTTGGGTGTTTTGTATAATTGTCATTGTCATCACATATCTTGCTGTTTTTGTAAATAGTGGAAAATAGTGAAAAAAATGCAATAGAATTAAATGTCCAGTCATAGTCCAGTAAAAACACACATTTGTGTGCACATGATTAATGTTTAGCCCCCAAAACCAAAAACATAATACCCATATAAAAAGTAGGGGAGAGTGGGGTTAGTTGGAACATTTTTCACAAAATCGTCTATAAAACACTAACAGAATTTATTAACCCTAACTCCCTAGGGTTATTGTAAAATCATATTGATTTTGAAGGATTGAGGAGTGTTGGGGTTAAAGAAAAAAACAACTGTACCACTTTAAGCATTCATAATTATTTGGGCTACAAATGGAGCTTATAAAATGTTACGACTCGCTGGTTTCTCGGATAATCCACCTTGAACATGACCATGTCAGCTGTTCCGACTAGCCCCACCTATGGGGTAAGTTGAAACATGGTATGTTGTCATTTAAAAACTAATATAACTTCTGTAATCACCTTAATTAGCAAGGCAGACACTTAAGCTGTAAATTGGGGCGCTAATTAATTAACCCTTTGGGTACAGGGGAGTCATTAACAACTGCTAACTTATAATGCAGTGAAACTTGTATATGGGTCTGTCCACAGTAATGGGGTACATTTCTGTAACATTCAAGATCTTAGGTCCGTGTTCACTTCAAATGTCTTAATTTTATCTTTAAATTATCAAGCTAAACTGAGGAAATAACTTTTTCACCAAGGAGTAAGAAAAATAGTCCTACAACATACATTTCTGAAAACCCCGTGCACAAATTTTCCTATTACGCGTGTAACAAAGACGGAAAAAAATGTCACAAAATGGTCTGTCCACGTTACCTACGTAATAGGAAAATTTGTACACAAGCTTTTCAAAAATGTATGTTGTGGCAGAAATTTTTTACCTTTTTGGGCAAAAGTTATCTCCTGAGAACAAAACAAGGACATTTCTTTAATTCTGAGATAAACTAAAGACATCTGAAAGGATTTATTGACTTACTTTTCAAATGTACCCCATTACTGTGGACAGACCCACATAGTTGCCACCTTCCGGACCGTAAACAAAATGGCAACTATAAACAGGTGGCCTGTTTCATGTGGTCAATGAAACATGTTCCAACTAGCCCCCTCATTTTGTTCCAACTAAACCCGCTGGCCTGTTTGACATTTGCAAGCTTACTACGAAAAACAGGGACTACAATTTGACATCTTGTTAACCTCATTTTGTACTCAAATACTAGTCGAGTGAATCTATGAACATCATTTACATACAATGCGATATTTTTCTTAAAAATAACTAATGCCATGGAAAATATCAATGTTTCAACATACCCACTGTTCCAAGTAACACCTCTCCTCTACTAATGGTGTATAGCTGTATTTCCATAATTGTGTTCATGTTATGAACAACTTAGGTTAAGTGCCCTTCTGCCCAGTTTTAACTGCATGCATCATACATGTACTTTGATAAAATGCCATGTGCAGTAAAACAGTGACACAGTGATTCTGATTTTCATAAAAACTATTATTACTATACATGTCTTTTTTTCATGGGTTTGGGATTTTTTCAGTACTTGTGTGTGTTTATAAATACTGTTTGTATAACTAGGCCTGCATGTCGGCAATCCATAATTGCTGAAATTAGCAAATGTAAACCAAACCAGTACAAGCAAGAACAAAACACTTTGTTTCCAGAATATTTTAAATACTGATTTTTTGTTTGTTTGTTTTTTTACTTGGATGCAAATATCCTGCCTACAAGTGCTGCAGTATAAGTGCAACTGCTTATTCTCTTCAAACATCATATTAAAATTCCATTCTGTGAATTTCTGTTTATGCCCTACACGCTCTTTCATTTATTGATCAAGTGGTAATGATAATACAGAAACAATGTGTTTACTGACCGGGTACATGCATTAAAAATGGGTATGTAAACAAAAATTATAGGATGTGCAACAACTAATTTATGCAAGAATGTGTGTTGAGATTTTGTTTTGCCCTGGTATTTGGGAATTTTTTTTAACAGCATTCCAAATTGGTTTGTTGTTGAGACTATAACTACTGTCAAACTTGTACATACAGTTTGTAATGATGTACATGTGTACCCTTTTTTTTACCGAGTGCAGGACAACTCGACCGGGGATGGGTGGACATTGATAGACCTGTATAAGGACATGATTAATATGGTTTTCCCTTACAAACTTTGCTTCTTATATCATCGGAAACACCCGGGAGTTTATGGAAAAAATACAATTTTTTAAAAACTTCGGGGTAACCTCTTAACATTTCCTCCTATTTTTCTGTTTTTATCACATTTTTATGTCGATTATCTATAGAATTCAATTCAAGACGAGTAACAAGCTAACGCCAGGGTACTGAAATCCCCCGGTGAAATCCCGGCGGCCGTCGGCCGGGAAGCCGACCGTACCGATATAGCTGCCTGCGTCTGCAGGTAGCGCGGTGTTGCCTGGCCCGGGCGCAGCGCTCGCTTGTCCACACATTTTCCCGATGCCGAGTTTTCCCTACACGGCAAAAATAACACTTGGGCCTGTTGACTCAACCCAACAGACATCCCGTAGGCATATTTTACACACACATCAACCTGTTTTAGTTTGCCTAATTAATAATTCACGATATGGTCCAAACCTAATCACTGATTGGCTCCCTTGGATTTCCAAGGGAGAAATAAAGAAAAAGTTAAGAATTGCTGCCAAGATTGCCAAGACCTTCGGGAAGGTCCAGTGTAGTCTTGGCTCCAAGACCTTCGTGTTAGTTTTTGTTGTTGCGAGACAGAATTCCCACAGCGCGCGATGAACAGTGCGCGAAACGAATGAGGGCGTGTTTCCATACATTTTAATCGATTATTTGGTGTATTCATAACGGTAGTACGTATTCGTTGCACTGGTATCGATACCAGTGGTGCATACGATACTGGACCTTCCCGAAGGTCTTGGCAATCTTGGCAGCAATTCTTAACTTTTTCTTTATTTCTCCCTTGGAAATCCAAGGGAGCCAATCAGTGATTAGGTTTGGACCATATCGTGAATTATTAATTAGGCAAACTAAAACAGGTTGATGTGTGTGTAAAATGCCTACGGGATGTCTGTTGGGTTGAGTCAACAGGCCCAAGTGTTATTTTTGCCGTGTAGGGAAAACTCGGCATCGGGAAAATGTGTGGACAAGCGAGTGCTGCGCCCGGGCCAGGCAACACCGCGCTACCTGCAGACGCAGGCAGCTATATCGGTACGGTCGGCTTCCCGGCCGACGGCCGCCGGGATTTCACCGGGGGATTTCAGTACCCTGGCGTTAGCTTGTTACTCGTCTTGAATTGAATTCTATAGATAATCGACATAAAAATGTGATAAAAACATAAAAATAGGAGTAAATGTTAAGGAGGTTACCCCGAAGTTTTAAACAAATTGTATTTTTTCTATAAACTCCCGGGTGTTTCCGATGATATAAGAAGCAAAGTTTGGAAGGGAAAACCATATTAATCATGTCCTTATACAGGTCTATCAATTGTACACCCATCCCCGGTCGAGTTGTCCTGCACTCGGTAAAAAAAAGGGTACAAATGTACATCATTACAAACTGTATGTACAAGTTTGACAGTAGTTATATTCTCAACAACAAACTAATTTGGAATGCTGTTCAAAAAAATTCCCAAATACCAGGGCAAAACAAAATCTCAACACACATTCTTGCATAAATTAGTTGTTGCACATCAAATAATTTTTGTTTACATACCCATTTTTAATGCATGTACCTGGTCAGTAAACACATTGTTTCTGTATTATCATTACCACTTGATCAATAAATGAAAGAGCGTGTAGGGCATAAACAGAAATTCACAGAATGGAATTTTAATATGATGTTTGAAGAGAATAAGCAGTTGCACTTATACTGCAGCACTTGTAGGCAGGATATTTGCATCCAAGTAAAAAAACTGGAAACAAAGTGTTTTGTTCTTGCTTGTACTGGTTTGGTTTACATTTGCTAATTTCAGCAATTATGGATTGCCGACATGCAGGCCTAGTTATACAAACAGTATTGATAAACACACACAAGTACTGAAAAGAATCACAAACCCATGAAAAAAGACATGTATAGTAATAATAGTTTTTATGAAAATCAGAATCACTGTGTCACTGTTTTACTGCACATGGCATTTTATCAAAGTACAAAAACTGGGCAGAAGGGCACTTAACTTGTTCATAACATGAACACAATTATCGAAATACAGCTATACACCATTAGTAGAGGAGAGGTGTTACTTGGAACAGTGGGTATGTTGAAACATTGATATTTTCCACGGCATTAATTATTTTTAAGAAAAATATCGCATTGTACGCAAATGATGTTCATAGATTCACTCGACTAGTATTTGAGTACAAAATGAGGTTAACGAGATGTCAAATTGTAGTCCCTGTTTTTCGTAGTAAGCTTGCAAATGTCAAACAGGCCAGCGGGTTTAGTTGGAACAAAATAAGGGGGCTAGTTGGAACATGTTTCATTGACCACATGAAACAGGCCACCTGTTTATAGTTGCAATTTTTTTTACGGTCCGGAAAGTGGCAACTATATACAAGTTTCACTGCATTATAAGTTAGCAGTTGTTAATGACTCCCCTGTACCCAAAGGGTTAATTAATTAGCGCCCCAATTTACAGCTTAAGTGTCTGCCTTGCTAATTAAGGTGATTACAGAAGTTATAGTAGTTTTTAAATGACAACATACCATGTTTCAACTTACCCCATAGGTGGGGCTAGTCGGAACAGCTGACATGGTCATGTTCAAGGTGGATTATCCGAGAAACCAGCGAGTCGTAACATTTTATAAGCTCCATTTGTAGCCCAAATAATTATGAATGCTTAAAGTGGTATAGTTTTTTTTTTCTTTAACCCCAACACCCCTCAATCCTTAAAAATCAATATGATTTTACAATAACCCTAGGGAGTTAGGGTTAATAAATTCTGTTACTGTTTTATAGACGATTTTGTGAAAAATGTTCCAACTAACCCCACTCTCTCCTACTTTTTATATGGGTATTATGTTTTTGGTTTTGGGGGCTAAACATTAATCATGTGCACACAAAAGGTTGTTTTTACTGGACTATGACTGGACATTTAATTCTATTGCATTTTTTTCACTATTTTCCACTATTTACAAAAACAGCAAGATATGTGATGACAATGACAATTATACAAAACACCCAAACAAATGTTGTTGGCACCCCAGATCGAAGGATTGCCAAAAAAGCAGACTAATCACTATCGAGTGGCTATATATCGGCCCAAACTGTTAAAATTTTAAAATAATTTTATCTTCGACATTATACTAAACTTGCACTGTGTCCAAATGCTGGTACTTTTGTGAATGGATATTCAGGACATAAGTGCAAACATTAACAATTCCATTTACTTATAACCAAAATAAAAATCTGAGAGCTAGAACAATAAAAATGACAATTAATTTTACACGAACAGTAACTGAAAATGTTAGCACAGACGTTATGTAAAAAATTTGCATCATATCAAATCTCTACACACACAAAAAAAGAAATATAAAATTTGTGTCTGCATTAAATTGCAGTCACTGTCTGGGGAGAGCCAGAGTTGTCTTAATTTTACTTAATTGAATGAATTCAAATGAAGGCAGGAGTATTAGTATCATCATAATCTAGAAAATCTGACAAGAGGTCCGAGTGCAGGAGGAGCGAATAAATTTAACCTGTCCATAATTCTGCAATTGACTTAAACCAGGTCAGAAATGTTTGCATGAAATCTGTTGCACAAACTATTAATAAAAACAACAGATAGGAAAGATAGTTTACTGAGTAAGGGCAGATGAAAGCAGTGAGTTGAGTAATCAATATCATCAAGAGCAAGAAAAACAACAAATTAAGACTTTGATTGTTTGATTTGGATGTCATCTCTTTATATTAGGAGAATTTTCATTTCTTTGTTACTCGGGTCGGGGGAGTGTGCAAATTTGGGGCGGGGGAGGGGGACGTGGGTTTTTTTTTACCTCACTTCCCCTCTGAATTCTAGTTCCCCTATTTGGCATAAGCTTCAGTCATTCTAGATCTGAGGCACAGTTCACAACGCGGAAGATGGACCGGGTAACTCTCCCGTGCTCACATGTTCGGCAAGTTCTATCAATCTATGCAGAGACGTACGTGGAGTATATTTTCTCCACGTCTCTGCAGTCTCTGGTATATGTTTACCGAACAGTTGACCTGTTGACCTTACGCGTTGTGAGCTCTTTGCTGATGCATACATTTTTTTACAATCGTCCGCCAATCATCAACCACGCAATGAATAATGCATATATCGTCTGATATTAGCATAGTCTGGTCACGCCCTCAAATGCCAAGATCGTAAAGACGTTAACTGAGTCCAAATCCACACGTACGACAGTCCAAATACAAGCAGTTGAAATGCGCCCTCTATTGGGCATGCAAGTGTGACAAACACAGACAGTTAACGTCTTTAGTAAAGACTAGGTCCAGTGTCGTATGCACCACTGGTATCGATACCAGTGCAACGAATACGTACTACCGTTACGAATACACCAAATAATCGATTAAAATGTATGGAAACACGCCCTCATTCGTTTCGCGCACTGTTCATCGCGCGCTGTGGGAATTCTGTCTCGCAACAACAAAAACTAACACGAAGGTCTTGGAGCCAAGACTAATACGTTGTATGTGGTGTTCGGGGTGAATATTTGGTTTCAAGGCCGGGCAATTCGTAGACTTGGTTCCAAGTCCGAGATTGTGGTTTGGTTTCCGTAGCGCCCTCTTTTGGTTTGTGAAATGTAGGGACAGGTAACTAGTCTATTTCGGTTCACAATCTCAGATTGTGAACCGAACCAAAATATATACTGCACATAATAAAAACGGCTATCGATCGTACCGTGCGCGGTAAAAGGGACAGACAAAACACGACCGCCATACCGAACTGAAGTGTCCCAAACGCGACAAGACTGGGTTTTGGTAGGTTGAAGCATTGAAATCCATATAATCTTTGGGTTGAAGTGTGAGTGGCGCCCTTTAGCGGTGTCTCGTCAAAGTGGGTGCAGCGCGTTGGGCGGTGATGCAAGTAAGTGCGGGGGAACAAAAATTCGGCCTTTGGACAAGAATTGATTGCTTTCGATGACGTAGAACATCCGGGAATGTGTGGTGGGCAACAGTCACGCGCGTGCCAATGGACGCACATGAACACGCGTAAAAAAATACTCACCATAACCAGCGTATTTTCATTCGAAGATGCCGCACGCGGCTAGTCTTGGTGCAAGACGATACTGCGTGATATTTGTCACTGACCGCCGCGCGCTAACCAACATTCACCGACATTCGCCAAGAGAGGGCGCCATACACTGTACTATGAGGACAGGGAACCAGTCTACGTCCGTGCTCTGCAGTATCTGGAGACTGGTGTGTATGGCGCCCTCTCTTGGCGATTGTCGGTGAGTGTTGGTTATCGCGCGGCGGTCAGTGACAAATATCACGCAGTATCGTCTTGCACCAAGACTACACGCGGCGGGCGTTGTGATACTTCAAATTATTGAGCATGCACTCGGCTTGTAAAAACGAAAGTGCTTTTAGTTGATCGCGATTTTTAGCCTGAAGAAATGCGTTTTTATCTTTCTCGATACAACAGCCATGGCGTAACAACCAATGCGCTTTTCTTGCCGGTTATTACTCGAGCCACGTGGGTCATGAAAAATGCCCACCAAAATGGTGGATGGAAGGGGTGACGTCACCGGAAAGCAATCATATAACACTGCCGCCAGGCTCACCGTAGTTTCGTGTTTTGCAAAATGTACCGGTACACTGTACAACAAAAGTCTACCAATCTTTGGACGCAATGATCATGCAAAAAAGCGCGCGAGCGACTACATCATCATGATCATACATGCACATGGAGGTAGGAAATTTTGCACGTGTACGTACGTACGTACGTACGTACAGCGCGTGAACAAGCTCATAAGGAATGTGCGCTATAGAAATTATGTAAATATCATAATCATGACAAGAACCACAATGCAATATGGGGATCGGGAGAGCGATAATTTTTCGGATCAGTCTATTCTTTTTGGAATGGTCCACTGTTTTTTCCCACCATCCTCTTTAATCTTCATAAATTTACCTTCAAGACAGATGGAAATCGATTCTAAGCACATTTTGAGACTCCTCTGTCTTCTTAATCCGCCATTTATTTAGCAGCTGCGCAATCAGGGGCATCCGTAAAATGGTGAGTAAGGTTTACTCGTGTCTCAAGAAGTGTTTGTTGAGAAAATTGGATTTCTTCAAAAATCGATGCCGGCTGCCGCATGATCGAACTTATAGTGCAAACTGATTTGATGGGCTCAGGGTTGTATTAAAGGGCTATCCTCCGCAAAAGTGCTCAGGGGGAGGGGGAAACACAAACAATAAATAACGACACAGGTTGTGATGGAAACAATGAGGTATTGTCTCTGAGTTTACAAGGTTCTATATTAAGCACACACCAATGGCCCCTTAATCCACAAATTACATTACATCGTACTGGTGTCAACTAAACATGCCTCTTCAGTCTCATTTTAGAATTAAGCCACAGAAAGAAAACAAAACAAAAAGTAGTTTCTGGTCAGAAAAACGAATGGCAGACTTGTGCAAGATTTAGATTACTGCAGTACACATTGCGATTGATACATTCTCTACTAGTTTCTAACTTTCCATCAAAATATGGCTATTTTTTTGTCCGATCTAAATATAAACTATTTGCTTTGTCAATTTAAATTATTAACATCAAAAGTAGTTGCACTTTATTTCGTAAATTATGAATTTCACTGATTCGGAATTAAGTAAAATGAGAGATTTGACACTGAAGGAAGACGGCGGAATTTGATTGTTTTTTTGAGTAAAACACGAGATTATTTGACAATGATCGTGTGTGGTGGATTCACTGCTGGTACGGATGAATTAAGAAATGAAAACCAGAAACGACACTTCTTGTTCCCTCGGCTTGACAACTATCAAAGAACAAAAATGGTCTTGGATGTTTTTGACACGAAATGGAAGCACTTTGTAATATTGTTAACAGACACATTACTGAGGCATTGTCACTCGCTCAATGGTGGAATATTAAGCTAGCATTGGTTCCGTTTGTTTGCTCAAAACCTTTACTCCAGTGGAGAACCACAGAACATTTTTTTTGTTTAGTCTTTATGTATGTTATACACTACATAATAGGTGCATCGTGCGACACAGATGTACTATACAAAGTACGTTTCTTACTTAAAATGTCTCATGAATAAAGTTACTTTAAACCACGTATAATACTTGCTCTTCTGTCAAAAATTGATACTAAACAAGGCTAAAGTTTCTCTTACGTTTGTTTTGCACAATCAATGGAAGTTGTTATACTTTTATTAGACAATATTTCTCAAATAACAGCAGTCACTTCTTTTTATGAAATTACGGGTCAAATGAAATGTGGAATTCTTTTCAATCAGAATTCCCAACGGGTGGAGGTATCGCTTATCTACACAATATGTACACAATCTCACATGACTGGAAAATTCAAATTTTTTGTATGAGTCCATTTAACACCAGTACTGATTGGTTGGTTCTGTATACGTTGCCTAGGCAACCCTGGGTGTTGGAAACAAACACGAAGCGACACCCCAGATGCCATCAGCTCAAAGACAATGCTGCATTTTTGTATGACTTCAATTGCAACTTACTACATTGTAGGCACTAAATGTTTCTTTATTTGTTGTTAGGATAAAAATACAATACCTTGCACACAACATATTGAAAAGTCATAAGAAAATCTGTGTTTTGTGCAAATGAGACTACAAATTGCTAGATAACAGACTGACAGAACGTCCCCAAGTTACCCATATGTTTTCGTTTTTTGTTATAACATTGACCAAAGAACAGGGCTCTCTTGCATGTCTACAGGCACAATTGTACAAAGCTTGTCATTACTTCAGCATGTAATTCCTCAAAATTCTTCAAACCAATGACTATTATTTACACAAAAAAAATCTTGTTTTTGGCAAGTAATTAGCAGTACACTGACATTTCTTGAATTTTCATCAGTTTAACTACTGTATATTAATAGTAACATTTTCCCCCTTTTTTATTTTATCGAAAGCACGCACTGAACAATTTCAAAAACCTGGTGGGTTATTCTTGGATCATATTTTGAACCCAACACATCCACTGACAATACTGACACGAATAAAATAATGAATTAAACACGGCATTCGACAAAGCTACATATTAAACATTAATTTCACATAACTAAAGGTACGTAATTCCATTGAAGAATACTTTAAACATTTACTGAGGTTCCCCATTCCTTGTTCATAAAATCTGGATCCAACAGACAGAAATCCATGGACGTTAGCCCACATTATTGCTCAACTTCAGACAAAAGTTGGTCACAAAATCCTCCCTATACACATTCTCAATTATCCAAAATGCGTTATAAAGTAACTCTCAATACACAAACAAAAGGTAATATATATATTAGCCTAATTCCATCCAGCAATGTATTGGAATCCCGGCATAAGTATCTACTTTCCACAGGAATAGTTTGTTTTACACTGCTCCTATCATCAAGGCAATGAACAATGCACTTAATTTTCAAGTTTTATATTTTTTTGCATATTTTACATATTTTTATTATTTTTTTTGGCTTTTACGACTTGAATTTTTTTATTAATGGCTTTTTAATTTTTGATGTTTTTTTTGTCTTTATAATTTTGTAATTTTTTTAATTTTTTTTTCTTTTTTCTATATACTGTTTGGTTTACGAATACCGGTAATTCATTCCTGTTGTAATCCCACATCTGGGAGTAGACAGGACCCTGCATTGCACAGCGTCAACTACATGTTACAAATGATCAATTCAATCCCATCATGCATAGCTGACATGTCACCAGTGGAAAATTAAAGTTGCACAGTTTACAGCTCTTTATTTAGAACTTTTTTCTTTGTTTTTGTGTTTTTAATTTTTTTTTTGTTTTTTTATTTTTATTTTTTTTTTTTTTTAAATATAAAAATTACAACAAAATTCCAGATTGTAACAGTCAGGTGATCTGTAAAATATTTGTAAGTAAATATTTATTACTTTAGATGATTGTTTAAGAAGTAATATACTCTTTTGTAAGTTGCAAAACAAAGGCTGGTTATTTGCTTATATTTAAACACACTGGCTAGCATGTGTCCCTAGTTACGTATTTCAAATCGGTTACTGAAAAGAAATTGAGTTTAAACTTTAAATACATACCACACAACAAGTTACTATGAGCAGGTTTATCATTTTAACTATGGTAAAAAGGCCCTCACCATATATGCTTTGGCTTAAGACGTATTAATAGGTATCAAGTTAAAACTAACACTAATTTAACAAATAGCACAAAATAGTTTGCAAGTTTTTGGGGGGTGTGAAGTTGTAAGGTATACATTGTTTGAATGATTTACATATTTTAGTGATAAAAGAGCATAATATTGGTTCGGAATAGCAGATATTGGCTTCGATTGAAAACATTTCCCCTTTAAACAGATAGCACCTTTTATAACTTCATTACACATTTACGTTTGTGAAGATTGAAAATCTTTAGAATTGACAAAGTCTTTATTAATTAAATTTTAAATTTGTTTACATGTTTTCGTTATTTGGAATGCATTGTTAAAACACAAACAACTCCACAGACTTAGTTTGAGCCAATAACATGTACAAATCTACCAGCTTTCATTGGCCGAGAAAAACAAAATCAATACCAAAATACGTAGCCTATGTTACTTAAGTCAATAATTAAGGCAAATTGTTATCAAAAATGCCACAGCTGCATTATAAACAGTCGAGATATCTGAAAAATTTTGAAAAACAAAGGGAAAAATGCCTCTGAAAAATAAAGCGGTTATTTGACAGATACATGTAGACTTGTCAGGAAACCAGACTGTTCAAACTATATTGCCTTTGCTAAGTAGTACAGCAGATTCAAAACGGTATATATATATATCCACAACGAGTCAAGAATGTACATTGGATCAAGAGTAAACAAACACGCACAAACACACTCTCGCACTCACACACGTAGCCTCATTTTTTTTTTTTCGTTTTTTTTTTTTTAAAGAGTAAATTGCCTGTTAATGCTCATAATAAAGTCAATAAGAACTCAAATCACAAGTCACACACAAATTAGTATTTATAATACTTAAGGTTTCCCCATATCTTCGTCCGTTTGTGGAAGAGTTTTTTTTACAAGAATAGTTAAAGACTCACCCGTACACTGGTGCTTTGTTACATAAATGTACATTGTTACAATTTTGTTTTGTTTCAACAAATATACCTAAATACACTGCAGAATGTGGCATGTCCGCAAAACATAAGCAAACAAATACGTATCCATAAATAGGTTGCAAAAATGTATGATAAACAGAAGAAGAAAAGAATCTTAAAACCTTTAATAGAATCGGAAACAACTTCATATGCAGGCCATGCTTGAGAAGAACGACAAGTATCTGTCTATATTACACAAGACTGAGGCCTCCCCTCCCCTCCCCCCCCCCTCCCCCCCGCCCCCCACCCCCCCCCCCCCCACCCCCCAAAAACAGAAAAAGTTATATTAACCGACCCATAGCTATCAGTGGAAATATCAGCAAACCTTTCCCCACCTGTTGCAAGGCTACTTCACGTTGGCACATCAGTTTACAAGCAATAAGCAACAATTTGTAATTTCCAGTAAGCACAGTATAAACACCTTTCCTGTCAGCAACGTAAAAAATATATTCAAAAACAAGCTAACACCCCCACCCTCCCCTCCCCCATCCCCCCCACCGTCCCCATCCCCCCAAAAAAGTGGGCATATTTTTAAAACAAACTAAATAAATCACGAATGTCCAAGAGAACCAGAGCTGTGATTTAAAAAACTAATTACAAAATAACTTAAAAATAGAAACGAACGAAAGTAAACTACTTAGATTGATGCTAATTTGACTGCAATAAATATAACTTTACTTGTATAAACCTTCAATAACATCGACCACAAAACCTTAACTGTATCAAACGGCAGGAATACATAATGCAAAGCCTAAATTATTTCGGAAATAAATTTTTGAAATCAACTGAACCAGCTCTCTTATATATTTATTAACGTCTGACAAATCAAGTAAACTCTCGATACAAAGACTGGAATAAAGGATCTCCAACAATCACCATTAAAAAATATACAACGTGTCGATACTTTTTTTTTTTCAAAGACTAAGAACATTTACAAACCCTGTTCTTGATCCTAATCAATTTTTATTGTGAGATTTAATGATAAAATACAATCTTTAATTTAAAATAAGCCATGCACCAAAACAGGAGACGTCGTTTGCTTGAAACACGGAGATGAAAATGCACTGACTGGTTTCAATCTTTATCATAAACATGGTAATATTTCCCTATTATACAATCATTATGGCAGTTTGATGCAGAGGGTATTTATGCGGCAGCACTGGCATTAGAAAATTACAACTAATTTTTTGGGTATTTTTTGTTCTTTTAATTTTATTTTTATTTTTTTATTTTTTTTAATATTTACTTTTTGTAGAGTTTAGAACTCTCAATACCACTGCACAAATTGATCCGTTTTAACAGAAAACCCCCAAATGACAGATTCGGTTTTCATTAAAACCCTGAGAAAACCTCAACAAAGACAGATAAACGCCAAAGGTAAATACAATGTTTAAAAAAATAATAATAATGATAAGCTTTAACACAAAATTTATCTGTCCAAGCGTGTAATACCATCATTTGCATATTTAATTTGTCCCATAAGCCGCGAAAATAGGGAGTTGCATGATTAGAACTTTCTTAGGAATGCGTAAAAATTGCGTTTAAGTAACAAACAGTACTGCACTTGCACTCTTTTTAGACTCTTTATATCATTTTTTAAAATGGCCATTATGCTATCGAAAACCGATCCCTCTCCCCCTTTAATTCACAATCCACGTCAATGTCACTAACATTTGTTAGCAGTCATAGCAAAGTGGATCACACACTTGCAATAAGTATGCAGAAAAATAACAATCAAGCATTTGTACAAAGCACATACGTTATTAAAAAATTACTAATTTCAGATGGATGTCAGTTAACAAGTTTAGAAAAAATATTGTATGTTTTTAAATAATTTTGTTTTCCCAAACCTAGCACAATCAACCCCTTTGGTGTATTGTTATCCAATGGGGAAACATGACGTGTGGCAGCATATATAGAAATGTTTGCATTCAAATGTAGTATACAATAATGAACCATGTTTGGACGCACCCCTCCCCCTAACTTGCTACTCTCCCCTAATTTCCCCTATCCACTTAAATAAATTTAATTCATTATAAATCATTTCATTGTCAATATACAGCTAGATTGAGTGTGTGCAAGTCTGACAAATACCGCTACAAAAAAGAATAAATGTTTGTTTGTTTGTGACCTGGGGCCAATTTCATAAAACTGTTTAGCAGACAAATTTGCTTAATCCAAAATTTGTTTGCTCTATAAAAATGGGTAAATTGTCAAAATTGTACGTCAACTTGTGTTTTTAGCAAGAATAGCAGAACACCGGTCAATTGAAATACACAACATATAAGATTTTGACTGAAAACCCATTTTTATAAAGCAAAGAAATTTTAGATTAAGCAAATTTGTCTGCTAAACAGCTTTATGAAATTGACCCCTGGTGACCTTTTATACTTGATACCCTGTCAACCTAAAACTACACGACCCAAACGAGTAAGGTTTGTGTGCTCAAACTGAGTTCCTGAATCCAATGGGAGGGAAAAATGGCACAAAGTTAGATTTTGTTCTTAATTAATGTGAAATAAATAAAACTGTGAAACTTTTTAATATGGCAGCCTAGAATTTCAATGAGTAACTGAAACGAATTGAATGTGTTGGAAATGCAGGGGTATTTTAGTCAAATCGCTGCAGTACTGTCAGGGTTTGATAATAAACATAAAAACAAAACTATCTAATTCATTCTACTTTGATGTTTTCCTGACACTTGGCTAGCCAACAAGAGTTGTAGAAAGAGTATAAATTCATATGAAAGATTCAAGATTGGTTCCTTTCGAGTATGAGGCGACATTTTATTTAGTTGACTTCCAAAGTAGAATAACCGTTGTTAATTGTCGAGTGCCTAGCCAAAGGGCATAATTAGGGCAAAATACCGCATTCATGAACGTGTGAGGGCGCTGTCAAGTGGCCCGCACCCATCGCGCGTTATGTTCAAACACAAAACGCACTATGCGCGCACACGTTCCGAACTGTGCTGTGGCGGAGCGGTCTAGTGGATCGCATTCAAAACCTGGGTTAGTTCCAAAGGTAGTGGGTTCGAATCCCAGTCCGGTCCATCCATGGTGCGTGTACCCTTGAGCAAGGTGCTTTGTCACGCATTGCTTCTCTCCACCGAGGAGTAAAATGGGTACCTGAGAGGGTAGCGAATGTTAATGTGATTGATTAGCCATTGAGCGCCTATGGCAGCCGGGGCTGTATACTCCCCAGGGAGCTGAGAAGGATTAAGGAATGATATTACTGAGCCCAATGACCAGGGGTAATAATGCAGAAAGCACATTGAGAGATCCGTCTGATCTGAAATGCGCTATATAAGAACTGGCTATTATTATTATTAATGGAAATGTGCCCGCGCCATGGGCCCGACTTTTTCCCACGGACGTATATAATTTGTTTTCCCTCCCCCACCCCCATTTTCCACTGTCAGACTGGGCATTTTCACCCAAGTCACCTAGTTTGAGCGCCCTCACACATTCAGGAATACATCTATTCAAGAAATTCAGATTTACATTTTAAACACATGTTCTTCAAGCATTCTTGATGTAACTCCTAAAAATCTTATTGTAATGCCACCCTCAATAAGTGGTACATCAAAACATCTCAGATTTTGACATACTTAAGGTGTCCAAAACCAAGGTTTTTTGTATCACAAAGAATGTGTGCTTAAGATCGAACAACTTCCAAGCGTCAACTATAATAAGCCATCAAAGTCTTTCAAATGTAAATCTGAACTTCTGGAATTGCTCAGAACAGACAATAAAGGCTGAAACTTTCCTTTATGTTTAATCGGAATGGAGAAATCTTTAAGCCTCAATGATAACTCAGCTGCTTATTCTCAAGATCATGCATTTGACGTGAATTGACGCATGATTTTCCGTTCAGCATTGAATACAGGTGTGTGAGCATATCTTTGAACTACTGCCGTCTTTCCACACCAATCATGGGGTGCATTTAAGTGATCAACAAATAGGTACCATTTTAGTGTTCAGAAATCACAGGCAGCCATTACTTCACACTTTTTCCCCGGACAATGCAAAAAGGTGGAATTGGATTTAAGAAATACATTATCTTTTGTTTGTTTAATGTTTGTTGCTTTTTGCAGAGTGAAGTAATTTCTCTAGCCAACACAAAATTGTAACGAAATTTTGTATTAAAAAAGGAACAGTTACTTGCACCACTAAAAGTTCATCAATAAAATTTCAGACTCTTAACTTCAACTGCCAGTGTTTTTCGTACTAAGCACTGGCCCAAATAGATGCTATTCATATGACGTCACTTCGTGGGGCAGTACTTTGTTCCTTTAGGACATGCATGGGTGTACACTGTGCTTACATTGTTGACCAATTTAAATTACAAAGGTTGCCCCACAAAATGGCCGCTAACGAATAGCATCTATACCCCATAATGGGCAGAAACTTCATGTGCCATTTACTTTGAAAGTTAGAACAGATTTAGAAAAGAAATTAATGAAACGTGGTGTTGGATTTTTATAATGGAAATGGAGTAAAAAATGTTGAGGAATGGAGTTTTTTCTTCCTCTACATATATTGTATTTTTGTAAACTGTGCCAAATACATGTACATAAAAGAATGATTATATGTGAGCAAGACTGATCGCCAATTAAACCCTTCCAAATCCATCCCGCCTACTGTGAACACTCAGTTTGTGTTAAAACCTCGCACAAAACCTACACACTTGCATAAATGCAATGCAAACAGTTGGTGGTTACGTTAAATTAGTAAATACATGTAGTTGTTTGGCTGGATCAGATGTAATATTTACAAATTTCGTTTTAATCCGTTACAATACTTACTTAATTTACTCAATTATTATATTTTACTATTGTAGGGTGAGGCACTGTAAGATTTAGACTTTCTGCAGCTGGTCAGAATAAATTCGTTATCTGTACAAAGAGTTCATAGAAATCTGTCTCCTACAATGCCGTTGATTAACCACAATTTTTCACGTCTCGCTCGACACAAAATTAAAAACTGCAGGATACAAAATACAGGCTGTACAATTTTTTTTTTTTTTTAAAGTTTTTGTTTCATTGTTAAAGGTTTTGAAAATGCTTAATAGTAGTAAGACCTCCCTACTTGCAGTTGAAAGACGATCATCTATCAATTTCAGTACCTCTTACGCCGATCATGCAGAGGTTTCATGTGGGATCAAAGTTTAGTCTTCGCAATCTTGAAGTCCTCCCAATCTTGAAGTCCTCCTTGCCGACTGAAAGGCTCTCAAATCCCGCACAGTTCAAAGTTTCTCGCAAATATATAAAAAAACAACTTGGCTTGGAAATTGCACTTTTGGACGCTACAGTTGAATCGGTGATAAACACAGTTTGTTCGGCACCTTGCCTTAATCCTCCCTGGGAGAAGGGGGAACGGTCCATTTCCATCGTCTTCGCGCACCTTTGCTTCCGAACATTGTGAACATCACATCCTGTGGAATGAGAGCATTGGCTCATTTTCTGTTTTTCCGGCTTGCAGCAGTTGCACCTTGTTTGACGTTCTTGTCGTATCGTTATGTCACAAATGCCGACTCGTAGTTTTTCACCCAATTCTTTACCATGCGAGAGTTACACTAACGTTACTCCAGTTTCGTTAAAATTCCCCGCGTCAGAGCATTGCTGTTGCATTTCTTCCTTCTCCCATATTAATCGCGTGCATTGTCAATACGCACATTGTTTGAAGGTAAAACAATCCTCACTTCTGCTTTCTGACGACATACACACACCACACAAATAGTTGTATCTTATAAACACTAACCCGCAAGTTGGATGCAAGTTGACGAAGCTAGAAAAATTTACTTCCATTGCACATGTCCTTTACAAACGAGAAGAAAAGTAGAATAATTTGCCGTTCTATCGCCGTACACCATTTGCTGTATTCGCTGAGATGCTGTAGTCATTCTTAATGCACAATTTGGGAGTCCTTTCTCCACAGCTTTAATAGCTCTGCAGTTTAGTTGATGTGTTTACAGAGAAGTCGCGAAACGTCAGCGGCGACTTGAACCAAACGAACACACACAATCCGTGTCCATATCTCTTATTGCCTTTCAAAACAAGATGTCGACGAAATTTTCCTCACTGGCTCTACTCCGTCTGATATCGTGTCTCTCGCGACATCCACAGTTTTTACAAACAAATTAACAATCTTTTTACAACTCGCGTTATCCATTTGGTCAGAAAACGGGTACACAAACTTGCACTAGTTGTGGTTTACACACAAAATATGGCATTAGAAATCTCTCTCTCATAGTTATTTCTTGTCATATAGTATTTGAGAGAGTTATGTCCATGAACAATAATAATCCTGGCAGAGATCGTTACACAATATGTACAAAAACAAAAACAAGTAAATTTCAAAAATCATTTAAAACACAAGCGATAAAAAACAGATAAATTTGGCATCATAAACATTCATACACAGTAAAGGACTAAATTTGTTTATATCTACGATTATTAATATACAATTTTTGCATCTCTGCTGGCGAACTCCAATAAAGAATTTCGTACGGGAAAGAAAAACAAAAAAAACTTACATTTTAGAAACAAAAGGCCGAGAATATTTCACAATTTCCTGAAGGTCTTCAAGCTGCTTGCACAATGTGATTATTTCGTGGCAAACATTTCACATGGCTCCTTCACCGAGCAGATCGCCAGGCAGAAAGCTCAAGGATTGCGGCACACCGCCCGTTGTGGTATCAGACTCGCCGCCGCTCCACGGTGTGCTAGTGGTTGTAGGAGTATTGGTCGACCACATGGGATTGGTCGACAGGCCGGGCAGGGTCGGGGTCGTAGCGCCATTCCACTGCCCAGCACCGCCACTCCCGATGCGAGACTCATCTTTCATTCCAAATGACGCGATTCCACTCAATCCACCAGGGTTAGTACTCCCAGTCGACGGGAACTTGGCCGCTCCGCTGCCACCAGACTGCGACTGGCTGCGATCGCGACTACGCGCTATATCGGCACTAGTGGCAAAATCGGCTATGATGGTCGTGTTACTGAGCACGCAGGTATTGAGACTACGTTGGGCCTTGATGGCTTCGTCACGCGTCTTGTAGGCGATGATCGCGGTGCCTTGGGAGAGGTTCATGTGGAAGTGGTCAAGGGGACCGTGTTGGAGGCACAAGAGGCGCAAGGTGGATCCATCAATCTAGGCAAACACACACAGGATCAATTACAAGGGTCTCATCATTTACCAGTCTGTAAAAATCTTGCATTATATTCCACTTTTGAAATGCTCAAAGGATTGCTATAGACCTTTATCACGAATCAGGGCTCGAATTTCATGAAAAAAATCTGCTAGACCACAGGGTTAGTAGCTTAAACCATTTACTGGACCGACACTATTTTTACAAGACCAAAGGTACAAGGAACGTAGATTTACTGTTCGTTAGTTTAAAAATGCACTGGACCACTGGTCTAGTATGGTAGAGAAAGCACTAGACCGAGTGGGTATTTCGAGCCCTGACGATGTGTCCATCTTTGTCTTGTTTCCCATAGTACATGTACATGTGCATACGCACGATAGCGCGTGAAGTCTACCGTTGTTGTTTTAAGAGAATCACTGTCTGTGATGCCCATTTGCTCGATCGTGCTACACATGTGTCATTATGATGCACACAATGAACAATTTCAATACAGGGCCAAACTATTTTTCTTGCAAGCTTCTATTTGGTTACAAAAGGAAAGATGGCCGTACCGTGAATAAGGTCTATTAAGCCGTGTCCGCATTGGACTTGTTTTTCAGCAGGTTTTACTGAGAAGATGGTAAAATGAAAAAATGGCTAAATTTTATTGCTGTCCCCGCATTTTGACCTTTTCAACAGGGGAAAATTTACCAAGACCGTGGGAGAGCATGCATAGTGTCCCTTAGCAGGATGACATTTACGGCTCTGACGTATGCTTTCAGAGCGCTTTTACTTCTTATGGTCACAAAAACTTCACCTAGCCTGCGCGACTTATGTTACCTTTTCTCAGATCGGGTCACATATTTCCAGGGATAAACTAATTTATCCGGTTACATAAAGCAGTGAAGTGATTACACCAACCTTTATGCTTCCACATCCAAATTGGAGATTGCAAATTTCCTGTTTTCTTCCCATGGATATTATTTGGGGGAGGTATTTTATATGATTGTTAGGTTAGAACGAAGTCAATTTTCTAGAAAAATCTGAAGACGCTCCTTTAACATTCGCAACAGATGAAACAAGTTGTTTGTTATTTTCCCATTGATCTTACCTGTGGGGTGAGATTACGAAGCACCAACCAGTTAGTTGGGCCATCACTGCCCGACCACAGTCCTGTGTGTCGTTAAAGAAAACACAGAAAAGTCATGTTAAAACAGTCGGGCAAAGACGGGAAAGATTTTAACTCAGAATCTAGGTGGATGTTTCTAGGTGCACGATTATTATTTTGGAAATGCTTTGGTATCATTATCCATCCAGTGGAATCAGCCTTAAATTAGGGATTAAAAGTAGGTTTGGCCAGTCTTAAACATATGTTTAAAATCGACTAGGAACCCGGGCGCTGATAATGGCCCGAGCCGCCAAGCGAGGGCCATTATTAGTGCCTCGGACACTAGCCGGTTTTAAACGAATTGTTTAAGACTGGCCAAAATTGTGCAGCCTGTACACAGCGCCCATTTCGGACCACCCAGATGCGAACCAACTAAGTAAATCTTTTGCAAACGATCTAAATAATTTTATCTTCATGGATTGTTTTCTGGTAATCTCGGGCGGAAACATTTCATTGGATAGTCGCTACTAATTTAATCTCTACTTTGAGGAAAGTTTTCCTAGTCAACTCGTTCAGGAACTTTTTGGGTCATTGCAAATGATACAGTGGGCCTTTAAAGGCATTGCCAATAGACCGATCCAGTAAGCTCCGCCCATTTGGAAATTGCCTAGCAACATGCCACACATGTGAAGCACATGTGCAGTAGAGTCGCGTGGCCGCGCCGTGCGTCAGCGTCCGCGCCCTGGTCAGCGCGTATTGAAACACGCACACGCACACAGAAACTGCACGCTCGAAAGCAAAATGTACACTTAAGTATCCGGTCGTGTGCGTGCACGTACAACACGCCTGCATTACGCGTAACGCGAGCGATCAAACAAAAACATCTCGACACACATCTAGAACGCAGTGAATGCACAACATAGCAAAACGACAAGCTAATCTTGGTGAGTTTTTCCCGTTTACACAAAAACACATTTATGAAGGGATTATAAAAGTAGATTAGGATAGTCTTATACAATCCGTTTTAAACCTTCTAGGGTCCTCTGCGCTGATAAAAATGATGTTTATGGCGTTTTTGCGTCACTCGTGCTGCATTTGCCGTAGCTCTGTGCACAACATTTTTGAGGACTCAGGTAACCAAACATTTTGGTTACCTGAACCCGAGGCTGTGATTGGTCAATTCCAAAATGGGCGGAGCTTACTGGATCGGTCTATTGCATCGAGAAACAGTTTTACCCGAGGCCGTTAACTGGGGTTTACTGAAACAAATCTTTGGTCTACTTAAAATATCTTTGAATCACTCGACCTGTGGTCTCGTAAATGTTTAGCCAAAATTTGACCCCCATTTCATTTGACAGAAAAAGAATAGCAAAATTTATGATTTATGGGAGAGAAGCATACCTGAGGTACTGGGTGCCCTGTCCCAGGAGCGACCCGCTGGTGCATTATGGGAAGACGAGGCTGGCCAGCCAGCATTACGTGGGTGATCAGCGAGGCCTGGGGGTGGGCGCGGAGGACGCTGATTAGATGAAGGCACGTTCCAGTTAGGGGCGGACGAGCTGGTTTGTTGGGAGAACTGGTCTTGGTAGTTCCAGCTTGACTTCTTGAAGTTAGGATTGCCGCTGCTATTACCAGACCAGTTAGTGTTTGGCGGTGGGGGTTTCATGGGTTTGATCAGAATGCCTGAGATATCGTCACGCGCTCCACGGTCGATGCGATTGTTACGGCTGCTGCCACCAACTGTTAGACTGGAACTGTTGAGTAAATCGTTGTTGACGCTTCCTGGAGTGGCGTGAGGGTCGTTTGCTACGTCTTTGGTGCGTGGTTTCCAGGGAACGCCGGGCTTGAATTCCAGCAGGTCGATATCGCTGTTTCCCGAGTTCTGGAATGACCAGCCGGAGTCGGAGAACGTGGAGTCGGCGCTGTGTGGCAAGCTGTCAGTTTGGGTGGGCGAGTTACTACGCGACCAGCCGTCGCTACGAGATGACACATCGGAGATTGACGCCATGGAATCGTTGCGGTTTCCACTAGGAAACAGGTCACTCGTGGGTTTACCACCGGTACTACCGAGGGACTGGCGTTGGGCAAAGAACTGCGACAGACGAGACTGCTGGGGTTCCTTAATGCCGAAGTCTGCATGGTGAATCACGCCGTCACTGTTAGGGAACACTTCAGGATCGCTGTGAAGTTTGCTACGACCTGGGAAGGGCGGTCGCGGCATGCCACGTTGCCCCGGCCCACCGCTGTGCTGGTTTTGCTGTTGTTGCATGTTCATCAGATGTTGCATGAGTTCCTGCTGTTGGCGCATGTTCTGCATCTTACTGGGAACACCCTGTTGCTGCTGCTGCTGTTGCTGAAGTTGGAACAGTTGCATGACCTAACAAACAATATTCAATGCAAAATATCACGTTTATGCAAGTCAACATTTTTCATAAACAATGTATTTGGCACGTCCACCACAAGCTTCATCTTTCAGGGAAGAGCCTCTGCAAGTTGTGGAAATAAATGTCAGATAAACTGAACCCTAACATGCAGATGGGGCTGTATATGACCCAGGTAGTCGAGGTTTAACAGAATGATATAACTGGGTCCAATGACCGATGAGTAACAATGTAGGTCCCCTGAGTGGATTTGTGTGCAATATAAGAACTTACTATATTAATGCCAAGGTTGGCTTTGCCTCAGGTTGACCTAAATCCTGTACCAAACCATGGTTAAAAATGCAGATCTAAAGGATGGCCCAGGTTGAAAACAAGTGTAAAACAGGGTTGTAGTCGAGTCTATCACAAGTCCAGTAACAAGAAGCAAATGATGAATACGCACAAAAGAATGCCTTTGTTGGAATTTATTTAAATAGCTTGTGACTTGAATTAAGACGCAGGGACTTGTGAAGGTTTGTAAGGACTTGTGAAGGTTTGTAAGGACTTGTGAAGGTTTGTAAGGACTTGTCATGGTCTTGTGATAAACTCGACCATAACCCTGGTGTGAAACAAGCGGGGTTGAGAACAAATAAATGACAATGCTGTATGTAACAATTTTACAATCTATAATCTATCTTTAATGAGAAAGCAACGGAAATCTACAATAGCAGGATTCGAACCAGAGCCCAGTGAGTGAAATACCACTACACCCACCTGTTGCTGCGTGAGCGGATGACGTAGCAGGTTCTGATTAATCAGCCCAGCTTGTACGGCCATCTGCAGGATAGCCTGTACTTGCTGCTGCTGCTGCTGCTGCTGCTGTTGTTGCTGTTGCTGTTGCGGTTGCTGTTGCGGTTGCGGTTGCTGTTGCTGCATCATCTGAGGGTTGAACGGACCGCGGATCGGCTGATTACTCGGAGGAAACGGCGGCGTGAATCCTTGCTGTTGCTGCATGTTACCACTAAACCGCTGTTGCTGTTGCTGCTGCTGCTGCAACGGCTGTGTTGGCATAAACCCACCGCGACCGACATTCCCAAAGCCTGGTTTAGGGTTACTCATCCCAGGGTTGGACATTTGGGACGGGGGTGGGAAGGGCCCGTCTGGGAGGTTGTTGCCCAGCATTAGTGAGCCCATGTCACGGTTGACTCGTCGCAGGTGGGCATCAATGTCTTCTGGTTTGGTGTCGACGGTCTGTCGCAGCTCAACTAGGAATTTGAGACAAGGAAAAAAAGAATATTACACCAAACCACACAATTTGTTCGACAAGAATAGATTACTAAAGTGTGACGTCAATTTTCACGGTTACTGGGTCTAAACATTAGCTGGTAATCTGAAACATCCATTGGTAAAGCGCAGGGAAACAGTTCACTGGTTTTAGTGTAGACCCATTAACATGTTGACTGCCGAGCATAGTTTCATAGGGCGTTCCCACATAGGGCGTTCCCATTTTCTACGAGTATACTTGTAGTGGCAGAATCCGGTACACCTGTTACTACGAGTATTTTGCAACAAAATTTTTTTAGATAATAGTGTATTTACAGCAGCATGGATGAGCTAGCTAAAACAAAGTCAGACTTTTATTTATAGCTTTTGACCACGTGCAACATCCGGGAATGTTTGGGTGTCACTGGCCATGCGCGTAAACGCACGTACACATGCGCGCCAATCAACACACACAAACGTGCGTTAACAAAAATACCCATCTACGTGTTTTTATTTTAAAATGCCGCAAGCGCGCGTTGCGATACGTTCAAATTATTGAGCATGGGCTCAGCTTGTAAAAGACGAAAGTGTTTTTACTTGATTACGATTTAGCCTGAAGAAAGACAGTTTTTATCTTTATCGATACAACAGCCGTGGCGCAACATAAAACAAGGTTAAGCAACAAAGGTAAGTGCAACCAATGCGCTTTTCTTGCCCGTTAGCACTCGGGCCACGTGGGTCACGATTGTCAAATGACACCCAAAATGGTGGAAGGCGTAACGTCACTGTAAAGCAATCAAGTGTGATGGACTGGACTACAACCCTGATACACGGTATGGCATTATTCCAAAACCAAAGCAATGTACAGAAATCAAAATTTGAAATTGAAACTTACAGAGCGCAGAATCAAAGTTCATATTGTGCTTCCGGAGCGCCATCTCAGCTTCGTCTTGTGTGTAGCCATGGTCCATTAGCCTCTTGATTTTACTAATCCAGTGAGTAGATTCCTTCTGGCCTATGCTGCTCATTCCGTTGGTGCCCTGGAGCAAAAAATCACAACAACACATGTACGGACATCACGGCAAAATTTTGAATGTAGTGTTAATTTTATATAACGCCCGAGTATATTCGTAGGGCGCCCCTAGTGCTGCATTATGCAATCCTATTGAAGCCAGGACACTGCCTTTTCTCTTGGGGTAATTCATTCTCCTGCAACAGTGCCTCTTTAACGCACTCCCCTACTCGTGCGTCCCGAGGCCCTGTTGAAATCGGCCCCATTTCTCTGTGGAAGCAGCGACAGAAATCTTGTCGCCGCTCTGGGCTAATCAGGACGCTTGGCAGTACATTGGGGGCGTTCAAATACACGCACTTAGATTGCACCAAGATGCACCAAGATGTCCTTGACTGGAGCACCAATGTACAGCTCAAGATCACGCAGAGGCTAATGATGTTGTGCAAGAATAAATGTGTGATCCCAATACATGTGGGTCCCAATCGTTTGTTCTTCATTGTCTTTATTCCTAATAATAGACATTTATCACGGTGCGTCCATCTTTGTCTTGTTCCCCATAGTACGTGTCGAGTACGATCAGTGCGTCTGCGCGACCACGCAATAGCGCGTGTATTCTACCGTTGAGAATCACTGTCCACGCAACGCGGGACCAAATTTTTTTTTTCTGCAACTCTCGCTTTGGTTGCGTTTATTTCAATAGGAGAAAAAGGAAGATGGCCGCACCGTGATAAAGGTCTATACAAGGTAAGGTAAGTCGTTTACGAGCCAATATTGGCTCATACAGCCGGTACTCATCCCTGGTTTCCGTGGCATGGAGTGACTAGGAGCAAGGCACTCCTCCTGGATGGGATGCCAGTCCATCACAGGTCTACCCCCTGCAACTAGTTGGGTTTCCCAAACCGTATTTGCTGGTACCCATTTATACGCCTGGGTGGAGAGAGACAAGAGGCCGTCCATAAAGTACGTACGCACGGAGGGGAGAGGGGGGGTTGTTGACATTGCGTACACCATGCGTACAGGGGGTTAGGGGGGTCCAAGCCAATGCGTATGTACGCAAACCAAAAATGTCTTTTTAGTAAATTGGGAAAGGATGGACAAGTTGACCATGGCTTCAGACCTTATGTACGAAATATATTACACAGGCCACACATTTTTCTCACTCCTCAAATTAGGTTTTCCCATTAAATCCCCAGTTGAATGATGCTTGATGTGTCATTTTAAGGAAACAAAACAAAATGCAAAAGAAATCTATACATTTTGTCATTTATTTCAGACTTAGGTGGCGACATGCGAATCGTACTACACGTAGTAGTATATAGCACTATACATGTAGTACTGAACCATTTTTACCAATGCTGAGGTATATATGGAATGCGTATGCGTACAGGGGGGGAGGGGGAGTTGGAGCCACTGCGTACGCCATGCGTACAGGGGGGAGGGAGGGTCTAAAAAGTCGGCATTTGATGCGTACGTACTTTATGGACGACCCCCAACGTGGAGTGAAGTGTCTTGTCCAAGGACACAACGCGGTGCAATGGCCAGGTTTCCAACTATGGACCTCTCGACCTAACGTCCGACACGCTATACACTAGACCACCACGTCTCCCTAATAATACAAGGTTCTCGTTATAAAAAGATAACTTGCAAAGTCCCAAGGACCTCTTCCTAACGAGGTCCAACGGTTACTTACCCGATTGATTGGTTTGCGTAACTTCATGGTACTGTTGCTAAGAGAGGATTCACTGCTCTGTGATTTTGTCTCCCAATCGTCTTCGCCCCAGTGTCCTATACCTGCAAGACAACACGGTGATATTCATGTCATTGCTAGCTTTAGAGACCTTAACTTCTTTAATGTTTATATCCTGCAATCTAAAATTAAATGCAATGTAGCACTTTGAAGACTGACGGTAAAAATATTATGCATGCAGGGCTTGAAATTAACGGAGGCCACTGCCTCTGCTCCTGCTCCTGGCCTTGGTGCCCTTTTGCAATCCTCCCATAGACTTTTTCATTTTCCAATGGAAGTGCCCTTTTAAACTCCAAAAAGACGACCCCAAAAACATAAATGGCAGTGCTTTTTCAGTGACGAATTTCAAAACCCGTGCATGAGCTTTCGTACCAACAACTAGTTCAACTACTCCATCAACCCTGCGGACTCCAATCTTTAAATTCGGAGCCAAATTCAGCAGGGCATGAGGCCTTGCATGTATGTGCTGAACATAAATTTATGCAATATTACACTTGTGCCCACAGAATACGGCATTGGTACATGGAATGGAGATGTACTGCATTATTCTGTACTCCACTCATGCAAGTGGGATTTACCAAGTATGAAATTGTCATTTGAAAAGAAGAAAAAATGAAAATTTATGAAATTTCTAAAAAATGCACACGTTTTGATACTAATACTTTCTTAGATGCAAAAAGTCTGAAAAACCTTATGCCTGATTTACTATTGACCAGTTCATAGTTCATGGAGAATTTAGCGAACGCAAATGCAAATTTGACACGACGGCAAAGTTTTCATGCTGTGAATTTGCAACAAATTTTCGCCACAAGATTTTTAACGTCAGATTATGTCAGATTCGTGTTCACATTTGTTTTTGAGTGAAGTATGAACAGGTTTTAAGAGTTTGATGTGAATGACTTACTGGATCCATTTCCTCCTGGACCTCCATTTCCTCCCGGACCTCCATTTCCTCCCGGACCATCATTTCCTCCCGGACCTTCATTTCCTCCCGGACCTTCATTTCCTCCCGGACCTTCATTTCCTCCCGGACCTTCATTTCCTCCCGGACCTTCATTCCATCCCGGTTGCATGCTGTCCTTGTCTTGAGTACTGCCACCACTAGTACTACCACCCCAAGGAGTAGCAGGCTCATCCCACCTGCTGCCACCAGTTTTAGATCCTCCTCCGTTCCTAGTCCATCCTTCATCTGTCGTCTTGGCCGAATCACCCCAACCTAGGGGTTTCTGGTCCTGGTCATTATCGCCCCAGGTCCCTGATGTGGCAGTGTCCGGCTTGGGGGCGGGGTTGGTACTCCCCTCTGGTGCATTAGAGGCCACGGGAGACGGAGGCACAGCCGTCCCGTCGCCCGAATCGGCCAGAGATCCAGGTGGGGGAGTTTGCATAGTACTGTGAGCGTCCTGGCTGATAACTGTGGCCATGCGAACCAGGTTGCGGCGATTCTGAACATCGATCCTGGCGTTGTGTTCGGTGGAGTTACCCCACACGAAGGTTCCGTCGTCGATTGGCACCTTACGGTTTGGAGGTGGGGAGGGGCCGCCGCCCCAGCCAGTGGGTACAATCGTGGTTGGGATGTCCGAGATATCGGACCAACCACTCAACTTGTCAGGCATTCTAGGTGGCGGCGGACCGTCTTGAGTTGGATTAGCGTCGTCGTTGGACCAGGTGCCCCAAGAGCTGCCGTCTGATTGGCTGTGTGTGTTGCTGCCAGGAGCCATACCACTTGGGGGATTTCCCCAGCCTGAAGGACGACCCTGGCTAGAGGTGTCTCGACGATCAATTGGACCAGATGGTTGGCACCACTGGGACCCCGATCCGGAACCCATACTGCTGCTACCAGGCATTCCCATGTTGCCTCCTAGACCGATCCCACCGCTGCCACCGACGGCGCTGTTACCAACCATGTTACGCACCCCCATGCTGCTGTCCATACGGCTGTCCATACGACTGTCCATACGACTGTCCATACGACCGTCCATACGACCATCCATCCCACTTCCTCTCATGCCAGATCCAGACATGCCAGATCCAGACATGCCAGATCCAGACATGCCAACGCTACCTTCACTACGCCCTGGTGGAGGACCCCAAGCAGGTTTGCGATCACTCCCCCAAGCCGACTGGACAGGTTGTGGCGTTGGGGGCGCTACAGGGTGTGGGACGTCGCTCGGCATCCTGGGCTTTCCCCAAGCTGATGGTGGAGGAGGGTTGGATCCCCAGCTTGGTGTCGTCGGCGCGGCCTGGTTTTCTCCCCAAGCTGCGGTACCGTTATCCTTGATTTTAGGCACTTTTTGACCCGCACCTTCCCACTGCGTATCCTGGTTGATCGGCTTCTTCCCCCAGGCTTCTGGATTTGAATCAATAGCCTTTCCGTTTGAATCCCAGGAGTTTCCCGACGAAGATCCCCATCCTGGGGTTGTGCTTTCGCTGCGGCGAATGTCACTGCCACCCCAACCTGTTGGACCAGACGGCTGTCTGCTGAAACGTGCCTCAGGTCCGTCATTTGGCATGGTCGGGTTAGCTCCCCACCCAGCAGTAGCAGGACCACTACTCGAAGCTGGGCTTGGCAAGGTGCCCCATCCCGAAGGTCCTACGGATGACGTGGGAGTCTGGGAACTCGACCGTCCGCCAGCCCTTCCCCACTGACTGCCCGGCGTTGCGTTGGAATCTCCCCATCCCGGCGTGACTGCTGACTCACTAGAACTCGTCTGCTGACTGGAGTTAGGTTTACTGCCCCAACCCGGCATGTTGGTGGTGGACGGCGGGATCATGGCCGTTCCCCATCCTGGAGCAGGCATTGCAGAGCTGGTGGTGATTGGCATGTCACCCCAGCCAGTCTTGGGAGGAGCTGAACCCCATCCGCTGCTTCCTGGGGTAGAGGTGTTACTGGAGCGAGTGTTGGTGCCAGTCCATGATGAACCTACAAATTTAACATCAAGAGAGTATTAACCCCTTAGTCTGATGAACCTACAAATTTAGTCCACAAAGTGCCCAAAACTGCCCAGCAGCTTTCTCCACAAAGTGCCCAAAACCGCCCTGTATTTCTTTCATGTTCAACTCAGTAAAATTCAAGTTTCTGCAAACACACCCTCAATTGACAGGCATGTACTCATAGCTTGACTCATCCTCTTTCAAATCTTGTGTTCAGTAAGGGTGCTACTATTGGATAACTTGACAAGGAACATTACCAAAAAGCTCCGAGGAGTAATAAGACACTACTTGTTACCACCGAGTGCTATTGGGTTAGTGAACAATTAACTCCTTAATCAAGGCCAGATAGAAAATTAATCATTGGTGTTTTTTCTCAAAAACCGAAAACAGTGTTGTATTTGAATACTGCTCAATACGATCCTTCGTAACTTGAGACGCACGTTACTCGAGACGCACGTTACGATGGTTTACCCATCGCAAGTGGTGTTACAAAGGATCAGGATCATAGCACTTTGTGAAATCGGTCCCAGGATTCAGTGATGTAGTCAAGACCTTTTTGACCAAAATGATCGTCATTTTCACCACAGTTCTTGGTATTTATAAACTGGGCTCAAAAAGAAACAGAGAACACCCCATACTTACCATACAAACTCATTCATGCACAACAATAGGATCACACAGGTGCTGAGTTCGAATCTGGCCTTCACTATTGTGTGCTTTGATTCTTGAACAGCTTTGAACATTAATCTCTGAATGAAATTATTGGGCTGTGACATGTGATACAGCAAGCGGTTCCATGCCAGTGCATTTTTCAGTTCAGTCAGTTGGTCAACTGCTTGGTTACTGACATGTGTTTAGAGTAGAGTATTGAAGTAATCCGGTGTGTCATTTTGGTTCATTTTGATGGACAGGATTTTAAAATATGACCATGTGAAAAATTATAAGTTTCTTTTTGAGCCCAGTTTATATTATTGGATAACTTAGAGTGATATGAAAATATACCGCATAAGCAGTGTTGTAGTCGAGTCACCAAAATCGAGTCCGAGTCTCGAGTCTGAGTCTCGAGTCAATAGCCTCGAGTCCGAGTCACTAAATGTGAAATGATGAGGTGCTCGTGCGCACCTTGCCAACCTGGTGGGGGAGTGTACATAATCACGCATCGTAGTGTGTTTTTCCCAATAATCCTGCATTAAGCGCGCAAATTTTATTTTCTTGTTTAAAATATGTGACTCGAGTCACCATGTTCGAGTCATCATGGTCGAGTCCGAGTCTGAGTCATTTTCCAATGTGACTCGAGTCGAGTCAGAATCACGAAAAATGCGACTCAAACTCGAGTACTACAACACTGCGCATGAGTAATAAAAATACGGCTCATTCTGTATTTTTATGATAAGTGCGGTATATTTTCACATCACCCTCAAAGTCATCCAATATTGTTTTATAAAATGAAGTTTACTTTATGTTTGTAACATTTATTTCCTGGATGTTGTTGTTGTTACTGTTATGCAGTATTTTTTGATACCGTACTCACACATGCAATAAATAACCTGAGCCTACTCATAAGCACACTTTTATGCAAAACGCGCTACACGTACATCTAAACATAACTGGTCGAACAAAAGTGTCGTAGAAATGCATCCTGTTGGTGCGGAAAGACCCGTTCTAATTTGACAAGCATTGGAAGAGAGCTTACCACAGGGCCCAACAGCTGAATGGTTAGCACCAGTTTGCTCCTTAATAACCCCCCAGCCCGGTGCACTCGTGGGTGCTCCGCTGGTCAGGTGTGGGCTCTCGGTCTGCATACGATCAACTTGACCCTGAGTTGAGGGTGGTTGAATGGGCAGTTGGGTATCCATTCCATTGGTGTCATCGCCATTCCAGCCGGTTGATCGAGGTTCCTTAGAGCCTTCCAAATCCTTAGCACCAGAGGACTGGGCACTGCTACCCCAGACCGAGTTCCCCGCAGAGCCGCCGAGTTTGCTCCCAAACAGACCCTGCTGAGGGAACGGCATGGAATCTTTGCTGGGCATGGCGGTGGTGGTAATCGAACCCCAACCGGCCGACGGGCTACTCCAGATGCTTCCCTTGGAGCTCATCTCGCTACCTTGGCCAAGACTAGTGACTGGTACGTTGGGTGTAGCGGTGGCAGCTGAGTTGAGGGCGCTGTTCGACGTAGCGGATTTGAGTTGGTTATCGGTGGCGGCAGTGGATGGATGGTTGTTCTCTCGCTTTATAGCTGGCCAGGACTCCATATCGTGTTCATCAACTACTATTCTTTGTTTAGCACTGGTTTGGTCCATGGACTAAGAGTGACATCTGTAAATAAAAGCAACACAGATACATTAATTCAATTTTTCCACTGCATTCCGCCTTCTATCTCTGTGGCCCTGGTTCGAATCCCATCCAGGCCAGTATGTGGATTGGGTTCTTGATGAGCTTGAAATCCATCACAATTACAGAAATCCAATAAAAATGTTTACAGTAGTTATGTCCCATCTACAGCCCTCCCAAACAAACAAAGGACATAGCGTAAACTCTCGTTATAACAACCACTATATAAAGCTCTTCTCGATATAAAGCTCCTTTTTCCAAGTCCCGGCCATTATTCTCTGCATCATGTATGTATTGGTTATAGCGCTTTCTGGATATAAAGCTCAAATTATTCCGGTCCCTGGAAGAGCGCTATAATGAGAGTTTACTGTACATAACATACAAAATCTTTTAAAAGTCACCACAAAATAAAACTTAAACTTACTAGTAAAAAATAAATGAGTATCAAGCTGTGTGAAATTGCCAATCTTGGAAGCACACAAACACGGCGAGTGCACTAGTAGAAAAAGCTCCACGGTGAATCGTCAATGGTTGATATCTGCTAGTGTCTGTTCCTACGGCAGTATTAAACGTTTGTGCTTTGGCTTAGAAATCGAATATAATCTGCAAGAGAAGAAATTATATTTGAAAGGTTTGCTGGATTCCCAAAATGAGGTCTGATGTTCAAATAGGGAATTGAGGTGTGAAGTAATACAGAAATTGGATGAAAACCTGGGGCCAATTTCATGTCGCTGCTTAAGCGCTAGCTGAAAACGTGTGCTTATTGTAGCAGAAAAGTTGTGCTAACTTTAAGGCTATTTCACGGCCGTGGCGTTTTTAAGCATGCGCGTGCTTGGCAACGGGGATTGTTGCATCACTAGTGTTTAACAAATTCTGCCTCTGAAGCTAGCAAACATTTGGCAGTGCTTAAAGGTACACACCGGCCTACTGTTTACATGATTTAGTGATGTAGCAGCATTGACAATACTTTTTGGATGGTCGTTGTGAAAAAAAATCATCAAAATATCCCGTAATTCACTAAAGAAGTGCAAAATTTACAAAAACGGTCAAAAGACGGGTTATACGCTTTACCAGCCGTTGCAACTACGCGCGAGCCTCACGACTTTGTCAGAAACGATTCGCTTTTCTCCTGCTTAGGATATCTCCAATTTTCTGCTCACGATTTCACTGGACAGCCCGGACGACCGAATAGGAATTTCCGTTTTCTTTTGAGGAGTTGGCATCATGTTTTTTCTTCACGAACGTACACCGTACGTGTGTGCACTCAGGCTATTTGCCGTGCTGCGCGGGGCAAATATCCTACACTCCACGGTAGCCTGCCGTAGCACGCGCTCGCTCCCGTTCTCCGGACTCTCGAAACAAAAAATTGTTCGAATTTTCATACTTGTGTTTAACACCTGTATAAATAGTCTCTCTTTTGTCAATTACTTATAAATATTGGGGGAAAATCAGAGTTAAATTTGGTGCAGTTCTGCAGTAACAAACGGCTGGAAATACAACTAACTCACAAGACCACGTGACTTTTCGGAACCAGAATTTGGTTCCGAAAAGTCACGTGACCTTGAATTTTTCAAAAGTGCTCAAAAACAGCCAAATTTTACGGCGTCTTTTCAGGATATATCTAATTTACTCTCGAAAGCGCTTCAGAATAATGTACGAGTCTATTTCGAGCCCAAAATAGCCCAACAAAGCCGGTTTCCCCTTTTAAGGTTACAGTCTCCATGAAATAGCCAGAGCCTCCGTTAGCACAAAATCGGCTGCTAAACAGCGCCATGAAATTGGCCCCCGGTTGGGAGTCAGTCACTCTATTTAACCAGTTAACGCAGGGATTATTTTTGGCAAAAAAACCCCAACTATTTAAAAAGGCAAATGTGATTGGCCAAAAGATAAGACCAGGTCAAGCACCGCAAATACCGACTTGAGAGTCTTTCTACATTCAATGTATGAATCTTCCCACCAAAAGATCATACTTTGCAACACTCCCAGTCAACCGCTCCTGTGACTATACATGTCCTCCGGCATCAAGTGGTTAAGGCCGTTTCCCACTAACGCAACCATCACCGTGGATGAGTTCGCCCTGGGGTTCAACCCTGGAGATCAGCACCTCGTCCCTCACTTGAGAACTCGCCCCTGCCCTGTTTCCCACTGCTGTTCTCGCCCTAGAAAGAGCAATCTCTGGAGTGGCTCGGGGGTGGTGCACGGTGAGAATTTCAAGTCATGGCATAATTTTAACTCCCACCCCCAGGGCCACCCCCAAGATTTGATCTAGTGGGAAAAGGCCTTTTAAAAGCAATTTTAAGCATAATGCATTGCAATGCTTAATTATGGGGGCCGGAGGAACTCCACAAGGACATTACTCTACAAGGAGATACTTTTCTGTGTTACTCAATGGGAGTCATTTGAAACGCGTGGTGGCAGCAAACAAAACAGGCCTTCTCCATTGTTGCGCCACGTTTAAACTAAAGTGTGCATGCTCAGTATGACGTAGACAATGGAAAAGGCCTGGCTTGTTAGCCGCTACCAAGCATTTTAAAGGTCTCCCATTGTTTTTGTTTGTGCTGGTCTGTTTGAGAGTGTAACAGTAAATCATTTGGCTGCAGATATCAAGATGAACTAGTTACCTTTGGTGTGCTTTGTTCTGTGAAAAATCTGCAAGGACAGTAAAAATTAAAAATCTATTTAAAGAAAATGCGATCAGAATTTCAATTTCTTTTTTTTAATGCATGCATACATCTGAACCCATTTCTGATATGAAAGATCTTCCCTGGAACAACGCAACGTTACATTTAGTAAGCAAAGTAAAAAAAAAAAGTGAACTGGCCCTTTAACAGATGTACACTCCTCCAAAAGGGAAAGTTCCGACACATGTTGTGAATGACAGCTTTGAAACCTTATTTAAGAAACAAAAAGTTTAAGCATTAGGGTAATTCCCAAAATTAGGGGTCCAAAACATTTGGTGTCCCAGTTATGTACAACAACCTGTGCATCAAAAAATCACCACTCATGATCACAGATTCTCAGTAATATACTGTGGCCTGTGATTACAGGGGACAGCACCAATGTCTTGAAAATTTTGTTCTGTGATTACCGACAAATAATTGAAACAAAAGACCATAAAAGCTCATAATTTGTTCCATTATATTGAATAGGAATTTGGTATCCCGGGTTACCTAAGCCAATGAAACTTAGCTGTATAAAGAGTTTGCATTAACCTTGGTGCCTTATCCACACACAAACATTAAAATTAAGTGGCATTTTATGGAAAGAAAAATTAATATTTTCTACTGGAAAACCACTTTCAATCACTAAACACACCTGAAAATCTTTCAAAGCATGTCACACTTTTGGACCCCTAATTTTGGGAATTACCCATTAAGTGATACAACCACAAATTCCTTCTACATAAATGTAGCTTACCTATTTTCTCTCTGCTCTTCTAGAAAGCAGAAAATTTAAACAGCGAGACCTCACAGCGGTTCACCGTTTTGAAAAACTGTTAATAACCAGCCTCATCAATAGCACTGCCAAGGAAAGGAAATACATGTAGTCTCGATTAGAAACAGTAAACAAAAAGACTGAAATCCACATTTTTACAACTGCAAATTTTTCAAATTATTTACTAAAAAGTAGCAAAATGACACCTTCATAGTAAAATAAGCAACAACTACAGACCAATTGATCACGTTCAAATGACGTCACTTTCTACAAATTGTCACGTGCATCAGGATTTTGAGCATATTTTTTGGTGACGCGCATCGGTTGCGCCTTATTTCGAACAACACGCATGCGTGTTTGGAACATTTTCTAGGGTGTGCATGCGCGTACTTGATTGACGTTTAATACGCAGTACCATTTTTCCTACAAAGATGGCGTTTGTGAGAGTGGTCAATAGAGTGATACTTACCTCTTTATATTAAGGCTTTCAGTACAATGCGACAGAAAAACATCAGTCTTGTGTGACTGTGCAGCACTACTGGCGTCCTGTTAGGAAAGTGAAGAAAGAAAACAATGGATTATGTACAAACATCACTATGAGCAACTAACAATGGAAATTGGGCACACACCATTGTTAATAATAGGGCCAAACAAAATAAATAGTGTGTTTACGGTAACGGCCTAAAAAAAATTATAGTGTTAAAAGAGAAAAACCAGCTCTGCCAATTAAACACTTGACATATAGGAACATAAAATCAATTAATACTGACTCACTTAATGCTGATCTTGCCAGCACAGCTCTGTGTTCTGAATCCGTGGATGATTTGAACGATCTTGTGCAATGTTATAACACTACACTTTTGAATATTTTTGATGGTCATGCACCTCTTAAAACTAAGACCATTACAGTTAGACCATTGGTTCCTTGGTATAATACTGAAATTAGATTGGCTAAGAATTTGCGTCGAAAGGCAGAAAGGAAATGGCTGAATACCAGGAATACTGATGATCTGAAAATTTTTAAAGCATACAGAAATCAAACAACGTACTTGATGAATATTGCTCGTCAACAATTTTATGTTGATTTTATTCGTGAGAACAGTTGCAATTCTAGACGTTTTTTTAATGCTGTAGATAAATTGTTAAAACCGAAACCCAGTTCATGTATTACTTTCAATTCTCAAAGTTCCTTATCTTCAGCTAATGTTTTGGGTCAATTTTTCATTCAAAAGATTACTAATATTTATGCAAAGCTTGATTCTGGAATTTCACATGAAGTAGCTATTACAGAGAGACATGCACCTGGACAAGTAGTGTTTGACAAATTCCTGCCACTTACTGAGCAAAATGTAAAGACTCTTATTGATAAGGGTTCAAAAAAATCGTGTTCTTTGGACCCAATGCCAACACAACTTGTGGTTAAATGTTTGGATGTTTTGTTACCAGTTATTACCCGAATTATTAATCGTTCATTAGAAACCGGTACATTTGCCACTGACTGGAAGGAGGCCGTGGTTCTCCCCATACTTAAGAAGGATAACTTAGATTCCACAGTTTTAAAGAATTTTCGGCCCATTAGTAATCTTCAGTATATTTCTAAGTTAACTGAAAGAGCTGTGTACGAACAAATTCATAAACATATGGTTACCAATTCATTGTATCCTACATTTCAATCCGCTTACAGAAAATTCCACAGCACTGAGTCTGCACTACTCAAAGTAAAGAATGACATTTTGGTGAAGATGAATCACCAGCATGTCACTTTACTTGTGTTGTTAGATCTCAGTGCCGCATTTGATACGGTTGATCATAAAATTTTACTGAACCGTCTTCAATCTAAAATTGGGATTTCTGATGTAGCCTTAGACTGGTTCAAGTCTTATCTCACTCATAGGAGTCAACGTGTATTATTGAATGGTGTCATGTCTGACCGGTTTAATTTGGATTGTGGAGTTCCACAAGGCTCATGTCTGGGACCTCTTCTTTTTAACATTTACTCATCTACTTTGTTTGACATTGTGGAACAGCATCTTCCTAATACGCACTGCTATGCTGACGATACACAGTTATATTTGTCATTTAAACCTTGTAGCTCAGTCAGCCAGGAACAGGCTGTTTTTGCCATGGAAAACTGCATAAGGGATATACGGCAATGGATGCTGAGGGACAAACTTATGATTAATGATACAAAGACGGATTTTATTATTATTGGTAGTAAACAGCAATTGTCTAAAGTTGCAATATCTGGCATTAAGGTTGGGAGCACTACTATTTTACCTTCATTGCATGTTCGTAATCTGGGTTGTTGGTTTGACTCCAACCTGAGTATGAATAAGCAAATAGTCTCCACATGTTCCACTGCTTTTTATTATATTCACAACATCAGGAGAATTCGGAAGTATTTGTCTCAAGATGCCTTAATTACTTTGGTCCATGCCTTCATAACAAGTCGTCTTGATTATTGCAATAGCTTATTTTATGGTTTACCAAACTCTCAGTTAATTAGACTCCAGAGAGTACAGAATGCAGCTGCCAGACTTGTTTGTAATTCATCGTTTGGGACCCATGCCACTCCTATACTTTATCAGTTACATTGGCTTCCAGTTCAGTTCCGGATTCGATTTAAAATTCTTCTTTTGACCTTCAAAGCTATTCATGGTCTTGCTCCAAAATATCTCGTTGACTTGGTGAAAGTTAAAGCTTGTTCTCGTTATTCCTTGAGGTCTAATGAGCAGCTAGAATGTTCAATCGATTCCTTTGTTTAAGACCAAACTGAAGACTTTTCTTTTTAGGAAAGCGTTTTTATTGTAATTGCGTTTATGAAGTAATGTTTTAACTGTAACAAGGTTTAATTTTGTGTACTTTGAATTTTTATTGTAATGCGCATTAGAACATACATATGAATTCTGCGCAGTATAAATCAATTATTATTATTATTATTATTAGGTAGGTAGGAAAATAATTTTATTTTGTCATTTTTTTTTACATTTCAGCTCATGCATTTGCGTGTTGTTTTGCAATGTTTGAAACTTACTATTAACTCTATTAACCATGTTCATGTACAAGTAGGCCTACAGTGTTATGTTCGTTGGAAATTATTGCAAATAGTGCTCATTTAAAATTATCAACTTGAAAATCGGCAATAAAAGGTTTGAGGTCCGTAATTTGGCCTCAAATTCCAGGTAGGTCGGGTTACCGTAAACACACCATTTATTTTGTTTAGCCTAGTTTGTGCCCAATTTCAATTGTTGGTTGCTCATAGTGCATGTACATGAAGTGCTTACGAGTGTTTTTATTATTCAAGGTAGACCATTTCATTTAACAAGGTACATGTACAATGTACAGTAAAGCTAACTTGAATGGGAAAGTTGGACACAGAATTACAGAAAACCTTGAACATCAGATAATTGACGTGAAAATGCTCACAGTTTCAAAGTCACAGTTGCTCCTGGCACACTTGTGTGCATTTTTGTTTAACGTGGCTTATTTTGGAAGCAGCAGATAAAATATCCAACAAAGTCAACCAATTTGGCCAAAACATTTTCCCAAAACACAAAATAATTATTCAAAATTAATTTAAAATTTATAAGCTTTCACAACTATGAAAATAATTCTGCAAAAAAATGTTTTTACCTTTAAAAAGACGCTGAAAAGTTTGCATAAATGACGTATTGATGACAAGATGGTGACAAACACCTACATGGGTCATCATCACACTCACTGAAACAGCAGTAGGAGGTCGTCAGTTGAATGGTTTGTTAATACGCAGCTGCAACCAAAAAATTAGATCAATCTACATGAAGGAATTGTATCAGGCCTATTAATAAAACAATTATATCAGGCCTAATTTCGTAAAAGAATTTGAAAATATCACATGCAGCCAAACATATCAATTTGAGATGAATTTAGAAACACGAGAAAATTGTAGTGCCCCGACTGGGATTGGAACCCAGGTCCTTGGCATAGTTTGAATCCCAGTCGGGGCACTGCAATTTTCTCGTGTTTTTAAATTCATCTCTAATTGTCAATCCTATCATATATATCCTCGATCCTCCATAATCTGCGCACCTAACGCTGATGTACGCGCGCGCATTGGCCGGCAAACATAATGCGAGTGCGTAGAAATAGGACCGCGTGGATTTAGGAGTACTGACGATATATACCTTCAACATTTCAATTTACATGGTTTCTCAAAAGTAAAATGTAATTTGGTCATTTAAAAGTATTCTAAAGGTATTAATTAAATATATGCTATGCAACTACTCCATTCAGTAACAGTCATAACAAATATTTAAAAGTTGTTTCGGGGTTTGTGCTTATTATTAATAATGCATATTCATGAGCTACATGTATGTGTAAGTTGAAATGTCACTTAAGCAAACAAGAAACCAAATCAAGGTTAAAAGAAAGATATTTGTGTCCCTTTACAGGAATTTGTGGGTGTGCATCGCTATGCATACAGCACGAATGAGCAAACAGCCTCTAAGTTGCAAACATTAAAAATGCCCCTTCTTTATAAAAGGCACACACGAAGATAAAGTGTTCAATGTACGACAGAAACCTCTTAAAGTGAGTCACACAAAACGCATCAAGTCTGGCCGGACTCTCATATATATTCATTTCCTGTCTAGGACACATCTCCCTCCCCCATTCCCAATTCGCTGCAAGCAAGTTGTCCGTCCGTGGATGGCATAATGTTAAGCTACTCGGCCTAAGCCAAGGCAACCAGCCTTGCGTGCCATGGGCGAGTATTCCGCACAATGCCATCTCTCTGTGGAGTGATATGGGTAGCATGATTGAATTCTTGTACTGTGGAATGAATAATTCAGGCCAGCGACTGGCAAACACAGACAGACAGTGTCGTTCTGACATATCGAGATTGGATTGCAGAAAAATTGAACATTGGCTCGTTTCAAGGGAACTTGGAAGGTTGTCAGACGTAAATTAGCTTCTTAGCGTTGCTGTCTCATTTGGATGTGACAAGGACTTATGTGACTTATCTAACAGTGTGTTAAAACCCTGAAATTACAAAGCAAGGCGCGATGGGTTACGTATAAGGTCAAGAAAAAAAAAACATCTGTCTCTGTATATATTGGAACAACCATTCTTGTAAAAAGCCCAACCAATAGTACAGAAATGATTGGAAATAAGGCTGTGCCTAACGAATCGAATATTCGGTCATCATCGAATATTCGGTCATCCATTGAATATTCAAATAGCATTTTACCAAATCGAATATTCGGTATGTGCTTTTACCACTCCAAACCAAACATGTCTTTCAACTAGGAAGAAGTAAAAAATCATTTTTCCTTTGCCGAAACGGCCGCTTTAATGTCATATTTGCGTCCAACCACGAGTACAGTGTACAAGGGTCGACGATAATTTCTGCAAAAACCTCTTCGGGCAAGAGACTGCTATGCAAGTTACATGTACATGTAAATATATGTCCAACATGACATCTATAGTTTGAGCACAGATTATTTTTTGAGACGGAAAATTGGGCAATAAAAAGACTGAGCACTGTATTCCTGTGAGCTGTGAGTTCGGATACGTGCCAAAATCAATTAATTTCACGTCAAACTTTCTTGTCAAAATCTTAGGGAAAAATTCACGCATCAAATATTCGATCGAAAATGAAACAGATTTTTCTAATAATAAATTATTTGAAAATGCACAGGCCTAATTGGAAACATGCTTAATTTCTTTCTTGCAAAAGAATACTAAAGAAAATAATTAGTGCATATCTGCGAAAATGTTAATAGCATAATGTACTTACTGCAGTATTTTAAGCTGCTCACTGAACATTCTCATAACATCAAAACAGACCTGCAATGATTAAGGAAAAAAAGTAAAGTCAAAAGTAAAAGAATAGTACAAATCTTTGGTTCAAGCCTCGTTAATTACACGTAGACATCCTTCGGACTTTGCAAAAACCTTGCTGTAACATGAACCTTGCATTATCAGGAATGAAGAAACAAGAAACTGAGAAATAAAATATTTCTTGTTGATAAACAGAATGTTGAACTAACAGTGCTCTTATTAAATATTACACGTAGACCATGTGTGGTTTTAACACTATTAACCCAACTCCTTGACTTGAGTGAAAAGTATTTTGAGGATTCAGTACATACATGTACTCATGATTGTTAGGGTAAATATTTCCATTATCCTTGTCACTCAATATGACCCACATTCCCTGGAATAAATGTGGGTTACCAGTATAAACACACCATAAATATGAAATTGACCCTGGTCTTGTTTATGCAGTCAGCCACAAAGTGCATTGTGAGAGTCCAAAGATTGTGTAATTGTGGTAGGCTACTACCAGGGTACATACAAATAAGCAAATTTCAAAGCTTATTGTATACTTTTTTTTATTGTAGATCAAACAATTTTGCAGTCCACTATGCTATCCTAGTACTAGTACTATAGACAGCTTGGAATAGGATTAAAGGGGCCAGTCCAGATCACATTTTTGAATACCCTAGTTATCCTATGGGTGTTGAGATTTTGATACCATATCATTTGTCACATTTTTCTCATTGCCATTCTGAAATTTCGCATTCTCAATCTGTATATTTCATTTGTCTCATTTGAAGAATACATTTGTATTTTGTAAACGGATTAAGATTTTCTATTCATATTCTTTGTACACAGGCAGTACTACATCATACATGTACATGTACTTTGGTTACATTCATTTGAATAGGAGAAAAGAGAAGATGGCCGCACTGTGATAAAGGTCTATTGTGAGCAAATGGTCTCTTGATTGTGCAAATTTAAATGTCAGTAAATTTAAATGTCTAGATGTTCAAGGTTCAGACACTGTGGTATAAATACTGATTATTTGTTGATCTCCAGGAGTGGTCCCTGGTATTAATTGCAACATCATGTATATCTAGTCTTCACTTGGCAAGTACATTGTACATGTACAAACAACCCTTCACAAGCTGTTGTTCGATAGTGAACTTTGAGCTATAGCAGCTAAACTAATCCTAATGCATAATGAGCAAGTCCAGACATGTACATGGAGATGACCTCATTATCATACACAGTACATGTACATGACAGAGCAAATGGCTGCACACGGTGACTTCTCTCTAGGCTACATATACACCAGGGGCGATATTCAATTCAGTACTTAAGCCAAATATTTAAGAATTTTACTTAGTTTTTGGCTAAAGTAAAATACTTAGCCAAAATCGGTATTCAATTCGCAAGTGGCTAAGTTTTTTACTTTAGAAAAATACTTAGAACATTTGGTATTCAAATGGTTCTTCTTGGGAAAGTATTTTACTTAAATTTGAGAAGGCAGGAAAGCACACTTAAAGGAACACGTTGCCTTCGGGTTGCGCTTTATTGGGCGTTTTTGGGCTATTACAAGCGTTTGAAGTATAATGAGCACGATCTGAAAGATGTTTAAAAAGTAGAATATAATGATCCACACAAACGTGCCTTAGAAATGCTTCAATTTTGCGTAATTTCTCGAAGCAGCACGCTCCGCCATTTATGGGAGTCAAAATCTTGACTCCCATAAATGGCGGAGAAATTATATTAGTCTTATTTCCAGTCGCAGCTGTTGAAATACTTCTGAACAATTATTTCATTAAAAAATTTCGTATTATCATCAGTTTTTTTAATTCGTGTCTACAATAACCATTGGGTATAAATCATCCAAGTCCTTTCTATCGGTTTGTCCCATGACAATATTCTTACCCTGATTGGCGAGGTTTTCGTTTTATTCTTTTTTGACGCGTCTGCTGTGTTCTCTTGACGATCCATTTTTTGACAGCCAGTCGGTGTGTGTGTGTGTATGTGTTTACATTTCACACATGTCTCGGGAGGCGGAGAATGGTATGGTACCTTGCGTTCATCTGATAGGTTTACCTGACCACTGGCTACGGCGCCAGCCTAACTCCTGTTCGTCGCTGCATTTTGCCCACTACCCGGACGATCGTATTGACGGCTTGAAATACGTATACATTTCGCGGGACATGTAGTGGGGTTCAGAGGTCAGTGTTTGTTTTTTTAAATTACCATTCACTAATTATAACACATTAAATGTGTTTTATTGCAAGAACAACTCTTAAGTATAAGGAACACCCTCAAACGTGAGATTTCGTGAAATCTTAAGGCAACGTGTTCCTTTAAGCAATTTTATTACATACATCACACGCATACTGCAACCGGTTTAGACCGGTTTTGTTTTGGTGCGCGTGTTGTGTGTTTTGCGTGAGAAAAACGCTTATGAGAAGGCGCGGTTCATAGCGCGTCCCACGCTGTATTCGATTGGCTGTTTAGGGAGTTCTGCGCTCTGCGTTCATTTGTAACGTCACAATTTATCTAAGTATTTGACTTACTAAAGTAAAATTCTTAGAAGGCTTTGAATACGAGATAGGTCATTTTCTTAGCCAAGCCAAATACTTAGTAAAGTTTTTACTAAATTTAAGTATTGAATTGAATACCGCCCCAGGGGCGGTATTCAATTCAGTACTTAAGCCAAATATTTAAGAATTTTACTTAGTTTTTGGCTAAAGTAAAATACTTAGCCAAAATCGGTATTCAATTCGCAAGTGGCTAAGTTTTTTACTTTAGAAAAATACTTAGAACATTTGGTATTCAAATGGTTCTTTTTGGGAAAGTATTTTAATTAAATTTGAGAAGGCAGGAAAGCACACTTAAGCAATTGTTTACATACATCACACGCACACTGCAACCGGTTTAGACCGGTTTTGTTTTGGTGCGCGTGTTGTGCGTTTTGCGTGAGAAAAACGCTGATGAGAAGGCGCGGTTCATAGCGCGTCCCACGCTGTATTCGATTGGCTGTTTAGGAAGTTCTGCGCTCTGCGTTCATTTGTAACGTCACAATTTATCCAAGTATTTTACTTACTAAAGTAAATTTCTTAGAAGGCTTTGAATACGAGATAGGTCATTTTCTTAGCCAAGCCAAATACTAAGTTTTTACTAAATTTAAGTATTGAATTGAATACCGCCCCTGTACAGTAACAGGTGCATGCAGGCTCTCTATAGGCCTTTTCCTACGACACTTTAACTCCAACAGAAACATTTCACCCAGATATTACCCGGGTTAAGGGCTCGTTTCCCACGGCAAATCTTGGGGTTACGAATTACCCGGGTTAACTGGCCAAAAATGCCACTTAACCCGGGTAACTTCTAGCCCTGCTCGGGAGGTGGGTTAAACCGCCCATCTCGGGGTTAACGGCGGCCTTGAGACAATTCTCCGGGTTAACGTTTGCCGTGGGAAACGACTACACTGGCCGACCTGGGTTAGCGAGCAAAGCGGGTTAAAAGCTTCTGCTCGTGTACATTGTGTTGTTACAACAGAACATCATTTGCAATGGAAGGTTTTCCAACCGCTCAAGAAAAAATACAAGCATTATCGCCAGCAATGTCTTCATGTTGCCATCTTGTTTATAATGCATTGTCAGTCGATCGATTTTTCACACGCAACTGTACCGTACTTAAATCACGCGAATTTGGCAACAAATCAACGCAAATGTGTTGCCAGGACTTCGTAACTGAATTCGTTTATTGTCGTAATGATTCGTAAGATGAGATCAAACAATCATCAGTTTTGATTGCCGACGACTGAAGCCGACTGTTGAATCAGTAATCATGTCAGAAATATACTTTTCTTGATGTTCGTAAAACCAAGCCCCTGGTTGGTGTACCCGGATAAGCTACTTACTGTAAGCTACCTGGAATAGATTTCACAATTTCGGCGATGTCACTGCGCTTTGGTGAAACATTTCAAAGTCCAGGAGCGCAAAGCGGTCGCAGGCTGATCGCAAGTGTAACAGGGCTTTAAATGATTTTTGCCGATGCGTTGAGCAATGTCTGTTATTTTGGCTTTTTCTATTGCAGACAAAATACATACATACATGTAATGCTTATTATCGGCATGCTACAACCGTGCACAGCAGTTAAAATGACGTGTCCCATTAAAAAAGCTTTATCAGCTGTTTCTACTGCCAAAATACCGTTGTGTACACTGACAGAAACAATCTCAGGGCAGGTTTTGATTTGCCACTGCACGCTCTGGCAAATAACCATTTAAAGCTGTTGAACTACTAGTACTGAAAGGATAATGCTGACCTCTAAAACAAGAGGAAGTGTCCTATCAATTGTAAAGCTTTGTTGAGATGACTTGAGTCACAAAAACAGTGCAACTTCATTTACTACTCCGGTAGTCACACACAGATAAACATCTACATGTAGGTCTACATTAGTTATCTCGCGAGCGCAAGTGAATTTATAGGATAATAATGTACATAATGCGTCTGTGATGCATACATGTACCGGTACATGCGTAAGTTGGGAAGTTCATACATGTAGAGAATCACGCAGACCACAAACCACATCTGAAGCACACGCATCACTTTTGAATTTGCAATGGTGTAATATACCGGTACATGTACCTCGTAGCTCTAAAGCGGTTCCAACTGTCCAATGCACAGATTCCGCCCAGGATGATATCCTTTGATAAGAAACAAAATAGACTTTTATCACGGTGCGTTCACCTTTGTCTTGTATCCCATAGTACGAGTGGGGCACGATCAGTGCGTCTGCGCTACCCCGCGTTTTCCTGTTGAGAATCACCGACAATGGTGCGCGCTCTCTTGATCGCGCAACGCCTGTGCCATTGTGATGCACACAATGAACAATTTCAAAACCGGACCAAACTATTTGGTTACGTTCATTTTAATCAGAGAAAAAGGAAGATGGCCGCACCGTGATAAAGGTCTATAACCGAAGATGGATTTATATCAATGTGTGTGCTCACACATTTTTTTACAAGGGTGGTCCCATATGAATGAAACTAGACCCCTGACTGTGGTATGTTTTCTGTGCAGTATAACCACGTAACCAGCCTAAATAGGACGAAGGCTTCACATAATTTCTTGAAAGCATGGACAGTTTTTCATTGTTTTCTCTGAACACAGATGTACTGAGGTACTGAGTTGACTTGCAGACAGGTTGGTTTTTATCACACATATCCCTAATCACACATGGAGATAATAACATTTTTAACAGTTCTCCATTCATGTAAACTTTAACACATTATCAATGACAAAAACCTGGTAGCAATGACATGAGAACAGGAAACGAGCATACAAAATACAAAATAAAACCTGCCCATATGTACATGTACATTGTATGTATGTTTCAGTATCGACACACTGATTGATGCAGTACACGTACATGTCTGGTCATGTACATCTCAAACTGTTAAAGGAGAAATATACCCATAAAAACAAAAGACATTGTGCTGAACAAGTACAACTCGTACATTATTGATACAACGAACAAACAATATGACTCACTGAAAAACAGACTTCACAATGAATGGCAATTGCCGCGATGTTTTGTACATTGTAGTATGGGCGACGCCATTTTGTCTGAAAACGGACATGTCATTTTATAAGTAAATTTTCCTTGTAAAGTTACCGGTACGTACATTTCACATATGGAGCAGGAGGCTGTTCAATTATCCTGGCAAAATGTTAGAATTACAAAATACGATGCAATCTTGTTTGTAAATGCAACAAGTCATCAGATTTGGATTTACGTACATCATGTAGACTCATTATTGAAGGAGCTTGTTCAGATTTTTTTCCAGAAAATGGACTTTGTTCTAACCTATTAAGCAAAAGACCTCCCCAAAGTGCTACCATGGGAAGAAAACAAGAAATTTGCAATCTCCAATTTGGATGTGGAAGCAAAAAGGTTGGTGTAATCACTGCACTGCTTTATGGAACCAGATAAATTAGTTTACAAAACATCGGTGGTTTTTTTGACGATATCCTTGAAAATATATGGATTGAGGGCGCGAAATATTTCAGAATAGTAATGAGAAAAATAAAATACATATTATGGGGGATAAAAAATGTGATTTGGACACATTGGTTTAAACCAAAAAGCACATGATGCAGAAATAATCCACCTGCAACTCATTAGCTCAGAAATATTGATCGAATCAAATCCCTCCAGATCGCCCATTTAGAACGGCTGAAATCGTGCAACGAACATTTAAATTAGTAAACTGTCAATCAATAAATCCTCACAAGCTGGCCAAAGGCCTTCACACTGCTGACAAAATAACAAGACTGACCCGTCCACTTTGATAATACGGCAACTGCCGTAAGCATTATTCGGTTTGTACTAACGTATATTTGGGTTAAATGCTTTCACAGACCCATAAGTGCATGTACGCTATGGGAGGAAGCATCCGTAAAATGTCAGAGGTGATGGGCAGTTGTGAAGAATGTGTGGGATTATGTTTCATTTGGGGCACTATTGGAAAGGGGGTGATAGATGAACACCTATAGACAGTATCGAATAGTCGCCATCTTGTAGGGCAACCTTTGACATTCAAATTGGTCAACAATATGAGCACAAAATGTGTATCCTCACTGAACAAAGAAACTGCCCTACAAGATGGCAGCCATTCAATGCGGTTTATTATGGGTTAGGGTTTTGATCTATGTACACTGAAGGGTCAGAATTTAGTCAATGGAGAGCTACATGTATTGCTGCTTTAAAACTACTTTGTGATGAACTGCTTCAAACAACTATGTATGAGTGCTCTCAATTTTGATAGTTTAATCTCTTGGTTTTAACGCAGTGGCTGTTTATAAAGCACAAGTACATGGCTGCAGGGTAGGCATTTTGTCAATGAAGGGGCACTGCCATTTTTACCAAGTCCATTGGAGGATTGCAAAAGGGCACTGAGGCGAAGACCAGGGGTAACAGAGGCCTTGGACTCTGTAGAATTTCCACACTACTGCTGGCAGTACATGTACATGTACATTTTGTAAAAGGCTAGTGCTGTCAGTGCCAAGCCAAATCATATCTTGCACCACAGTAGCACATGATGCTCTCCGAGACAGTTATCTTGCACTACATGTACATGTACAGTATCTTGCGTTATCCAATGTTTATCACTGGGAGAAAGCGCTGTCATCACCCACTACAGTACTTGTACTTTTTTTCTGGAATAGCCTACTCCAAAGTAAAGTGCCTGCCTGGACATCAGCATTACTGGTGGCATACTAAATCCTCTATATTCAGTATGTTTCACACAGAGTATTGACCCCTTTCGAACACGTGCGAATGTATGCCATTTTGGGAGTCAAATAATGCTGAGTCATTGTGGAAGCAATGTGCGTGGGCGTTGTGTGTCTCTGGTGGGCGTAACGCGGTTTAGTTCACCAATGGGAGCCTCAGCATCGCGCGTTACGCACGCTATGGACACACACAACGTGCACGCACATTGCTTCCACAACGACGCGGCATTGTTTTTCTCCCAAAATGACGTCATTGGCACGAGCTCAATAAGGCCAGGAGAAGAATAGCTGTGATTCTTATCTGTATAAAAAAATAAACTTGTTTTGGCTCTACTAAAATTTTTGGTAGGCTCATAGTCAATATTAGTGGCCATCCAAAGTTGTCAACATCTTCACGGTTCAACAAAGCGTGGGAACGGGGGTGGGGGGATAGGTTTTGGGGGTGGGGGGGATAGGGGTTGAGGGTGTGGGGGAGTTGGGGTCGAGGGCTCCATAAGACTTTTACTAGCACTGTAAAATGTTGACATTTCATGGTATTGACAACAAAATGTTGATAAGTAGAATTTCGGGGAGAGGGAGGTCTTGAAAAATACTACTCTCGGTTGAACTGTACAAATTTTGACAACTTTGGATGGCCCTTACACCTTATTTGCCGACGTAAATAAAATAAATATTTCCTTTTACGTCAGGTTGTAGCTTATATTGCCAAAAAACATCCGTGTACATGTACCAAAACAGGCCCAAACTCACCTTGTTCTCTTACCAATTGGCAGACGTACACACGGGATACGCAGTTTTCATACCATTCAAACGGCATACAGACATCGTTGCTTCTGCAGAAAGGAAAATAAATAAACCATTTCTTCATCTTCTCAGGTTTCTTCAGGCTTATGAGCTTCAGTGCCTTGGGCACTTTTTAGGAATCCTTGGTTTCAATACCAGAAAAAAAAGAAGAAAAAATCAGACTGGTGCGTTGGTGTCAATTCTAAAAACGACCATTGAAAGAGCACGTCATGAACACTGCTACCTATAAAACACAGTCCAACCATTCATTCATAACTAATGACATTCTGAAGACAGTTCAAAAATATCCAAGTGCGAAATGGTAGGCGTCAACGAATAAATTGAAAATAATCCAATATTGAAGTGATAATTTCCGCTAGGCCTGTGGGTGCCATGTTTCAATCTGATTGTGGTTGAAACTAATGACATCTATTATGCATGCTTGGGTGCAGGAAACCTTGAATGAATGTATCCTGAGAATATAATATGCATTTATACCACTGGCTATGAATATATCACTGGAATTGCTTTGTGAACGGAGGAAGCAAAACGACATTGTATATTGGTTGGATTTTATGAATTATTAAAATGTGCAAAATGAACAAATGCATGTGTATCAACTAAACTTCATAAATTGTTTATCAGGTCTTGAAATAACCCACAGCACCACGGCAAATTGCTATCGGTGCCCTACATGTATGCTTTTGCCGTGCCCTTTTGAAAATTAATTTCTAGGCCTGGTCTATTTATACATTCATGGACTTTGCTTAGACAAACGCTACAAAACTCTCAATGTTGGTCTTTATATATAATGCCCATGACGATAGCAAGTCGCATAGCATTCAATAACTAAACCATTTTATGCTACAGTACATCGCCAACCATGCATTTTTCATTGCACGACACGCCATTTTGTAATGTGTGTATTGTACACTACATCCATGTGTGCACTATAGGTAGACGCAGTAGTGTGAATTGCCATTTTGACGGCCGTGCATTCTACAGCAGGAGTTTTATGACGCAGTTCACATAAAACATGAATATGGTGGACGAGTCAGATTCTTCGACTGTCATAATATAAGAGTGGTTTCACAATGTTACAGGTCACTGCACTCTCTCACGTTTGTCCTCCAGAAGGACGAAGAGACCTCCAGAAGGAGGAAGAGAATTCTAGAGCCACATGTAGGAACCACAGGAATTGTTCAGGTGTAGCAGGTGATTCAAGGTCTTGCTTACTAATTTAAACAAGAGTTATTGACTTGCAACAACGTCAAACTATCCTAACGGTATACAATATGAATTTAGGATGTGTTTTGAATGTCAAATTACAAACGAAGTTACATGCATGGTACTGTTAATGATTTCAGATGCCCTTTTTTCCTATACTGAGAAATCATTGATGGAGCTTACATGTAGCTATCATAAATACAGTCCTCAAGAAAATTGCAACTTTAAACAGAATGCGTGCGGATGATCAGCACAATGTATGGTAATGGAGTAAAAACTACTTATGGTGTACATGTATGGTACATACAAGCCTTTTAGGTTGCTCCTTAAAGTAACCATACATGTAGATGAATAAAAACAAACTGTATATCAAGGAGAACACAATATATGGTATGGTGCCCAATAACCATTGAAATGGTGATACAACATTAACAGCATGCTTCCATCACTTCTACTTAGCCAGACAAACTAAATATGTTCACCATCATGTCCACCCACTCACATTGATTGTAAAATGTGGAGGCTACTGTACTGGTAGCTTAGTACACTCACCCCTGGAGTGTTTAGTCTTCCATAGTGTAAACCACAAGATCAACTGAAACCCCCTAGTTCAGGAGGGTTCCAGCAAACCCAAAACCACAAAAATGTGAGATTTATACAAAGCTGAATACACCTGAACCTTGTGTAACCAATGGTAGCAATACATGTACTGGTATAACCTTTTGACTGGGTACATGTTGGGTCTGTTTTCTACAGATAGGAACATATGAACCCATGTTTTTTTCTGTCATTTTTTCTTGGATCTAACATCTAAATATAAACGGGATTATATACGTCCATCATAAAAATATATTTTGCATGATAGACATAGGTATTTTCCTTAAATATTTCTACAGGCCTACAAACTTGTACACTTGCAAGGTGAAACTTTTAAGGATTCCTGGAATAAGGGCATTAAAATTATTATTATTATTCTTTATTCAGCCAAAACAAGACAATCAAAACAAACCTACAATCAAGGGAATACACATAAAATGGAATAAATACAAAAAGATCAAGCAAAGAAAGCTGTATGAAGTAGCACATGAGTGGAACAAGAGAGGACCAGACTAGGTGAAAACATAAAAAGACGAGATTACTGCTATGCTGTAATGGTGGTGGGTATGGGGGTATGGCGGGAGGTATGGAGAGGGGGTGTTTGAGGGGATTGGGGGTGGGGACTGTTTGAGGGGATTGGGGGTGGGGGGAGGGGGGGTGGGGAGAGTGGTGAGAGGAGTGGGGTGGGTTGCGGGGTGGGTAAAAAACTACAAAGACAATCCAGACTAAGATGACTAGGATTAACAAAAGTGGAGATCACTGTGACTTGGAAGCCTGTTCATCCAATCCTAGTCTAGAATAAAGAATGTCGATTAATTAGCCTGCAGAAATTACAGCTAGATACTATACATCAATGTTTCATGCACTCTGTGGCTTGCTTCATACTGGTTGTGTTCGCGACCCATCCAGTCCACATGCGTAGCCTACCCACAGAAAGTGTGCGAAGCGTAAATGCAAGCTAACTAAGTAAATCGTTTGCAATTGATCTAAATAATTTCATCTTCATGGATTATTTTCTGGTAAAATTCTGTCCTCTTGGGCAAAAACATTACATTGGACAGTTGGTACCCATTCAATGTTTACTTTGAAGGTTTCCCTAGACAACTCGTTGATTGACATGTTGGGTCATTGCAAATGATACAGTGGGCCTTTAAAGTACATGTACTGTCCATACTACATGTACTTGTACCATTATCAGCCCGTTTACACTCGATTGGCCTTTGCCGAATCGAACTCCGCAATTTCCAAAAAGGGGAGTTGAAGCCGGGTAGGCACTAAGTGTAAATGCAAAAGGTGAATTGAAAAAGGCGGATCAGACGCCTTTTTCAAGTCACCTTTGGGGTAGGGTGGAACCCGGCAATTGCAGGATTGTACCCTGCAATCGCCAGGGTCGCTTGTACTGTAAACGCTACCCGAATACAGATTCGGCAATTTGAGTGTCCTTGGGGCGGTGCCCGCAGTGTAGTAGATTTAGTTGACCAATCTGGCACTAGTGCAGCAACACCTAACAGCTCACGCATGCGCTGCAGTTACATTATGGTGACTTTTGCAGTTTCTAAAGCGAGTTGAAGCGATTTGGGGTGTAGTGTAAATGCGACAAATGTTCTGTTTTGCAATAACAATGCTGTATCCACCTTTGCTGATTCAAGTGTAAACACCATGATAGTGCCTAGTACTAGCCCAGAAATTGCCAATGCCAATCCCTTATTAATCCAATTCTGTCCATCACCAATCTGCCCACAAAACCACAATCTAGGCAGTCTATTGATTTTCTGCTCTCCCTGGAGCTTATCATGCAAGCTATAGTTATTCAAATTAGGCTCCCTGGTGGTTCAAGGGGTCAACTTTATTAGGATCTATTTCTTTTAATAGTCCTTCAGACTATGCTTAAACATTGATTTATGAACTTTTTCATGTTTACAATAACAATAAATGATTGCACAACTGTTCGCAATTCTGTAAATACATGTAGGTACTAGTCCGCAATTCTCTAAATAGGCCAATGTATTTATTTAAAAGACTGACTCAGTGAAAGCAAACTGGTTTGTTTATATTATTATTATTATTATTATTTCTTTCTGGTATTCATACCAAGGATTCCTCAATAGTGCTCATTGCACTGTCACTCGCAAGCGTGAGGAAACCCATGAAGAATTAGAATTAGAAATGCTTGGCCAGAGACACCGGGGATGATCCCCCTTGCTCTTCACGAAAGAATGCTCTGGGATCTTTAGAGTGCGTTTCCATTACCTAACACACTGGACCAACGGCTTTACATCCCTTCCGAAGGATGGAGCAAGTGTGGTTGAGTGCCTTGCCCAAGGGCACAGGTACCGTAGCCGTGGGGAGGCTCGAACCCGCAACCCCAAGCCTTAACCTATGACTACGAGTCAACGACCTAAACCGCTCGGCCACGGTACCCCACAATTTCCAATATGTAAATTTACCCAAGCAAGGCCACAGCCACTTAGACTAAAAACAGATGAAAACATGAAAAGGAAATTGAGAAGGAACAAGCTGTAAAAAAGTAGGAAACATGGGTAGCTAGAGCATCCTACAATGTACAAAAAGGCCCTGGGTCACTGCAAAAAGTTAAATCTACTGAAGCAGGAAATTGTCACTTCCGTCAGCCATCTTGGCTTGCATAAGCAAGGGGAAATCATGTTGGCATAGTGGTACTTTCCTCGCCTTCCACCTCTGTGGCCCTGGTTCGAATCCCGTCCAGGTCAGTATGTGGATTGGGTTCCCAGTCCCTGCTTTATTCCGTGGGTTCCCCTATACAGGATTGTGTAGGTATTTGTTGTGTAAGTGACCTCAGGTCATGCCAGTTTACTGCAGGGTCGTGTTAATTTTACAGGGCGAAACTGTTCCCATTGGACTTTTCGATGGCCCTGTAAAACTTCCGCGGCTGAGCGGAAAGTTTCCGCGGCCTCTCTCACCCTGTAAGTTTTACATCGTGGTCGCGGTAGCTTTACAGGGATGCTAATTCTCCGTGCGTCCCCATTGGACTAAATTTTGTTACTCTCCCGCACAACCACGGGAGTTTTACCAAAATTAGTCCAATGGGAACACCACTTTAATTACCCAGTGACATTTGGAGAATCAAAGCAATTATCCAGTCAATGCATGACACTTCACAGCACATGTACATTTTGTCAGATTAGAACCATCCATTGATATTTTGTACTTTGACATTTTGAAAGCACCACTTTCAGCAAGAATATTTTCTTCACAGTGGAATTAAAAAACATGGCAAACGGACCAGAAAACTTCCACATTAATCTAGCCAACTAGACATCAGAATCCTTGACGAATTAATCTTCTCCTTATTGCAATGTTCAGCACATTCCACACAACTCAATGGTGGCTACCGAGTCTGGAAATTAATCTGACTTGCAGACACAAACCCTTCATCTTTGTCAACGGCATATAACCATGGCAACCAATATCTGGTCTTTTCTCAAGATGGCATGAAGTTGAGCGCAACAGGCCAATATTAGATCCCTTCAACTGAAGCCGCGCAGCCACAAATGGCAGCCAATTTCCGTTCGGCAGTCGCGTTTTACCTGGCAGCTTTTCAGATCCAGCCATATGAATGGCAACACAAAGACATTTCATATGAAAGAGTTTCAGCTTGACAAGACCCTGTTCCCAATCAGGTACAGACACGTTAAATGGCAGACCATGTCACAAATTAATGGCGTGACAGTGCCACTCCATGACAACCCAGTTAAATGGTATCCACGCATTTCCAGAGCTTAATTATGCTGCGCAGTTAAACTGCTTTCCACAGTGCATCTTTCTTTGCTTGGCACTATAACGATTTGCATTTATTTGTTTGCCCTAAAATGAGAAATTCTGACATTTGTTTTTGAAAATAATGTGTCAAACATTCTCTAATTTTTGGAGTAATTTTAAAAAGAAATATTGGTACGGTACATGTACATGAAGGATCTACTGGTATAGGGACACCTCTAGGAGGACTCGGAGCGACTAAGATGTCTTCATCCGATAAATAGATGTCTTTGTACCCAAACATTTTTAGTAAATTTTATCAAATTACTGTAGATCAATTAAAGACAAAGGAAGCCAGGTCTGTGGCATGTATCTCCTCTCGCAGCAGCAACATACTGGTAATACACATTGTTCAAGAGCTGAAGCAAATTTTATGACAATTGTGACAGAAAAGTTTGTTTTGAAAATAATGATTTTTTTTCTCATGCAAAATTGGCATATTATCTGTGAAAAGTAACAGAAAACAATATAATTTTAGCAGGTAACCCGTTTTGCCAAACTAAACTTTACGAAACTGGGCTTTTGTCACATCAACGCATCATTTTATCCTTCAACACTCCTGAAGACGATATGCTATACATTAAAATAAACAATTTGACTCTTGCGGAATGCAGCCTCAGCAAGGCTTTAAGCCAGACAGCTTCATTTCCACTGGGGAGTGAGGGACAAACACCTCCTCCCCGCATCCCTATGCTCATTTCCTTCTCTGCGTGGTAGCGCAAGCCGCAACCAAACACGCCAGTTAAGGGCTACTAAGCACTGGCTGTTTCTTCAGACCCGTTTTGGTCAGACAAACCCAGGTCGATCCAGCGTGCTTTAACTAGAACACCCTCCGGCGTTAATATGACGACACTGTGATTATTAGTGAGTGCTTAGAGTAGGAAGAAAGGCTGGAATAATCTGATTCTATCGGGTTTAAATTACTGTAATAAGCAGTTCATGTGTACTGGATAGCATGAATGTTTGTGCAATGTTTTAATTTGGTTTGTATCAAGTAAATTAACTGCATCAAATGTAATGAAGTTGCCACATACATTTGCTCATCTTTATGCGGGAAATAAAAGTAGTCAAAATGTTTCATTTTAATACAGTGTGTAAGATATCCAGGATTCTACGCCATTTTATGCCGAATAATAAAACAGTTTAAAGCTCAAAATTTAGCTAAATTACCAGACAGCCTGTGCTAGTAACATTAATAAATTTAGTGCATAATTCTGTAGGTTTAAACATAATGAACCGCTGGCCTAGTTCCACTAACAGAAAGCACAAGGTTGATGTTACACACAAAAATATTCAGGGTTTGGAAAATATCAAAAAAATATCTTTTTATTTTGCTCTAATTTTTTTTTAAGCTGGAAATATTAGGGTGGGATGATGGTGAGTATTTATTTTACCACCTTATGACAAATATACCGGTACTGAGAATTTTTACAATGTAATCTGACAGAGAATACTACTAACGGTCTGATTTTAAAATTATTATCACCTTCCGCAAATTAAAAACTATCAATTTCTGGTCAGGTTACATTGAAACCCTGGAGCTTTCAATGAAAGATTAACAATAACGGGTGTAGAAAATGCAACAGTGCTGTAGTTGAGATAAATTAGGGCTGTGAAATATTCAGGGGCTGTGTCTCTAGCCAGCTGTAAAATCAAATTAAAGACTACGGTTGCGACTCGTAACACCCCATTGTCGTGATAACCACGGCACCCTGCCTACGCAGTGAGATGTAATCAATATGATGGGATCAATATTTACAGTAGTGTAGCGTGTTCTAGACAACCAGTCTATAGCGGGGCAGAGTGCATGGGACCCTACGTCAGTGCATTCTGAAACTGAAAGAGTAGGTAACGACTCATCAATTATGCGTGTATAATGCAGTGCATGTCCGTTCTGGATATACACGTAAAACTAGCATTGTGGGGAATAGTTTTTTATCCTAACGTTGTATAGAGAACAACTAACGTTGTAAAGGGCCCAAAATTACAAATTATTAAAATTATACTTGGGAAAGGTCCGAAAAAATTTTTTTTTAAAGATAAAAAGGATGGTTCCTTTAATTCACATCATTTTAACTACCGGGTACTTGTTACATAGCTGTGCCAACTCCACAGCCTCTCAAACGTTTTTTTTCACTACATACACCGTAGTTTCCACATAAAACATTAACCACAAACTTGCAATATAGGCCTACTACAACCGAGAAAAACTAAAATAAAGGGGGGGGTTAAATTTAGCAGTCAGGTCCGCCCAAGGCTGCCTACATCATGTAAACAGACTGGGTCGTAATGGGATCACTCATGCGAAAAGTACCTGTAGATATTTGGTCAATGAAGTTACCGGTACATGTAATTTGTGTCACTAGACGAGATTGTAATTTTCCTTTCAAATTGGACAAATTTCCTGCAATGTGCAACATGCATTTTACTAAGAGAGCTTGTCTAGGCCTACATGTATACCACTCATTCATACTCTACTACATGTAACCCTAACTAATCAAATCCTCCAATTAAAGGCCCTTTTTACACTATAAAAAATCTCCGGGTTGTACACGGGTCCAACACATGTTGACTTTTTACACTACAACATTTCAACACGGCACTGACCCGTGTTGAAACTAACCCACTTCGAAAGGTGGGTTGAGATCTCTCGACCCATGTAGAGAAGTTCGACACGTGATGAAAACCACAGTCTGATCGCCTCTGGGTTAAGTTTGGACCCGTGTAGATTTGGGAGCACGGCAGCATCTCATTGTAGTACATGTAATGCTGTTTTGCAACAAGCTTGGGTTTCACTTTTTCGTGCCTTATTCAGTGCAGTTCGTGTACATATTTTTACCGTGCTAAACAACTTGGTTCTCCAACATGTCCGATAAATGGGGCCCAAAATTAGACAAAAGGCCAACATGGAGTGAAGAGGAGGTAGCTGCTATGTTGGCCATTTGGGCTGACAATTCTATCAAAAACAAGCTCGATGAAACAAGAAAATTTTATTTGACCGGTGTTGAAGGCCGGCCGTGTGTGTAGTGTGAAACGATCGCATGATACACCGGTCGAAACATTACACGTGTAGAAAAAATTCCAGTGTTGTGTTTAGTAAATAGTAACTAGTAAAAACGTAGCCGATTTGACCCATGTTTAAATTTTAAAAAGTTGGATCCGTGTAGACACGGGTTGGACATTCATAGTATGAAAAGGCCTTTACACGATTTTCAAGAGGACCAAGTTTAGTGTTAAAAAAAAAATACAACCAAACAATTCTACTAATATTTCATCTTCAAAGTCAAATAGATGTACACTGTAACAACGTCATTGGGACTTTACAAACTACATGTATCTTGTTTTAACTGCACATGACATTGTACACGTACACGGTGACAATTCAAAATTACAATTTTGTGTACTACTGGTACGTTATACTCCCGTTTATTTGACAGTTATATAAATATTTCACCTTTTAAAAAATTACAATAATTTGCATGTTTCGTTGTCCATCGACTGGTTCTCAGACCGTACTTTCTTTTACAAAACAATCTTCAGAAGCTATAAAATCTACCAAATGCTACATTTACTTGGGACTGGGAATTGCAGGGTATTCTACAATTGCACTGTTATTTGGGAACAAGACCTTTTCTATTTGTATACTTAAAACGCTTTAAAAATCATCTTTTCTGTCACATACCATGATAGACTTTGTACACAAGGCCGGCATGAACAACCAGTCATAGAATTCTTTCCCATAACGAAAACTGGTAATTTTTTACTTACCGGTACTTGGCAGATTTCTCAGTGTGAAACTAATGTTTGATCCTGGTGGTAATATTCACACCATTACTGAAAATGGCACGAGTCTGACATAAATCCGCATATTGCTCTGTACACGACGATGTACATGCATGAGCACTGCATGTACTGACATATGCCGTACATGCACAAGCCCCATTAGTAAATTTAGATGTCGGCAACACACACACAAGCAGAGGTGGCCTCTGTGTGTGTTCAACCAATCAAAACGCACACAGCTTCCAGTGTATAATGCCAGCTAGGGCATGTACAAACTCATGACTCTCTTCACTTAAGAAACTCCACAAAAAGCACTGAATTCAGTGGCTTAACCCTATACAGTTTGTACAAAAGATGAAGCATCAAAGACCACACTTACCTGCAAAGTTACACAGACATTTGACTGATTAATGGCCCAGGAAACCCTACATGTACCATGGTGCATAGTCTGCAATGGGTGTTGCAGATGGGTCAACTCAATGCATGCAGTGTGTACATTGCAATGCAGTTTATGCACAGCCAGCCTAGCCTGTGTGCAGAGACCCTAGGCATATCATTAACGCATTTACTATGCATGTATACATACACTGTGCTGCTGCAGGCTTGGCTAGGCAGCTCTGGGATGTGACTGGTCAAAGATCATAACCTACGACCCTAGTATGCTAATGACTGCTGATTTCTGGCTATGTGTTGGTTTTCCCCAGTTGTACATGTAGTAAGTACATGTATATACCGTTTGGTTTTTTACATGTAAATACCAAGACAATTTATCAAAATGTAGAGTATACAATATTTCCACAATATATTCAAAAAATAGCTGAAAACATGTAAACAAACAGGCAAGATACATGTAAACTTGTAGTTCAAAAATTCAGTCTAGCCAATGGAGGCTAGTCAGACGAAATAATCAACACTTGTTAACAATGTTACACACAAGTAGGCCATAATCTTAGAACAGAAGGCCGTAATCTTAGAACAGAAATGTTGGATGGCTTTGAGGGTGACATGAGAATATATCGCACGAGTCATGAAAGTACTGAATGAGCCGAAGGCGGTCAAAATGGGGAAGTGCAGTGAAAATGGAGCTTAGCACTTGAACTTTGTTTTGTAAGATTTCTGCAAGATTTTTATGTGTTTGGTGTTGAAAACGTTCATTTGCAACGTTTACAACTGCATGCGCTTTTGTTACCGTTGTACAGTATTTTTTGTTACTGTACTAGCGCGTACGCAATCCATTCACTTGACGCATGAGTTTGACGCGAGCGTACGCATGTGCTTTTCAGATTGGGACTCTGTGCTGCAAAGTATCAGAAACGCACGGTATTCGCAAAAGGTTAATTTTATACTACCGTTATGTACGTGTCAAATACACGTCCTACTTTTCGTCGGCCTTTTCACAAAGTGGCACCCGCGCGCCGGTCGGCCGAGCTCGAAGAGCGTGAAGTGGGTAATTTCACTGATATTTGTGATAATTTGGAGTTTTTAATTTAATATTCTTGTAAAAAGAAGGCTCTAGTTTTTCATGATACCGAAAATAAACTGTAAATTGTTGTGGAACCCTGTCAAATATCATCAACAAATTGTCCATCGTTGTATTGTTTTTATGCGTTGTCTAGTGGAACCGTTCAGTATGTTTGACCGGCCTACCGGTACTAAGATGGCACTGGGAGAGAAAATGGCAAAACAAAATGCTAAGACTTAAGTGGTGTTCCCATTGGACTATTTTTGGTTAAACTCCCGTGGTTGTGCGGGAGAGTAGCAAAATTTAGTCCAATGGGGACGCACGGAGAACAAGCGTCCCTGTAAAGTTACCGCGACCACGATGTAAAACTTACAGGGTAAAAGAGTCCGCGGAAACTTTCCGCTCAGCCGCGGGAGTTTTACAGGGCCCTCGAAAAGTCCAATGGGAACAGCGCCGCCCTGTAGAACTACCGCTACCGCTGTGTAAAATGCCAAATGGATGAGGTCACTTCCTGCATTGTGCAATCCCACCACACATTGCGCGAAAATTCTTGTCCGTTATTATGTACTGTACATGCCATGTACGTACGCACGTGTTTTTTTCCTTGTTGCTTTTCCTTTGGTAGCCGCTGAATTCTTATAACTTGTCTCGGCAGAACTCGCCATATTTTTCTGACAGTCTGAAGGGTTTTAACGTACGTGCGCACGTACACAGACAGCATGCACACAATTAATAATTTCGCGCCAATGTGTACGTATCGCATGGCACGTCGAACATCTAGGGCTGCTTTCGAGCGCGGCACCAGGGGATCCCTAGTGTTCCCTGGTGCGCGTTCGAAAGGCACAAACTGCATGTGTGTGACGTAACGTTACCAGCGCCTGGGAGCTGGTGGGAGCACCAGGGACGAGCGCTCGAAAGCAGCCCTGTTAGGTCAAAGGTTATGTAAACTACGCCCTCAATTGACCACACATGGCCAGCCAAATAGCTAAATTTTCCGCTCGCGTCGTGTAAAATATATGGTAGTAGGAACGCACGGGAGATTTACAGGAAGGAATGTTTACAGGGAGTCGCGGAGAGTTCCCGCGAGGGCGCGTAAAAAGAAGTCCAATGGGAACGCGCCTTTAGAGTCCATCTTCATTATAATATTACTCGGCTAAGTAGTTTCATGTGGCTTTATATTGCAAACACATTGCATGGTTTTTGCCGTCAGTATGTTGCCACATAGTTAATCTTTAAAATGTTGGCTAAAAATTCTCGGCGATTAACAACTTACATGTAAGCCCTGCATAAAAAAGGTTTAGGGTGAAAATTTCAAATTTTCCGGATAGAACCATTTTATGTATATAGGTATATCATGGAGGTAGGTGGGTATATACCCTTTGCACCGGCGGCCATGACAGGGGGCAGGCTTTCATATTTAATTGACGTGACAATAGATCCACAAAGTGTTCCTTTGTACATGACGCACAGTGACAATGTGACTGTCCCCTGTCATGGCCGCCAGTGCAACTAGGGTATATTCGACAATGTTTAGGCCAAGAAATTAAGAGCCAACAGGCAAAATTCACAACATGTACACATACAATACTATTCCAAATGGCTTACATGTACTAGTGATTATTAGTATTAAGTTTAGGATGCAAGTCTTGTGTCCTACTCTATTAGTGGATTTCCCTGGCAATACAGTACATGCACAGGAAGTGGGCAAGCTACAGGGGGAAATCAGTTCCTCAGTAGCACATCCTGCTGACAGGTAACTGGGTGGGTCACATGAGGTCAAGTCAAAGGTCATGGATTAAAAAGATTCAACAAAACTATTTTTAATTCCTACATGTAGCTTACCATATATTCTCTTGTGAAACCACAATGGAATCAAAGTAATTTATCTTCAAGCAAACTTGAATGTCCGTGTTTCTGATTGGTGGATCCATGGCAATAACAGTGTGACATTCAATGTACCGGGGTACCATCTTCCGATTTTATATCGCACTCTGCGTAATGCACCCTGGTATTCCAAATGCACTGCGTCCCCTACACGGAGCTGCACACTATTCTAACGTGTGCGCGTCCGATGCGGCTTGTTATGCATGTGATTCTCTGCATGTGATTCTCTGCATGTGCTTCTCGCTCTCATCCGTGTGTTTGTGCGGCAAATTTGCTTTTCGGCCGAGTGGGATATGGGACGCAGACGCACTACATTATGCCGTATTCCACGAGCGCTCTTGGATAAATAATAATGTACCAGCTTCTGATTTTTTGTCACACACTGCGTAATGCGTCCAAGTATTCCAAGTGCAATCAGTATGCCCGCTTCACATCCTGTGCACGTTAATCAAGTTTGCTTGAAGATAAATTATTTAAAATGGAGAAAATCTGGGGTAGCATTTAATAATTTAAATATGCTACCCCATTATTGTCTCCATTTTAAATACTGGTACACATACCATTACACAAATTACACTAGACAAGTGTCGGGTACCATACCGTACCACCATTAATTTTAATGAACTGAAGTGTCTACAGTAATTTCTAGAAAAAAAAGAGAAAAAAACCAAGTGAAGTTTGGCTGAACTATACACCATATTGAATAGCTGCCATCTTGTAGGGCAGTTCTGTGAGGACATACATAGTTGCACATTTTGTGCTTACATTGTTGACAAATTTAAAGAACAAAAGTTGCCTACAAGATGGCAGCCATTTGATACGGTCTATAGTTAGTGTTTTGTGTTGACAGTAATATGTGTTCATGTCAACAGACCACTAACCAACCGGAACCAAATCGTTTTCAGCTTCACTACTGGTAACAACAGGACTGTGGCATTAAACAAGTATACATTGACATTGAGGTGAAAGGCTCAGCCAATGAAACGCTCAGCCAATGAAATGCTGGGACTGAAACGACTGGCTGTAACGGCCTCCGCTATTGGTCGCTCTCCATACTATTTATAACTCTTGTAGCCTAGATTGTCATCTGTGTCAATGCAGTACATGTAATGCAGTCCATACTGTGCTGCTCAAAATAACCTGTGTGTTGTTTGTCTATGAGGGGCCAGTGATGGGTATTCATCAGAGGCTTTGTGCAATTACTAATACATGTAGTGTCTGTGTAGTATGTACTGTACACTTGTTGCCTGTGATCTCCAAGATACATGTAGTATAGTAATTTGCATGTGTACAGTTGGCATGCAAACAATTATTAAAGTGAGCTACAGTAAACTCATTATAGCACACTTCAAGGGACTGGTAACTAATGGATATTTTAAATCCTATAACCAGCACATACACAATAAGTAGAGAGAGTTATTAGGACAGAAAAGGGAGCTTTACCTTATATCAGGATCTGAACCCAAAATGTATGAAATAACAAGTGGATTGACAATGCTCATTTGCATACAATTTCCACTTTGAGTTCACTTTTAAGCGTAGTGGTTTTTTACACACAGAACAGAGGCAAGATGCTCTAATTCTAATCAATTTTAATTTGATACAAATGTGGACAAGTGTCCACAAACTCGATCATGGACATTTGTATCAAATTTATTCATCTCGGCGGTCCCTGGGTTATAATCCCTAAAAATTCAAATTTCATTAAATTCAAATTTCATAAAATGATTCTGTAAATTCAACAGGGCCAATTTCATAAAGCTGTTTAGCAGAAATGTTTGCTTAATCAAACGTTTGCTTTATAAAAATGGGTTAATAGTCAAAATTGCATGTCAATTTGTGTTTTTTTACAAGAATATCTGCTATTCTTGCTAAGAACACAAGTTGACATACCGTAAATGTTTGACTATTAACCCATTTTTATAAAGCAAACAAATTGTTGATTAAGCAAACATTTCTGCTTAACAGCTTTATGAAATTGGCCCCTGGTCTATTCGCAAGCCAGATGGAGTGCGCGCACTGCACTGGCAAACCATCTCCATTTTTTGTACTAAACTTGAAATGGGTCAACATGGCGGTTCAATTATGTAGCGCGATAAGTCTGTGCCAGCTGCACTTTACTGCATACATGATCTGTCATCGAGATGGTTTGATTATTTATAGAATGAGTTAATATTAATATGGATGTTACTGCCACGATGGCCAACATATGACAAGTATGTAATGAGGCGGTTTGAATGTTGATAAATGGGTGTTCAGTTGGGTGTCAAAAAGACTGCATTTTTAACACTGTGTTGTGGGCTTAAATGCACAATGCTCAATGAAAAATAGGCATACAGAGGGCATAATCTTGAAAAGAAATTTGCTCAGCAGTTACTGTTTATTGGGTGTTTCAAAATGAATTGAAATTTCAAGTTCATGCCCTTTAACAGGCCGTTTAGCAATAACTCTCGGTTATTTCACAATGTTTTTTTTTTAAATATCTTATATGCCAAGCTTATGTGCACCCACAAATTTCATTCTAGAAATTTCATTTTGGAAATAAATGTGTCTCATGCATAACACTTTTCGCGTCAACCAGAGAATGTCCCATGCATAAAACCAATTTTGCTGATTTGTCACTTTGATATCTATTATCTGAAGAAAAAAAATGATGACCCTGATAAAAAAATCCTGAAAACATTGCAACTTCTCAGGATATTTGGTGTAAATTGGTTTAAAATCTGTAGAAATATGGTTATTTAAAGTCACTTAAAATTTTAAAATTCTGGTCAACAGATATTTCACATTCATTTGAAACACCCCTTATATTGACTAGTGCAACTGCAATAATTTAGTGCTATCCATTGAGAAAATACATTGAAAAGAGTGCATTCATGCAAAACAAACTGCTACATGTATGCTATACCAAGTTTATTACGCCCTGCTGCTACATGTACGTACATGTCATTACCACTTACCAGTTACCGCAAGTCTAATACAAACAGATGTCAGGATAAAAAAAATAGGGAGGTACGGTATCACACGGTTAGCCAATTTGCGTCATGCACTTGTGGCATTCACATAAATCTTGGTGTGCAGTTTTGTTGTCAACACTGATAGCAATGCCTATACACTTCAGTTAAAAACAGACAGTAAAAGCTAAACGTAGTCGTGATCACTAACGGCACAAGCTGAAAGCTCTCCAGTGTGTCAAATTACAATTAGGTCCGACTTGAATTTCAATCCAAGTTTTTGGGCGAGTTAAGCTGAATTACTAGGGCTATTTCAGCAATTACTGAAACAGTGACCTGTATAATCACAAGGCAGATTTCGTAATTCGGGTGTCCCTGATGACTAAAACTAGCACTTGTAAACAAAAACAATAACACTTTAACAATATGGAACCACTAAAAATTGCCAAGCTTATTTACCACTTTAATATTCTGCAGGCCCACTTCTATTGCTCGACTTTAGTCAAGCTAGTCAAGCTAAAACGCCAATGGAGTTTTGTCATGGGATTTACAGGTCATATTTGGCATCTATAGGTGAACTATAAATCAATTTGGGAGTCTTCTCTGACTCTCAGCGCTAATTCCCAACCTGTGCTTCCTTCAACTTCAAGTGGCCTTCACCATGGTCACTGTACAAAGAGCAAGTTCTGGCACCACGCTCGAGATAATAATAATAATAATAATAATAATAATCTATGTAGACATATTCCGAGGCGGCTGTTGCCATTATTACCGCTGCCATCAGGAAATCACCAGAACCATTTCGCTTCAACTAGGTGGCAACCCGGCCAAGGCGCACAACCCTATCAGCAGTTACCCGGTAGATTGTGGCATTCCCCATAACAGCTTCCCATATATCGCTTGGGTTGACGAGGCAACTGGGATTAAGTGCCTTGCCCAGGGACACAGACACGTTGGTTGAAGTGGGGCTCGAGCCCCCAACCTTTGATTGGGAGTCCCGCTTCATACCCACTAGACCACACGCGCTCAACTACAGAGATCAACTACAGAGATCAACTACAGAATGTAAATGCGGCACTCCGAATCATTGCGGTTAACACTGATGCTTTATTATCAGGGGATCAAACTTGATCCCGAGCTCGGGACCAGTGTAAACAAAGACATCGTAAATAAGTTTAAATACAGCTTGTAAAATCAGACAATGTCATTTGGCCTTGAGACATTTCACCAGGAACATGTCATCCATCAGATAGTGAAAACAGGAAACTCTGCCCATGAGTTACTAACCAATGTCACTATTTAGTTCAATGATGGGTCTTTCTATAAATTAGGGGTCCAATGTTGGTGTCCCCCGTTACATTTTACATCTTGTTTTTGTAAATTCAGGACACATTCTTTAAATACTTTCCATCTCAAAGAGCGAGTACACAAAGTACAATTCATACAAAATGGTTTAAAAATAACACATATCAGGTGTAACGGGGGACACTAAATGTCACACTTTTGGACCCCTAATTTATAGAAAGACCCCGATATAAATATTTTCATGAATTGAAAGAGGCGAAGCCAAGGCAAATGGAACATTCCTTCCTTCAAGGAATGAAAATATTTGTACCACTAAATAAAAGCCGTTCGCTATTTGTTTTGTATAAAGCCCGATCATCTGATCGGAAGACATCTGAGAATATTAAAAAGTACTTACAGCCCTAGACCAGACATTCCTCACATAACGACAATTGCTGGATCTCCAAGATGAGAAGTAAATAATTTGCAAAAGATCTAAATAATTCCATCTTCAAAGATTATTTTCTGGTAAAATGATATCATCTCAGGCGGAAACATTTCATTGGATAGTTGATACTAGTTTAATCTTTACTTTGAGTAAGGTTTTCTCTGTCAACTCGTTAATTAACTTTTGGGGTCATTGCAAATAATACAGTGGGCCTTTAAAAACAAAGTCAAATAAGAGCTATGTGGATTTCCAGATGTTTTTGTCATTCCGGATGTTGTCTTCAGTGCAGTAAAGAGTCTCAGTCAATATCATCTAGATGTTATAACAAGGCGTATATACTGAACCGCAAAAGAAACGTCGCTCTGACGAGAGAGGTGTAATGACGCAGTACAGTTGCCATGGCAGCACAAAACGAACTACATGAGCGTATCGTGGACGTAGCAACAATGCATAGAAGCGACTTGGGAACGCATAGGGTCGCAGTAAGAGCGTAATAAGCGAGTCAAGAGCTTACTATAAGCTACTGTAAGCTACCTACCGGTAGGACTAATTTCATGGAACCCGTTAGCACAACAATTTGTTTAGCACAGAATTTCTTTGCTTTATTTTACAAAACTGGGTTGCCAGCCAAAATTGTATGTGATGTGTATTTACTGATATTACGCTCCTAACAGGTTCCATGAAATGCATAGTTCCGACCTGTCAATCAACCGAACCCGCCGACCAATTACAACAGAGCTAGCAGACATCACCCACATAGGTCAAAGTGCACTGTCTCACAACAACATCACGCGATGTTCTGCCCATACAATTTGTACAGTGTTGTATGCGATGATCCGGGTGAATTTTTGGTTTCAAGGCCGGTCGTTTCGTTGTTCAAAGGTACGAAAGCACATATGTCATGATATGACATCCCTGTATTACTGGCCCTTTACTCGGTGTGTTCTAAGATAACTGTCAACCCTGAGACATGAATACCTTTGAGTTTTCTCCAATGAATCTGTGCTTCCGTTGAAAGTCCCATTGCTTTGTGCATTGTGTGTCGCCATTTTGACTATAGCGTGTGAGCCATAGCAACAATATCCAAGGGGGCGGGACTAACTAGGCAAACTTGGAACTATGCATTGGGCCCTGGTGTCGTGGATTTCACAATTTTCGGCGATGTCACTGCGCTTTGGTGAACAATTTCAAAATCTGGGAGTGCAAAGCGGTCGCCGGCTGATCGCAGTAGAGTGTGACAGGGCTTTTGGATTGTTCTAGGAATTTATCTAACTGTTTTATCTGCAAAATACACAATTTATGGTCCCTTAAAAATTAAACAAGTTTTATGTGTGAAATGTTTCAATTGTGTGTACTGTTTAGTAGGACAGGTATTGTCGGTTGGACAACCTGGCACTTTTGTGACCTGCAGCCGATTTCATGAATCCTTACGCACTGCGTAAGTCCCCTTGCGCAACATTTTATTGCGTAGGCTGCGCAACATTCCTGTGAAAATTACACGCAAGCTATAGGGCTTGCGCCATTTTGCAAAAGTTGCGCAAGCTGCGCACTCTTTCGTGAAATCGGCTGCTGGGGTCATATGCCTTTGTATACAGACATAGCAACGTGACTGGAGTGAAAACAAATTTGTGCATGCTTAGAAACGTGTATGTCTTGTACAAACAACGGCTTTGTTCCTTCACTTGTCACCGTGGTCACACACGTATTTTCACTCCAGTCCTACTGTATGTGATGTGGCACTCACTGACAGAATACACTCCACGAGTTAGACATGAGAAATAATGACTTATGGTCCAAGAAATTTAAGTGTGAATACTTACCACACCAAATAAGGGCACGTCGGCCTGCAAAAGAAACACAAAAAGGAGTTTTAAAAAATGTTTGGTTATTCATTCAAGTAGACAGAATAATTCTGTCCCTACGGATTTCCCGTAGGGACAGAAGGTACCTCTTTCATACAGTGGATTGTTGTCATTTTGCCTCCAAATTAGAATCACACCCAAAAATTTCCTCCTAGTTGTATCCTGCACTAGTTTCAGATGTCCATGATTGGAAAATGATTGAAAGAAAATACTTACAACACCGTTTTTGAAGCAAACATTTTCTCCCAAATGCAAACTGACCGACAGATTTCCTTGTTGACGTGTTAATAATTCTGGAGTTGAGAACCAGCCGGAACCTAGCACGAAATTCGGGCCGGAATTTCGGCTGGCCGGATTTTGTACATATTGTTATTTTTACGGCTTCCGGAAATGCTCGAAAGGTCGATGGAAAGTTAGGCACAATTCTACGCCCAGATGCCGCGCTTTTCAAATGATTTTGTAAAATCGTAAAAAGGAAAAATTCCACAATTTTATTCTTCTAATCGGTAAAGAATATCCTCAAGTTTATTTTATAAGCGCCCCGAAAGATTTGGTCATGGAAAAACTTCGAATTTTTCCTTTTTACGATTTTACAAAATCATTTGAAAAGCGCGGCATCTGGGCGTAGAATTGTGCCTAACTTTCCATCGACCTTTCGAGCATTTCCGGAAGCCGTAAAAATAACAATATGTACAAAATCCGGCCAGCCGAAATTCCGGCCCAAGTTTCGTGCTAGGTTCCGGCTGGTTATCAACTCCAGAATTATTAACACGTCAACAAGGAAATCTGTCGGTCAGTTTGCATTTGGGAGAAAATTTTTGCTTCAAAAACGGTGTTGTAAGTATTTTCTTTCAATCATTTTCCAATCATGGACATCTGAAACCACTGCAGGACTCAACTAGGAGAAAATTTTTGGGTGTGATTCTAATTTGGAGGAAAAATGACAACAATCCACTGTATGAAAGGAAAGCTCACTGACTATCATTCAAGTTACATGTACATGGGAGGACTTTTGAGAAACTTGGTGGAAGCAATCAAAAGGCCTTTTCCCATGACACTTTAACCCCGGGATAACCCGGATAACAGAACAATTTAACCCCGAGAGGGGTCGTTTCCCACGGCAAATCTCGGGGTTACAAATTACCCTGCTTACAAATTACACCTGCTTGCATGTTGCTCTATGCGAGCGGGTGTTTGTTTACACCGCGCTCGAGGTCACATAACCAGAACTTCCGGTAAAGTTGCGTCCCCCTATAAATAATACTCTTTTTTTTGTATGATTTGTGTGCACACTTTTTTGTGCATGTAAAAGTTGTTATGTGCATGTAACTTTTTTAGTCTACATGCACCAGTGCATGTAAAGTCGACCGCTGGAATAGTGCGCCCTTTTCAGTATTACGTCGAGATAATTTCGCCTAAATATTTAAAATATTTCACCTAAATAGCGAGGAATAGTGCTGAAATAAAAGAGGGAAAAGACGATACAACACTTGTTAACATTCATGACAAATATCCAAATAAAAAAAAGCGATATTGTAGGCGTCCCAGTTATGCACCTATCAATTGTATGACGCACCTTCGGACCCCCGGGAAAGGTGCGTCATTGTCCACAGGAGCGTCATCCTTTTGGGTAACATGACGCACCCTCCGTCACTTTTTGTGACGGACCATTCTTGTCAAATGACGCTTCAAACTACCAAATTTTGACGCACCATCTTTGGAAAACGACGCACCTTGACGGACATATATGACTGACATACATGTATAAAAAAAAAAAATGTACACGGCGAAAATGAATATTGAAGCCGAACGCCCGGCAAAGGCGCCGCTGGCGATGGTGATTCCCGTTTAAAAATCCAACTGGAGCCTAGCCATCCGGACGACGGGCGTACGTACGCATACGATCGATCACGAATGCATGCAGCCGGCGCGAAAACATCTCTGGCATGCACGTTGGCCAACAACAGGTACCCAGCTTTCCATAGACGCGTGCACAAAAGTACTGAAACCAGTCAACAACCGGTAGCCGGCTTTCCACAGGTCTACACAAAACTAGTGTAAACCAGCGCGCTTGGCGACCATCTTGCTTTCAGAAGATACCATTAAGCAGTAAGGGGTAGTTACATTGATTGCGCAGGAGTTTATTTTTTAGTAGGCCTACCCCAATAAAATGAGTATGAACGCAAATAAGCCGCGAATAAATGGGACACTAACATTTATTTGAATTTATTTCCCGCCAGTACATTGTATATGAAACAAAACAATAAAGACATTAAACAGATGTACCTCAGAAACAGTACGGTCACCCCTCCTTCCAAAATGGTATTACTCCACACAGCAGTATTTTTGACGTGTTTCGTTTTTACTCCTGTTTTTCATCCATTTTTAGAAAGTACATGCACATGCAATGGGGAACTAAAATGATGTTTCAAATCTGTTAAATTCCATTTCACTCTGTGGTGTACATTAGGGGGCTTCAATATTTTTTAACGGGACTTTTTGAACGTCGTGGTTTCGTTTGATCGGGCGCTGTGGAAAACCGATGGACACTGTACTGACGCACCATTGACGTACCTTGACGCACTAGTCATGGTAATCGTGACGGACCAATGTGTACTTTGACGCAGTACCTTCGTCAAACTGTGACTGGACATTCCGGGACATGACGCACCTTTCCCGGGGGTCCGAGGGTGCGTCATACAATTGATAGGTGCATTACTCGGACTAGCAAAATATGTGGCGACCAGTAAACAGAATTCTTTCCCTCTTCAAATCTAAATAGACATGTTCAGGGTTTTTCGCAAACAATGGAATTTGCATATTAATGTATATTTGGTACAGCGGCCCTTTGACATGAATAGATTGGTTCCCGAGTAGATGGCATTCCGCAATAAGCTATAGGATTACGAACCGGTCTATACATGTCAAAGGTCCGCCGTACCACAAATACTGAAATAGCCTACATACATGAATTACTAATTCCATTGTGTGAGAAAACAGGTCTAGTATTATTTTAAGTGTTTCGTTTTTTGAATTATTTCCATGCGCAATATTGAAACTTGAAATTCCCGGAACTTGCAAATATTCCAAACTGGGCAAACAACTGTACAATAGAAAAAATACCCAAGTGACAACATCCACACCCCTGCGGAAAAAAAGTGCGGCAGCGCACAAGGGCCAAGGCAAACATCAAGGCAAGGGCGGCGCGGGAGGCTGAGGCGAGTGTCCGGAAAATGGGCTCTGTGGCATGCAATACTGTCTGATGTCATGGATGTGATGGGAATTTCGACTGATGGGTAGGTTTCTCACCACTTTTGTTTGAGCTCTCCAATAAAACAGCGAGCTGTGGTAAGGCTCAAAACTCAAAGCTGTGTAAAGGAAGATGTTGGATAATGAAAAGACATCGAATCGATGGAATTCAGCTGTGCTTTCCGTTGAAGAAATGAACCCAAAAAAGCTGCTTCTCTGCCGATTTCTCCTAGCTAGTGCGTAGGTACTAGATAGGTCGAGGTCATTCGCTGGTTGTCTGTAAATTAAATGCCACAAATGCTTTAGCCCGCAGATTACCAGTCAAATTTAGTCTTTATGCAAATTATGTTTTCATTGAACAAGGTAAACCGAAAGAGACCCTGAAATATCAGACCCGTTTTTTCCACCATATTAACAGATTAATGATTGTCACACACAAATGTTTTACTTTGGTCTGAAATAAAAAGGAAAAATACAGGGCCATTTATTTTACTTTTAACTTTGACTTTGAATATGAGGGCGCTCTTCACAGTTAAAGGAGCGTACCAGATCACATTTTTTTCTCCCATACTTTTCAGTCCCGGGCTTACCTCATGGGTCATGAGATTTTTATATCATAACATCCGTCATATTTTTCTCATTACGAATCTCAAACTCCCGCGCTTCTATGCCGCATATTTTCGAGGATATTGTCGAAAAACCACCGAAGTAGTTTTGTAAACTAATTTATCGAGAGCGGACAGCAGGGTGTTGAACACACCGCGACCGCCGCATATAATTATATGCGTCCGCATGATAAAAAGACAAATTGGGGATAGTGCGTTTTTGTCCCTGTTTGTCCCCAGTACCCGTTTGTTGATTTTTTTTTTTTTTTAAATCCTTGTTTACAAAACTTATCAGAAAACATACAAAATGGTGATTACTTTCGTACGACATAACATCTTCTGATAAAAGAAATGAAAGAATTAATAATGGAACTGTTCCTTTCAAAATGTGTTATGGCCGAGCGGTCCAGTGCGCCGAACTCAAGTTCCTGCCAGTACTAGTGGGTTCGATTCCGGGCCGCGACAGGTTGTGACACTTGTGCTCTTGAGAAAGGCACTTAATCACACTTTCTCCATCCTTCGGAAGGGATGTAAAGCCGTTGGTCCGGTGTGTTAGGTAAAGTAACGCACTTTAAAGATCCCAGAGCATTTCTTTGTGAAGAGAAGGGGAGGGATTCCCCGGTGTCTCTGGCCGTATCTAATTCATCATGGGTTTCCTCACGCTTGCCGCGCGAGCGACAGTGCAATGGGCACTATTGAGGAATCCTTGGTTTCAGTACCAGAAATAAATAATAATAATAATAATAATAATAATAATAATAATAATAATAAAATATAAATTCGTACAATTTAAAAACCATGCATGGATTTTGATGATCTTTTGAAGGATTACGGCATCTATAGCTGTGACTGAAGTAGGCCTACATGGCAGTTTATTATCTTTTCGTTATGAAATGCTATGCTGTTGTTCCTAGTTTTCGTAATAAACGATTCATGTGCAATCTTTATAGTTTATAGAAGGTGTCCAAATCACAATTTTAGACCCCCCCCCCCATCTTTATTTCCATGGGTGTTGAGATGTTGGTACCATATATCATTTGTCATTTTTGACAATTCTGAAATTCCGCGCTCCCAATCCACATATTTCTAACTGAAGGATATCGTCTGTGGATATGTGGCCTATATCTAGTGGGTATGAAGCGGGATTCCCAATCAGAGGTTGTGGGTTCAAGCCCCACTATATGACCAACGTGTCCGGCCGTGTCCCTGGGCAAGGCATTTAATCCCAGTTGCCTCGTCAACCCAAGCGATATTTTTTTGGGGGAGCTGTTAGGGGGAATGCCACAATCTAAGTGCTGATAGGGTTGAGCGCCTGGCCAGCAGCCATCTAGTTGAAGCGAAATTGTTCTGGTGATTTCCTGATGGCAGCGGTAATAATGGCAACGGCGCCAGGACATGTGCGCTATATAAGAATTCACCATTATTATTATTATTATTTAAAAAACCGGCAAAAAAACACCAGAAGTTTTGTAAACTAATTCCGGTTGACATGAAACAGCTAGTGCATGCAGTGATGCATCACCAACACTTTTGCTTTCACATCTAAACTGGGGATTGCAACTTTCATGTTTTCTTCCCACATATAGTATTTTGGGAAGGTATTTTATATGATTGTCTATGATTCATTTGCTGGGAAAATCTGAAACGCTCCTTTAATCGTTATCACACCATGTACACAGACTGTACGGTAAAGTAATAGCGCGCCCTCTGTGGTCCTTCTTCATCAACACCAGCCATCTTGAAAACTTTTACCATGGTCAATAATGGTCCCTTTTTTTGTGGAAGAAATAGTCACCATTCAGTTACTGAGCAGATTACTTGATATTTTATTATTTATAAATGAAATAATTAAACTCTCAATCTAAACTATAGCAACCAAAATTAGCATATTTTGTATAACATGTTTTTATAAAAAGGAATTTTTAATTGGTACATCACTTACCTCTAATTTGCTGTCTTCTGCACCACCAGCCATGCTAGCTGCGTTTTATCGTCCGTCGTCTACGCTGTAGCAAACTTAACATGTCTGACTCAGAAATTTGCAAGCTAGCATATGATGGCGATTTTGTGGCTTTGAAGCAAAGAGTAAAAGCAGACAGGAATGTTTTGAATAAGTTGGATAAGGTGTGAAAAAAAAATGCCAACGTGCCCCGCCTCCCCCTCCACTCCTTCCCCACCCCCTCCCCCACCCCCTCCCCCTCCCCCTCCCCCATCCCCACCCCACCCCTTTCCCACCCCACCCCTTTCCCACCCCACCCCTAATTAGCATTGGACAATTAGACCATGGCTCCATGATTAGACTATTAAAGGTACTCGGACTGCTGAAGAAATAAAATGTTGCCAATTTTGGTTCAGATGGAAATTTATAAAACCCGGTGGTCGGAGGTACCCAAAGGTACCCGGAGGTAGATTGTTTTTGCTAACGTGTAGTTGGTGCGTTGACGGTGGCCTGGAGCTACGCAGTATTAAAATAATAAGCCGGAGGTAGGTTGTAGCATGTACTACACGGTCACAACAAATTCTACCTCCGGGTTACCTCCGACCTCCGGGTTTCAACGACACCCGGTTCAGATTGCCAAATTCTGTTTGTGACCAAGTATGAAAAACAATTGTTCGTGACGAAACATGACCACTGATACTCTAATCACCTACTTATAAGTGGGAACCAGTATCGACATCTGAATTCGCAATGTTCAATATTGGCAAACTAGCCCAGTAGCAATTAATTTTATTTTCTGTCATTCAACAGAGTGACAGGACAGTCCTGCACTGGGCAGCATCGGGCAAACACTTTGAGATAGTGCAGTATCTCTTGGAGCTGAAACCACCACTGAATGTTAATGCTAAAGACGATGTAAGTATGGGACTGCAAATAATGCATTGAATTCCGTTTACTGGTCGCCACTTATTCTCCTTATTATAACGACTCAATAACCACCAAAACATGTTAATATTTTAAGGTAAAGTGAATTTAGGAGTGAAAAACATTCAACAATTTTCTGCCATAATGTATACTATAGGGTATATTGCAAATACCATTTCACCAACAGAGGACGCCCTTTGGCATAGCACTATTGGATATAGCTGGGTCGAACACACGGTATTTCCATACCATAGAGTTGTGTATGTGTTCGACCCAGCTATATCCCATAGTGCTTTGCAGAAGGGCGTCCTCTGTTGGTGAAACAGTATTTGCGACCTTATGCATGGCATCCCAGTGGCGACCAGTGAACGGAATTCATATCCAGACAATTCCTGTATTGAGAGGGGTACTCATCATGCAGTGAGAAGTCCATGGTTCAACGTCTGGTAACTGCAGCCATGTTGTGTCCATAGACTAAGACAAGGCACTTTATTCCACCAAAGTGATCGCGAATCAGGTTGGCGAAGTGGTACTTTCCTCGCCTTTGTGACCCTGGTTCGAATCCCCTCCGCGTGGATTGAGTTCCGAGTCCCTGCTTGATTCCGTTGGTTTCCAGAATTGTGGTCCTTGTCACAATCTTGTCTATAAGGCCATCGGAATGAAAGTCATAGAATACTGTCCTCCGCCCGCATGACCAAATGGCTGCCGCCGAAATTTTTCATTATTCAAAATTGTTTCATTATTTCAAAAAAATTGTAACTTCAACGTACTTTCAATAAGTGGTGTTTGAAGCTTTGCATGGTGTTGAAAGTAAGAAGTAACTATAAATAAATAGTAGTAAACTTGCGGGTACAACCATGTGAAAAAATCTCTTTTGGAGTAGTGTTGGCTCTGAAAAGAGCCGGTTTGGTCTCGACGTTTCGAAGACCAGCAGGGTATACTGTTCGAAACGTCGAGACCAAACCGGCTCTTTTCAGAGCCAACACTACTCCAAAAGAGATTTTTTCACATGGTTGTACCCGCAAGTTTACTACTATTTATTTATAGTTACTTCGTACTTTCAATACTTGTTCATGAAAGAAATCGATATTATGGCGCCAAACCGAGAAATTCCGACCAATCAACCAAATTCTTCGAAATCAGACGGCAGACGATAGTCTTGAGCGCGAGATCCAAGTGCTGACACACAATTCCACTGTTCGTGTTTTTATGTTTCGGTGTAGCCGCGCGAGATTGCAAGTCCCGGGGCGCGTTCAATAGCGCAATACGTATGCATACCAACAATACCTTCAACGGTGAAGGTATAGGAAAATACCCATACCGGCGTACGTATGTATTGTGCTATTGAACGCGCCCCCGATCTCACTTCGGCAATCTTCGGACGTTCTGTACACGTATGTATTCCGTCTCTGATTGGCTGTTGCCATCGCGACATCAAATTTTGGCCAATGAAAAATTACGTCTCATCGGTGTCTGCCTGTCATGCAATGATGGCAGACGTGAAAACGATTTGAAGACGAAAACGTAACAAAAGTCCCGATTTCCCAAATTTCGTCCACTTTATGATCAATATGAAAGAAAAATAATGAAACCAAATCGTAAATAGAATACTAAAGAAACCGTAAGAGGTTTTCATATGAATTTATGGTGAGAATAAAACGTGGTATTTGGCGAGTTGATTAATCCGAGTCGTGTCTCACTCGCACGCTGTCCTTATATGGGGCACATACATTGTCTATGTACCCCTCGGGCACCCGTTTTTCAAAATAATGAAAAATGAATAATGAAAAAAAGCCTCATGTGTTTTTGAAATCTTCCGGACGGTATTCTATGACTTAAGAGAGCAGTTCGCATTATAGTACAAGTAGTAGCCTACTAAGTCTTTTTTCTTCTTCAAATTGCCATCTTGTAGAACAACTGGACACCACTTCACATAGCATCTTCAGTAGGTCAGAAGGACATTGTGACTGCCCTAATAGGTCAAAGGGCAGAGGTCAACGTTAGCAATAAGACTGGTCAGACACCACTGCACTATGCTGCGTCTAGAGATAGGAGGAGGGTTGGTATTAAGACATTGTGCCATTCTTTTAAAAAATGACATTTAAAAAAAAAATTTAAAAAGATTTGTTTCAAATCCAGGGAACTTGTGGATAACAAGGCACTGACTGTTAAGTCACGTTGGAATCGCTTTCAAGACTGTTCCACTTCAGTGGTTTCCTCCAGGTTGAAGTGGTTCCCACAGTAATGAAATGTGACATTTTCTGTTTCTGGGAGAATTCTGCAGTTAAGGACTCTAAAAAAAACCAATTTCTTTTGAGGGACTTATAAACATGATTGAACCTGTGTGGGAAAAGATGACCTCTGGAGTATCACATCTCAGAATCTCATCTCCCTTGCCCTAGAAGTGCAAGAACTCAGGAAGGTACTTCAGGCAGAGTGGCTCACACTGCCTCGGCAGCTCTTATGGAGACTTGTGCAGTCAGCCTTGCCACAGGAGGTTATCATACACGTTTAAAATGAATAGTGTTGGATTTTTAAAAACAAATGTTTTATCCCGTTGTAGATAGCCCAGATATTACTGGAGCATGGTGCCGATGCTAACATAGGGGACCAGACCGGGGCAACGCCCCTACATCGAGCTGCCTCAAAAGGCAACTTGGATATTGTCAAGCTTTTGCTCAATTACAACTGCAAACATGACATAAAGGATTGTGAAGGAAACACACCATTGTAAGTTGGTTTTAATCCTTATAGAGCTTCTGCACCAGTGGCCATGACAGGGGGCAGGTTTTCTTATTTAAATGATGTAACAATAGAACCACAAAGCACCTACTCATGCATGACACATGGTAACAATGTGACTGCCCCCTGTCATGGCCGTCGTGCAAAGGCTCTATATACACATACTACAAAATAGTAGTATATAGTCTTTCTCCAGTCTTGAGGTTCTTTTGGCAATCAAGGTAATATTTTTGTGCAAATGCTTTTATGTTCTCTCAAACTCATTCTAGTATAAACCCCAAAGGCTAACGAATAGTCTGACAAAATACTTTTCTAAACAATATGTCCCACAAATGTCTGTCTGTTGAGTTATTTCTTTTATTTTGAGAGAAGCATTTTTAGGAGAAAACTATTCCGACTGCCGAAACAGGCTTTAGAACCGGAGAAATACCCACTAGCATTTTACACTATTGAAGCCTTTTTATGAATTTTTGTAAACAACTTGGTATAGCGGTACTTTACTCGCCTTCCATGTCTGTGGTCCTGGTTCGAATCCTGTCCGGATCAGTATGTGGATTGGGTTCTCTGCATGATTTTGTGGGTTCCCCTGTAGCGCAGGTTGGACGTCGTCTTCATTGCATTACGACTCCGTCCCCATATGTAGTATGCGGTACGGAGTCCAACCTGGGCTAGGTTCCCCTGTACAGAATCATGTAGGGGTTTTACTCCCACCTCTAAAACTGAGCATTTCTTCACAGGTTTCTTCAGGCTTACGAGCTACAGAGCCACGAGGAATCCTTGGTTTCAATACCAGAAAGAAATAATAATACTTTGGTGGAGCTAAAAGGAGCTTGATTTTGTGGAGAAAGTTAATGGTTGACATATTATGCATAATTTGAAGTCATAACTAGTCTTATTTTTACTCTTTCGGTCCAGACATTTAGCCTGTGATGAGGAAAGGGCAGATGAAGCAACTTTCTTAGTACAACACGGCGCTTCATTACACATCCAGAACAAGGTTGGTACACTCACACTCGCTGAAAAAACACTGTTTTTTAACGACGAATCATTTGTAAATTTCGATTGGTATTTTCCTTATTTCTGTATCAAAGTGTGTGCAAAATGAGCAAAAACAAATATAATAAACAGGAAAAAGGGTTTTTAGGATGTGAGTTTAGCAAGGAGCCTTGTATACTCGATACACTTGATTTAATTGGTTTAGTAAACTAATTTATCTGGTTCCATAAAGCAGTGCAGTGATAACTAACGTTTTGGCTTCCACATCCAAATTTCTCGTTTTCTTCCCATGGATAGTATTCTAGGGAGGTATTTTATATGATTGTTAGGTTAGAATGAAATCCATTTTCTGGAAAAATCTGAATAAGCTCCTTTAAAATAATATTTTTTTCAGGAGGAAAAGACGCCTCTGGACCTGGCACCAGCAGGACTAGCGAGGACGCTTTCTACTCTAAAAGACTGAAGTAGCAGTTTGAGGCAATGGCTTCTATACTACGTAATAGCAAGGGGTTAACAATGTTAAGACTTTGCGTATGCGTCGAGTCATCTCTCACGTCCACTGCCAGAGTTGAGAAAGAGGTGTCTGTGGTTTTGACGTTCTCTTTGAACATGACGTCATCACGTTGCAGTCCACATCTTGACAATCTATAACTCCCTGTTTAAAGATGCTGGTACCCCACTTATGACGGCATAAGTTGATTAAATTCCCAGAATCCTTGTTTTTGAGAGTGGAGGTGGACCAACTGTCTTGAATAATTCACAGACATGCACAAGTTTTTTTTCAAAACCATATTTATTGATCCGGGTGTTCATATACTCATCTTTTCTACAAAATTATGCAGTTTGTTTTATGGTTATTAAATAAAATCTGAGATGGAACAATTGCAACCATTTTAATTTCTTTGGAATGTTGCATATCACTGCAAGTCTGAAATGTCATCCACACTACAGTCGAGTTCGGGCGGTCTGTTCTTGACGGGTAACTTGTTCTCGATGGATAAGTGGTGCAAGATGTTTTTGGGTTGTGTTCCTGGGTCGTATTCCCGTCATTTGGGCACAAGATCGAGTTGACTCGTGTTAAGAACAGACCACACAAACTCGGCCTTTGAGTGTCTAAATCCTTGTTCATATTGGACTTATCTAGTAAATCTCATTGAGCCACTTAGGAGTTTTGGGTTGACGACAACACTGCAATATTTGCTTTTATCTAAAAGACAATTACAAAAATCACTGACGAATATCAAGAATTTGTCATATTGAGTTGTCACAAGGGCACTGCTACAGAAAGAAAATCTCTTGCCTCGAAAACTCATTGATACACATTTTATAATTATAATTCTAGGTGCATTTTAAAGGGAATACAACTATCCCCGAATATTAACCCCCTGCTGACGGGTTTATCCTGCCGGAAATTGGTGTAACGCACGGTATTCTATAAGCAAGTTCAAGGCCGCAGCTATAGACCATATTGAATAGCCGCCATTTTGTGGGGCAGTTTCTTTGTTCCTTGAGGACATGCATGGTTGCACATATTGTGCTTCCATTGTTGAACGGTTTAAGTAAAAGGTGCCCCACGAAATGGCGGCTATTTGATACGGTCTATAGCCATCGTCCGATGGCAAGGGGTTAACAGTATGTGAATGTTTACAAATAAATTTTACATGTCCCTTTTGTTTAATAGAAATATAAGTACATGAATTACATTTACAAATTGCATTCTTTAATCAAGGTGGTAAAACTATTGGATAAAGTCCAATATTGTGATTTGGAAATTGTATTTTGTAAATCATCTGCAACAATAAATCTTGACTATCTCAACCCTTTGAATGTGATACTCCTTCGCTGGAATGTATCCATAGCATTTTAACACATACTTTTTACCTGCCTTTTCAAAAACTTCCACAGTGAACATTTCCTTCCTTACGAAAAATACTGTACATCTGTATGTGTTCAACATGTACACATTTTACTGTACAGAAAATATTTCACTTTTCTTTAAAACTTACAAGTGCTAATTTACACAGCTGTACATATTTTAGAGACTAATCCTCAATTTTTCTGAGGGTAGCAAAGCTCAATTATGTGTTTTATACTTGCCCTTAAAACATTGTAGTGGCCTTTCCCACGACACTTTAACCCCGAGATAACCTGGGTAACATAAAAATTTAACCCCGAGATTACCCGGGTTAAGGGCTTGTTTCCCACGGCAAATATCGGGGTCAAGTGGCCAGAAATGCCAGCTAACCTGGGTAACTTCTAGCCCTGGTTGGGCGGTGGGTTAACCCATCAATATCGGGGTTAACGGCGGCCTTGAGATGATTCTCCAGGTTAACGTTTGCCATGGGAAACGATGACACTGGCCGATGCGGGTTCAAAGCTTCTGCAGTTAAAAAAGTTCATGTTGCTTTTAGTTGATCGCAAACAGATTATGTGCATTTGGGGGAAACTGCACGACTGATATTTATGAAAGACAATGTTTGTCAAGTCATTAACACCATTTCAGTAATATGTAACGATGCTGAACTCAAAAGCTGTTTTTCCTCGATAAATGAAATATAGAGTAGGAAATAAGCATGGATAACTACCCTGGTAACAAAAAATCATTGCACGTAGCTGTACTGCAACCTTATTGTCGTTGGTAGCAGTAAATGTCAAATTGAAATTTATGAAGTTAAAAACAATTATATAACTTGAAGTTACAATTTGAAACAAAATAAAAACAAAATATGCACCTTTAAACACAAAGTACCACAATAAAAGTCTGTGTAGTTTGTGAAGTTACTACTGCTGCTAGTACAGCCAAACCTGTCTTAGCAACAACCTGTTCATAAAGGCCACTCAACCCCCAAATCATCCATTATAAACCCAGTACAGAAATACCATCGGCTTGATGCAGTGACCACTCGTCTCCCGCGGCCCGTTTCACACTGTATAGGCAGTATCGAATAGCTGCCATCTTGTAGGGCAGTTTCTTTGTTCCTTGAGGACATGCATGGTTGCACACAGTGCTTACATTGTTGACCAATATAAATATCAAAGGTTGCCCTACAATATGGCAGTTATTTGATACTGTCTATAGTGACCAGATTCTTCTGTAACTGCAACACCTTGTCACACATGCCATATTTATAAAAATCAAAAGTGGTGTTCATGAACTTTCAAAAAGCCTTGCATAAAAAAAACCTCACAAATTAACCGAGGCCAAGTCCTCATGTACAGGTTTAAAAATTTGAAGTGGCCACCATAAACCTGTATACCACCTTTTTATCTCGTTGAGTCGTCTTTAAATACACAAGTTTGACTGTAATACGACTCAAGTGCACCAGTAATAATAATCTATATGTTCCATTCAATACATACACTGCAGCAAAATTTTACAAATTTTAAAACGTTAAAAACGGAAAATTCCTCTCAATAAAAACAAAACATTTTTGAGCACCCAACAACTTGTACAAAATGTTACATTTACAGCTCACTTCATAATCAATTAAACTCCTTCTCATCCTATATGTCGTGGTTCGAATCCTGTCAAGACCACCATCTAGGTACAACACAAACATCTTTAGAGAGAAATCCCATCAAAGCAATTCCAGCTACCTAGTGCCACTCGATTATTAAATCCAATCCCTTTCAAAAGCAAGTAATACCCGTTTCATACTGGCGCACTAGTGTCGCGCCGAACTAAATTATCTCAGAAATTTGAATTAAGTTTGAATTAAGTTTGACGTATGAAACAATTTGGAGCGTCTTGGTTCGCCAGAAGTCGAAAGATCGACTGTTCCAGTTGGTGAGAATGACTGAAGAGCGACTTGGTTTTAGACGTCAATCTTTAGTATGCGCTTGGCTCGCGTTAAGAACGCCGGTCTGAAACAAAATTTTAATCGGAGCGACTCGTACAATTAGTTCGGCGCGACTCTGGTGCGCCTGTATGAAACAGGTGTAAGTTGTCATAAATAAATTTTAGGGAATCAATGTTTTATCAGCACTACATGTCTATGCTGACTGCTTTCCCAAAAACTATACCATGCTCAGATGGACTTGAACACACGACCTCCTGCATGTAACCATTGGGCAACAGTTTGAATCAGCAGCGAGTACAAACTTATGCAAGCTCCATCATCTTAAACAGTTTTTAGGTCAAATTTGGCCACATTACATGCACCTTTTCACCATATTCTGCCCACGTGGCTTATAAACTAAGTACATTCTTTTTCATTGTAAAGTTAGCATTCCAAGAGATAAAATATTGCACATTGTATACATTTTAAAATGAGAAATATAAAAAAGGTTTAAAATAAGTGTTGCGGTGACATAAAAACAATGCCTCTTAAAAACACATGTAAAATGTATTATACTGGTTGGAGCTACACTGGTATCGTAAATGATGTTGGTTCCAACCAGCACTGAATCTGAGGCTAAACTTCTACATGTGAAAATTCAGCTGTTAGTCTTTTCATTTAAAAAGTACATCAAAATCTGTATTCTAAATTTTGACCCCCTCCCCCTCCCCCTCCCCCTCCCCCTCCCCCTCCCCCTCCCCGAACAAAAAAAGAAATTGGAATTCATAAGTTTATAATATTATCTGTGAATCAGTAAAGAGATGCTTGTTTTTATGCAAACAGTTTCACAACTTGTGTTTTAATAAACCTTATTGACGTTCTCAATGCATCATGGGATCGGATGACAAAATTCCCCGGCGAAGTGTGCGTGAACCCATGAGGCGGACGCCAACTCGGCAACTTTTTTACTCATTTTCAAGAAAACCAAAAAGAGTTCAAGAATCAACCTCTCGTTACTTTTTCTTTGATACATATCAAACATACTGACAAACATGTCCCGAAACAGAAATGCTGCAGATCGTGAGATGTGAGAAATCATCGAGGATTCCCTACGCGGGGGAGTCTGTGTAACACGGGCTCGCAGTGCAGCACACTCAATCAACCGTGCCGTGTCGATACGTTGCGTGTTGCATCTCACATACCAAGCTGCGAGCGCAGTATTCGGACTCTCCCACTACGAATGGAATCCCCAATGATTTCTCTGTTTAGGGACATGTTTGTCTGTATGTTTGATTTGTATCAAAGAAAAAATGGTGGGAGGTTGATTTTTTTTGGTTTTCGTGAAAATGATAAAAAAGTTGCCGAGTTGGCGTTGCCTAATAGGTTTACGCACACTGAGAACGTTAATGACTATTTGTCTTAGATGTACTCGACCGTAAATAAAGAGGTCTTAAATTTTGAAAAATTCAATTTAAAAATGTCAAACGGGACATAACTTAAAGACAGTTATCAAAATAATTCGTTGTCCGAAGCCGTGTTTAGTATAAATTGGTACAAGAATTACCCAGAATGCTTTACTTCGGAATGGCAGAACCTACAGTATGAAAATAAGTCTGTTACGTTTCAAGAAAAAAAACCATCAATGCAATATATAAACATTCTTTGGTTTTTCACAATCTTCAAAAAATTGATGCAAAATGGAAGGAATATAAACATGATAAAGAGGTATTTACTATGGAAGTGCTTCAGTTATGAGTACCATGTTTACAATCAATCAACAATTAGACAATACTCAAAACACAGTGTTCTTGGCAGGCCGATATCACAGGGCGGTACCGCCCCGTTCTATTTTCCCACAGAAGCACAGCGCCCCGTTTTTAAATACCGTGCCCCGTTTAAAAACCTGGCGCCCGCCGAAAAATCGGGAGGCCCCGATAGAATTTGTCATTTCTTACCAACACTGACGGTCGATTTGTCTCCTATGTCCTTCGTGTTCAAACACCGGAGATGCTAGTTGAGGAAAATCTGATCGGCGGACATGATTTGCGTGCAGAAAATATGACTTTTTGCAGCCCTTCTTTTAGTGTTACGAAGCCCAGCATGGCATTTTTTCTCGTTTTGTGTTTGAACATCGCGGACACGCTAGACACAAAAAATATGATCGGTGCGCGAAAAATACAGCTTTTCACCTTTAATTTTTGGGTCTAACATGAGCCTCTTATCGCGTCTCAGCGCATTTAGATTCCAAATTTTCCCGGGGGAGGCCCCTTGCCCTCAGTAAAGGCTTTGTGTTGGGTAACGTCATGCACGCGCTTCGCAGGATACGTTGTGAAGTTTAGCAATGGTTGGAGCGGGCAAACTAAAGTGGGGCGGGCAAAGCACTGCTACAGGAGTGTAACCCTGTACCAATCCAATATGTTGCACTCAAACCTGCTCAAAAGCAGGGGTTAAACATTTTCAACACGCAGTGAAATTCTCACCTTTGGTTAAAAATGCTAGTGTAAAACAAGCAGGGTAGCATTCGCCCCAGTCAAAAATTAACAAGTGCATATTCTACATATCTTTGCGTATGGTGATTTCATGTGTCATCTAAAGCTGCACAAAATTTTCTGTCAAACAACTACTTTTAGGTTAACAGCGCAAGTATGAATCTTTTCTCCCCACTGTTGTATTAAACTTCCTCCAGGGCGAAATAAGCCTGGTTGGCCTAAAACAAGTGTGAAATCACCTAGGGTTGATCGTGGGGTTGAAAATCCAAAACTCAAACCAGGCCTGCTCTGGGTAAATTTCAACCTGCTTTGACCGAGGTCTAGTGTGAAAGACCCTAAAGGGAGTTTAATATCCCTAAAGGGGGGTTTCTAAGTCCAGTCATTCCTTTGGATGTAAGACAGCCTCTTTTGTAAGATTCTTTTGGTCTTTCATATTCCCCACTTTAAAAGAAAAATCTCAACGTCATCAATGACTAGCAGAACCAATTCACAGCTCACTTTTGGCTTTGTTTTGGGGTTTCGTATTTTTAGCAGCCGGTTTGGCTTTATTACCCGATGATCTAACCTTTTTACCCTTTCCTCTCTTGCCAGCTTTGGTCTTCTTTCTGCTACGAGTTTTCTTGGTGCTTTGTTTGCCTTTGCTGGTCGCCTTGGGTGTTGGTGTTGAGTCAGGTGATGGTTTCTCCTCTGGTGGTTGCTCACGTTTAGACGGTTCTGAATCCTTATCAACCCTCTCCATGCCAGTCCAAATTTCATCAAGACATTCTGAGGACAAAATGCACAACCTCATGGCTTGGAATAGGGATTCCTGCTTTATTTTATGTACACTAGGAAACATTGAAAGCTTGTAGAAGCTATTTGCGTTGTCCCAAAATGTTTACCCTAACACTCCTCAATCCTCCAAAATCAATAAGATTTTACATACACCCTAGGGAGTTAGGGTTAATCAACTATTTGACTGGAAAAAGTTGACTTAAATGGAACATAGAAGTGGTTTCAACTGCCCAATGCAATGATTCCGCCTTCTCAATACACCATGAACACTGAGAGAATTTATATGGAAACCTAAGGGAGGAATACTTTATCACTTTGCTTCGTAGCTCAGCTGGTAGAGCATCTGCCAGGTGTGTCGGAGGTCTTGGGTTCAAATCCCGATGACGATCCTTTGATTTTCATTTCGGCACCATAACACTGTTTGTTACTTTGCCCATCAGATTTTTAGAAAACCAAACTTGGGATGAGAGAAAAATGTAAGGATTTCTTATCCTAAGTTTAGTTGTTTAATTTCAATGGTGATTAAGCACCATACCAGATATTGTGTTTGTTAATTTAACAGAAATGGACGAACATAAACCCAAGTTCACAACAACCATAACTAAAATGCCAACCTACCTCGTTCGTCTTTTTTTAGCACTCGTTGAACACACAGATAGTCCATGAGACTCGTCTCTTGATTCGTCTTGAAGAACCAATTACCGATTACATCCTCCTTGTCTTCAATCAACTGGTCACACTGAGGTACGGGAGGGGTTCAAATGACATGTTTTTAGACAAAATATGTAACAATTGTACATCAAATTCTAAAGCTACATGTATTACCTGTACAAGCATATGGCAATGGGCACAAATAGGATGGAACACTGTACCGGCAATGTGGTCTCCGACACCGCAGAAAAACCAAAACAGGGAAGGAATTCCATAGAGGTCATCGCTTAAATTTCCCCTAGATCCAGCCCCAAAGTTTCCTCCTGCCATGTTGATATGCAGCTCCCCTCTTCTTATTTACATGGGCATGACAGAAAAAGTCCAATACCGGATTGAGAGGGTGTGGCCTTCTTGCCTCAATAACCTCTGTGAAATTTCTTTCCTTCAAAACATTAAGTTTCTGCCCGCTGCTTTGATTTGCTTATTTAAAATGGGTCATAGGTCAGATTGCATTTGAACTCTTTAGTCACCGTTTTGCCCCAAACTGCCCTGCTATTATTCCCTATACTGCCCAAATTGGACCCAGAACAGGTCAGGTCAGGTGTGAGAGCACGTGCTGTGGCGGCACTTCACCTTCTTTCCCCACCCTCTGGTCTCCTTATAGCGATCGATCCGGCCTGCGCTGGGGCCCATCCAGGTGGTTCCCCAGCTGCGCCAACCACGACGCACGGGGTCCTTGGCACTGACCTAAACACTGCCAAGTTGTTTTATACTCACAAGTTGTTTCATCTTTGTGACTGGAGCCGATGGCTTCTCCCACATATCATCAGGAATTCCCAAGTCCACCTTAACACCCTTAGCTTGGAGTCCTCGTAAGGTTTGCATGGTCTCTGATTGACCCTTGGAAAACCTGATATGGTGCAAAACAAGCCAACATTTGATAAAATAGAACTATTTTCACAAGTTGTCTTTCTTTGCTGCAAAACATAATACTTATTTAAAACAACATCCAACAGTTGGGCACATTATTGGTCTCAAGAGCCAACCAGCGCATAGCGAGCCTGCCCTCTTGTTGTTATTGCATTGTATGTGGCATGACATGGTTCTAAACGGGAAAAATCTAAAGAAAAATAACGTTGGACAAGTATTTTGCTTTTCAGAAGATTCATTGGGAAAAACCGACCTTTGCACAGAATTCTTGAGAGTCGAACAACTTCCATGATATGTTTTTCATGGTTTGTTTTTTATTGTAAGGTGAGATTTCTAACACCTATTTCTTATACCTTCGTGATGAAGATCTTTCAGCATGTATGTTGTACTGTAGTATTCTTCCACAGACATCGTCAAGAGCTTCAATTAAACGAAGCTCACTAGAAAACAAATGCAGAAAGTGAAGTATTAGCCGAGTGTATATAACAATAACAACATCAATGTTTGGGTATTCCATGAGAACGGGGCACAGTATCCCATGGGCAGATCCAAAATATTTCAAAGGGGAGGGGAGGGGAGGGGAGGTGAGGGGAGGTGTGGTGTGGGGAGGGGAGGGGAGGGGAGGGGAGGGGGGTGGGGGTATTATCTCTCGTCCATCTTAATATTAAAAATTATGATAATGTTAAAACACCTTTTTCGCAAACTGCTTGAATTTACTTGGACAAAAGACAGATGGGAACTGCATTGTGGGAAGGTTGTTTGATCGCTATCCTTCCCATAATGCAGTTCTGTCCAACTTCACTCAAGCGATATTTGCGAAAATGTTAAAGCCCTAGCTGCCATGACGAGTTAAAGTCACAATTGTAGAAACAACTTTACATGCCAGAAGCAATATCTAAGCTCCATTGTTGTAAGAAAAGTAACACTTACGACTTGTGATACTTGATGGCTTTTTTTTGTTTGTCAAACTGGTGTCCAATCTGTAAAACGTCTTTTTTCTTCCCTGTTTTTGCCATCGATTCTTGGAGTTCCGTTGCCACAAATTTGCAAACTGTAAACAAAAAAATTAAAAATTAAAAACGACTGTTCTTATGGATGGATGGAAAGAAATTCCAGTTTAAATTTGTATGTTTTTTCTTAACTTTTCTATTGAGTGTTCCTACATAGACTTGCCCCAAACAGCCCCCTCTTGTGAGTTTCTGTAAACAAATGTTCAAAGTTGAAAAATAGTCTTTGCAGAATCTTCGTAAACATATAATCCCTTAATAAATGCAGCAAATAATGTGCAAAAAGTTATTTAGCATTTCACGAGCCCTTTAAAGGCATATCACGTACCTTCACATTTGGAGGGGTCACGATGGGGGTTCGTTGCGTCCTCTCTGCTCAACTCGACTTCGGCTCCAAAACCAGCCAAAACCACCAGCGAAAGAGCAAGAAAAACTGGCAAATAACTCATAATACTCGGCTCCAACATCTTCTCGCCCGTTTCATTCAATCAAGGATCTGCATCTGTGTGGTTCGACACTTCCTCCTGCGAAACTAATAATTTGTATTGAGGGTTTTTCTCGCCACTTCTCGATATTTTCCCCGTTTTCGCCAAAACAACCTGCTGTCTGAAATCCTTAGCGCTGCCATTTTCACGTACAGCAGCTACGTCTTTGGTACCAGACTATTATGATCGAAACAGTATTCGTTGGCGAAACGCAGGAGATGGCTTTGTCACCAAGCAAATGAACTAATGTATCCTCGAATGGCCATTATTCCCACATTTTGTCATTAAAGAAGACATCGCGCCTAACGGTCACTTCCTCTGATTTAGTCATGTATTTAAATCAAGTAACAGGTCTCGCCAGTTAGTACAAATTATCAACTAACCATTGAGACCTGGAATTGATTTCACAAAAGTTAAGCGGAGTTCAATGCGTCCTAATTTCCATACCAACTTACCACTCAAGATATAAGACCCTTCCTAAGACGCGTTTTAAGTAGCATTTTGTGAAACTGATTAAGTGCGTTAAACCGTGTTTCTTCCTCCATAGTTAAACTGGACTAATGGCTTTAGTTACATGGTTACATCAAAAAAAATAGGGAAATTGTGGTTAAGTACATGCCTTGCTCAAGATCACAGGTACTACGACCGGCGGGTGCTGTTCAACCGTAGTACAAGTACCAAGGGTGTCCCATTTTTATGGTAGTCCAATTTTAATTGCCCTTGATAAAATTCAACTATAGTGACGATACGGCAACATGAGGGCGCGCTCCCGGTTGATTGTGCATTGTATGTATAAAGTATCTGAACAAGTTGGATGGCACTTTTAGTACTCCATAGATCGTGAACGCAAACACACGTGGTCGAGTTGGCTGATGGCGCGCGTGTTGTGTTAGGTTGTGTTTGTCACTTTCGGTGTCATGTAATATTGATTTTTGTTGAATGATGTACTGCATCAGTATTTAGGTATGATCATGCAGTAAGGAACATATGATGATGATCATCAGATGTTAAATGCCAACACAATTCCAGACCAAAGTCTGCCTGGTCTGGACAACATGTCACTGTCACTGGCCATGCACTGGCCCAGCTCAGTAGCTTGCATGTTAATTTCTTCCTCCATGATTGTACAGTGAAGTTAATCATTCACCTGCAACTTGTTTCCTGACCCCGCCCCTACCCCCACCTAGGCTAATAATATATGGGATTGTCAACATTTGTGTGACAAAACCCCCACCCAGGGGTACAATTTAAGATTCCCAATTTAAAAATGTGCATTTGCTCATCATACATGTCATAATCATATGCCGACAGTCTGATTTCTGTATTCCAAAGTCACCCATCCTTGGACTACATGAACTATGCTTGGGTGACTCCAGCATTTTTTGTGTTTGTTGCGAAACCAGGCATACCTGTACGTTGATGATACTGCATATTATATTCAGACTCAGAAAGGAAAACACCGGAAAATATACTGCATATATTATGCAGACAACGACCTATTTTTTTACATGTTTGTGTCAGGTGACATGTTTACTGTGTCATGTGACAGAATCTGGCCAATTTTGGCAAGTGTCATCCAGGCCAGTCTTGGGTGACGTCACGCACGCATTTTGCAGAAAACTCTGCCAAGTTCAGCAGTGGTCGGAGTAGACGAACTAGTGGAGCGCGTAAACCACTGTGAAAGGAGTGTATCCAACTATGCCAACAATAAGTTAGAGCTAGCCCAACAATTGTTGGGGTAACCCTAAATAAACTTATTGTTTGGAAGGCCATAACAATAAGTTGGGATTGTTGGCATGGTTGAGGCATAACACCCTCACCCTCACCCTAACCCTAACCCTAACCCTAACCCATAACACCCTCAGTTGCTGTGATGACATGTCGAAAGGGGAGGGGACGAATGTGGAGGAGGGCGGACTAAAAGATAGAGTACATGATTGGTAAACTGTTAAAAATGGCGATAATTCCACCCGTAATTAAAAGCATATAAGTCTATTTTTTATTTTAGACTTGTAAATAGGGCTTTTCCCTGCCTGCTTTGGGGTCATCTATAAAGTATGTACGCACAGAGGGGGGAGGAGCCAATGGGTACACTCAACAGTAAAGCATATGGCATTTCGTGCAAACGTATCTGTTGTGTTCGTACGTCAATAATACCCGATTAAGGAGAGACAGAGATTAGGGATACTTTTCTGGTTGCTTCGTATTGTATTCACATTCCATGTCTGGCCATAACACACTAGAGTACACCCGTACTAGAGCGTACATCCAATGACAAAGATGACGTCATACACTAGTTGCGCTATAAATAGATTACTGCAGTCTGCATACACTACAGTATCTAATGGACGGCCCCTTTGTGCATGTGATACATGATTAACCCCATTTTTTTTGTGTGTTTCAGTTCTAGAAAGTTTACTTGATTGACAAGACACAATAAAATGCCGTTCTACGGAAAGCATGTAAGTATATTATAAATTGTACAAGTTTTTGCTCATGTGCTATCATCAGCCCATTTTGCCCCAGTTCTGATTACTATGTTTACCTGTCCCATCCTCCACCCCCTCCCCCTCCCCCCTCCCCCCCTCCCCCCCTCCCCCTCTCCCCCTCCCCCTCCCTCCCTCCCTCCCTCCGCCCAAGAGTAGAGTGAAAACGTTACCCCTGTGTGTTGTTAAGGTCACTGGGTCTACACTAAAACCAGTTAACTGTTTCCCTGTGCTTATAGCATTGGACATTTCAGATTACCAGCAAATGTTTAGCTCCAGTTACTATATGGTGGACCAGTTAATACAATACAGGGCACAATGCAATTTCACCCCCGGGTTACTAGCATGTGTTAAGTCATCCAGCCAGAAATACAATTCCTGAATGACCTGGGAAGTAGGAGGTAACTTCCATCGGGCCCTGCCTTGTACCCCCGGTAGGCACCTTGGCAATTGATGAAGCGTGCTCCCTGCTGTTGTCAGCTGACCAATCAGCGCGCAGCATTCTGAACACGTCATTCCCGCTTTCAGCCTTATATTATATCGATAAGCGTACCCACGTCATTCTTGCGTTTTGCTCTGATGAGTGCAAGTCAAAAAGCTTTAGCATGTCTTTGTCATTACTTAATTCTATATTCCGATTTTGCAGTACCAAACACTTATTCAGTAGACTATAGGCACCTGATCGACACACATTCTACTCATTACAGAAGATATTTAACTAGTTTCTTTGTTATGCATAATCCATCAGACCCTCCAAAGGGTTTACCCCAGCTGGACTGCAGCCAGGAGAAGTGTGATGGATCGCTACATCCAAGTGGCTTATGGGAAACCATTCTTAACCGAACTTAAGGTATGTGTCTATATTTGTTTTCCTGTCCAGTATTTTCGTACCTAAAAAAAAACCCACCTAGAACCATTTTATGGCTGTGTGTAATTTACCCTGTCTTATGATGCAACTAGCAGAGTAAAATGAGCTTTTCCATAGATGCACCTCTGTAATGATTAAACATTCGTCTTTTCAATGTTTTCCAGGACATATTAAACAAGAAAAGACTTGGAAAACAAAAACCTCTGGGAAAAAGTGTATCAGGAACTCAAATTGATACAAGAAGGTCCAAAGAAGACCAAGAAATCTCTTCTAAGACACGTTACAGAAAGCAGAGTCCTAGCCAAAGCAGGCTAGATAACAAAGTAGAGTCTAGTGGGACAATTAAGCCTCTCGGAAAAGAGGAAAATTCTGCGCAGGTTCGCAGAGGAAAACAAACCATTGAAAAGAAACGCATAGAACAGGGAGAGGGCTCAAAATCGACGCCACAAAGTGCCACTGGATATGGACAGAAGAAGAAAAATGGCAAGAAAATGCAAGACACTCGTGAGGCAGACATAAATATGACTTCATCAAAGATAGAGCAAGCTGGTGAATGCAAGTCGAGATATCCCATAAGAACGAGGTTGAAGAAGGCCGTCTCAAAAACGGCAGGTACGGATGTTGGAGGAAATAACTTGGCGACAGTGACTGCCACAACGGATGCACCTCAAGATGCCTTGCCCAAAAATGAAGCGGGGATAACGCAGCCAAAATCTGGCAAGATACAAAAGCTAAACAGAGGAAATCAAGAAGTACAAGTTGAAGCACACACTGACACCTCTTGCAAGGTAATACCAAGGAAACTGAAAGAAGATAACACCTCAAGAAAAGATGTAAAGAAATCGGAGAGATCAGGGAAACAACCTCACAATACCACAGATAGTGGTGATTTAGCTGTTAAGGGTCGTCCACAACAAAAACAATCTAAGGTGACTCTAACAAGTGGAGGAAATTTCTCAGGGGACAAGGTTGGCGAGAAGAAAGTAAATGACGAAAAGCTTAGAAGTAAGCGTAAAATGTACAGGCCAAAGAAAAAGAGGCCTTATTCAAAGGCAACAACTCTGCAAGAAATTGAAGCTTGTTCAGATCAGCTGCAGCCGGACAGGTCCAGCAGCATAGAATCAAATCCGAAAGAAGATCGCCTTGAAAACATGACATGTCTCAGTGTTGGAGGAGGATCAGCCTTAAGAGACCAACAGAGCAAGGCTGCAAATCCCCAAAAAGAAGCAACAAAAATTGACCGTCTGCAAAAACAGAAACATACCCCCATGTTCCAGAAAATAGAACCTTTGAATATGGGGCTAAAGCCAGGGACAAAGAAGGATGGTACCTCTTCTCACTTGGTAGAAGGTGGTTTTGATGAAAGCTGTGGTTTTAAACCAGCTGTGAGTGATGCTACACATCCAAATCAGGACAGATATCCCGGGAAGAGAGGATTTTCAGATGAGGCCGGTGGAGTCGAAATTTCACAAAGCAAACCTCAGAGAAGTATCCATGAATATACTCAACCTGCAGCTGAACCCGAGTCTCTTTATGATGAAAGTAGGTCTTCAGAATATCGGGAGGAAAATGTTCCCAGTGCTTCCAATGCCAGCTTGGCAGGTTCTTCCAGCTTTCAGGGGAGCTCTTTAACTGCTCGGAAGATATTAGGGTTAAGAAAAACAGCCAGAAAGTGCTGTGCTCCTCAAAGTAGACATGCAAAAGAGAAAGATGTCAGTGAGATCGTGGATGTCGTTTCTTCTCCTGTTTCAGATAGGACAGTGAGTCCGGCTTCATTTGCAAGACGTGTTTCAGTTGATATTGTTAAACTGAAGGAATCCATGGTATGTTGTCCTGTGGCAGAATCTACCCCTGTGAAGTTTGACTCGGTGGTATCAGGGATTGTCCTAAGTAAGAAAGTTTCCTTGCCAAAAAGATCAAGAAGCTCGAAAAGAGCACAGGACGACGGTAAAGCTGAGAGTCAGGGTCAAGTTCAAGTCGATGCTGGACGTGGATTTGAAGGCGCTGATCGGGAGAAACTGATGAATCCTTATTATGATACCGTAACAGTCGCAAATTGGGAACAGAATTCCATCCCGGAGAAGTCAAACTTGAGTAATAGTCAAACGAGCCATCGGGAGTCTAGCATGAAAGGCCGTCCTTCACTAGTAGGCACTGCAGGAGCTTTGACAGCTGTTGGTCTGATTTCAAAGACACAAGCTTCAGCTCTCCAACATGATTTCAGTTCAGGTTTTGGACCAGAACACAACCTTTTGTCCAGGTGCAGCAGTGCGAGCTTAGCAGGTTCTTCCAGCTTTCAGGGTAGTTCTTTCGCTTCTGGGAAGATTTCAAAGACGCAAGCTTCAGCTCTCCAAGACGATTCTAGTTTAGATTTTGGGCCGGAAAACAACTTCGTGTCCAGGTGCAGCAGATGTGAGGAAATTTTGTCATCTAAGGACAGTGAGGGTCAGCTTTCAGAAAAAAAGCATAACAAGGATTCAAAGAAGGCTGTTGGTTCCTTTGACAAGAACCTCTGGGATTTGGCAGTTGTGGGTGACCTTGCAGACGGGCCTCTTCTGGAGGATGATGAATCATCAACAGGAAATGATGGAACAGAAACACCGGTTTCCCTTTACCAAGAAAACTCGCAGCAATTTGATGAAGGAAGTCAAGAGCTGAGTAGATGCTCTGAGACTCGGCCCCTTGAAGAGGAGAATTATAAGGATGACTCGATCATCAATGAGTCGGTGGAAGATGATACATACATGTACACCTCGCCTATCGATAACGTGCTTCCAGGGCTTTCCCGAATCCACCATAATACTGCTGCGGAGAATTGCTCAATGCGTGATAAGAATGATGCCTCCCCTGTTATTGGAGTGATCTCGTGCAGAAAGACGGACGATCCTAATGACGGATCCATAAAGAGAAACAAACATCAGAGCTGGGATATCATCAATGACAGACTTGAGACTGCTGACAGCTGTCAAAAAAACCTGTCACCAGATTTCAATGAGACATCTACTGCAAGCTTGGAATGCGGACACCAAAATAGGGATGATCCGACAAAGACCAAGAAAGCTGAGTTGCCAGAAGACGAGTATAGAAGCCAGACTCCTATCCCTATAGCAGCTGTAGGAAATGGATGTGTGGTACCCCAGCTTCATGACCAGAATGCAAGAGAAAGTGAAATAACATCTAGGCAGGATGGTGATGTCAAAGAAATGACTTCTTCATCTGTGATGCTTGACTCTAGAATTGAAGACCATCCACAAATCCGCAAGAAGATCAGGACGCCTGCAGAAAAGAAACAAGGATGGTTCGAACCAGGCCATTCTTCTCTTACTCAAGCTGCACTGTACACAGACAAGGGTAAGCCACATCTTAAGTTTAGAAGCTGTTGCATTTGTGAAATGTTTTAGACATTTCCCGGACATTTCTTAATTCCTGTAATGTCATAACGTTATCCATTTTTAAAATGCTAACGGTCAAGAACTAGCTTGCAAATGGTGATAAATGCATTCTTTTCAGTTTTACTGAAATTGTTTAATTTCCAGGGTGATGGTAATGTGTAAACGAAAATTGCAGGAAGGAGGTTTGGCCTTTTTTAAATGGTTGTATATTTTAGGTTTGGCTTTTACACAATTAAGTGGTGGCATTGTCATGTGATTTTGCTTTTTAAAAAGCAATTATGTCATACATTTTAAAAATAAAAATCCCCATTGAGGAATATGTTCTGTTCTCCAGGTACGTATTTGGGAGGCAAGCTGCTTACTCAGAGTACAAGGAAAAGGAGGAGAAGTGAATCAGGAGAGGTTGGTATTGATTTCCATTTGGGGAGGGGAGGGGAGGGGGAGTTTGGTTGGAAGTGCTAGTGTCGGGGTGTACAGAGAGGGGGTGGTACATGTAGGCCTGGGTTTTATGTTGTAATTTCTGCTAGTGATTGTGACCAACTTTTTAGTGTGTTTGATATATTCAACAATAATCTTGTGTGATATCTAGGCCTAAATCATCCTGAGATCTCAGGGAATTTCCACTCTGCAAAGCGACGTGACAATACCCTGAGGAAATACACGCAAATCTGTGGAGCGAGCCGGCTGTTGTCTTGAGCCAACTCACGCCCGAGTCATTTTGATGTAATTTAATCAATTCGGTCATGTTATGCCGAAAAGAAACAATTTCTATACTTTCCAGAAATTGTATTGGGTTCCGTTCCTTATGACTGTCCCATTCCTACCAAACTTTCAAACGACGAACCTTATTTACAGTTTTTCAAAATAATAACAGGGATGCATGCTGACGAATGTAATGGAACGGATTCCCCAGTATGCTTTAAATAGCAGCCAATCGCCTACGCGGACAACGGCCAGCATTACCGAGTACATGTATCACATGCATGCACGGTGTTTACAATCTGCGCGCGTTACATTTGAATGCCTGCAAGCGTCCTGATTGGTCCAGCAGAGGCGACAAGATTTCTGTCGCTAGTCCCACCGCCAAATGGGGCCTTTTTCAACAGGGCCACTGTACGCAGGAGTTAGGGAGTGCGTTAAAGGGGCACTGTTGCAAGAGGATGGGCCTAAATGTAATGAAAATGACTCCAGTCTTGCTTCTGTAGGACATCAGGGCCATCTCAGCAGGGCCATCTCAGCAGGGCATAGAGCCATTGGCCTTAGTGGTCTCGGTTAATGTCAAGGCCTGACTATCATTCATGAATACAATCAATGACACTCCATACCATTTTATTTCCCTATCAGAATCGGGTCAGAGGTCACTCTGGCTGGGAAGATTGTCTGAGGCAGAAACCAGCAACAGTTGCCAAGTTTCAGGTTGGGGACGCTCAGAAAGTGACAAAGAAATCTGGGAGTGACCAGGAGAAGAAGAGATGGCAGGTAAGATGAGTTGGTCTTGGTGTTCATTGCTGGACTGTAGGGGTTTTGGGGGAGTAAACTCAAGACTCCCCCTCCTCCACCGAAAGTAACCATTTAATCATTGATTTTACTATGATAGGATGTTGCCTGTTGATTACTCTCAAATGATGTCTCTTCCTACAGATTGCCATGTGCATCAGGATCTTGAGTGTAAATTTGTATAATGCGCATCAGCTGCGCCGGATTTCGAACATATTTCGAGCAACACGTGTGCGTGTTTGGAATATTTTCCAGGATGTGTGCACGCGTACTTGATGGCGTTTAATATGCAGTAGCATTTTTTTTCTACAAAGATGGCATCTGTGAGAGTGGTCAATTGAATCTGGTGATTCCCTGATGGCAGTGATAATAATGGCAACAGTACAGTGCCAAGAGTACCCTGTAGGGGAAATGCTACAATCTAAGTGCTGATAGGGCTGTGCGCCTTGGCCAGGCAGCCACCTTGTTGAAGCAAAATGGATATGGTGATTCCCTGATGGCAGTAATAATAATGGCAACAGCACCAGGAGTATCTTGCTCCTACGTTATTACATTGTATTATTAAATGTTCTCTCTCTGCAGTCTCCCACAAAGACCACCAGTCCTCCTGCTCCAACCACTGATGTGAGCCAACCATCCCCTGCCAAGGCATTCAGACAAGTGTGGAAGGTAAATATGTGACCCGCTCTGCAAAAATGGGACGTATGTTCTGAAGGCTGGGTCGAGTTTTCGCGACCACAAGTAGAAATCTACGGCAGATCCATGCTCATTAAAATACAAAAACACAATGGAAATTCCAGGCGGAGCACGGACATTCCAGGCAATATCTGGGCACCGCCAGGAATTTTCATTGTGTTTTTGTATTTTAATGAGCGTGGATCCGCCACAGATTTCTCGCGAAAACTCGACCCAGCCTTCTGAACATACGTCCCATAGATGGTAAAAATAATTTATACGTTTGTAACGGCAGTTAATCAGCAGAAACTTGCAAGGCCCAGTGAGTTGACTGCCTGTCCATCTGCAATGTGGAATTACTGCTGTTTTCTTTTCATTAATACACAAATACAACATGGTGTGAGGGAAAATAGTGAATACTAATGAGCCTGAAGAGTTGATTGGGATTTGTATACAAATATTGACTGCAATGAGGGTCTTGGATTAAGATTTAGGTTGATATTGTTTTAAATTACCAACAAAAAAGTCAAGTAGTTATTTTTTGTACTTTGAAATAAATTGTTTTCCTTTCTTTGCAGCCCCCTCCAGCCAAAAAGCTCAAATTGACCGATGATGCGGACAAGCAAATGGTGGTTAAGAAAGAAGAAACAGAAAATGTTTCCACTAACCAACAGGTAGACATATCAAGTTTGCATGTTTTATAGATCATGGTGCCATCTTGTTGGGCAACGTTTGTTGGTAAAATTGGTCAACAATGTAAGCACAAAATATGCAACCATGCATGTCCCTAGACCCAGTAACTGAGTCGTTGGCCCCTTTTTTTACGAATTTTTTTTTGGGCTAACAAAAAAACAAAACAAATCGTAAAAAAAGGGGCCAACGACTCAGTTACTGGGTCTAGTATGTCCCATAAGATGGCGGCTATTTGACATGGTCTGTTGTTGAAAACCATTCTTACTAAAGTACCCACCATGCTCTAATAGGTTAATAGTGATTTTGCATTGCATGTATAAAATCTATAATGTATAAAGTTGATTTTTATTTGAACAAATGCCACTCAAATTTAATGTCTGTGTGTAGATATGGCACCAAGGTTAATGCAAACTCATTCTACAGCCAATTTTCATTGGCGTAGGTAACCCGGGACACCAAACTCCTATTCAATACCATGGAACAAAATAAATTATAAGCCTTTATGGTCTTTTGTTTTGAATATTTTTTAGGAATCAGAAAAAAAATATTGAAGAAAATGATGCTGCCCCTTATAATCACAGGCCACAGTCCATTACTGACAATCCGTGGTCATAAGTGGTGATTTTTGAAGCAGAGAGTGTCGTACGTATTAAACTGGGACACCAAACATGTTGGACCCCTAATTTTGGGAATTACCCTAATGACATTGTGGAGAAAATATTGTTCTAATTTCCACTGTCCACATTTAAGTAAATACTGTTTTCTGATTTAAGGGGTTTGGTTTGGATTATGTCTTGAAGGTTACGGCAGCATGTGAACCCGTCCCAATGCAAGACAAGTTTCGTCTTGGTGAGTTGATCTGGGGCAAGATGAAAGGATTCAACTGGTGGCCTGGCCTCGTCGTACATCATTACGCATGTGGGAGAGACGCAGCTGGCAGTGATGCATGCTGGGTAAAATGGTTCGGAGATAGCAAGTACTCCAAGGTATAGTTCATATCAAGATGTGTGTTTAAAACAATTAACCCTACAGATCGTTTGCACGGGCAGCCATGACGGGGGCAGGTTTTCGCATTGAAATGATGTGACAACAGATATACAAAATGCCTGTTTATTTATGACACACGGTCACAATGTGACTGTCCCCTGTCATGGTCGCCTGAGCAAAGGGTCTATATTCACTGTTGCACCCCAAATGACTCTGCCTATTACTTCATATACTGCCCTATACCACCTAAGCACTCGATGCTGTTTGATTCTTCCGTGAACAATTTCAATATAGAAAAAAATTAGCGGCTGCTATCCCTGACATCCATTTCCTTTTCTCATTAACAGTTAAGCCTGAACCAAGTGACATCCTTTGCTGAGTTTGCGGCACACTTCTCCCAGTCAACCCTCCTGCATACCGCCCTCTATAGACGAGCTGTCTTTGAGGCACTTGAGGTAATAAGCCATTTCTTGGCAGTTGGTGGTTTTTTTTATTTTATTAGCTAAAATACTCATGTGGGTCCAAATCTTGTCAAAATCTTACTCAGTTCTATGGTCTGATTTCGTGAGTTTGGTAAGAATGTCTCTCTAGTTTCATAGGCAAGAAAACTCTTGCACAAAATTTGCTTTTAGCTTACAGAGTGTAGACGTTTACATGATTTATTTGTAATATAGCTTGCTTCTATACGAGCTGGCAAGGTTTACTCCATGGACCCAGCTGAGTATAAGACTGACATTCCCAAACGCAGTCGCCGGCCAAGCCCGGATTGGTTGAAATTCTACAATCTGTGTAATGAGATGATTGGATGGGCTAAGGAGGGATTCGAACCAGGAGGTCTGAAATCCATACTGCCAACTAAAGGTCAGTTCATATTAATTTTTGTTTCAATATTTATGTCGAAGTCCTTTTTACAGACTAGAAATGAATTCAAATCCAGACACGTTAAGCCAAGACAAATGATTGCTAATTCACAGTTTGAGATTTTGACTTCTTTTAAAACTAACATTCATAAATACCTAAGACAGTTTACGCATCCCTATTGGCAGAGAGCACATCAGGTGGCCACAGTCTTAAATGGACAATAAAGACCTAATTTGAATGAAATAATTCAATCTTTCAATGAAAGTGCATGTTAAATTGAAATAGATCTACTAAGCTTTGAAATTTCACATTTGTTGACAGAGGATGAAGAGCCACCTGCCAAGCCACCTTCCCCTGCCCCACCCCCTAGTCCAGTACAGACCACGCCCACAAAGAGAGCTGGTCGCTCCCCATCAAAAGCTGCTCAATGGAAGGACACTAGAGGTAAGAGTGGAATGTCTAATGTTATTGGGTTTAAGGACAAGTATTGAGATGCAAGGTGGAAAAAGCAAAGGTTTAACAGTATTTAACAGGTTTGAAGCTCCTTGCAAGGCATATTAGGGAAAATGTAGCTTTTTTTAGCATGATGGGTTTTTTTTTTTTTTTTAATAGCAATAAAGCCTTTGCACGGACGGCCTTGACAGAGGGCAGTGACATTGTTACCGTGTGTTATGCATGAATAGGCACTTTGTGGATGTATTGTCACATCACTTAAATATGAAAACCTGCCCCCTGTCATGGCTGCCAGTGTAGAAGCTCTATAAAACCTCGCACCATTGACCACTAGTTTTCAAATCATCAAATGTCTCATTTTCTCCATAATTGGTGCAACAGCTGAAAAAGAAACGCCCAGTACACTGAGTTTTCTTCAACGAGTTTAACGAGACTAAATTTTGCTTTGGTGGTTGTTATATATGTAACACGTGTAACACATTCTCACAAACACATGTTGATATTATGTTTGATTTCCAGATGTTGCCATGATAGAGATTCGCAATGGCACAAGAGACATTGAAGGTTTGTAAAGAGCTTCCTGTCTTTTCCCCCGTTCTCACTAGAGAAATCGCTTCGTTCGACGAAGATTAGTTAATCATCGTTAGTTAATTTGAGCATGCTCGAAAATGTGTGCAATCGCAACTTCGTCGGAACGCAAGGTGTACGGCAGGCTTTATGTTGCCATCAGGAAATCATCTCACTTCATCTCGGCAGCTCATTGACCATAGAACACAATGTGTACGCACTTAAATTGTGACATTCCCTCTTCAACGTAATTCAGTTTGGGTGGTACCGTGGACGAGTGGTGTAGGTCACTGATTCACAATACTCGGGTGAAAACTTGGGGTTGCGGGTTTGATATCCAGCTGGGGTACCTGTGCCCTTGAGTAAGGCACTTAAACACACTTGCCCCATCCTTTGGAAGGGATGTAAAGCAGTTGGTCCAGTGTATTGAGCATTCTTTCGTGTAGAGTTAGGGGATTCCGTGGTTTCTCTGGCCGTTGGCTGCCAATGGCGCCACCCATAATGTATCTCGATGTTTAGGTGGAAGACACTTGTAAGCTTCATGCAATAGACTACTAAAGTGAAAATGTCACCCTTTGTGTGTTGTCAAGGTTACTGGGTCTACACTAAAACCAGTGAGCTGTTTCCCTGCGCTTTACCAATGGAGATTCAGATTACCAGCGAATGTTTAGACCCAATTACCATGGCAACTGACGTCACACTTTAGCACTATTTAGCCTACGGGCTGCGAATTGAAGTTCATTAAATAAATAAATAAATGAAATAAAATTGTTAACACTTCTTCATTTTCCAAAATCAATACACTTTTTCACACACCTTTTTTGCGAGTTTTAGAATGAACTAATTGTTAGTCCAGTGATGATGTTAGCATGCTTGAGTTCACTAACTGTCCTCTCATCTACAGATATCTGTATTGGCTGTGGGAGCTTCGCAGTCACAGCTCAACATCCATTCTTTGTCGGAGGCTTGTGTGAAGTTTGCAGGGTAATAAATGATCCTATCCACCAATGTATTGATGATTATTGGTATATCCTGTCTTGGGATACTAATACTAGATGGCTTTGAGGGTGATATATAAATGTTTATAATAAAACACCAGTGTTGTAGTACTCCAGTCTAGGACTCAGACTCCGACTCGAGTCACATTTTTCGTAATTCAGACTCGACCATGATGACTCGGACTCGAACATGGTGACTCGCGACTCACGAGTCACATATTAAAAAAAAAAAAAAAAAGATATAAATTTGCTTGCTTAATGAAGGATTCTTGGAAAAAACACACTACCGTACCCCACCGAGCGCGGCCTGGTGGGCACAAGCACTCATTTCACATAGTATGTGAACGAAACTATAGCAGATTCAGTTCCATTAATTTGGCGAACGAGTGACTTGTGAGTCAGACTCGGACTCGGACTCGAGGAAAGTGACTCGTGACTCGGACTCGGACTCGAGGCTAATGACTTGAGACTCAGACTCGAGGCTAATGACTTGAAACTCGGACTCGGACTTGATTTTGGTGACTCGACTACACCACTGTAAAACACCGTAATAAATCCCTGTCATCTGATTGGAACAATGTTGGTCACATGTTTTGGGGTATAACCCACGTTGAGCCATTACAATGAAACGTGATGCTTTAATATTTCTTTTAAACCTTCATTCAACAGATTGAGTTTTTGGAAGTTGCCTACGTGTTTGACGAGGATGGGTACCAGGTAAGTTGGCTGGTGTCCAGTAATCTAGACTGTAATGCACAGGTTGTCATTTTGTTGTCATCTGAATTACTTCTATTAACAAGTTTATTAGCCTGCTTGAAGCTGCTTAGCAGACTTTTCTGCTTATCACAGAAACAGTTATGCTTAAGCTAAACTCTTACATTTTTATGATTGTCTGTTTCACATTTCAATGGTATTCTGCCAATTTTAGTTAAACATATACAGTTTGTTGCATTTGAATAACGCTCCTTGGGAAACATTTTCACACAACTGGGAATGGTTTTCACACAGGGGTTGTAATGCTTCACATACTCTAATGCCGTTCTCCATGATAAAAAACAAACTATAAATAAACAACTATCATTTCTTCTCCCCATTTGTTTCAGGCATTCTGCTGTATCTGTGCTGAGGGCAATGATATCATCTTGTGTGACCAGGCTGAGTGTTACCGATCATTCTGTCATGACTGTCTAGAGTACCTCGTAGGCCCAGGCACGGTGCACACAGTAAGTCAGGTTTGGGCCTCCTGATTTGACTTGAGGCATTCTGCTGTATCAGTGCCTCAAGGTGCACAACCCTATCAGCACTTAAATTGTCCCCAAATATCACCTGGGTTGAAGTGTCTTGCCCACGGACACAAGCACGTTGGCACAAGTTGGGCTTGAACCCATAACCCCTCAATCACGAGCATGGCTGTGTACCCACTAGGCCACACATGCTCTCAATTATGCCATATTCAATGAGTGCAAGTTGGATCACTAAAATTACAATGTAACACAGTTATCAGGCATGCAACTTTCAGCTGATCAGCTGATTTACTCTTCTTTTTTTCCTCATCTGTCCCATTGAAAATATTTTCCGCTTTTTATGTTTTCCTCATGCAATAAACACAGTTGCAAGCCTGAGTTATGGATTTGTGTTATTGCGGCCATTTTGATTTTGCTGTTTTTTAGGTTTTATCCCAAGACCACTGGACCTGTTACATGTGCAACCCTGAGCCGACCACCAGCACAATCTCCCGTCGTCCTGACTGGCCGCAGAAACTGCTGTTGTTTTTCCAGCAGGACTGCAACCAGGACTTTCCTCCATTGCCTGCCTATCCCCCTGTGGAGATGGATCAGCGCAAACCAATCCGTGTTCTCTCGTTGTTCGACGGCATTGGAACAGGTACGGATGATATTCCTTGATTTTTCCATTGAAGCAATTTTCATGATTACTTTGGCAGGTTTTTGAGATTTGTGTCGAGTTTAATCCAATAAACTTCAATGCATAATAATGTCACGGTTTGTTCACATACATCCTTTCCTATGGCCCTACACCATCAGATACTCAAGGACTCACACATAGAATTATGAGCATGTAAACAGTTCTTGACATGTTTTAGGTCTGTTAATCCAATCAGACGGGGAGACCCAGTAAACTTCAAACAAGGTACAAGTTGGTGTAAATCAATCATAATTTGTCACCCTCATAACCTAATTGCCTGAGTCACATGTTTGAGTTGGGCGATTATTCTTTAGACCAGACAAAACCACTTTATACAATGAGTGTGTGAACTGGACATGATGGGTCAGCTGGCGCCTCACATGACAGGAATGCAACTTTTCAGCTGATCAGCTGATTTCCTCTTTTTGTTTCCTCATCTGTCCCATTGAAAATAAAAAAATACTGTACAAAGTTGGATATTTTTCGCAGTTTCATCTTTTATTTTTGTAATGACACAGTTGCGTGTCTGTCATGAAGAGCAGACTTTGGCAAAAATCTAAGATTGGTCAAAATATGATTTGTGAATTGTTCATCAACAGTAAGACACATAAAGGCCACTATTTCTTACCTCCTTGCAGACAGGTTTTCTTGTCGCATCTAATTGGTCCAACTCCTCATGGTATTCGGGCAAGTTCAAGTGCATATGACATAACCATTTCAACAGGATATTTCTCGAAAGCGGCTAGCAAGTAAGAAGAATGATATGTGTAAAAGTTTTCTAAAATACCTATTTTTCTGGTTTTTTTAAGGCATGTTGGTTCTGAAAGAACTAGGAATCAAGGTTGAATGTTACTATGCCTCGGAGATCAGCGAGGAAGCTATACAGGTATCAACGGTGCGTCACGATGGCGTTATTAAGCAGCTTTATGACATCAAGAATATCACAGAGAATGAGGTAATTAGCAGGCTCATAGCGGGGTCAGGGGCCTGGGGGCGGGCTATCAGCGAGGAAGCTATACAGGTATCAACGGTGCGTCATGATGGCGTTATTAAGCAGCTTTATGACAGGAATATCACAGAGAATGAGGTAATTAGCAGGCTCATAGCGGGGTCAGGGGCCTGGGGGCGGGCTATCAGCGAGGAAGCTATACAGGTATCAACGGTGCGTCATGATGGCGTTATTAAGCAGCTTTATGACAGGAATATCACAGAGAATGAGGTAATTAGCAGGCTCATAGCGAGGTCAGGGGGTTGGGGCGGGGCCTGTGGGCAGGGCCTGTGGGCAGGGCCATCAGTGAGGAGTATCACCATGGTAATTAGCAGGAGAAATGGTGGGTTGAAAATTGTTGGGCGGCGGGGGAGTGGGGGAGAATGGGAGGTAAAATGTTAAAAATGGCATGATTTCCACTGGTAATTGAAAGCCTATATGTTGAGAAAACTACCTTGTAGAAATTACACATGATGATTACTACCACCATCTTGATGACAAGTAAGCTTTAATAATTCAGAAATTTTGTTGGAAGGTAATTACCAAATATGTAGACTACCTTTAAACATCTGATTGTTTTTTCTTCCCCCTGTATATTTCTAGATTGAGTCGCTGGGTCCTTTTGATCTCATGATTGGTGGCAGTCCATGCAATGATCTCTCCATTGCAAACCCGTCTCGCAAGGGCTTGTTTGGTGAGTCTATAGACCTTGATCACGGTGAGGCCATCTTCCCTTTTCCCCTATTAAAATGAACGTAACGAAAACGAGGCTTGCCGAAATAAAATAGTTTGGCCCCGTGTTGAAAATGTTCATTGTGTGCATCACAATGACATGCGCGCGGTGCGATCATCAAGAAAACGCGCAACGTGGACAGTGATTCTCTCACAACAACAACGGAAGACTGCACGCGCTATCGCGCAGACACGCCACATGCACTGATCATGCCCGACACGTACACGTACTATGCAGTGGTGAACAAGACAAAGATGGACACACCGTGATAAAGGTCTATTCTACCAATTTCTTAGGTCTTGTCTGTTTGGCATTTAAATGCAAGTGAGTATTTCCACGGTAAGGAGGCATTTTGGCAACAGACCATATTTTCCAGAAAATACCTTTGTCTGGTCTCAAAATAAAATAAATAAGTTTCAGTTGTTCTGAAGAGATAACTTAGGCCCAAAAAAGGGTTACAAATAGTGTGACAACATGCCTTTCTAAAAACCCTGTGTATAAATTTCCAATATACGCTCGTAACCGGGACGGACACTTGTGTTACATTTTAGGCCGTCCCGGTTACGAGCGTATATTGGGTTTTTAGAAAGGCATGTTGTCACACTATTTGTAACCCTTTTTGGGCCTAAGTTATCTCTTCAGAACAACTGAAACTTATTTCTTTTATTTTGAGACCAGACAAAGGTATTTTCTGGAAAATATGGTCTGTGTTGCCAAAATGCCCCATTTACTGTGGAAAGACCCAAATAAGCCAGTATTTGAACCAGCACATGTTTGGGCCATGTTTTTGCTGTGAAAAATGTCACAGTGCTCAACACAAAAATTTGAGACAGATTACATAATTGGAAAACTGTTTGAAATGGTGTTATCTCCATATATGATTAAGGATGTGTACGATAGAAAACAACCTGTAAGTTGGCTTAGTATCTTATCTATGTCAGTATCTATGCTTTCAAGAAATTGTGCAAAGCCGCTGTCCTATTTAGGCTGGTTCCATAATACTACAATACTACAATAGTCAGGGGTCTTGTTTCATTAACACGAGGGCGCCCTTTTAAAAATAGTGTGTGCGCACACACATTTATATAAATTCATCTTCAATCTTCCATTTGATTAAGTTTCTTTTCCGGTACCTGGGCTAGCATAGGTTTATGAAATTGGCCATAGGATAATCCAGCATTGTGCCTCTAATTTTTGCTATTGTTCATTGTTGATCAGAGGGCACTGGCCGTCTATTCTTTGACTTCTACCGTCTGCTCAACATGGTCCGCCCTCCAGTCCACAGTCCTCGCCCCTTCTTTTGGTTCTTTGAGAACGTCGTGGGAATGCCACACAACGACAAGATGGACATATCCAGGTTTCTTGGGGTAAGACACTGTTGACACGATAACCCAAAAACGATATGATTGAAAGTTGAATGAATAAGGTTTAGTTACTGCCAATTGTTATCCCTTTCAATTATGCCTATAATGTACATTTTGTCAAGCACACCCAGAGTTGTTTCCAGTGAATTGTTCGTGCATCCTATCTTTCAGTGTGCCCCAGTGGTTGTGGATGCCAAGGAGGTCTCCCCAGCTCACAGAGCTCGCTACTTCTGGGGAAACATACCAGGAATGAACAGGTTTGTATCCATTACCAACTTGTGTGGCTACGAACGTTTGTAGCTGCTAAAGTTACTTTTGTAGTTGGTTATAGTTGGTCAGAATGTGTGTGGTTATTTGATAAGTTAGCTTTTGAAATTCAAGGCAAGCCCTTAGCCAGGGAGCAGAGAGGGTTGTAACTAAGATGCACCCCAAGTAGAGGCAAGCCTTGAGGGCATGGCAGGAAATCAGAGACAAAATTGTAGGATGAGATGCAACATTTTAGGCAAAATGATGCTTAAAATTTGTTTCATAATGCACTTTCATTCACAAAGAGTAAAGAATTCTCCCTAGAGTGTCTGTCTGGGCTGCAAAAAGGGCCGCTCGCCTTCATATCTCGATGTTTAGACGATTAAATGATATTGAGATGCCCGTAGACATGAGATCGCTATATAAGAGCTTAATTGATCTAAATTTCTCCTAACATGCAGGCCAAACGTCGCAACAAACAACAACTCACTGTGCCTCCAAGACTGCTTGGAGCCAAACTGCAACAGACAGGCACAGGTACTTTGCTTCTTATGTATGATTCTTAGTAGGAAGGAGTTGTTTGGAAAATTTATGGCCAGATTTCTTGAGTATTGTGACAAAAAAAACTGGTTAGCATGTGGTTTGGCTCGCAGAGTGCATTAGCAGAAAAACCAGTTTTATGAAATGGCAATGCTCACTTAGTAATAATAATAATAATAATGCCAGGGCCTCTAGGCAAAACAATAACATACATATCCATGTACATAGATAAAAAAGATTAAACGTTAAAACCAAAGAGCATCATCAAGAGCATCAAGTCTGGTAATACTGAACAAAAAGATGTGTCTTAAGCTGGGACTTGAAATTACTGATGGAATGAATTTGACGCATGCTGTATAAATGAAGAAAACGTGCTTACATGTTTTATGAAATTGGGCCCTGCATTGCAACCCCCAATCTTTAGCAGAGGCTAGTTTTACTGTTACTGTTGTTAGAGGTCAGGGGTTCATTTTACAAACATCCTAAGATCTATCTTAGGGGTTCTTAAGTCCTATTGTAGGACTTAAGCACAATCAACTCCTATTGCTAAGACCTTTTCCACTAAGTCCTACGTTTGTGAAATGAACCCCAGATTATTATGCACATTTTAGCACTAGACTCAATTTGGCAGGGATGAATTGAAATAAAAAAGCTACACTGTTTTGAAAGTTGAGGTAGTTTCAACAAATGTCCAGTGGAAGTCGATTTGCTTTAATTTCAACCTGATTCATGTATTTGATTCTGATTGGACAGTTCTTGAAAGTGCGTACTGTGACTTCCAAGCTAAACTCAATCAAGCAGAAGAACGAACAAATTCTGCCAGTTATGATGAACGGCCAAGCGGACACGCTCTGGTGCACAGAGATGGAGAGGTAAGTAGATAGAGTGACTTGCAAACTGAACTCAGTCAAGCGGAACAATGAACAGGAGAAGCTATGAACGAAGAAAGTTTGAATAAATTAAACCAACTATTGGAAGCTAAGCTCGGTGCCGAGTTGATAAAGGGTTTAGGCTTACCTGTTATGATGAACGGCCAAGCAGACACGCTGTGGTGTACAGAGATGGAGAGGTGAGCAGAGTGAAAAGAAACTAGTCTGTTGTAAGGCAGTCAAATGCCTCTGCCCTTATTACAACTAGGCAGGAAGCAAGTGTGATAAAATACCCTGCTCAAGGACACATGGTTGTATGGAATACATTTTTGAAGAGTACATTGAGAATTTGCACTGGCGTGACAGCAGAGTGCAAATTCCCAACAATTTAAAGATGGAAATTGTTATAAATACAAGTGGTGTTTGATGTTTTAGGATTTTTGGTTTCCCTGAGCACTACACTGACATCGCCAACATGAGTCGCACTTCACGCCATAAGCTGATTGGTCAAGCATGGAGCGTGCCCGTTATCAAGCATCTGGTCGCCCCGCTCAAGGAGTACTTTGCCTGTGAGACCAGTCATTAAGACCTCAGACAAAGGTTGGAGTTGTTGACCGTTTTGTCATTTAGTTCTTGCCATGTTTTCACATTCTAACATCTAAGACCGTTTTATAAATCGTGCATGCGTGATTGTTAACTATTGAAATTATCACGAAATTTCAGCTGCCTAGAGCATGATTTTGTCAGAATATTTGAATGAAAATTGGGGTTTGATAAGAAAGATATCTTTTTGTAGGTACAGAAGCCAAAAAAAAAGAAAAAAAAACAACTGCTAAATATTTTAAGGAAAATAAATAATTGCTGTGATTTTTCAACGCAATGCACCTTTCCAAGTGTTGCACGACATTTTGTTCACCTCCACGTTTCCCAATTCTTCCCATTTTGCAAATGACTTAACCAAGCTTGGGAACTAACCGTTTTTCATGACAAGACACTCTTTAATCATGTTGCACAGAACATTACATGCTGTTCATTTTTAAATATTTGGAAAATCTTGTACAAATCATAAGTTTGATTGGCCATAGTAAATCGCGCACAAATAGCATGTACCAAAATCATGACAAATTTGATTACTCTGTTATATTTCAACTACAGTCTTCCAAGTATTAAGACTCGAGGCTATACATGGTGGAAATCAACATGTGTATGGCTTTGCGGTAGCACCATGTTAACTCACCGTTTCTTTTCAGAACCACACACATACAAAAGAGATTCACATGGTGCTACCGCAAACCCATAGACATAGTCTTCCAGCTTCTTATGGTACATTGCTAATAGATCCTTTGCACCGACATCCATGACAGATTTTCATATTTGAATGTGACAATAGATCCACGGTGAGAATGTGACTGCCCTGTCATGGCCGCCTGTGCCAAGGGTCTATAGGGGTTTTTAAAGCCATTCCATTTCGCAGTGTTCACTCTTTTAATGTTTCTGCAAAGTTCCAGTTGCACTTTTGTATTCAATAAAACCAAAGAAATACATTGTTTTTCAGATGAAACTTGTCTTTCCTGTAAAATAAGTTTCAAGAATCTATATTTTTGTTTATGAAAAGTTCTATTTATGCTTTTATATTCTAAAAGTTTTATATTTAATCAGATCATATTTTATACGAATCATTTTCAGAGATCTTGCCTATAAATCAGTATTGTAAGTTTGTTTTTGTTAAGTTGTGCTCGTTTAAAAAAGTTTGTGTTCACGTTTTTATAGAGTTCATATTATATTTTTGTAAGTTGAAAAATCTAACATTTTAATCTTGATTTGCAGGTATATCAAGTAACAAGTTTCTTTGTAAGATTAGTTTATGTTGATGCGGAAATCTTCTTCGGACTTTTATGAACAAGGTTGATTTTACCTTTTGGTCCATTTCCTGACATTGCATTGATGTAACTGGAAGTGTTTTGGGGTAGGAATTATGCCACTGAAAAGGGGATGGGCACGTTCAAAGCAAGGCTATACATCATAGTTTACAATGGACAAAAGTCAACGTCACAGCAACCAACAGTTCATGTAAGAATAACGAATCAATGCAAGTAGCTAGGTCCAGGGGTAATAAAAGTCTGCAACTGGTATTCCACTATTTGTTTCTTTTTGGGAAAACAAACTAATGCTCGTCCCCAGTTTCAGTCCATAGAGTGACTAGGAGCATTGCCAGTCCATCACAGGTTTACCCCCAGCAGTTACATTTTCCAATTTATGCACATCATAGACTTTTTGCTATCCAATAGACACAGCACCTTCCTGTGGAATGTCTAACTTGAGCTACGGTAACTTGCATTCAAGATTATATGAAACCAAAGATTTTTATATTTTTGAGGTAAAACGTTGAAATTCTTGTGTATGATTATATTTGGTGTTTCCAGTTCCAAGTTATTTATTAAAATAAAACTGTTTTGCATGCAAATGTTTGACTCAGGAAATTGTTTTATTTGTTCTGAAAATAAAGAATTTCATAAAAGCTGGAATTAGTACAATACAAGTCCAAGAAATGACTTAAAGGAGCATGACCAGAGTTTCTGGAAAATAGTTTTCGATGTAACTTACCAATATTATCAAGTAACTCCCATACACACCTCCCATGTCCCAAAAACCCGAAAACATTCGCGATTTCCAGTAAAAAATTGAACAAAACTATCGAGTCGGCTTTCAGTGGATAAACGTTGATACTGGAAAATTAGTTTACAAATAATCGGTGGATTTTCGACGATATCTTCGGAAATATGCGGCCTAGAAGCGCGGGAGTTTCAGTTTCGTAATCAGAAAAATATAACGGATGTTATGATATAAAAATCTCATGACCCAAGTCCCGGGGAGTTATGGGTAAAAAAAAAGTGATCTGGTCACACTCCTTTAAACCATTACCAAAAGGTGAGTATGTACACAACTAGCTCATTCCATCTCTTAAAAGGCACGTGAAGTTTGCCTTAATATAGAAATGGGTCTGTCCACAGTAATGGGGTACATTTCTGTAACATTCAAGATCTTAGGTCCGTGTTCACTTCAAATGTCTTAATTTTATCTTTAAATTATCAAGCTAAACTGAGGAAATAACTTTTTCACCAAGGAGTAAGAAAAATAGTCCTACAACATACATTTCTGAAAACCCCGTGCACAAATTTTCCTATTACGCGTGTAACAAAGACGGAAAAAAATGTCACAAAATGGTCTGTCCACGTTACCTACGTAATAGGAAAATTTGTACACAAGCTTTTCAAAAATGTATGTTGTGGCAGAAATTTTTTACCTTTTTGGGCAAAAGTTATCTCCTGAGAACAAAACAAGGACATTTCTTTAATTCTGAGAAAAACTAAAGACATCTGAAAGGAATTATTGACTTACTTTTCAAATGTACCCCATTACTGTGGACAGACCCAAATTATAATAGCATTTGTTACGGTACCTTCTCACCATGGAAATGAAGTAATGTTGACAAGAAAACCCAACCTGCATTTGTTTATAGAAATTCTCAAAATGTCCATGTTATTAAACTCCAAGACCCTGCACTGTACCTGCTGCAGTACTGTGTGGTCATAACAAATGAAATATTTGGTATGATACCAAATATGGCTCCAACAAGAAATTGAAATAAAACTAAGTAATGAAAGGAATGTTGCATGCAGAAAATAATCGCATTAAAAAGGTCAAAATTCAGTTTTTTAGACATTTGATTTTTCACTTTAAAATCAGACTGTCAAAAAAATATAAGCACAAAACCCAAAGTTTCTTACCTTACCAAATTGGATTTGCCGCCACCAAACAAACATTAAAGAAAAAAAACGACTAAATATGTAAGTAATATGGCACTTTTCAACACCAACTTGAACTTTCACCTCTGTTTAACATATTTGAGGCCAACAGGAGGAACGTAAGCAAATAATCTGCACATGGACGAAGACAGCTCAGCCTGACGCTGAATCCAGTGATTTTGAATACAACCTACGTAGCTGGCTTTCCCTGTTTTGTCCGTCTCTGCTCTCTCAGTTTCCTCTTAGCCCATTTAGGCAAATCCCAACTCTGGCTTTTGATGTACTTCTCTAATGTTTCCAAACCGACCGGTGGTAAGTAAGTCCCGACTAGCGCCCTCGTCCACCACGAACCGTTGCTCGCTTCGGCACTGAAGAGTTTGGTGAACTCATAACGGTAATGCAAAGCTCGCACATATCTGGTCAAATTAAGTTGAGAAAAGCCAATAGCCCACAATCAGACAAGAAAATATACAATTATAAACGGTAGCAAATCTTTCAGTTTGTACACCATTTTTCCTAGGACCAAGATGCGAGGCACAGTGGTACTATACTCCCTCAGGTTTTCCCAAGACCTCTGACACTCAGTGCAGATGCTCAGCTGAGCTATACTGCACATTGGTATACTCCCTCAGGATTTCCTGAGACCTCTGACACGCCGGGCAGATGCTCTACCAGCTGAGCTATACTGCACAGTGGTATACTCCCTCAGGTTTTCCCAAGACCTCTGACACTCAGTGCAGATGCTCTATCAGCTGAGCTACGAGGCACAGTGGTATACTCCCTCAGGTTTCCCCCAAGACCTCTGACTCAACGGGCAGATGCTCTACCAGCTGAGCTATGAGGCACAGTGGTATACTACCTCAGGTTCCCCCAAGACCTCTGACTCAACGGGCAGATGCTCTACCAGCTGAGCTATGAGGCACAGTGGTATACTACCTCAGGTTTCCCCAAGACCTCTGACTCAACGGGCAGATGCTCTACCAGCTGAGCTATGAGGCACAGTGGTATACTCCCTCAGGTTTTTCCTACAAATCCATTATTTCTCTCTGTGTTGCATGGAAGCGCAACTGAAGAAATTTCAAAAAGCTGTCATTACATCTGTAAGACACAAGGTGATATTTAACCTTGGTGGGTCTTTGTCTTGAAAGGGGTTGTATGCAATGAGTGACGTCATGCCTTCATCGTTGTATAACATCTTGCCTGCAAGGTGCACCAACCATGGATTGGACTGATGACTCTGTAACGAGAACGGTAACTATGTGACACACACAGTAACATATAAAGCTAAGTTGTGTTATGAGCCAGATAAAACGAGTTGTATGCAATGAGTGATGTCACGCCTTCATCGTTGTATAACATCTTGCCTGCAAGGTGCACCAACCATGGATTGGACTGATAACTCTGTAACGAGAACAGTAACATGTGACACACACCGCAACATGTAAAGCTAAGTTGTGTTATGAGCCAGATAAAACGAGTTGTATGCAATGAGTCACGTCATGCCTTCATCGTTGTATAACATCTTGCCTGCAAGGTGCACCAACCATGGATTGGACTGATAACTCTGTAACGAGAACGGTAACTATGTGACACACACAGTAACATATAAAGCTAAGTTGTGTTATGAGCCAGATAAAACGAGTTGTATGCAATGAGTGACATCATGCCTTCATCGTTATATAACATCTTGCCTGCAAGGTGCACCAACCATGGATTGGACTGATAACTCTGTAACGAGAACAGTAACATGTGACACACACCGCAACATGTAAAGCTAAGTTGTGTTATGAGCCAGATAAAACGAGTTGTATGCAATGAGTCACGTCATGCCTTCATCGTTGTATAACATCTTGCCTGCAAGGTGCACCAACCATGGATTGGACTGATAACTCTGTAACGAGAACAGTAACTATGTGACACACACAGTAACATATAAAGCTAAGTTGTGTTATGAGCCAGATAAAACGAGTTGTATGCAATGAGTGACATCACGCCTTCATCGTTGTATAACATCTTGCCTGCAAGGTGCACCAACCATGGATTAGACTGATAACTCTGTAACGAGAACGGTAACTATGTGACACACACAGTAACATATAAAGCTAAGTTGTGTTATGAGCCAGATAAAACGAGTTGTATGCAATGAGTGATGTCACGCCTTCATCGTTGTATAACATCTTGCCTGCAAGGTGCACCAACCATGGATTGGACTGGTAACGAGAACGGTAACCATGTGACACACACAGTAACATATAAAGATAAGTTGTGTTATGAGCCTACTGAAAAGGGTCAATGTGTACAGCCAATGTTACAGTAAATGGACATTTGCCTCAGTGGCCTTGGTTAATGTCAAGGCCTGGGATAGGGCATGCTGGCCAATTTACCCTCAGAACGTGTATATCTTGAAGGGGCATCAGGGCCAACTCAGCAGGGCATGAAGCTATTGGCCTCAGTGACCTTGGCTAATGGCCTTTGAATCCAACACCGATACCATAAAAAGGCAGCAATTTTCCATCAGATGCCAGGTGAATACTAACCTGAAATGCTGCAAACCACATGAGCCAGTCCAATCGATAGTGATATGGCGATATCAAACACGGTCTACGTGTGACGTTCCCTGGTTTGCATTTAAACTCATACTCTAACCAAATGACGCGTGGATCGTTAGGATTCTCAGCATTGGTACCCTCAAAGATGAGTTCGGTTCGCTCTTTGGTTACACTGTAATGAAGAACAGTTACAATGTGACTCGGTATCATGCTAAGGGGTCATTTGTTTGTTGGTTTCGAGTCCATTACAAGTCCCCACAAGCCTTCACAAGTCCATCACAAGTCCCTGGGTCTTAATTCAAGTCACAAGGTATTCAAATGAACTCCAACAAAGGCATTTATTTGTGCGTGTTCATCCTTTGCTTCTTGATACAACGGGAATCAATCAATCCTCTGTTGATAGGAAACATTCAAAATAAGAAAAGCTGAAAGGTTTTTGAACATGTCATATTCAAACCCACCATTCAGCACTGGCAAGTTTAGTGGTTGAGACATCCGTCTGGTATGTTAGAGGTTGAGGGTTCGAGTCTCACATAGCACACACTGAGTTTTTACCATGTTCTTAGGGAAAGCATTTAGAGTATAGTGGAAGTATAAATTTAACTGAATGATTTTGTTGCAAAATACAAATTCAAAAGATTTACAGAAATACTTTAACCAAACTTGGGACGAGAGAAAAATCGTAAGGGATTCGAACCTGAGACCTGAGACCTCTGACTCACCAGGCAGACTCTCTACCAGCTGAGCTATAAGGCACAATGGTGTACTCCCTCAGGTTTTCCCTAAGAACCCAATTTTTCTGTGGTTGTTTAATTTCAATGGTGATTAGGCATCAGACCAGATATTGCGTTCGTTAGAAATATTTTACTCTCAGATATCACAGAAAAAATGTGTTCTAGCTTTAAAGAGCCCAATTATTATGAACCGCCCGACTCACCCAGGTTAGCCTTTGGACCCTTCCCATCTTTGTCCTCTCTCTGAATCTCAAGCACTCTAGCCTTAGCATTACTCAACCACCCAGGAAAGAGCCAGGCTAGGCTCTTATCATCAAAACAGCAGATAATCGGTAGGATTGTTAGCCAGTTTAGGAAGCTCAGATTACCACTGATGATTAGAACCACCTAGAGAGAGGGGAACATTTAGAGACATGTTTGTGACTTGAGGAGAGTTTAAACAATGATTATACGAGGTTTGGCAACCAGGGTTGTAATTAGTCTCAAGTCATGTGAAGTCATTTAACACCAAAGTCAAGTCAAGTCAGACATGTTGGTCAAGTCAGGTCAAGTCATATCAAGTACTGTAAAAGCTGAAATATTCGCGGTGGTTTTATTTTCGCGCATTTTGCGCACCAGACAGAACCCGCGAAAATATTGTTTGCAACAATTGTGGCGATCCCTGAAACAAAACATAATTTCCATCCGCGAAAATAACAACTCAGTGATGTTGAAATGCGCGAAAATATCTGTACGCGAAAATATTGGCTTTTACAGTAGTCACGACAGTAAATCTGTTTAAGCTAATTTCAGAATGTGTCTAAACATTGAAACTTGCAGCCATGTAGGGTTATTTCTGTTGTTCTGACCAAGATTGCTCCACGTTTTAAACAAAGCTTAGTCTTAGGTTTCAGTAGTGCTGAAATGCAATTAGGTCCTCAAAATGACCAAAAAATGCATAAAGTTCAATTTCATTTGTTGGCAGTCTTGAGTCAAAAAATGTTAAGTCCGAGTCAAGTCAAGTCAAGTCAAGTCAAGTCATCTGTGTCAGTGACTCGAGTCCAAGGCAAGTCATTTGAGGTTCGAGTCTCAAGTCAAGTCAAGTCAGTGAAAAATGGGACTCGAGTCGACTCGAGTCACAGGTCCGAGTCTTTACAACACAGAAAGCAATGAGACTAAGGCTGCTGATTACCCGACAAAGAAGCCTTATACTAATTAATGTTTGCGTAGTTACAAACAAAACTATGTTGCTCCTATATTTTGTTATAAATAATGGAGGCTGTTATTTTTTCCTATTGTACTATTGGTTCATGGGATTCATAACTGCAAAAATACACTGTAACAGACTCAGACATAACAAGGACACCATGTCACAACAACACAGAACAACACACATGTCACTACCTACTTGAAATAGAATCTGGAATCCTCCCGCCAGGATCATAGTTGGTCGCCACGGTATCAGTAGAAAGATTGGCACCACTAGCTCCATAAAATGATTGGCTAATGTCTCAAACTTGTGGAGGGCCTCGGGGCTCTGATGCATGTAGTAGCTGATTGGGTTAGGCACTGGCTGGGTCTAAAGTCAGGTAATGATTCAAGACAGACTTGTGAATAAACACTCAACGATTACTTTATACATACATAACATGGACACCATCTTTCAGGTCTACTGTGCTACTAAATATTAAGGCGCCATCCAAAGTTGTCAGCATTTCCAATGTTCTACAGAGCGTAGTATTTTTCAAGACCCCCTCCCTTCCCCGGATATACTTCTTATCAACATTATTTTGTCACTATACCGTGAAATGTCAATACAACTTTGGACGGCCCTTACAGGGTCCTATAGTCCTTTTACATGGCTGCCATCTCAGGGATTTTCTTTTTTGCAAATACTGCTGGAGTAAACTTGGATAAAAGACGGAACTGGATCATGGGAAGGTTGATTGATCGCTATCGTTCACACGATGCAGTTTGGTTTTTGTCCAAGAGTATTTGTAAAATGGCTTATGCAACGGGCATGATTGGGTACCTTGTGTACCCAACGGGCATGATTGGGTACCTTGTGTACCCAACGGGCATGATTGGGTACCTTGTGTACCCAACGGGCATGATTGGGTACCCGTTTCAAAAAAAGTAAAACAAACAAAATTTAAAAAGTCATGAGCTAATTTTTCATACCTCATAATGGTAATTCATGCAGGTGAGGTCCCGCCAACACTGGTCCCCACGAATTTTGATTAAACCCTGAAACAAAACACACATGAAGATATTAGCAAAGAGATCAATTATAAATGTTTCAAGTTGATTTGAAAATGCTTTTGAATCTGAATTTTCCATTTAGTACATTTTTTCAAGATGTGTAACTTCTGTCAGTATGTACAAGATTTTATTGAGAATCGCTCACCTTTTCCAGAGGAGTATGTTTCATCAATACTTTAATTCCCAAGAACTGTTTAAACCCCCATAGGTTGGGTGGAACTCGAACCAACAGTTCCCCTACAGTCTACTGTAGACATCTCAACCACCTGACCACCGAGCAAGCCAGTGTGGGATAGCTGGTTCACATCATTTAGTGGCCAGTAATGCAACTAATCTAGATGACTTCTTTTTACCCTCAAAATAATTTCTTTTATTTCAAGAAATATATGTGCTTTTGGCACCTTAGCTCGTTACCAACTTACAGCTCCAATCATGATTCTGAAGATGAGCCACCTGTACCCCCACAGAGCGACCCAGGGAGTTGGTGTGAGGCGAGGGATCTGTCGCAAGCTGAGGAATGGACACATGAATATTGCTAGGAAGCCAGTCTCTAGGAGTTGTGACTCCCAGCCTGAAAAACAAAGATGTAAGATAAAAACAATACTTGGTATGGATTTGTATTTCCAGCCGAAAAGGTCAAAGTTGTTTTCTAACAGTGATAACATCATGACTTTGACAACAATTCCTGTATAGGTTCTTAGAGCTGTAATTACAGACTTTTGTTGGCCTTGATATTATGAAAACAAAGGACAGGTTAGACTGTCCTTGATTTTGACAAAATTTCAAACGGCACTCATGAGGCCTACTGGAATATCCAAACATTAATCATGAAATGTGGTTATTAACGCAAGCCTCATGAAATTCAAGAGGAGACTAGAGGGCATGCTGGCCAAGTTGGCCTCTGAAAGTGTGTATCTTGAATTAAGGGGCATCAGGGCCAACTCAGCAGGGCATTGGCCTTGGTGGCCTCAGTTAATGTCAAGGCCTGGCATAGGGCATGCTGGCCAAGTTGGCCTCGGAAAGGGTGCATCTTGAACGGGCATGAGGGCCAACTTAGCAGGGAATGAGGTTCATGTCAAGGCCTGCATTTTATAAATATGAATTTAAATGTTTACAAAATTCCATGGGCAAAATTGTGGTGCATCTCAATCCCAAAAATCCCAAATCCCCAAAACATTAATAATTATACTAATTACAATGAATGATGTCTGGAATTGAAGACAGTTTGGAGCTTACCGAATGAATACCTGAAAGAGAAGAGAAAAGGTGAAAATACATGATTAATTACAACAGACGTTTGTTGTCTTCGAGCTGTGGCAGTGTAATCGTTAGACAATAATATCAAGGTGATAAGCATATTTTTCTCATTACCATTCTTAAATTTCACACTCTCAATCTGTATATTTCCGGAGATATTGTCAAAAAACCACCGAAGTTTAGTAAACTAATTTATCCGGTTCCAAATTAGGGATTACAAATTTCCTGTTTTCTTCCCACGGATGGTATTTTAGGGAGGTATTTTATATGATTGTTAAGTTAAAACTAAATCCAATTTCTGGAAAAATCTGAACACGCTCCTATAGTTTGCACTATTCCAACTATAGTCGGGCATAACACCAGTATTTCTTACCATCTTTGTCCGACAGCCACTAGCGAATGATAAAGCACCCACAGCATCGCCATGACAATCATATTACTGCTTCCCAATAGCAGCACCGACGCAGATAACGCAATGCCGGCATATGCTAATACATCAAGCCAGTAATCAACAGCGCCCTCTATGTCAACGAACCACAACAGCGTAGGCGCAAAGGACAGAGTCTGCGCATTCACTGCACCACCAGCGTAGTTCTTGATGCGGTCTAGGTAGAGTCGAGTCGGTAGGAGACCATCTCGACCAATCAACTGCTTGTTCTGATGTAAAGCCACGAGGAATGCTGTTACTGTACGACACAAAAGGGAGTGAAACAAAAAGGCAACAAGGCTAAGAAATAAGAAAATTGATACCCAAAATGCTGGGTGAGAACAATTTAAGATTTTGTGAGGAAACACAATTTTGTCAGCCTTCTCATAGTCATAATCGTTTGATGTTGGTAAAACGCGGAATCGTTCCATTCCACTGTACCATGTTCCGCATTCTGTTCCACCCTTCTGTTCCATTCCACCGTTCCGCCTTTTACCAACATCCATGGTTTGTACACAAGTTCTAAAGCCATAATCAACTTCTCAATTAATGAACATCTCACCACTAGAGCCTTAGCCGGTGGAGGGGGAGGACCCATCAATGACATTGAACTAGAGTAAATTTTAAAAAATTACTCACATAGCCTACTACTACTAGTACTAGCCTACCATGTATTTATTTTGTTAAGCCCGGCACTGAAATTTATGGTCACCCGCGTGGTGTCCAGACTCCCCCGACCTTTATTAAACAGATTGGAAATTTAGTCAGATACTCCTACGTACAGTAAATAAACGCAAGCGATCGAAGAAACACGATGCGTGTCAACCAGTAAGAATTTGGCTCTAAACCAACGATCTTTTTGCTGTCACTAAGGGGAGTAGTTGCTTCGGATTGAGCGCCATCATTAGCGCTAGTAACATCATCCTTGGTTTCAACATTAGAGACATCGGCAGTCTGTTTTCTCCGGCGAACTCCAGAACTTGCTGGCTTTGTGGAGGCTTCCATCTTGGATAGCCGGAAAAAAAACACAACACGGCATAAGAATTACGTCATGACGTTAATATGAATAATATTATAATGTTGCTGGTCGCCTCCGCCTAGCACATGCCTTATATTCAAATTATATGCATTACGCTTACGTACGTACGTATACCCTAAGTACGTTGGCATGTATCTTGGAATTGTTAGAAATGGCTCCAAAGTCCACCACCATGTTCACGGGTTTAGGCCATCACGTGAGTTTAACAAGCTCTACAGAGAAATAACCAGAGATTAATTAAGTTGCTTTTCGCTGCATCGAGACATTTGTTATGTCCACATTTGTATCGAATGAACAAAGATTTAAATAGCAGAAAGAAGTAGCCTATATCCAGATATCTTAGAAGTTATAATTGGATGATCTGTTGATTCCAGAAGGTAATTTCATTCAAATCCTTGTACGAAAAAAAATATTTTGTGGGCCCCTCCCTTGTATGTGACAGATGTTTTCTTACAGTGTACACTGTTAACTTTTGTGGCATATTACTTTGTGTTACATACAGATAAGGGGCGTGTCTAATGGGGAGTTTACGTAGCAGGAGGCGTGTAAGCCTATCAGACAAAGATGCGACTGACCTTAACTTGGATGGACCAATACCTCGTCTTGAAGATTACGGACTGTCACCCAAAGTGGGCTTCATGAACGAGAACCCTCTGGTATACTTTGCACAACTTTCTTTTTTTTTCTTCAATAAATCCAAACTTCCAAAAGTTATTTGTTTCTGTTTTCCAGCAAAGCCACACCATGGTTACATGTATGTGTTGTTTTTGGTAAGAGTTGAGAAGTTGATCAGAATTTTTTTTCTTTAAAATGGCTTGTCAAGCATGGGTAAGTGCAGATTCAAAGAAAACAAATGAGAACATTCATGCGTTAAAAAGAATTCTGTTTACTGGTCGCCACTTATTTTCCTTTAATATAATGACTTAATAACCAGCGCGTGTGTGGGAGCGCGTGTGGTCTAGTGGGTATGAAGAGGGACTCCCAATCAGAGGTTGGGGGTTCCAGCCCCACTTCGACCAACGTGTCTGTGTCCCTGGGCAAGGCACTTAATCCCAGTTGCCTCGTTAACCCAAGCGATATATGGGAAGCTGTTATGGGGAATGCCACAATCTAACTGCTGATAGGGTTGTGCGCCTTGGCCGGGTTGCCACCATAGTTGAAGCGAAATGGTTCTGGTGATTTCCTGATGGCAGCGGTAATAATGGCAACAGCCGCCTCGGAATATGTCTACATAGATAGATGGCGCTTTACAAATGCTTGTGATTATTATTATTAACCACCAAAAACGTGTAAATATTTTAAAGGGAAGTGATTTTAAGAGTAAAAAACATACTTAAACTGAAAATACTTTTTTCTGCCCTGTTCTGAAGCCATGATAAACTTCTCAATTCTTTCCTTTTTATCAAATCTGCAATTACCGATCCTTGATTCTCAGTTCCCCCCTCTCCCCCCCCCCCCCTACCACCAAAAAAAGTAATGGTCAACTTCTGAAAATGTTCTTACCGAATAAAGTCAAAATTCATACTTCTTTTGAGGATTATAAAATCTCTCCAGTTTTGTGTTGATTGGTACATGTATTTGTTATGTTTTGCTAAGTGACAATGTGTCTTAAAGGCACAGGCTCGTCAGCAATGCGCGCCCGCCAAATTCGTGCTCGAAACACGCAGCTCCATGCCTTTGCTATGGAGCTGCGTATTGCGTGGCACACATTTGGCGGGCGCGCATTGCTGACGAGCCTGTGCCTTTAATGTAATATTTAATGCAGCAAGAGCTACCAGAGTATTTTGATCCTTGCTAAGTGACAATGTGTCTTAATGTAATATTTAATACAGCAAGAGCTACCGGAGTATTTTGATCCCTGGTGGATGATAGCTACAAGACTTCCTGAGTTAGTCAAAGATGGAACACTCCGGGATGAAGTTAAGAAGGTACGTATGGGAGGTTGGGATTAGATGCAGGATTTCTAGTGAAGTTTGACTTTACTTGAGACTTAAAGGCACAGGCTCGTCAGCAATGCGCGAGTGCCAAATTCGTGCTACGAAATACGCAGCTCTATGCCTTTGCTATGGAGCTGCGTATTTCGTGGCACGAATTTGGCGCGTGCGCATTTCTGACGAGCCTGTGCCTTTAAGACAGTTTGACTTGGGACTCGAGGGCAGTTTGACCTGACTTGAGACTCAAGGGCAGTTTGACTTGAGACTCAAGGGCAGTTTGACTTGAGACTCAAGGGCAGTTTGACTTGAGACTCAAGGGCAGTTTGACTTGAGATTCAAGGGCAGTTTGACTTGAGACTCAAGGGCAGTTTGACTTGAGACTCAAGGGCAGTTTGACTTGAGACTCAAGGGCAGTTTGACTTGAGACTCAAGGGCAGTTTGACTTGAGACTCAAGGGCAGTTTGACTTGAGACTCAAGGGCAGTTTGACTTAACTTGGGACTCGAAGGCATGCAGTTTGATTTCCCTGACCTGACTTGGATTTGAAGGCAGTTTGCTTCTTAACTTTATTTCAGATGCCATTTCTGGATTATAGTCAACTTAAAGGGAGCCCAGAATGGAGTCTAGCACATGTCGCCCTGTGTGCTACTACACAGTGTTATGTTTGGATGTCTGGGGAGGAACATATACCAAAGGTGAGTTGAAATGGTCTCTTCTCCAATCACTCAAGTAAGGCATAAAAAAAAAAAATGTTATGTTGGCGTAACCCGACCGACCCTAAAAATACGGCCGACCCTGGATATTTTTATTTTTTTCAAGGGAAGAAATTTAATGATTAAAATCTATATAAATGAGTTATAAATACGTTTGAAACCATTTCTGACCGTTTCTCATTGTTGTATTGACTTGTCTGACGCTGGCGCGCGCGTGGAACTTTGGAGTGCACATTGTTGCACCAACGATCGAACATGCAGCAGAAGATTGCGCAGGCTCTACAACAATGTACATGTACATGTACAGGTGTGATATCGATACGGAGATAGATGCACCAAGTATACATTGTACATGTATAGTCGCGTCCCCGACTCCCACTCAGAGAGCAGCCTCACGCTCGCTGAACCGAAGGAGCTAGCTCTACATGAAAAATATGGTAGCCTCGTCCTAGACTGTTGCACGGCGCGGACAGCTACATACAATATTTAAAATATTTGGCTATTTATTTTGTGTTTTAAAAATAGTTTGTTACAATATAAATTATTTTAATTATTTTTTCAGCATTTTACACAATAAAAACTGATATATATACATTCTAAAAATTGTAAACTATTTTGTGACCCCGGCCCCGTGTTTTTCACAGTCGCATCAACATGGCGCCCGGTTCCGAAGCGTACAGTGTTTCCATCAAGGGAAAATGTGGATCTGCGGTCATTTTTGATCGCTTAAAACGGACAAATTTGAGTCAACAGCTAAGGTTAATCGCCCAGAGCTGCGCCGACGATGTCAAAGTGGGGTACACGGTGCTGAAAATACAATCTTCAAAGGAAGAAGCGGGTCCATACAAAGATGTGGAATCAGATGAAATGGCCAGCATTTTGTCTGATTTTGGTTTCCACTTTTTCATGTCATTTTCGTTGCTGGGAGAAAAAAATATATATATATATATATATAGCAGAAAGGGAGCTTATGGGAGATTTATATAAATACTGTATATTTGCAAAGGAAAGTGTTAAAGCTCTGTTTTGCTTTTGTAACCAAATTGTTAATTTTTACCATTTGGCTCCGAGGAACTGGTAAAAACAAAAATGTATTTAGCATTGTATAAAATATGCATGTAAGGTACTACATGTACTACATGTAAAAAGGGGAAAAGCAAAGAATTTCCAATTATATTCTTGCCTGTGCATGTACAAAGTCAATACGTCACCTTTTGTTAGTGACCAAAGTGATAGCTACACGAAAATAACTGAATTGTCTCCCATTGCTTTTCTAACGATTGTTTTATTAGTCTTTGTTCAGAGCCGTAATCTGGGAATCTGACATCACACTTCTTAATTCTTCCTTGTTCGCCTTGATTTTCCCCTTTGTGCAGTCTATTCCAGCAAACCTAGCTGTACCGTATTGGAAGATTTCCGAACTGCTCGGTGTACAGCCCAGCTGTTGCCAATTTAATGGAGTTCTTGATAACTGGAAGTTGATTGATCCCAATGGACCAATGGTTGCTGAGTAAGTTGGTATTAAGTCAGTGATTGTAAGGATCAGGAATTTACGGTTAATTCAGAAACCGGTGTACAATTCTTCAAAGTGTCGGTTAACCTTTTGGTCGACACTAAAGATTGTTGCTGGTGTTTATAGATGCATTTGCAATGCACGCAATACCCCTAGGCCCCCAAAATAATCGTTGAACCTTTATCTGGTTAAAATTTTACTACGACACAATATAAATTTATTTAAATTTCATGAAGTCATTACAAATAATCCTCTGAAAACTGTTGTAAATTCTTTAAAATTGGTTTTCGTTAAAATGTTTGGCAAAACCGGTTTTTCAAATTTTTTGTTTAAACGGTTAATTGGTTAAACGTCCTATCCTTGAGTGATTGGTTGATTTTGTTAGTTGGTTGTTTTATCAAACAAAGAGTGGACAAATTGAAAATGACACCCAAATGCTTAAATTATTGTACGAGCACTTCACTAATCAAGGTATACTCAACCAATGGGGCCATTTGTGTTTTAAATAATAATTTGAGTAAAATTGAACCCAGTCAAATGAATTTTTCATCTAATCTTTTTCAGTAACATGACGCCCATAATAGACACGGTAGGAGGGGGGGACCAAGTTTGGTTCTTCATGTTGAGTGCACAGGTGGAAATGGACTGTGCTGCAGCTCTGTGTGGCGCTGTCCAAGCTCAACAGGTAGGAATGATTGAATAGCCCTAGCTTTAGCCCTTAGTCTCTGGCCTTAGCCCCTAGCCCTAGCCAGGTGAACATTTAATGTGCTACAGCTCTGTGTGGCGCTTTCCAAGCTTAACAGATAGGAATGATTGAATAGCCCTATAGCTTTAGCCCCTAGCCCCTTAGCCCCTAGCCCTAGCCAGGTGGAAATGCATAGTTCCGAGATTGCCCAATTAACCCCGCCCCCTTGGATATTGTTGCTATTCCTTACACGCTATCATCAAAATACACACTGCACAAACCAATGGGACTTTCAACGGAAAGCACAGATTCATTGGAGAAATCTCAAAGGTATTCATGTTTCAGGGTCGACAGTTACTGTAGCACGCACTTAGTAAAAGGCCAGTGATACAGAGATGTCATATATTCATAACAATTCGCTTTCTTACCTTTGAACAGCGAATCACCCGGCCTTGAAACCAAAAATTGTTGGTTTGTGAGGCAATGCACTTTGACCTATGTGGGCGCTGTCTGCTAGCTCTGTTGTGATTGGTCAGCGGGTTTGGTTGATTGACAGGTCGGATATATGCAATGACTGTGCTACAGCTCTGTGTGGCGCTGTCTAAGCTCAGTAGGTAGGAATAATGGAATGTAACATCCGTCAGTAGTGTGTTTCACCGCCGACTGCGCCAGCCTCTGTAAGAGCCAATGAGGCAGAGTGCGCCACTCTGTCTGAAGTGCCTCCCAGAGCTCCTGCACTTCTAGGACTGTTTGAGAGACATGCAGATGCAGTGGTCAGCTTATCCCACGCAGGTTCAATCAAGTCGATAACCCAACAAAATTGGTTTTCTGAGAGCTCTTAAAGGCCCAGTGGATCGTTTGCAATGACCCCAAAAAGTAATCGACGAGTTTACAGAGTGCATGACGCAAGCCACATATAGTACCCGATCAACTGAGAACGAATATTTGAAACGCCCCACCAAGGCCAGGAAAATGCATATGGATTTTTATGTTTTTTTTAAACGTAGTACATTTGACAAAGCTGAAATTTCTTCGGATGAGTTTGTTTATGTCTTTCTAATGATTTATAATGGTTTTATTCGCAGAATCGCTCAAAAACAGATCATCTGCAGGGCCTTTAACTGAAGAATTCTTCCAATAATAGAAAATGTCACATTTTATTACTGTGGGGAATCACTTTGTTCAAACGGGTCCACCACTTGAACCTGGATAAAATCACTGAAGCAGAACAGGGGCCAATTTCATAGAGCTGATTAAGCGTGAAAAATTGCTTATTCATGAAAAACCATGCTTGATAAAATGAGGTTACCGCCAAAAATTTCATGTGATTGTCATGGTAATGAAACAGTCCACTAACACTGGTCATAAACTATTTCTATCACATGAGGATTTCACTGGTAAAGTTCTATACTAAGCAAGTGTTTTTTGTACTGGTCCCAGTCCTGAAAGTGATTCCAGAGTGACTGGTCGATCAGTGCCTTGTTACCCACAAGTTCACTGTATTTAACAAACTTCTGTTCTGATCAAGAATCAATATTTTAAGAAATTTTACCACATCAACAGGCAGTAAAGGACTTCGATGTCGATTCGTACATTGCTAGTTTAATAATGATGGAGACAGCAATCAGAAAAATGCGAACATCCCTTCTTCGAATGAATGGTGAGTTCATAGTCGTTACATCTATGGTCATTACATCTTAAAAGTTTACCAAGACGACGAAAAACTATACTGCATGATGCAAATTGAAACATCTTTTGTGTCTTTTTGTTTCTCAGAACGATGTCGACCATGGGTGTTCTATAACGTTCTGCGACCCTTTCTTTCTGGGTAAGAAACAACCAAACACGATCATATTATGTTGTAGATGATACTTTTAAAATGAAAGACAGATTGTGAATTATGTAAACTCCCAGGAAATGAATTTTTTCAAGTGCTGGACTCAAATTTTGAGGAGTAATAATAATAATAATAATAATAATAATAATCACAAGCATTTGTAAAGCGCCATCTATCTATGTAGACATATTCCGAGGCGGCTGTTGCCATTATTACCGCTGCCATCAGGAAATCACCAGAACCATTTCGCTTCAACAAGGTGGCAACCCGGCCAAGGCGCACAACCCTATCAGCAGTTAGATTGTGGCATTCCCCATAACAGCTTCCCATATATCGCTTGGGTTGACGAGGCAACTGGGATTAAGTGCCTTGCCCAGGGACACAGACACGTTGGTCGAAGTGGGGCTGGAACCCCCAACCTCTAATTGGGAGTCCCGCTTCATACCCACTAGACCACACGCGCTCCCACTAAAAACATGGTAAACATCTATTAATTGCTATACATGTATATATCAACTGTGCCTTATAGCTCAGCTGGTAGAGTATCTGTCTAGTGAGTCAGAAGACCTGCGATGGACTGACATCCCATCCAGGAGGAGTATGTAGCATTGCTCCTAGTCACTCCATGCCATGGAAACTGAGGATGAGTACCGGCCGTATGAGCCAATATTGGCTAGTAAACGACTTATGTCAACAATAACTGACCATTCATTTCAATGTTTGTGTTCTAAACTACAGGTGGAACAGTCCTGCATTCAAAGCCAAAGGCTGGAAGGGGCTCATCTATGAAGGAGCTAGTCCAGAACCACTTTCTGTAAGTATCATATGTTTATGAAACCTATGCTATATTTGGCTCAGTGAAGAGCCAAATAAATGATTGATTTTTATTGGTTTTATTTATTTATTCACCACATCCAACAGCGGAAGGACCGCCAATTACAGGAATGGGATCAATTAACATAGATACTCGAATAACTATCAACTTCTAAGTTGAATTAGAAACGGCCAGAGACACCGGGGAATCCCTCCCCTTGCTCTTCACGAAAGAATGCTCTAGGATCTTTTAAAGTGCGTTACCAAAACCTAACACACTGGACCAATGACTTTACATCCATTCCGAAGGACGGAACAAGTGTGATTAAGTGCCTTGCTCAAGAGCACAGGTGCCACAAACCGTCACGGCCCGGAATCGAACCCACATTCTAGTACTGTCACAGGAACTTGAGTTGGACGCACTAGACCGCTCGGCCATAACACCCTACTGAGCCACTAAGTGAAACAACTGTAAGCATTTCTGTTTGTTTGCCTCCTGGTACGTGTAGTGTGGTGGGGGCAGTGCAGCCCAGAGTGCCACTTTACCATGCATTGATGCAGCGCTGGGAATCAGACACCACAAAGATGAAGGTTGCTATTAAACATATATCATTCATCAGTACAGAAACAAATCATATGGGCCTCGTCGGGATTTGAACCCAAGACCTTTGACTCGCAAGGAAGGAGCTCTACAAGCTGAACTATAAACATAGTGGTATACTCCCTCAGTTGTGCATCCATTCAACACCGAGAGAAAAATTGGGTTCGTAGGGAAATTCTGAGGGAATATACCACTGTGCCTCGTAGCTGGTAGAGCATCTTATTAAGGAGTCGGAGGTCTCGGGTTCAAATCCTGATGAGGCCCGTATGATTTTCTTTTAGCCCATGTTAGACTGTTTCATTTTAATGGTGAATAGGCACTGTATCAAATATCGTGTTCATTATTCATAGGGAAAATCCGGGGAGTATACCAACTGTGCCTTATAACTCATCTGGTGGAGCATCTGACGAGTGAGTTAGAGGTCTCGGGTTCGAATCCCGATAAGGCCCTTACAATTTTTCTCTCAGCCCAAGTTTGGTTGTTTCATTTCAATGGTGATCAGGCACCATACCAGTTCATTATTCATGACTGACGTTAGTCGCCAGAACATGTGTACTAATGACATAGTCAATTTCTTTTCTGACAGTTTTTACCAAATTGGTAATAAGCATTTTTGTGGTTAATTTTTCCTCATTGTCAGCACTTACGTTATTTAATGGCGATACTTTGTTTACCTGCCCTAATACTGTACTTCTCAAAGTTATACTGAGACAAACATTTTGCACTGGAGTTTGTCCTGGTTAAATTGACCCGGGGTAGATTTTACAAAAGTTAAGATAAGTTCAATGCAACCTAATTCCCATACCAACATCCCACGATAAGAAGAGTTATCCTTCCTAAGACACGTCTAAATGCTTTGTGAAATTGGCCCCTGGTCATGTATTTAAATCAAGTAACAGGTCTCGCCAGTTAGTACAAATTATTAACTAGCCACTGAGACCTGAGATCGATTTCACAAAAGTTAAGACGAGTTTAATGCATCCTAATTTCCATACCAACTCCCCAAGATAATAGTGACCCTTCCTAACTAAGATGCATCTAAGCGCTTTGTGAAATCGGCCCCTGGTCAGGTTTCCTGGGCAGAGGTTGGCAGTCAAATTAACCATTTTTCTTGGCTGTTGGCAATATAGCAGTGTAATACATGTAGCAGTGCAGTGAAGGCGACATACCATGTTGGGGTGATAAGATTCTCTTTAAGCAAACTTAAATCTTTGATCCTGATTGGTGGATACATGGCAACAAACCATGGTGCATGTAGCTGTATACTCCTTCCTCTGCACATTGTGTTTGATAAATTTGATAAATTTGTTGTACATGTAGATTGATCTTTTGGTGTAATGATTGATTATTGCAGCCAGTCAGTGTGCTACTTTCCGACAGCACATGTTACCTCTACATCGCCAGTTCATCGCAGCACTAGCTCAAGGTCCATCCATCAGAGATTTTGGTGAGTTCTGGCCATTTTTATGCCACATTCAGAGCAAGTGCTGGCTAATAGACCTTTATCACGGTGCGTCCATCTTTGTCTTGTTCCCCATAGTACGTGTCGGGCATGATCAGTGCCTGTCTGCACATAGCGCGTGCAATCTTCCGTTGTTGTTTTGAGAGAATCACTGTCCGCGCTGCACGTTGTCTTGATCGTGCTGCGCGCATGTCGTTGTGATGCACACAGTGAACATCTTTAACACGGGGCCAAACTATTTTTTTCTGCAAGCCTCGTTTTGGTTACATTCATTTTAATAGGGGAAAATGGAAGATGGCCGTACCATGATAAATGTCTTTTCAGTGTCTCGTCACTTGCTAGCAGCTTCTAACGGGGGCCAATTTTACTACAATGAAATTCTGCAATCATTGCAATAACAATCATTAACAATGGTGTACGAGTATCAAGCATCACTCAGTAATAGTGTTGTCACAATGAAGGGATTATAGCCCTTTTTATTATATATCCACAAACATGATACCATTAATTTTCATTCATAAATACCTTAGACAGTTTACGCATCCCTATTGGCTGAGAGCACGTCACATGGGCAGTCTTAAACTAGCGATAATGACCAGTGATAATGCCCGGCCGGCTGGCCCGCGTTTGTGCCCTAGTCAGCGTGTATACAGAACACGCACATGCACAAAAAAACTGCACGCGCCCGAAAGCAAATTGTGCACTCCCGGTCGTGTGCGTACGGGCGCAACACGCCTGCATTACTCGCAACGCGCGTGATCAAACAAAAACAACTTCACGCACAGCTAGCAGTTGTACGAATGCGGTGTTGACACTGTAGGAAAGTGAATGCAAAACATGGCAAAACGACGAGCTAATTTTGTTGAGTTTTGCCGGCTCGGGCATTATCAGTGCCCAGGACCCCTAGCTGGTTTTAAACGTATGTTTAAGATTGGCCAAACCTACTTTTAATCCCTAAATAACAGCAACTTCTGCATCCATACTTTTCTTGGCTCCTTTGATTGCTTAAAAATGCACTGATGTTTTGAATAATGTGGTCTCGCAATGTCAAACATAACTTGTGATGGTTGTTTCATTACAGCGACTTTCTGCAAGAATTCCCCGGCACTTCAAGCCTACAATGCTTGTCTACAGGCTGTATCAGATTACAGATCGGCACACATCACCATTGTAACACAGTAAGGAACAACAAATTCTCATTTTCATTTTCATTTTGTACTAGAAAATTGTTGTATTAAAGACTGAGAAAACCTAAGCTTGGTTTAAAACATGTCTGGCTGGAAGAAGAACAATAACTCTTCATAGCTTCAAGTCCTAAGGGCATTTTGAAATAGTTTTGAAATTAGCTTGAACAAATTTACTGCTGCGACTACTTCCATTGACACAACTTGTCAAAATGCCTGACGCGGCTGGACTCAACTCGGGCCTCGAGGACTCGACTTAACTTGGGACTTGTGACTTGACTTGAGACTCGAAGGCAGTCTGACTTGACTTGAGACTCGAAGGCAGTTTGACTTGACTTGAGACTCGAAGGCAGTTTCACTTGACTTGGGGCTCAAATTTCAGATGTTTTCATTTTTCGATCACTGGCAAATGTCAAAGTATTTGTCTCCATGTGATGTCACATTTGGTTTGTTTGAATTGCAGATACATCATTGCTATGTCTCATCGAACTGACAAGGACCATAAGCATTCTAAGCAAGCAGCTTTAGGCACTGGGGGGACAGGTAAAGTATGCAGATTGTTCAACTTGCAGTCACTTGGTGACTAAAGTTACTACATTACAGTGTTCTCCACTACCGGTTTTGTCCGAGCGCGCCGTCCGGACAAAATCATCAGAGGTACCGGACAAATATAATCAATTTTCACCTCTAAAACGCTTCGAAAATACAGCCAAGTCATTTCAAAATTAGGTGTAAAGTCACCAAACATGATTCGCTAGCCACTGGTGTCATTATCGTTCACACTGCATTATTATTACCCCTGATCATAGGGCTCCATTATCATCACCTGATCATCACATGACCGGTGTTATGCGCACGCATCATGTTTTATATAAATTTGATTTAGGAATGAGGTCGCATGTCAAATCGTCTTTGAATTATGTGACCTTTGGCATCATTACCAAACCAAATTTATGCAAAACAAGATGCGCGAGCATAACGACGACCAATTTTCAACGAAGAGCACATCGTCTATACCATCTCAGCTCTCTGGGGAGTATACAGCCCTGGCTGCCTATTAGGCTCAATGGCTAATCAAACACATCAACCTTCGCTACCCTCTCAGGTACCCATTTTGCTCCTGGGTGGAGAGAAGCAATATATAGCAAAGTACCTTGCTCAAGGGTACACGCACCATGGAAGGGCCGGACCAGGATTCGAACCCACAACCTTTGGAACTAACCAAGCTTTTGAATATGACCCACTAGACCACTCTGCCAAGCCACTCGCCATATTTTTAGTACATCTGTTTTGACATGGTGGAATATTTCTTTAAAAAAAATCTAAGATAAACCCAATAAACCTTTTGTCAGTTGGTCAATTTATGTTAAGAGCCATCACAGCTGCAAAACACCTCATACTTTGGTTCTCCTTTTTCTGCGGTAAATTTTAAAAGTTGGAAGTAATAGTACGACAGTCATTTTAAAGCAAGCACACTAGTTATGGGGTGTCTTGAGATAAAAGCGAAGGGAGCTGCGTAGCACTGTTAAACTGTTAAACAATAGTGCAAAGTGCAAAGTGCAAATAAAATATTACTAGTGCTCATTACTATTTAGTTATGATGTGCTTTTCCTTGACCAATCTCCAGCACTTTTCATTTTCGATCAGTTTCTAAACAATTAAGACTTTACATTTCCTGTTTTATGTTTATGATTGGTACAGGTTTTATGCAATTTCTGAAAGGTCTACGGAGGTCGGTAACACAGTCATTCTACCGATTAGATGAGGGAACTGAAATTAACTGATGGAAACCTGGAAACCTGAAATAGTCTCTTGTTACATGATACATCATGCCACAGGATACAGCAGTTTGTAAAGTCAAGAAAGATATAACCATAATCAATTTTAATCAAAATCATAAGAAATTCCGTTCCAAATGAACTTTTCCAAGTGTTAATGGTGGTTACGTTGCTGCCCCATCCCTTATAGGTGAGGATTTAGTTATGATTTGGTCGGTTTTCAACAAGGTGGGAGTTTTGTCACATAAAAATATTTAGTGCGCTGGGGACCCAAATTGATTTCATAAAATCTAACTAAAAACAAGAAAAATTACGCAGTCAAGTTTCCTTTGCTTGGGGTATGTTTAAAAATGCAGAAATGAGCAGTGATTCCTACTATCTTATTGATTATTCCTCTTTAGAAGGGGGAATGTATACTTTTCCAAGCTTGAAACCAGTATATTGGGTCTGCTAAAAGCAGAAATTGCAATATCACATACCATTTTGAACTGTAAGCAAAAACAAGAAATGTTTCTGTATCTATTTTTGGTACAAAATGTGTCATCCAGGCCTGGTCTTGGGTGACGTCACGCATGCGCTTCACAGAAAATAGGCACTGAAAGAGTTAAGAATGTAACATATCATACCACAAACACAAAAACTGCCAATGTAAAATTTGTTCTGGTACTGAAACCAAGGATTCCTCAAAAGTGCCCATGACACTGTAGCTCATAAGCTTGAGGAAACATGTGAAGAGAAGATGATGAAATGCTCAGTTTTAGAGGTGGGAGAAAAACTCTACAATTCTGTATAGGGGGGAAACCTACAGAATCAAGCAGGGACTGAGAACCCAATCCACATACTGACTCAGATGGAAGGCCATCACAGAGGTGAAAGGCCACAGAGGTGAAAGGCAAGGAACGTACTAGCTAATGTGCATCTCCCGATAGAAATCGGCAAATGCCTATTTTTTTTTTAAAATGCGTGCTTTTACTGCTACTCACTCTATTTTATATTCCTTAGTTGTCTATCATATCTCCAGTAGTCAATAATGAAGAAGGAACCACAAAATTGTGCTCATGACCATACTTTTGTAACTTGTGTGAGTTTGTGGTATGGTAAACAGTGCTATTCATATATTGCTTATTTTACCATTGTATCAATGTGCAGCTGGAATAAGAGTAAAAATGAAATTTTATAGTATTTTTTGGATACTATGCATATTCAGAAATCGATTTAGCTTGCGTCGGGGAGACTGAATGTTAATGAGAGTTTGTTTTGACCTTACCCGACGTCATTATTAACACTATACTCTGTGCTTTCCCAAGACACCATGGCCTCCTGCAAACAAGGCAGACTAGATAGACTGAGTATACAGTGTTAATAATTACGTCGGGTAAGGGCAAAACAAACCCTTATTAACATAGTACTATGTATATATTGTAAACTAAACTGGAATTATGCATAGCACTAATCATTTAAAGGACTACTTGAGTACTTTTATAAGTTTTTAAATCGAAGTACTTTTTCTTGAATTGAAAGTACTTGTACCTGTTTGTGAGAAGCAAACGGTATTCATTGGACAATACTTTCTAATTTTGTACTGGGTCCATGGAGTATTTGCACTCACTAGCAGATACTTATAGAGGTAGGGTAAGGTGACATTTGGGGGTGGTGGGTATTGAGGGATCTAGAGACTTTACCAGTCTTAAATTATTGTTCTTGGTGGGGGGAAATGGAGTTTGAAACTTAGTACGTGTTGTGATGAAATTCCAGTTTAAATTTCAATTATTTTTTTCTTTTTTTTACTTTTCACTGTGAAAAGTAACATGGCATAAGGAAACACTCTCATTTGGCAAAGCAGGTTTTTTAAAAGTTAAAAGGCTGCTTCCCTTTACTGAAACTGAAAAGAAAAACACTTGCAATGTAAGTAACAATCTTTCAAATAATGGAAAAGCTGAATTTGAATTAACTGATCTAAATACTTGGACTTGAGAGGTGCAGTCAGTGAGCTATGAGGCACAGTGGTATACTCGTTAAGGTTTTCCCCAAAACCTCTGACACACCGGGCAGATGCTCTACCAGCTAAGCTATGAGACACAGTGGTATATCCCTTACGTTTTCCCCAAGACCTCTGACACACCGGCAGATGCTCTACCAGCTGAGCTATGAGGCATAGTGGTATACTCCCTCAGGTTTTCCCCAAGACCTCTGACACACCGGCAGATGCTCTATCAGCTGAACTATGAGACACAGTAGTATACTCCCTCAGGTTTTTCCCAAGACCTCTGACACACCAGGCAGATGCTCTACCAGCTGAGCTATGAGACACAGTGGCATATCCTAGACTGGTTCCCGTCCACATATTCCACACAGGAGAATATAAGGACAGGTAAAGGGCGCTTCATATTGATCTGTAATTGGTCGTCTTTGCGCGTGCGCATTGTGTTTTTTATATTTAAAAATTGGCCAAGTCCTTTGCTTTAGGCAATGTACTTTATTTACATAATTAGATATGTTCGACACGCACGGCCAAGTTACAAATGTCAATTCAAAATCTGCGCACTTACTAAAAATATAAAAATAATAATAACCACGTGACAGGCAGAATTCTGCCCGTCATGGCTGCCCTTTACCGATCCCTATATTTTCGCAATAAGCGAACCAATCTATAGGGATCGGGAACCAATCTATGGTATATCCCTTACGTTTCCCCCAAGACCTCTGACACACCGGCAGATGCTCTATCAGCTGAGCTATGAGGCATAGTGGTATACTCCCTCAGGTTTTTCCCCAAGACCTCTGACACACGGTGACACCGGCAAATGCTCTACCAACTGAGCTATGAGGCACAGTGGTATACTCCCTCAGGTTTTCCCAAAGACCTCTGACAAACCATGCAGATGCTCTACCAGCTGAGCTATGCAGTGGTTATTGTCAGGTACCTCATTTATCAGTATTGACGTTTACAGTACCAGGGGGAAAGTACCCGATTACGAGAATCAAATTTAGTTCACTTAAAAAAATCAAATATGGAAAATTAATAATACAAAATAAAAAAATAGAAATAGGCCTACCGGTACTGGGTATCGGTTTACTCTTTTATTTTTTTATTGTGATGTTGCTTTTGTAATTAAAAGCCAGTGGATTATCATTGAAAAAATGAAATAAAAATTGTCATACTTGGTGTTGATTTTAAGAAATATTTGGAAAAAATGACAGTCTATTGGTTTGGGGGTGCGGAATAAAAACAATCTGTAAAACTCCGCCCATGTTTTGGTGTGCGGTTTGGTTGCGCCATGGCTATCGCGTGGTGGCGCTGTGCTTGCGGCGGACAAAAACCTAAAAATGAGCTAGCTTGACAGCTCGTTTTGCTGCGAGATCGTAGATTTCATGAACATTTTTTAGTCCCTTTCGAGAGGATTGTGAGTCGTAACGGCTGGAACCGGAGTGCAGTGCTAATTAGTGATTCTTTATGGACAGAAAGGGACAGCTGTCATCCTAAATTTTGCAGGGATTTGGGGAATTTATTTGCCCAGGTATCGGCCAACAACGCCAACTGCTGCCGCGCCGTTGACCGTACCGTGCTGTGCGTGTAGCTAGCCAGGTAGCTGCGCCTGACTGCCGTCTGCCATTTTACTGGACTGGGCTTAGATAGCCATGACAGTGGGACACGTAAAACTAAACTAATATAATACATTGGTAATAATGCAATAACCAGCAGCATCTTTGCAGTGATTTTTTCTTTGTGAAGATGTGCAATGTCTTATGACTTGAATTTTGCTGGAAGGAAGTTAAATTTCGAGAAAGATCTGCCAAGTTAAACTTTCATCAAATTTGCCGTGTTGATTTGGTACATTACATCATCTTTAGATAACGATGCATAAATCCGACCTGAATTTAGATCGTGTCATAGAGCAGCTACTGCAAACTACAGGAAAGCAGGTACAGTATGAATCTATAAAATGTTACTAAAAAAATGAACAATTGATGATAAACGTTTTATTAAATTTAATACAGACGGTTATTTGCATGATTGAGCCAATCCAGTTAGATTAAAACGGCCATTTTGTGTGGACTTTATGTACCGGTGTTGACCTGTAAGTCTCCAACTTGGGCCAAGACTAGCTAATGAAATAACCACATGATAAAGTTTAAGGGCTAAGGTAACATTAGCTAGGCCAAGACGAGTAAAATCGTAAAAACATAAGGGTTTCCACAAAACTTCGTTAAAAGCTCATTGTATCTTCTGCAGTGACCCAAAATTTTACTTCATGAGTTGACAAGAAAAACCTTTCTCAAAGTTTATTTCTTTTAATAAATTAAAAACCGAAGGTACATGTAGTTTAACAAGTGTGTGTATACCATTCACTTAAAAAAAAAAACATGCATGGATTTTTAAGTTTTCTGAAGCCTTACTGCATCTATGTAGCTGAATTGTCTGTGGGCTACATGTAAATTGCCAGCATTTTTCTTCAGATATGTTGTGCCCTTATTCCAGGAATCCATAGAAGTTACATCGGTAAGAGTTTGGAAGTTGATCTGAATTGTTTTCTTTAAAATGACTCATCTCGCATTGGAATGTGCAGATTTGATTGGGAAAAAAACAAAATTGGGAAGTGGGAAAAATTTAAGATTTCGTGAGGAAACACATTTTTCATCCTGTCTCATATGTTTTGCATACAAGGTCTGAAGCCATGATCAACTTCTCAATTCTTTCCTTGCAAATTATTATATGTAGCCTACCCGGTATACGTGTACGTCACGTACATGTATCATCGTCATGACAGTATACATGTACATGTATGTAGGCCTACATGTACTATAACTTATAAGCTTTAATACACAAATCAAACTCAAATGAATACATGTAAATGACATCGACCATCAAAATTGCTGGAATGTTTTTAATGTTATATTGTGCATGTACATGTACACGTGTATTTCAAATGTCTATTACATGTACTTACATGTACATGATGTAGACAGAACGTAGCGAACAAAATATGCTTGCATTCATTATTCATGAGATTTCTGCACATAGGGGATAATTTAATTACCTGGTTATAGCACAGTAGGTTTGGTGTTTTTTGTATGCATTAAAAGATTTGCAAAATGAAACATTTCACAAATGCCTGTAATGGGCGTGGGCGGACATCCGAAAAACTGATATGCAAAATTAATGTCTTGTCAAAATTATGCCCTGAAATTAAAAATACTACATGTACGCATGCAGCATTCACTGTGCAGTACTGTGCTAATAATGCCCACATTTGTTACAAACATTGGTATAAATACCACACGTACCTTCGCCACTAATTCTTCCTAATATGACATGATAATGCCCCAAAAAGTGTAAATTTGGTTTGGAAGTTTGATTTCAGCAATGAGAAAATATCAAGTTTTGCTTTTAAAACACTTAGGATTTTTATGTCATGCTCCATAGACTTAGTACATGGAGTCCCAACTGGTGAATGTGTATGGTAGTTTTTACCTGTACACAAAGGTAAATTACCATGCACATGTACAATATGTAAATTTGACAGGGTTTGTGCATCACAGGATATTAATCATCGTTATGAAAGCAATCCAGGGCAGCAATATATGTCATGAAGCGGACAGTTCTCAATCCTTGATTTATCTCAAGTACTCATTAACAGCCGCTTTGCTTCTCAGTAAATGGCATTTGTGTGCACTGCTACCGCACATGTACATGTATAGTGCTAGAACAATGCACATGACAATCAGTGGTTTGTGAGGAATTTTAATTAATATTAACTGCAGGAGTGAGATTTGTCTATTTGGAAACACATCAGGACATGACTAATCAGGACATAAATTTGTTAGTACACACGTGTCATGTGATACACTACTAGCCTCTGTGGCGTGATATACATGTACGAAGGCTATTTTATATGAAATATCATGCATAATATGTGCACTCATAATACAGAGTAACCAAGGAGATTTGTTGGTTTATTGGTGCTTTAGTTTCCCAATAACCAACACATTTTCTATGACACATTGATCCTCAAAGTGGCCCAAAACCATTGTGGCCAAAATGGTAATGAATTACGGTAGCCTAAATTTGTTTGTTTCTGAGCTCACAAAAAAGCTTGCGAATACTCCTCATGGTAATACGTGCAGACACCAGTGATTTGTTTCACAAACATCTTAAGAGGCATCGTAGGAGTTCCAAAGTCCCTTTGAAGGACATAAGCATATAGACTGCCATCTCGCAGACATTCTCCATTAAGTCCTCTTTTGTGAAACAAATTTCAGTTCTTTGCCAAGGACAACCTGGTTTTATTTTTCTAATATGTCGTCCCTTTTGACAGTGCACGTATATGTACAGTACCATTGAATAGAGAACGTCAATTGAAGGCAGTGAGGATGCCATTATAATTAGCTGCATTCTAATTGGATTTAGTTTAGTTACTAAAATGTTTCTGTGACTGATGGAATCTTGTGTGTCTGTATTTGGATTAATTTAACTGGTGGAAAGTCAAGTCACTGTATGCAGATTTTTAGTAGACATTTGCAACATGCCCCTCTAGAAAATTGCAAGGTCACCCAGTCAGTACAGTGATGTACATGATCCTGATGTTAATTTTACATACGTGTACATGTACAATGACTGTTCGCATTGAACTTTTCAGTAATTGTAAAACTAACAATGTAAGTTTTCAGTGCAGGTCATTGTACAATGTGCGAAGAATGACATTTTTGCATACAACTCTCCTGTGCATTCCTATGGTGAAATACATGCAAAAACATTCCCCCAGTTATCAGACAAAATGAAGGCACATGTACGTACTTCCAGGCATTGTTGCAATTGCCGTTCTCTGTTAAGCTTGTATCCGTACTTCCAGGCATTGTTGCAATTGCCGTTCTCTGTTAAGCTTGTATCCGCTGTTCTTGTTCTTTGCATAATAATAATAATAACTAGAGGTATGACGTTTGTTGTTACAAACGCCAGGTGATCGGGTTAAATGAACATTTTGTGATGAATTTCAGACGTTGTTATCACCTGTGGAATGGCAAAAATGGAAGTTCAGCAGCCGTATTCACGAAACTTTACGCAATTGCGCAAGTCCACTTACGCCATTACTTAATTGCGCAATAACTTATGGCGTAAGTGGACTTGCGCAATTGCGTAAAGTTTCGTGAAATCGGCTGCTGTATACACTAATCCGGTAACTAATATCTCCTCCCTGCATATCCGCCATAGCTGGGGGTTGATAGCTTGCACCGTTTTGAGATATGAATTGTTGAAATAATAACCTTTGAAATCTTGTAATGTGACACCTGTGACGACATCATGACGTCACAATTTTGTGCACAAATTGTTGAACAATATGTTGAACATCAAGTTCTTAAATGTGGCGAAGGAATCATACCAATATCTGTTGTAGTTTTCAAGATACAGCATTTTTAAAAATCTCAGCTCCAAATTTGCGTGATTTGACACCACATTACGTAACCACCGTCCATGTAATGACGTCACCAATGGTATAGTCAAAAGGTCCACATGTGTGGAAACATTTCGTTCCGTAGAAATATGGTCAAATTCACTACCACTTTGAATCTATTTGCATTCAAAATGCTAAAAAATTGCACATTCTCGAACAACTTCCGGTTTGGACCGGAAGTAGGCGTCACACAGGGGTCATGACATCGTATGATTTGTTCAGTTCATTTAGACTTATCATGTTGTGAAAGAAATGTTCAAGTATCTATTACGGTTCTTGAGATATGAATTTTGAAAATAATAACCTATGAATTTTTGTAATTTGACACCTGATGACGTCATTATTACGTCACACTTGATGCCATCATGATACTATACATGCTGGTGAAAGTCTGCCGTAGGGCCTATGTCTGTATCTAATTTACTAACGATTCAGCTTGGTTTGATGGGCATTGTTACTGGTAAGTGTAAAAACTGAGATTTCCGTTTTCGTTGAACTTTGACCTCCAATTGACCCCAGAAGGAAGGGTCAGATGAAAATGCCCACACAAAGAAAGTTGTAGCACAGAATGTCATCTATAAACCTGCCAAATACGAAGATCCTGGGTCACGTGGTTTTCGAGATGGAAGCATTTTAAAATATGCATATTTTGGTTTTTTGGGAGGTGTAATTTGATACTTGATGACGTCACGATGACGTCACGCTTGATGCATCATAATATTAAACACGCTGGTGAAAGTCTGCTATAGGACCTATGCCTGTACTTAGTTTCTTAAAGATTCAGCTTGGTTTGATGGGCATTGTTGCTCAATAAGTGCAAAAATTGAGATTTTCGTTTTCGTTGAACTTTGACCTCAGATTGACCCCAGAAGGAAGGGTCAGATGAAAATGCCCACACGAAGAAAATTGTAGGCCATGATCTGATATATAAGCCTGTCAAATACGAAGATCATGGGTCACGTGGTTTTCCAGACGGAAGCATTTTAAAACATGCATATTTTGGTCATTTTTGGTTTGTAATTTGATACCTAATGACGTCACAATGACGTCACACTTGTATGCACATCTTCACATTGGGGTTGATGTTCCTACCAAGTTTTAAGTTGATAGCTTGAACCGTTTTGAAGAAAAGCTCTGGAAACGTTTGAGTGGAAAAAGAAAAAAAAAAAAAAAACTAGAGGTATGACGTTTGTTGTTACAAACGCCAGGTGATCGGGCTAAATGAACATTTTTTGATGAATTTCAGACGTTGTTATCACCTGTGGAATGGCAAAAATGGAAGTTCAGCAGCCGATTTCACGAAACTTTACGCAATTGCGCAAGTCCACTTACGCCATTACTTGCGCAATAACTTATGGCGTAAGTGGACTTGCGCAATTGCGTAAAGTTTCGTGAAATCGGCTGCTGTATACACTAATCCGGTAACTAATATCTCCTCCCTGCATATCCGCCATAGCTGGGGGGTTGATAGCTTGCACCGTTTTGAGATATGAATTGTTGAAATAATAACCTTTGAAATCTTGTAATGTGACACCTGTGACGACATCATGACGTCACAATTTTGTGCACAAATTGTTGAACAATATGTTGAACATCAAGTTCTTAAATGTGGCGAAGGAATCATACCAATATCTGTTGTAGTTTTCAAGATACAGCATTTTAAAACAATTCAGCTCCAAATTTGCGTAATTTGACACCACATTACGTAACCACCGTCCATGTAATGACGTCACCAATGGTATAGTCAAAAGGTCCACATGTGTGGAAACATTTCGTTCCGTAGAAATATGGTCAAATTCACTACCACTTTGAATATATTTGCATTCAAAATGCTAAAAAATTGCACATTTTCGAACAACTTCCGGTTTGGACCGGAAGTAGGCGTCACACAGGGGTCATGACATCGTATGATTTGTTCAGTTCATTTAGACTTATCATGTTGTGAAAGAATTGTTCAAGTATCTATTACGGTTCTTGAGATATGAATTTTGAAAATAATAACCTTTGAATTTTTGTAATTTGACACCTGATGACGTCATGATTACGTCACACTTGATGCCATCATGATACTATACATGCTGGTGAAAGTCTGTCATAGGGCCTATGTCTGTATCTAATTTACTAACGATTCAGCTTGGTTTAATGGGCATTGTTACTGGTAAGTGTAAAAACTGAGATTTCCGTTTTCGTTGAACTTTGACCTCCAATTGACCCCAGAAGGAAGGGTCAGATGACAATGCCCACACAAAGAAAGTTGTAGAACAGAATGTCATCTATAAACCTGCCAAATACGAAGATCCTGGGTCACGTGGTTTTCGAGACGGAAGCATTTTAAAATATGCATATTTTGTTTTTTTTTGGAGGTGTAATTTGATACTTGATGACGTCACGATGACGTCACGCTTGATGCCATCATAATATTAAACACGCTGGTGAAAGTCTGCTATAGGACCTATGCCTGTACTTAGTTTCTTAAAGATTCAGCTTGGTTTGATGGGTATTGTTGCTCAATAAGTGCAAAAATTGAGATTTTCGTTTTCGTTGAACTTTGACCTCAGATTGACCCCAGAAGGAAGGGTCAGATGAAAATGCCCACACGAAGAAAATTGTAGGCCATGATCTGATATATAAGCCTGTCAAATACGAAGATCATGGGTCACGTGGTTTTCCAGACGGAAGCATTTTAAAACATGCATATTTTGGTAATTTTTGGGTTGTAATTTGATACCCGATGACGTCACAGTGACGTCACACTTGTATGCACACCTTCACATTGGGGTTGATGTTCCTACCAAGTTTCAAATTGATAGCTTGAACCGTTTTGAAGAAAAGCTCTGGAAACGTTTGAGTGGAAAAAGAAAAAAAAAAAAAAAAAAAGACAAAGAAATCGTACGAGAGTAATAGGTGATCGGGCTGTTGGCCCGATCACCTAAAAAGACAAAGAAATCGTACGAGAGTAATAGGTGATCGGGCTGTTGGCCCGATCACCTAATAATAATGTATGAGTTGCACTTGTTCAGCGCAATGTCTTTTGGGTACATACTACTTTATTAACCCCTTCGCAGCGGCTAACCATTTTCCAATTTATTCCCCTGGAGCGGGAGACTGCACTTGCAGTTTTTGGTTATACAGTACATGTACATGTCCCCGGGTGTTGGAGACTTGATAACCAGTTTTTATTTCAAGTTGTAAATCAATTTGATTTCCCAAGTCCAGTCACAATAGACTGCTGAAGTGAATACGTCATCTTTTGTTAGTTGCCTAGGCAATGGCTCTACACTAAAATTAACTGAACCGTGTGCTTTAGTACTTTTTCCAACGGCCACGATGTTTAGAGCCAATTACCATGGCAACCCATATGTCACACTTCGGCTGTCTATTCATTTTCTCAAGAGTCTAGTCACAGGTCTGGTCAAAAACTAAAAACTGACTTGAGCCCAAGCCAGCAAGTTGAGAGACCAGCTCTGCCCTGGTAGTACTGACCCATGGGCTAATTCTATATAACCGCCCCTAAAACACCGACACTTAAAACTGCATGCAGTTCCCTGTTGCAAGGGGGTTAACAATCAGTGTTCGACATTGGGGAATTTGATGACCGTTTGCAGTGGACTATGGGTACGTTCAGACGGAGGCACAAGTTGGTACTTTTTAAATTGCGCTTGGGTTGTTTAGATAAGAATTCCTTAATCCAAAATACGCTTGCGTTCATACAGAAAAGTTACGCCGGCACCTCACGATAAAAGTGGCTCAAGTTATTCCTCTGAGGTTATGCAACGCCAAATTTCTGGGGGGACCTTCCGGTCACGCAAGCGCGCGTGCGGGAAAACGGCGGCGCGCCATATTATAATGCATGTTTGTGGGGGGAAGAGTGACGCAAACACACAGCATTTTGAAATCGAGTTAATTGGCAAAACTTAACATGGAGTTGTATTTTTATCAAAGAACAACGAGTGTTATGAAGTTTCAAGTGCTCACCTTTGCATCTTTCAAAGGGAAGAGGTAGTGCTTGCAGAAAATATTCTACATACCGGTGCGGTCCGGCAATGCTCAATCGGCAATTGTTTTATCGTGGATTGGCAACCACTTGTTATTTGATTAATATGCCGTATGTGAAACATTGCGGATCCGAATTCCTTTAGATATTTATTTTTTTGAAAATCTTTAAGTATAGAGTGCTTGAAATATTTATTAAAGCGAGGATTTCCCGACTTTCCCGACTTATCAGAATTACACGTGGATATTACGGTGATGGAGGGTCAGCGCGAATAGACTAGTACAGGAAATGGCAGGTCAGTTGCGTTCCAACAGAGATTTACGACTCGGCGCAGCAGGAGGTGATCGTTGTCCTTGGCGCAACTTGCGCTATTCCTCCACTTTTCGCGAGAATAAGTTACGCCACTTTGGTGGCGTAACTTATTCTTCCGCGGGTGGATTAGAGCGTTCCAACGAGGAATAACTTAGTATTTTCGGATTAACGATTAACTTACGCCTCGTCTGAACGTACCCTATGAATTTTGTTAAATTAAAAAACTAGTCTCTTTAAATCCTCCCGCCCTTTTAAGTCCAATATGGGTGTGACTCTTGTTTTGAAAATGAGACATTTTCAGAGCGGTTTGGTGCGACTGACTTTTTGCTTCTTGTAGGTTCAACTTCCTGAGAACCAAATCCGTCAGCTATGTCAGATGTCTCGTGAGAAGTTCCTTGAGGAACCGATGCTCTTAGAGCTTGAGGCTCCAGTCAACATTGTTGGGGACATCCATGGGCAGTTTGGAGATCTCATCAGACACTTTGAAGCTTTGGGATACCCACCAGAGAGCAACTACCTATTCCTGGGAGACTATGTGGACAGGTTGGTTCAGGAGGAGTTTTTATGAATAACCATATTGTTTACAGGGTACATTTACAGGCTGCATTTAAGATGGGCAAAACAAACCCTGATTAACATTCAGTCTCCCTGATGAAAGCTTAATCAATTTCTGATCATCTAAGATATTATAAGATGTTAACACTTTCATGTCTGATGGGACTCTGAAGTCCCAGCTGTTTTAGTGTTAACAAAACTTAACAATCCCCATAATGCAGCTACATGTAACAGCAGTTCACGGTACTGGCCAGAGCACGCAGTATCATGCATCTGCACATGCTCTCTACGTACCGGTATATCCACTTCACTAAACCTGTGATATGTCGCCAGAAAGAATTTGTTCACACGCTACATGTAGTCTAACGGCGCATGCGCAGTAGCGTACTCCCTGCTGTTGCCAGCTGACCAATCAGCGCGTAGCATTCTGATCACGTCATCACTGCTCTTCAGCCTTATATTTACATCGATAGCGTCACCCACGCCATTCTTGCGTTTTGCTCTGATGAGTGCAAGTCGAAATGCTTTAGCATGTCTTTGTCATGACTTTTAAAATATCTATTTTCCAAATCCCCATATTATTATAGTTTTAATGAACTACGGTAAAAAAACAATGTACTGTACATAATTCATACTGCATTTTCATGCGACCCTAGCAGATCGAAAGCTCATGACAGAACTAAATTGGCTGTCCTTAGTTATTCTGTCTGACTTTTTTTGGTGCCTAATTCGCACTCTGTATGTTCCATATGCCCTATATTTACAGCAAAAACAATATGCTACCCTATTGACTACAAATGATTTTGAATAATGTATTACAAATTATATTTGTTTGTATGTCAGGAAAAAATGCCCCAGTTTAATGCCATGACGACAAGAATGATTAAATTATGCATGCTGCTCTATATGAAATATTGACGTACCGTACACACTACTGCTCCCTAAATTTTCTTATAATTATTGCCTCAAGTACAGTGTACAGTACATGTACGTACACCTAAGGCCACATTGTTTAAATGTGTGTGCAAACAATATTTCCCTTTTTTTTTTACAAGGGCACCTGCGTGTGAAAACAAAAATAGGCCGGCCGCCCCTGACTGCTGTAGTATTATCGGTATTGCTTTTCTGTGTACGGTAGTATACATGTACCGGTAGTAGGTAGGGAACCAGTCCTACAATGTACATGTTATTATTATTATTATTATTGTTTATTTCTGGTACTGAAACCAAGGATTCCTCAATAATGGCCATTGCACTGTCGCTCGCGCGGCAAGCGTGAGGAAACCCATGATGAATTAGATATGGCCAGAGACACCGGGGAATCCCTCCCCTTCTCTTCATGAAGAAATGCTCTGGGATCTTTAAAGTGCATTACCTTACCTAACACACCGGACCAACGGCTTAACATCCCTTCCGAAGGATGGAGAAAGTGTGATTAAGTGCCTTTCTCAAGAGCACAAGTGCCACAACCTGTCGCGACCCGGAATCGAACCCACATTCTAGTACTGGCAGGAACTTGAGTTCGGCGCACTAGACCGCTCGGCCATAACACCCCACGTGTACGGTGGCTTCACTCACGTAATTTCTTGGAAGCGTGGATACAGTTTTGTTTTTTTCTTGGTACGTACCGGTAGATAGGTTTTTGAGCCGACTAACACAATCACGCATAGAGATAATGCTGTTTGTAACAGTTTTCCAATCCTGTAAATAATCTATCGTCAAAGTGTGGATTGCACTTGCTTATCTCAATATCTTTTCTTTCTTTTGTCTCAATTCCCTTTTGACTCCTTTCAAACTGATTCAACAGCATAGTGCACTTTTGCTATGATAACCCCAGGTTGCCTTGCATACAGCCTTCAATATGCAGCATTTCCCGTTCTTATTGAGATAGCAGGAAACAGTGAGGCAGCTGAAAGGCCAATGCTTATTTGTCATGTGTCATTTGTTTAGTTATTAATGAGATATCTCTGGGATTCTCTTCACAACTCTAAAGGCGTGTTTGGATTTGACTAAATTTGGTCAAACTCATCGAACCAAATTGGTACTTCTTAATTGTACACGAAGTACTACATGTACGTACATGTACTATGTGGTGCCCTGCCATCTTAGGGGGCAAGCACTTTGAAAAAAAAAAACACTTGAATTGCATTTTGTGCTTCTAAATGAATCATTAAATATCATTGAGTAATTTCTGTCTATTTAAAGGCTCATCAGATTTTCAAGATTAAGCACAGAGGTTGTCAGTGTGGGCGCAAAATGAAAGTGGATCAGTCAGGCGTGGCATTAACTCATATTAGTAATGATCTTAGCACATGTTTGCAAGCTGTGTAAATTCAGTGGATTTTGCTATTTGTAGGCCCTGAAGAATAAGAAGTACATGTACCGTGTACATGTAGTGCCAAATGTGAATGCGTACCTGTAGGCACTTATTAATGGTTTGGTCTTTAGTGTGGGTACAATGTTAAAAAAGCCTCAAAGAAATTTCACAGTGTCTTTTCCAACCTTGATATACATGTTGTATACATGTTTTTCGTGCATTGCGTATGCGTTGCGCTCCTCCGTCTGTGGTCGGTCTGTGGAGCGATTCATGCTTGGGCCCTGCGCGTGCACGGGGGACGGATCGGGGGAGGGGCCCCTGAAGAGTGGGTTTGGTCAGGATGACGTACACTTAATGACGTTGATTGGTCATGTGGTGCGTGTTTTTGACTAAGTTAAGCCAAGGGCATGTATGGGATGGCTGGTTAGCGTTATGTTGGTTACCGGTAGCTTATTTGTGCAGTGTTGGGAAGTGGTGTGAATGTAATGGCTATGCTATGTATTTTGTATCTATTTTTAATGTTTTTATGTGTGTATGATACACATGTACATGTGTGAGTAAAACATTTCCCCTGAGGGATGAATAAATCAAATCAAATCGAATCATGTGAAATATATCCTTCATCAATCATGCATGTGAGTATACATGTCAGTAAGTGCATATGGCTTTAAAACAAACCAATTACAATCAAGCACTAGAATTAACCTCAGATAAATTTAGCTTTTCAACGTTCGCTTGCCAATCGCGGGCGATATTGTTCTCTTTGTTAGACCTCCCTAAAACGTCCACGATTGTTTGGGAGAACAAGCACACCACGTACCGGTACCTACATGTACATGTACAGGGTGTAATGCTACAATCCACGCTCACATAGTACATAATTTACTGTTACCTTTTCAACAGCCAGCACACATTATGGAATGTGTACACAACATGGAATTTAATTAAAATGTGGGCGTTGTTGCTAAGGAAGTGAATTGCTCTGCTTGTCGGCCGTTACGCTAGTATACTGTGCATGTATCTGCCATGATGTAAATGTCAGATGCCTGTATCTGACATTGTGCACGGTTAACTGAGAATGTGATTTCAAGTGGCACTGTAGTACCTGTACATCAGTTTAAAATTTAGGTCAACAAGATTGAAATAAAGTTAATAAAGCATTACAAAATAAAAGTATGTGTACAGTGTCAGTATCTCTTTAGGTCCAAAACAAAAAGGTAATTTTGTAAATTATAAAATCAGATAAGGCGCGTGTACGCGCGTGACTGTTGACCACCAAACATTCCCGGATGTTCTACGTAAAGCAATCAATAGGCCGTATTCCTAAACGTGGAGGGAGCTGTCAAGTGGTCCGCGCCTGGTCCGCGCCCATCGTGCGTAATGTTCGAACACAAAACGCGCTACGCGCACACGCCTTCCAAACGTTTATTTTGAATGGAAATCTGTGCGCGCGACACAGGTCTGCGCGCTCTGCGTACGCGACTTTTCCCCACGTACGTACGTATGCACGTACCCCCATTTTTCTACTGTCGTCTATGGACATTTTCCCCCAAATCACCTTGTTCGAGCGCCCTCACGCGTTCAGGAATACGGTCTATTGGAAGATTTCAGCTAAAATTTGAGCAAATGTTTGGATGTACACGCGACAGAAAATTTAACATAGCTATTTTTGTCTTGGCTTTACGGATACTTTTTACATGCATATATGTGCTTAATTTAGCTGCCTTTGCTTACTTAATATCGTAAGTGCAGGATTTGTATTCTGGCCTATTTGCCTTAAGAAGCTATGAATAGGCCCTGACATAAGTAATTGTCTGAATACTGGAGAAAATATAACAACTCAGATCCCTTGAGAGCCAATACCCAGGGACGTCACTCATACTGACTGCTTCATTACCATGGCAGGTTTTAAAATCCTAAGATAAGATCGCAAGTCCTTAAGGGCACTTGTTCAGATTTATCCAGAAAAATGGATAATGCTCTAACCTAACTATCGTATAAAATACATGTACCTCCCCAAAATACTATCCATGGGAAGAAAACAGGAAATTAGCAATCTCCAATTTGGATGTGGAAGCAAAAGGGTTGGTGTAATCACTGCACTGCTTTATGGAACGGATAAATTAGTTTACAAAAGTGTGAAATTTTAGAATGGTAATGAGAAAAATATGACAGATGATATAGTATCAAAATCTCAACACCCATGGGAAAAATGTGGGGGTGGGGGTGGGGGGGATTTGATCTGGACATGCTTCTTTAAGTGGGTCTTAACCATAATCACCCCATACTGATGATTTTGTGTGTGTTTGTTTTGACAGAGGCAAGCAGTCACTGGAGACCATTTGTCTGATGTTGGCGTACAAGCTCAAGTATCCGAGCAACTTTTTCCTCTTGCGTGGAAACCATGAATGTGCCAGCATAAACAGGTAAAAGAAAGAGAAAAAAAGCAAGAAAAAATCTCCTAGTTCATCAAAGTGATCTGAGATGTTTCAAAATATCTGTCAACCAGAGTTTCAAAATTTCAAGTGATCTGAAATAACCATATTTCTACAGATTTTAAACCATACCTGAAGTGGCAATGTTGCAAAGTAATTTTCAGCAAGGTCATTGTTTCAGTTACCGGTAATGTCGAAATTGAAGTGACAAATCAGCAAAATTTGTGTGGGGTACCGTGGCCGAGCGGTTTAGGTCATTGACTCGCAATCATAGGTGAAAACTTGGGGTTGCGGGTTCGAACCTCCCAACGGCTACGGTACCTGTGCCCTTGGGCAAGGCACTCAACCACACTTGCTCCATCCTTCGGAAGGGATGTAAAGCCGTTGGTCCAGTGTGTTAGGTAATATGGAAACGCACTCTAAAGATCCCAGAGCATTCTTTCGTGAAGAGCAAGGGGGATCATCCCCGGTGTCTCTGGCCATTTCTAATTATTCTAATTCTTCATGGGTTTCCTCACGCTTGCGAGTGACAGTGCAATGAGCACTATTGGGGAATCCTTGGTATGAATACCAGAAACAAATAATAATAATAATAATATGCATTGGACACATACAGCTGAAGCTAAATGCATTATACAGATTCAAACATGTACTGTATAGCCATTCTAGTGTGAAATTTGTGTGTGCACGTAAGCTTGGTAATGCATATATGTGAAATTTACTGATAGTTATTTCTTGTTATGGAGCATGGATTTGAAATTTCATGTTAATTTAATACTGTTTTTATTGAACATGTTAACCAGTAATAACAAAACCCTAACAACCAAGAGCCCAAGTTTCTCATTATAAACAGACAGATTGTGTCCTTGTCGGGACTCATTACCTACTGTATTAACGAAGTCGCCAGTAAGGTACTGCATCAGTTAATACCAGCGTGACATTTTGATGAATTCCAAATTGGTCATGCCTGGGTGATTTTCCATCAGGGCAGGCTTCGATCTGGGTGATTTTTCATCAGCGGCCATTGCCGCAATGCCCCAGTGAATTGCCGTGATGCCCTTTTAAAAAACATTGGCCGACGTGTCCCTCAGATCGCAACACTTCAGCTCTGATATGAACACGGCGCTTCAAATTTGCAGCAGAAATGTCTCATTTGATCATTCTTCTGAATCACACGGCTGGTCATAAAGCAGCTCTCTATACCGTCCACAGCCGGCCCAGTCCATGGAGGATCCTGGTAGTAGTCGCGGCATGGCCGCTTCGCTATCACTACACATCGCGGCATGTGCTTGCATGATGGTACTGTAGCTAGCCTTGCATAAGTTGTTCCAATACGTTCTCTGTGCAGCGGCACAAAAAGCCTGCGAAAAGCAATGCGTGTGAACACAGTAAATCCAAGAAAGTGGCTTGATAAAAGGCCAACCGGTACCGATCGCTTTTTTGCTAACTTAAACGCTATTGGCTAGAATTTAGCGTTTAGTACCAACATGTCATATTTTTTTTATCGACCAATCAGCATGCGTTTTACAACGCGGTCGGTACACTTTCTTGGAAAACATATGGCATGTTTTGTGTGCATGCGATATGCACTATACTATTGCATGCAGTTGAACAGTTAGTACGGTAGCTTGGCTGTCGATCGTAAATGAAACTTTTCGTGCATCGCAACGACTGTGTTTTGCTTGATCGTTATTTTTATGGAAAGTATCTTCCACTCTCATGGATTAAGTGTATGTATTTTGGAAATGAGAATACATGTATTTCAAAAGTGGAAAGGTATTGTCAAACGCCAGTTACCGGCAAGGACCGGCCGTGGCTGTGTCGAGCCTGCCACCGCCGCATGCAGCGCGCGCGTGGACCGGGAAGATCGGCCTACAAAGTCTGGCCTGGGCCACATGAATGGGCGCGGCATGGTCTGTGAATAACGTTTTGGTAAGAGTTGGGAGGTTGATCAAATTGTTTTCTTTAAAATGACTCATCTAGCATTGGAATGTGCCGATTTGATGGGGAAAAAAAACCAACATTTCGAGTGGGAAAAGGAAACACTTAGATATTTTTCGGCCTGTTTCATTATGTTTTGCACACAGGTATGAAGCCATGATCAACTTCACAATTCTTTCCCCAACTCAGCTTCCAAAAAGAGAAAATCTGTCGGAAATTGTCATTTTACTAAAGCAGAATCCTTCTTTTCCATATTTTTTAAAAATCTGCACAAAACAATCTTTGAGAATATATACTATAACACATGTAACAAGCCCTTCAAGACCCCAGAATAACTCTCAGATGCACCAGAAAGTAAAACAAAAAACCATCATCTTGAACACCATCTTAAAATTGAAGGTACATGTAAGTGACATTAAGTCATCAACAAATAAACATTTTTAAAATGGCTTTGGTACCCTTTCAATTGGCCTTGGTGCCCCCCTGTTTTGGGGGGCCTTTCAAGGCCGGTTGAGGCCTGTCAGGGTCATGACTTGAGTAAACCTGCCTGTATCCTTGACTTACTAAGGTCAGTTAATATGATGTGCATTCCAGTCTGCTAATTAGCTATCCATGTAGTGAGGTGCCTAGCCCACTACACTAATTATGTACACCTGATGTGACATACATGTATTGATACAGGTGCATCGCGGACGTTGAGTTATGGTTAATAGCAGGTGCCGTGCATACATGTACATTAGGCTCTATTGCACACTATTGGGCTTGTGACCACCACACATGTGTGCAGACTGTCATTTTGGGAGTCAAAATTAAGGATTCTCATTGGTAATTAATTGGCTGTGCGTCTGCGTTTGAAAAGGCACAACACATGCTTAAAGGCAGTACACATGATTGGTATCTTGAAGAATCAGAAATGTTCACAGATTTACACATATCTTACACAATATAAACATGATAAAGGTACCGGTAGAAAACCTCCTCTGAAATGGTTTTGTCTGAAGTGCTATAGTCTTTGAAAAAAATGAGCGAAATAATTATTTTTCGTCTCGCGAGACGTAAATTCAATTCGCCCCAAAACCATTTCGCCCTGGACCACTACATCCTGAACCACTTCGCCCAAGTGCCATTTCGCCCCAAGCCACTTCGTCCAAACACTACTTTGCCCAAAAGCCACTTCACCCCAAAACAACCTCGTGCACAGGCCGTGGTTCAGGGCGAAGTGGTTTTGGGGCAAAATGAATGTAAACCTTTTTTTGACTGTTTTCTCAAAAGTACGGAGCTGCATGGTTTTTGCTCAGGTTGGTTTTTATCATCAATCACACAGGGGTATTAAACTATTTGTAACAGTTTACCAATCATGTATACTATCTTTAATGCATTGTAACCTGGTTTCTTTTGACTTCCAAAACAACTTGGAAAACACGTGTGCAAGGTCGATCTGCAAGAGCTCAATAGACTATATTGAATAGCTGCCATCTTGAGGGGCAGTTTCTTTATTCCTTGAGGACATGCATGGTTGCACATGTACATTTTGACTTATTGCAATAACAAAAGTCGCCCCACAAGATGGCAGCTATTAGATACTGTCTATAGACGGTGTGACTCCTGACATTATAAGGCCATAGTGCTAGGAGTGTGGCTATCGCTGTGTGCATGCATCTTGCCTGCATAAATTTGGTCAGATTGGCTTTGAATTGTGTGGCCTTTGACATCGTTTCTTGAAGCATGCATGATGCGAGCACACAATGGCAGGCATGATTTCAATAGAGGGAGCTTTAGTTGTAAACAAGTGTAACATGATCTATAGCGAACACCAAAAATAATATGAACAATTTCTTGATTGCTCATGTCTACTGTTATCATCATGCACACGTACCGGGTATCTCCTTGTTCAAGCATCATTTTTTTATCAGCCCTGTGATGTTTATCTGAACTTTTCACTTTATAAATTGCCATGGGTTGAAATAACTTGAATTGTATGGTATCCCATGTACTGTAAAAGCCAATATTTTCGCGCATTTCAACATCACTGACATTTTCGCGAGTTGTTATTTTCGCGGATGGAAATTATGTTTTGTTTCAGGGATCGCCACAATAATTTGTTGCAAACAATATTTTCGCGGGTTGTTATTTTCGCGAATATTTCAGCTTTTACAGTAGTCATGTAGTCCTCATTTTACACTAGTCAGAAATGTACACACACGTGAGCTTAGGAGCATATGTTTTACAATCATAGGATTTGCATTTGTATGTACCTCACTTACAAATGTTCAGAATCATACAGTACATGTACCGGTATGCACCTGCATTATGTATAAGTACATGTGCATGTGCCAATATGCAGCCTTTTGTACAGTGCTTTATAATAACGGATAATAATTTTTTTAATGTGCTTTTAGATAAAATCCAGTACCATTATTCTGTGCATTTTATCCCCTTTTCAACACTAAACTGATTGCTGGGTATTTAAATTACTAAATGTTCATTTACTTCAACACAGTAATAGGGCGCTTTTACAGGGGGTCAAAAGGTTAGGTCACTATTGCTCATCAAGTCATGACCCTCAGTGATAACGTTGATGCCTCCATTTTGTTTCCATCCAATCCCACAGGATATATGGTTTCTATGATGAATGCAAACGCAGGTATAACATCAAACTATGGAAGACGTTCACAGACTGCTTCAACTGCTTGCCAATTTGTAAGGTCAAACTTTAGCTTTTCTTTCTCAATTGATTGCTTTCCGGTGACGTGTCGCCTTCCATCCACCATTTTAGGTGTCATTTTTCATGACCCATGTGGCTCGAAAAAGCAATAAAAGCGCATTGATTGCACTTACCTCTGTTGCTTAACGTTGCTTTATGTTGTTGCCATGGCTGTTGTATCGATAAAGATAAAAATATATTTCTTCAGGCTAAAAATCGTGTTCAAGTAAAAGCACATTTGTTTTTACAAGCTGAGTGCATGCTCAATAATTTAAACGTATCGCAGCGCGCGCGTGCAGCATCTTCGAATGAAAGTACGCTGGTGGGTATATTTTTACACGTGTCAATGTGCTCTAGTGGCGCGCGCGTGTACGCACGCGAAGGTTGACCACCAAACATTCCCGGATGTTCTACGTCACAGAAAGCAATCAATGTTACATGTATAGTATTCCTAAAATATTAAGTGGCTCTAGCTGTGTTTTGATTGGGCTTAATTTTTTTTGGAATTTTATTGTGGTGAAAAATCATGTTATTGTTTACACACATGAACTTTAAAAACAACTGATGAGGCAGACATATGATGATACATTTAAGTGATCCTATTCGAATGCAGGATGTAACGTAGCTACCACTCATTTTTCCTTTTTACCCAGTCGTTAATGGGTACCTGGTGCTTGCACTGGGGAAGGAAACTGCAGACCCGAGCAGTAGTCGGCTCTATCGCCGGGTTAAATGCATGCTCAAAACTAAGGAGTCGGGAGGTGAGCACCCGCAGCAAAGCGCCGATACCGCTCTTTCCACTTACAAAATAATGAATGCAATGGTGCCTAATAACTTTTGAAAAGAAACAACCAAACTTTATTTTTCTCTCATCCCAAGTTTGGTTATAAAAGAAAATGAAAACAAAGACATGAAATGGAATGGTAATGGAAGCTCTCTTTGGCTCGATTCCTAATAAAATTGGGCCTCTTGCAGAGAATCAGCGTGGTATGGTTGTGCCAGTTTGAACGATATTCTAATTTTGGCCTGAAGTCACAAATGGAATTAAAGGCAAGCTGTGGGACTCAGGGAGTTAATTTTAGCACACATTGTAGAGCAAGACCTAGAAAGAAAAACAACAGTTCAGTACACATTAATTAGATTGATGTATGGCTGATGGCTAAAAAAGCATCAATTGTAATGGAATTCTTTGCTCAACCATGTATCGCTAATGGACTGTCAGACAATGCTTGTTTAGTGCGTTAACGATAAACTAATATGGGTTTATGTCCCAAGACAAATCTTGTCATGTTTTACCTTGAAATAAGTATCATGGTCACTCCTGCTGAAAATGTTGAAGTACTTCAGCTTGTTTTGATAGTTTCATGACTCATCTCATATTTTCTTAATTTAGTTTATCCTTGATAATAAGAGCACTGTTATAAATACAATATTCTGCTTATAACAAGGAAAATTTTAGCTCCTAATTCCTTTTAATTATTTTATTCCTGATAATACAAGGTTCCTGTTATAACAAGGTAATCTGCAAAGTCTCGGTGATCTCTCATTAACAATATTCGACTACCAGTATATATGTATATGAGGTTTCAATCTGCTTTTATAGAATGCATTCCTCTTGTGTTCCTAGATATTACAGTTCATTCAATTATTTACAAGGTTATTTTTGATTGAGCCAGTTATGCCCAATTACATGTACCTCATAAATGAGGTCTGCAATATGCTGGCCTTGTAGTAACTATAGGCCTGCATCAGCACTGATTTCTACTTTGATCAAACCTTAAGATGGTTGGTACATTAATTATAGAGTAAACAAAACTTGACATAATTTAACATTGATTAAAATGTCAGACAAGTGGTGTCCTTGTTATGGTACATTACATGTACATGTACATGTATACGGAAAATGTGTACACAGGGTTTTTAAGTAAGGCATGTTGTTGCACAAGGGCTCAAGTTATCACTCAAGATATTCCTTTTATTTTGAGAGGAGATAACCCCCATAACGTGGGGTGTTATGGCCGAGCGGTCTAGTGCGTCAAACTCAAGTTCCTGTGCCAGTACTAAAATGTGGGTTCGATTTCTGGCCGTGACGGGTTGTGGCACTTGTGCTCTTGAACAAGGCACTTAATCACACTTGTAAAGCCATTGGTCCAGTGTTTTAGGTCTCGGTAACGCACTTTATTTTATTTATTTTTATTTATTTACCACATCCAACAGCGGAGAGACCGCCAATTACAGGTAGGGGAGCAAGTGTGGTTGAGTGCCTTGCTCAAGGGCACAGGTGCCACAACCCGTCGCGGCCCGGGATCGAACCTACATTCTAGTACTAGCACAGGAACTTAAGTTCGACGCACTAGACCGCTCGGCCATAACACCCCACACGGGTGCCAGAGCATTGTTTCGTGAAGAGCAAGGGGAGAGATTCCCCGGTGTCTCTGGCCGTTTCTAATTCAACTTAGAAGTTGATAGTTATTGAAATATCTATGTTAATTGAGAAGCCTTATGGCTGATATCTCCCCCTCCCCCTCTACAATCCCTCCCCCTCTGCACCCCTTCCTCGCCTTGATTGAACAATAAATGATTAATTTGTTTGTTTTATTTTATTTTCCATGCAGCTGCCTTGGTTGAGGGTACCATACTGTGCATGCATGGAGGACTGTCACCCGACCTGTCAACTGTCGACCAACTCAGGCATATCATCCGCCCCATAGACATTCCTGACCACGGCCTAGTCTGTGATCTACTATGGGCCGATCCTGATGATGTAAGTTGGGGGAATTCCCTAATACAATGGGCCACTCAGGCATATCATCCGCCCCATAGACATTCCTGACCATGGCCTAGTCTGTGATCTACTATGGGCCGATCCTGATGATGTAAGTTGGGGGAATTCCCTAATACAATGGGCCACTCAGGCATATCATCCGCCCCATAGACATTCCTGACCATGGCCTAGTCTGTGATCTACTATGGGCTGATCCCGATGATGTAAGTTGGGGGAATTCCCTAATACAATGGGCCACTCAGACATATCATCCGCCCCATAGACATTCCTGACCATGGCCTAGTGATCTACTATAGGCTGATCCCGATGATGTAAGTTGGGGGAATTCCCTAATACAATGGGCCACTCAGGCACCATACACATTCCTGACCATGGCCTAGTCTGTGATCTACTATGGGCCGATCCTGATGATGTAAGTTGGGGGAATTCCCTAATACAATGGGCCACTCAGGCATATCATACACCCCATACACATTCCTTCTTCTTTCGTGTAACGTCAGAGGTCCAACTCGGTGTCGTTTAGCCATGCCAGCATCTCTGGCATTTCATACTTACATTTTGCAGTGAATCGATCTTGTTGCTTTCTGATCACAGGACATCACAGGATGGGGAGAGAATGATCGTGGCGTGTCTTATACATTCGGCGGTGACGTGGTACGACATTTTCTGAAACGGAATGACCTGAGTCTCATCGTCAGGGCACATCAGGTAAAAGTCAGTCCCGTCCGCCATGTTGGATAAATAGTCTCTGCCAATGAGTTTTAGGCGGTGTGTTCTTGACACGGGTAACTTGTTCTCGATTGATGGGTGGTGTGTGATCCTGTTTTGAGTGCATTGTTCTCGGATTGTGTTCCCGTCGTTCAGGTGCGAGAACAAGTTAACCCGTTTCAAGAACAGGACGCCCAAACTGAGACGTGTTTTACTCAGCAGGAATAATGGAATCGCTTTCAAGACTGTTATGCTTCAGTGATATTATCCAGGTCCAAGTGGACCTGTTTGAACAAAGTGATTTCTCATAGTAATAATGAAATGTCACATTTTTTGTTTTCGAAAGAATTCTGTATTTAAGGGCTTGCAGAAAACCCATTTTGTTGGGTTGTTAACCTGATTGAACCTGCATTGGGATAAGCTGACCACTGGAGCCGTGCGTCTCCTAAACAGTCCTAGAAGTGCATGAGCTCATGGAGGCACTTTAGGCAAAGTGGCACACCCTGCCTCAGCGGCTCTTACAGAGGCTGGTGCAGTCAGCCTTGTCACAAGAAGTGATCATACATGTTACTGACCGATACAACGTTACATCTCTCGGCCTCCTGGATCTTTTGGTCAGAGTATGATTTGTGTTTTGTTTCTTAAACCGTATAAACTCAATTAAAATGATGCAAAGCTTCATCAGAAGAGGCACATTGGAGGCAAAATTAGTTCAAGATGCTCCTGTTATTGTAGAGAGGGAGAAAAACGACAATATTTTTTTCTTTTTTTCCTTAACAGGTTGTGGAAGACGGGTACCAGTTTTTCCAGAAGCGTAATCTAGTGACGTTGTTTAGTGCACCTAATTACTGTGGAGAGTTTGACAACGCCGCTGGTGTCATGATTGTTACTGAAGACCTTACATGTTCATTCTCCATTCTGCCGGTGAGTTTGATGACGTATATCCGTCTCTGCTCTTCCCTCCCCCACCCCCCCGCTTTGCATATGAGACGATCGCGTGTGATATGTTCAAACACAAAATGCGCTACACGCGCACGCATTTCAAACCAACCTATACCGGTTACAGTGATGTGCCATTACACAGTCGTTTCTTATCTAAGGTAGCTTTTAATAGAAATCTGTGCCGAAGATTCATTATCCAAGTTTATGCACAGCACGATGCATGTGCACAGCTATAGCCACAATGTTTTGATGTCTGCCGTGACGTCAGAGGTCACATGTCTATAAAAACTTTGCCTGATTTAGCAGCAATCAAAATGGCTTCCTGTCATCCTCAAATGTCTGATATCAATATTGATTTTGGATTCTACCCACAGCCTGAGACCAAGAAAGAGATCGCCAATAAGAAGAAATAGCCAGATGAATCGGAAGACCAAGGCATCGTGGCAAATGTCTCTTCAAGAGATTAGCTGTGAGTGAGAGGACGTTGTCAGTCACCACTCGGCCGTGGGACCTTTAGTGGTAACACAACACGTCAACATTCAGACGGTACTCTATTGTAAGGTAGGCAATTATCATTTTCAAAGCTTTGTTTTTTGTCAACTCAATTACTTTTAGATTTTGACCAAACTATTCACGATGTATATAAAGCCAGTAGCGTTTGGCCAGAGGTTGTTGACATTTCCAAAGTTACGGCATTGTGCACTGGTGTTGATGTTGGAGTATATTTACTGATATCCATGTTGCAAAGTTTGAGTACTTTTAAAATTTAAAATTGTTCAAATATAGTTCTGATTTTTCCTTAATGAATATAAAATTCCTCCACTAGTAAAATGAAGTATCATTTTTTTTACACCATTTTCTTCACATATATAAATTTTTAGCATTTTAAATGCTTGTAAAACCTGTTCAATTTTTTTGGGACAGGTGAAAATATAGCCATTTTAATTCTGCCCTTTGAAGGACATAAATATTCTAATGCCAAAATGTCGTATTTTATTTAACAAGGATTTTAACTGCCATAAAAATTCATCCAGATTTATATAAAATATTCACTGCCTGTTTTTCTGCTGTGCATAATTCATAAATGGATTCAGGAAAGGACATTATTATATAAAATGAAGCTTTTGCGGATACCGTGTGTTTCTGATACTGTGCAGCACAGAGCTCCAATCCGATGTGCGTCCACGCACGTCATGCATCGAGTAAATGGATTGTGCGAGTACAGTAACAAAGAATACTGTACAACAGTAACAAAAGCAAATGCAGTTGCAAATGAACTGAAGTTTTCAACACCAAACAGACAAAAATCTTGCGGAAATCTTACAAAACAAAGAAGGTATAAGCTTCATTTTATATAACAATAATAATATTGGATGTCTTCTCAGGTGATACGAGAATATACCGAACAAGTCATGAAAATACCAAACGAGCCGAATTTTGTTTTTTTTATGACTATGCTATTGTAGAAGGTCAGGCTTTCCTGATCTGCTCTCAATATTTGAGCAAAACTGCTAGGAAACCATTTTTAACCACCACATTAAAGAGTACCAGTCTGGCTTATTACATGGCTTACTTGTTAGCACTGGGGGAATTTCCGCTATGAGTAGTGCTTGCATTTGACAGTCTGGATGTAGCTTCTCTGTTTATGTACTTTGCTTCAATGCTTCTTGATGAAATTAGTTTTCTAAAGAAAATTTGAAATTGTCATGCAAATGAAAAGACGCGTGATATAATACAACGGCTCAGCATCTAAAACAAGGCTGCCAGTGTTAATTTGAAATTTGTCAATAAAATACCTTTTCTCTAGAGAAATTCTGTTCAATAAAAACCTAACCTAAATCTTCAGTTGAATGTCGTACTGCTATAAAAATTAATTCATGTTAACGCCATATTTCTGAGGTTATAAACCTAAATATTCTGCATCAGAATAATTAACAGAAAAAGTACGTCACCTACGCCATTCTTGCGTTTTGCTCTGATGAGTGCAAGTTGAAAGGCTTTAGCATGTCTTTGTCGTTACTTAATAATATTTTCCGATTTTGCAGTACCAAACACTTATTCAGAAAAAGTACTGCATCATTGTATTCATATATTGATTGTATTCATAAGCTAAAGTACATTTTTATGAATTTTACTGTAGGACTACAACACTCACTAATGTAAATTTCTGAGAAATCACAATTTTTGGCAAGAGACTGAAAAATTCCTGCCCAGTATAATAATAGAAGAAACCAAGTATTATATCTTTGAAGAGTTTATTTCCAAAATAAGATAAATGGCTTTTTATCTTTCAGAATCCCACCTCCCCTGGCTGCCCTAAGCCAGTTTGACATGATAGGTTTAAAACATTTTTACATACAGATGGAAAATAAACATTAAGAACATCTATATTACTAGTTTTATTTATTTTTTTTAATCAAATTTAATTTGTGTTTTGGAAATTAACCCTTCATTTAGCAGTCAAACTGATCCATACAATATCGTACATAAATTAAATTTAGAATGTTGGTACATGTATCGGTAATACTAGAAGCAAATTTACAGCATGTTGGTAAAACGTGGAGCGGAAAGCAAACGTGTGTGCGTTCCACCGTTCCATTCTACATTTTACCAACGTCCAATTTACATCTGGGTACATGTACATTATGAGATCGTGTGCCAATATATATACTGTACTTTGAAATCCACTAAAGCAATCAAATTTAAACTAAATAAGAACCTTGCAGTGGAAAAGTAGATTGCCCATGCCTAATAATAGGAACTTTTAGATTTTCACGTCGACAAGTGGACCTACATTGAATTTGCATACAGTACTGAGTGGTATTTAGGTATGCGTACCACACTTCTTGGTATTTAGCCCATGTGATTACTTTGCCAAAGATGTTCTTTTATGTCTTAAGAAGTCTGGGGCCGATTACACAAAGCGCTACGATCCATGGGCGACTCCAAAAATAAATTGCGATTCAATTCGGAATCAATTTCATTTTTCACATGAATGTGTGAGCATGTTTAAGTGCGTGTACATTGTACAGACGACGATCTAATTATTGGCACTAAACATCCATGAAATAATACCGGCCTGTGCCATGCCACACACGTTCCTATTGTGCAAATCATCAGAGGCTGAAAGCTTGGAATTGCTAGGTAATTTCTAGAATCGGCAATATATCATTATGAAACGAATCAATTTCTACTGGGAGTCAATTCCCTTCGTAAAATGGAATCAATTAGCCTAATACCAGTTGCGATGGGTAAACCACGGCAACTTGCGTCTCGAGTATTAACGTGCATCTCGAAGAACTATAAATGATCGTAGCGCTTTGTGAAATCGACCCCAGGACTGTTTGTGCCATACATTTTAGTTTGCTTGTGTTATGTGCAATAGTTTTTTTGGTCATAAGTTTTTCCATCCAATGTGCCATGTTTTATGTAAATTTGTCTGCATGAATTTGTAGTTGTTTTACCGAGTTTACCTAAAACCTAGTCCTTGGATTTATTGAAATACTAAGAAAAATAGATAGCTTGGTTATTTTATTTTCATACAAGAAGCATGTTACGTACTTTAGGGCCGTGTGTATTCTGGGATTAATGTGTAATGTTTACAGATTGTTATGTAATTTCCCAGGTTTATATTCAAATTTACTGATATGCTTTTTATTTTTATCAAGTGATTGAAGAATTTACTTGTTGGTTTTTGGCCCACTTGTTCAATATAATTCTGTTTAGATTTTACTGAAAATGTAAATATAGTACTCGCCGTTATTTCCAATTAATTGCAATTTGAGTACTAAATATTACGTACTTGTCCAAGGTTTTTCCTTACAAATGGCTTACTTGAAAGGGATAAAACAAATGTGTAGATATGTTATGGTTTCAGTGTTGGCTCATTAAACTTGAAGAAAAATTACATTAATTGTATCAAGGTCAAATCCAACACTTTTAAATTAGGGAATTGCAAATGCGTGTCTTAGAATTGCATTATTAAAAAAATAAAAATGTTTGCATTAAAAGATGCATTTAAATTCAGTCAATGTCATTGTGATGCACAGTCATTAGACTTTAGAAACAGCCATTTTTACGGTTTAAGATTCTCCGTAGTTTGCACTACAAGACGTTCTTAAAGACTTGCATGCACCCAACATTTCAAAGAGCAAATTAAATTAGTACAAACTTTTGTTGTCCTGGAATTGTGAGATTATCGGCTCCGGACTTTTGATAGACTTCCGATGGACTCGACTACAACCCTGGAAATGGCATGGCTGACGGATGTTTGGGGGTTTAGATGGCCGACGTGACATTCTGATTGTACATGTATTACAACATGCATTATTAAAGAGCATCTCTGCAGTTGCCATCTCTTAATCTAAACAAAATGCACCCGACAAATTAACAATGTATATTTAGCTCTAGTATGATGTATAGTAAAGCATATAGAGAGATACGGCATTTGATGTTTCTGCATATGATAGACGGGTACAATGAACTCACTCTGGACATTTATGAAATGGTATGTTTCAGCTTTGACTCAATAAAGTTCACAGGTGCATTTTGGTTTGCGTGGCTCAAGCTCACTGTTCAAGTTGTGGCTATTTAAAAAAAATGTAATTTAGATAAACTGCCATAAGGTTATAAACCAAATTTCTTGTTTCAACACTTCTGTAACCGATTTCACAAAAAAACCTTCCACAACTGCATTAGAAGCAATCTTGCTATAAACACATGCAAGCTACATGTACATGTACACCATTTTAAAAACTTGTGCAAGCTATGCATTATTTTGTGAAATCGAATGCTGGTTAAATTTATACCAATTTGTTTTGCCGGGATGGAAGAGCATCTCAAGCAGTTAACTTAAGGGACAAATTTTACAAGTGTTTCAGCAAACTTACCTTCGGATGAACACAATAGACCACTAAAGTGTGCATCGGTTACCATGGTAATTGGGTCTAAACTTTCGCTGGTAATCTAAAACGTCCATTGGTATAGCGCAGGGAAACAGCTCACTGGTTTTAGTGTAGACCCAAAAACCATGGCAACACACAAAGGGTGACGTTTTCACTTTAGCAGTCAATTGCCCCATTTATTAGATTGATTTTAAAATTTGGTTACACTTGCTTCCCTTGTGTTCCTGAACAATAAATCCTTAGGATTAGTTACAATGTGGTTGTGCTTGGCCGTTTCTTTGGTTGTTCAGTCATTTTAAGTTCTAAGGAGCCGTCCAAATGTGTCAACATTTTCACGGTTCTACAAAGCGTAGGAAGGGGGAGGTCGAGGGCCGCATAGGACTTTACATGCACTGTAAAATGTTGACATTTTACGATAGTGACAACAAAGCTCCTGTAATCTGGAAAAACCTAGTAAGTAAAATTTTGGTGAAAATTGAGTTTAACATTTTTAACTGAATGGGAAAACCTAGTAAGTCCAAATATGGGTCTAACTCAATTTTCACCAAAATTTGACTTACTAGGTTTTTCCAGATTACAGGAGAAATGTTGATTAGTATTTCGGGGGGAGGGAAGCGATTTTTAAAAAATACTACGCTCTGTAGAACCCTGAAATTGTTGACAACTTTGGACAGACTCTCAGGAAAAGAGATTCTGTAATCAGTTGATGTGATCACAGTGTCAGCTTATCACGGCGTGGATCAAACTGCCAATGGCTCGTTCAATGCCCAGTCTCTGCTACATTGTGGATGCTGAATTTGGCTTCAATCAAGCAGGATTCTGTAATCAGTTGATGTGATCACAGTGTCAGCTTATCACGGCGTGGATCAAACTGCCAATGGCTCGTTCAATGCCCAGTCTCTGCTGCATTGTGGATGCTGAATATGGCTTTAATCAAGCAGGATTCTGTAATCAGTTGATGTGATCACAGTGTCAGCTTATCACGGTGTGGATCAAACTGCCAATGGCTCGTTCAATGCCCAGTCTCTGCTGCATTGTGGATGCTGAATATGGCTTTAATCAAGCAGGATTCTGTAATCAGTTGATGTGATCACAGTGTCAGCTTATCACGGTGTGGATCAAACTGCCAATGGCTCGTTCGATGCCCAGTCTCTGTAACATTTGTTGAAACCTTTCTGGTGCCGTCCTGAGAACGTTTTCCTCATCTAATTGATGCACTGAGTAGAAAGACAAATAAAACACAGATGTCAACATCAGAGGAACTCCATGGCAATAATTTTTACACAAAAATGTCATTCTTTGTCCAGTTTTTAGACAAAATTGTGGCATCAATTTTACAAAGCATCACTACAGTTGTCATTCTTTGTGAAGTTAGTATCAACTTTTTAGTGTGTCAAATTTGTTTTGTTTTTTTAGTATACTTTTTTAAATAGCAGTTGAGATTTGAGCCTAATGCACATTTTGGCTGTCACTTTTTTGGCAAGTTTTTAAACTTTGCTGAATATATTTTAGCTCATGATCAATTTTGTAAAACTTAGCCATTTGGCTACTATGGTGACTAAAAGCTGAAAGCTTGTATACATCAACGAAAACAAAAATAATGATACTGCCAATAGACACTTTGCATTTTAAGCCTCCTTTCCATAGGTTCGTCTTTCATACGTCTTGCGCATACGTGGAGTTTGCATCTGAATCGCTCCATAAACCGATACAGACGGACGAGCGCAGCACAGAAGCAACGCAAGACGGATGAAAAATAGACCTAAGGAAAGGCGTCTTTAGACTGTCACTGTGTCATTAAAGCAAGTGCTTAAATTGCGGATCTATTGTCACATTTAAATAGCAAAAACCTGTCCTTCAACATGGGAGATGGTGCTAAGGGTCTATAGAAGATATTGAGAACATTGTCATTTTTTTCGTCTTACAATGGCAGGTTTCATTTTCTACACACCTTCCTTAGATGACATGACCTGTAGCGTTATATCTTCATCAACTTGGCCGTTGGGTGATATGCCGATAGCCCAGGTTATTGTGTACATCACGCTGAGGGGAAAATGCAAAATACAACACATGAACAACTGTATTTAAGTTAAAAGTCATATCAATACAAACTTGTGTTTTTGGTTTGAGACAGTATGTAGGCAGAAGAGAAAGGGACTTTCCCCAGTGTTTCTGGTTGACGTTACTGATGGTACATTGAAAATAAATCCATTATTATTATTAGCACTATCTAAACATGATACATGTATTGTTTATTTGGGTACAAGAGCTGGCCAGTGTTGACGCCAGTTGACGCCAGGATTATTTTTGGCAAAAATAGCCATTTTTTAAAAAGGCAAATGTGATTGGCCAAACATTAAGACCAGGCCAAGCACCACAAATACCGACTCTTGAGAGACATTTCTACATTCATTGTATGAATTTTTTTCACCAAAACACTGAGGCGGCCGCCACGGAGCGAGATTTGCTACACTGACAGGTGGTCAACAGCCGTCAAGTTAAATGTCAAAACACGTTGTGTACAAATGAATGGATGACAATGGATGTGTTTACATGTTAACTTTGGAAAACTGCGGTAAAGCTGACATTTTAACTTGTCAATCGTCCCTGTGACTATACATTGCCAGAACGTGTTTACACCTCCGGCGTCAAGTGATTAATAGCCGGCTTGAAAGAAGGATAAAAATGCTCCAACATTTTGCCAAATTGTCACACAAACTGAATTAAGAGCCTACCTATCATTTGGCTGTCTTCCAAACTTCATTGTAGAGCCATAGGATCCTTGGGGTAACGTCACAACGTCCGGGTACTGTTTCTGATAAATGAGAGAAACATGTCTTAAGTCCAGCAGTATGTTTTGAAGACAAGAACAAGGTATTTATCAATAAGTAAGTTCAGTTGGGTGACTATAAATAACTATAGTCAACTACAGTCCCTCCAATGCCTCTATAGACCTTTATCACGGTGTGGCTGTCTTCTCTTTTCTCCTATTAAAATGAACGTAACCAAAGCGAGGCTTGCCGAAAAGAAAAAAAATTGATACCGTTTTGAAATTGCTCCTTGTGTGCATCACAATGGCACAGGTGTGCCGCGTTGCGCGATCGAGAGAGCGTGCAGCGTAGACAGTGATTCTTAGCAGGAGATTACACGACACGTACTATGGGGAACAAGACAAAGATGGATGCACCGTGATAAAGGTCTATACCCATTATCAGGCCTCGAAATAACCGACGGCACCGACGGAAATTGCCGTCGGTGCCCTGTGCTATTGCCGCGATGCCCTCAAAATAATGAATATTTCACGGCAATAAATTGCCGTGCCTTTTTATTTAACTGCCGTTGGTGCCCTTCATTAAAACACACATATGAAAATGTCAAATTTCCCACTTTTAGTGACACATTTCGGCGACAAAACTAGCTCTTCCACCGCTATTTAAAAATGCAACGAAACCGTACGCAATTTTTGCAAAACCACGCCGAGCTTTATAGCACATAGCACGCACGGGAGCCTACGTGTACAGGTACTAAGGGTACAGTTCGACGAAAGTCCCTCGAACAACGGAACTTCGCCCTGGTTTCCGTGCGAAATTGTACATGTATGTTGAGCGGGCCTCATTGGTATCCGTTAGCGGTTCGGTGTACAGCACGGAAAAAATCCGTCGCTCGAGTGACTCTGTAGTCGATAGTTTACTGTAGTCGCTCAATCAAACTTCGCCCTGGTTTCCGTGCGAAATTGTACATGTATGTTGAGCGGGCTTCATTGGTATCTGTTAGCGGTTCGGTCATGGGTTCGGTGTACAGCACGTGCGTGCACTCGTCGACGACTATGATGAAGTACACATGCACTTACGTGTCGATTGCAGAATACGGCCAAAGACGAATATGTACGAACATTAGCATGACGTTCGTGATATAACCGTGGTCAATGCACATGCGTAGCACATAAAATGGCGGCCGCAGGAACTGCGTTTCGTTGCGCGCGCGTTGCGAATGTCAACGAAAGGTCTGGACGATTTATCGATGAGGTGGAAGCAATACCATGTTCAATGCGGATAAATAAAACAGACAATCCTCAGACTGCAACCCCAGCTAAGTACTATTAATGATTGTTGTGGTGCCCTCCAAGTTCGAGCAAACTGCCGTGATGCCCTTTTTAAATTGACAGAATTGCCGTGATGCCCTTGAAATGTGGGAAAAGGCAAGGCAATTGTTGCCGTGCCCTTTTGAACACGAATTTCGAGGCCTGCCTTATATTTTCCATACCTAGGAACGGCCGCAATGTGCAATACTTCTCAGCTTGAGAGTTGACTGTACCTTGAAATGCTCAAACGCTTTGTGCCGTCCATCAAACCGCTGTGCATACTGCCCATACCCCTTAAGGAACGGCTGCAATGCGCAATGTTTCTCAGCATATAAGGCTTGCATTAGTTTGGTCCCTTGTAGAGCGCTATAATGAGAGTTAACTGTACCTTGAAATGCTCAAACGCTTTGTGTCGTCCATCAAACCGCTGTGCATACTGCCCATACCCCTTAAGGAACGGCTGCAATGCGCAATGTTTCTCAGCATATAAGGCTTGCATTAGTTTGGTCCCTTGTAGAGCGCTATAATGAGAGTTAACTGTACCTTGAAATGCTCAAACGCTTTGTGCCGTCCATCAAACCGCTGTGCATACTGCCCATACCCCTTAAGGAACGGCCGCAATGCGCAATGCTTCTCAGCATATAAGGCTTGCATTAGTTTGGTCCCTTGTAGAGCGCTATAATGAGAGTTGACTGTACCTTGAAATGCTCAAACGCTTTGTGTCGTCCATCAAACCGCTGTGCATACTGCCCATACCCCTTAAGGAACGGCTGCAATGCGCAATGTTTCTCAGCATAAAAGGCTTGCATTAGTTTGGTCCCTTGTAGAGCGCTATAATGAGAGTTGACTGTACCTTGAAATGCTCAAACGCTTTGTGTCATCCATCAAACCGCTGTGCATACTGCCCATACCCCTTAAGGAACGGCTGCAATGCGCAATGTTTCTCAGCATATAAGGCTTGCATTAGTTTGGTCCCTTGTAGAGCGCTATAATGAGAGTTGACTGTACCTTGAAATGCTCAAACGCTTTGTGTCGTCCATCAAACCGCTGTGCATACTGCCCATACCCCTTAAGGAACGGCTGCAATGCGCAATGTTTCTCAGCATATAAGGCTTGCATTAGTTTGGTCCCTTGTAGAGCGCTATAATGAGAGTTAACTGTACCTTGAAATGCTCAAACGCTTTGTGCCGTCCATCAAACCGCTGTGCATACTGCCCATACCCCTTAAGGAACGGCTGCAATGCGCAATGTTTCTCAGCATATAAGGCTTGCATTAGTTTGGTCCCTTGTAGAGCGCTATAATGAGAGTTGACTGTACCTTGAAATGCTCAAACGCTTTGTGCCGTCCATCAAACCGCTGTGCATACTGCCCATACCCCTTAAGGAACGGCTGCAATGCGCAATGTTTCTCAGCATATAAGGCTTGCATTAGTTTGGTCCCTTGTAGAGCGCTATAATGAGAGTTGACTGTACCTTGAAATGCTCAAACGCTTTGTGTCGTCCATCAAACCGCTGTGCATACTGCCCATACCCCTTAAGGAACGGCTGCAATGCGCAATGTTTCTCAGCATATAAGGCTTGCATTAGTTTGGTCCCTTGTAGAGCGCTATAATGAGAGTTGACTGTACCTTGAAATGCTCAAACGCTTTGTGCCGTCCATCAAACCGCTGTGCATACTGCCCATACCCCTTAAGGAACGGCTGCAATGCGCAATGTTTCTCAGCATATAAGGCTTGCATTAGTTTGGTCCCTTGTAGAGCGCTATAATGAGAGTTGACTGTACCTTGAAATGCTCAAACGCTTTGTGTCGTCCATCAAACCGCTGTGCATACTGCCCATACCCCTTAAGGAACGGCTGCAATGCGCAATGTTTCTCAGCATATAAGGCTTGCATTAGTTTGGTCCCTTGTAGAGCGCTATAATGAGAGTTGACTGTACCTTGAAATGCTCAAACGCTTTGTGTCGTCCATCAAACCGCTGTGCATACTGCCCATACCCCTTAAGGAACGGCTGCAATGCGCAATGTTTCTCAGCATATAAGGCTTGCATTAGTTTGGTCCCTTGTAGAGCGCTATAATGAGAGTTGACTGTACCTTGAAATGCTCAAACGCTTTGTGCCGTCCATCAAACCGCTGTGCATACTGCCCATACCCCTTAAGGAACGGCTGCAATGCGCAATGTTTCTCAGCATATAAGGCTTGCATTAGTTTGGTCCCTTGTAGAGCGCTATAATGAGAGTTAACTGTACCTTGAAATGCTCAAACGCTTTGTGCCGTCCATCAAACCGCTGTGCATACTGCCCATACCCCTTAAGGAACGGCTGCAATGCGCAATGTTTCTCAGCATATAAGGCTTGCATTAGTTTGGTCCCTTGTAGAGCGCTATAATGAGAGTTGACTGTACCTTGAAATGCTCAAACGCTTTGTGCCGTCCATCAAACCGCTGTGCATACTGCCCATACCCCTTAAGGAACGGCTGCAATGCGCAATGTTTCTCAGCATATAAGGCTTGCATTAGTTTGGTCCCTTGTAGAGCGCTATAATGAGAGTTGACTGTACCTTGAAATGCTCAAACGCTTTGTGCCGTCCATCAAACCGCTGTGCATACTGCCCATACCCCTTAAGGAACGGCTGCAATGCGCAATGTTTCTCAGCATATAAGGCTTGCATTAGTTTGGTCCCATGTAGAGCGCTATAATGAGAGTTGACTGTACCTTGAAATGCTCAAACGCTTTGTGCCGTCCATCAAACCGCTGTGCATACTGCCCATACCCCTTAAGGAACGGCTGCAATGCGCAATGTTTCTCAGCATATAAGGCTTGCATTAGTTTGGTCCCTTGTAGAGCGCTATAATGAGAGTTGACTGTACCTTGAAATGCTCAAACGCTTTGTGCCGTCCATCAAACCGCTGTGCATACTGCCCATACCCCTTAAGGAACGGCTGCAATGCGCAATGTTTCTCAGCATATAAGGCTTGCATTAGTTTGGTCCCTTGTAGAGCGCTATAATGAGAGTTGACTGTACCTTGAAATGCTCAAACGCTTTGTGTCGTCCATCAAACCGCTGTGCATACTGCCCATACCCCTTAAGGAACGGCTGCAATGCGCAATGTTTCTCAGCATATAAGGCTTGCATTAGTTTGGTCCCTTGTAGAGCGCTATAATGAGAGTTGACTGTACCTTGAAATGCTCAAACGCTTTGTGTCGTCCATCAAACCGCTGTGCATACTGCCCATACCCCTTAAGGAACGGCTGCAATGCGCAATGTTTCTCAGCATATAAGGCTTGCATTAGTTTGGTCCCTTGTAGAGCGCTATAATGAGAGTTGACTGTACCTTGAAATGCTCAAACGCTTTGTGTCGTCCATCAAACCGCTGTGCATACTGCCCATACCCCTTAAGGAACGGCTGCAATGCGCAATGTTTCTCAGCATATAAGGCTTGCATTAGTTTGGTCCCTTGTAGAGCGCTATAATGAGAGTTAACTGTACCTTGAAATGCTCAAACGCTTTGTGTCGTCCATCAAACCGCTGTGCATACTGCCCATACCCCTTAAGGAACGGCCGCAATGCGCAATGCTTCTCAGCATATAAGGCTTGCATTAGTTTGGTCCCTTGTAGAGCGCTATAATGAGAGTTGACTGTACCTTGAAATGCTCAAACGCTTTGTGTCGTCCATCAAACCGCTGTGCATACTGCCCATACCTCTTAAGGAACGGCTGCAATGCGCAATGTTTCTCAGCATATAAGGCTTGCATTAGTTTGGTCCCTTGTAGAGCGCTATAATGAGAGTTAACTGTACCTTGAAATGCTCAAACGCTTTGTGTCGTCCATCAAACCGCTGTGCATACTGCCCATACCCCTTAAGGAACGGCTGCAATGCGCAATGTTTCTCAGCATATAAGGCTTGCATTAGTTTGGTCCCATGTAGAGCGCTATAATGAGAGTTGACTGTACCTTGAAATGCTCAAACGCTTTGTGTCGTCCATCAAACCGCTGTGCATACTGCCCATACCCCTTAAGGAACGGCTGCAATGCGCAATGTTTCTCAGCATATAAGGCTTGCATTAGTTTGGTCCCTTGTAGAGCGCTATAATGAGAGTTAACTGTACCTTGAAATGCTCAAACGCTTTGTGCCGTCCATCAAACCGCTGTGCATACTGCCCATACCCCTTAAGGAACGGCTGCAATGCGCAATGTTTCTCAGCATATAAGGCTTGCATTAGTTTGGTCCCTTGTAGAGCGCTATAATGAGAATTGACTGTACCTTGAAATGCTCAAACGCTTTGTGCCGTCCATCAAACCGCTGTGCATACTGCCCATACCCCTTAAGGAACGGCTGCAATGCGCAATGCTTCTCAGCGTGTTGGGTGAATCCATCGAGTTCCCACGATGCTCGCTCGTCAATCAGGATAGATAATGACATTATCTGTGATCTGGTTTCTTGGTCCATACTGCTGGATGGCTGATGTGTCTCCTCAGAGTCTTCCACCTGTCAGGGAAGAGCATACAATTTACAATTTGGTTGCAATTACAGTAATTTGTCCTCAAAATCCATCTGTCGCCCTGGTTCGAAAGCCGTCCGGGGGATGATTTCACAAGGCGCTACGATCCTTTGTTACAGTTGCAATGGGTAAACCACTGTAACGTGTGTCTCAGTAACGTGTCTCAGTAACGTGTGTCTCAGTAACGTGCGTCTCAGTAACGTGCGTCTCAGTAACGTGCGTCTCAGTAACGTGCGTCTCAGTAACGTGCGTCTCAGTAACGTGCGTCTCAGTAACGTGCGTCTCAGTAACGTGCGTCTCAGTAACGTGCGTCTCGAGTTACAATAGATCGTAGCGCTTCATGAAATAGATCAAGGTCAGTACTTGGGTTGGGTTGTCAGTCCAGAAAATTGGACCAGTGCATGTTTTTTGCGACCTTTCACCGACTATCGGTTTATTGTACCGGCATGTTTCCATAGAGTTGAAATGCTGAACTTACTCAAAAAGAATTCCCTCTGGAAACAGGTACGAGAATCGGATATTAGGTAGATCGGATTTTAGGTTTGTTAAAAATCTGTATCTGTTGTGTTTCTACAGACACCTTTTCTGAGTTTTTTTCCCCCCGAGTCGACCTGGATCGACCCGGAATTTTAGGTTCTGTGGAAACACGCCGAATGGGAGACAGACACTTGGTGACAGCAAATGTGACCAGTCCACTATTGTTTGTGTCACTCTTGAGCTAAGGTGCAGACGCTCAAAATGATACAAACAGTGGACTGATCATCTCTAAAGTTTCCCGTTCCAATGGTATAATCTTTTACATCAAAACAATCATTCATGACCCACCCGCTTTTCGACAACTTTGAATTCCACTTGAAACTCAAGTCCTGAACAATGACCCTGTAGGTGATGTTGCCTGGTAGTCTGCTCTGCATCTTGGCTCAATACCTTCACTGTGGCGTCTGTGAAGTGGATACCGGTGAAGGTACTTTGGAGTTTTAACTGAAACACAAAGAGAAAACATTAATTAATCCTGCTGGAGAATATATGACGTGTCTGCATATGAAAACTAGGCATAAAACAAACTAAGAATTGTCTTTACGCAAAAATGGTTTAATTAGGCAGTCAACTGCAGCTTGGACACTTGTGACACATCTTGGTCGGTCCCTTTACCAAAGTCACATGGACAATTTATTCAGGGAGGTTTTAAAAAGGTATGTAAACTAGTGTGACAAAATAGTACCTGGTGGAACTGATACCATCTGAAATTGTGGAGTTCTGCCCAAAATTTCCAATGTGTTCGTATTTCTCATTATGATCACAAAAACTCAGCCCAGGATGTGCAAGAAGAGAATTATACTTACAAAGTGCATCACATATACAGTACAGTGAAACCTGCTAATAAGGCCACCTTGATAAACAGGCCACCTGCATATAGTGGCCACCCACTTTGTCCCAAATGCCATGTGTATAATGCTCAAGACACCTCTTTATAGTGGCCAGTTTTTTACGGTCCCGAGGGTGGCCACTGAAATTCACTGTATGTATCAATAAAATACACACTTTCTATCCTTCAACACCCAATTGCCAGCAGATGACGGCTATAGCCGCAGCCTTGCACTTTAACTTTACCATAGAATACTGTGTGTTGGACCAATTTCTGGCAAGATAAACCGTACGCAAGGGGTTAAACATACTACAGTGAAACCTGCTATTAAGGCCACCTTGATAAACAGGCCATCTGCTTAAAGTGGCCATTTGTCTTTAGTACCAAATGTCATTTGTTTTATGCTTAAGCAACCTCTATAAAGAGGCCACCTGTTTATAGAGGCCAGTTTTACAGTCCTGAGGGTGGCCACTATAGACAAGTTTCACTGTACTTTTTTGTCATTGTTAATGCAAACATTTGCATTTGGGAAAACAACCAAAATTTAACACCCAAGTAATTAAGCGTAGTGACAACATGTCAGGCTTACAAGCAATTGATCACGTTCACAGACGCCATCTTCGTAGGAAAAATACTACTGCGTATTAAACACCATGAAGTACGCGCACGCACACGCTGGAACATGTATGCTCAAAATTTGTTCGAAATACGGCGCAACCGAAATGGCAATTTGTAGGAAAGTGAAGTCATTTGAACGTGATCAATACTGCCAACAAGCGCACATACAGCTACTGTTTATGACTTACATGGTCTTGCGTTGCCTTGTCAATACCACTACTGGTAGAATCCTTGCTAATCTGTAGGGCTGATCTGCAGACAAACAGTTTGATGGCAAAAGATATTGAACATTTTCAGGACAAACAAACAAACAGTTTTGATTCAACTAAGGTTCAAATCTTGTTTCTATAATTGTTTTTTTGTTAAAACTAAGCCAAGATACTTGTACATTACATGTATAGTAAATTGGAATCATCTCTCACTTTCAGGCAGCTTTCCAAGACTAGATTGTTTTAATGAGAGGAATACCACAACATTGCAATAAGTACAGAATTTACTAAAGTCACTACAGTGGACTGTGGCCACTCATTAACACCCCGTTTACACTCGATTGGCCTTTGCCGAATCGAACTCCGCAATTTCCAAAAAGGGGAGTTCAAGCCGGGTAGGCGCTAAGTGTAAACGCAAAAGGTGAATTGAAAAAGGCGGATCAGACCCGGGTCTGATTCGCCTTTTTCAAGTCACCTTTGGGGTAGGGTTGAACCCCGCAATTGCGGGGTTGAACCCTGCAATCGTCAAGGTCGCTTGTAGTGTAAACGCTACCCGAATACAGATTCGGCAATTTTAGTGTCCTTGGGGCGGTGCCCGCAGTGTAGTAGATTTAATTGACCAATCTGGCACGAGTGCAGCAACACCTAACAGCTCACGCATGCGCTGCGGTTACATTTAGTGGTGACTTTTGCGGTTTCTGATTTGGAGTGTAGTGTAAACGCAGCAAATGTTCAGTTTTGTGGTCGCAATAAAAATGCTGGATCTGTATCCACCTTTGCCGATTCGAGTGTAAACGCGGTGTAAATGACCAGCCAAAGGCAGGCCTTGACACTAACCGAGGCGACCGAGGCCAATGGCCTCATGCCCTGCTGAGTTGACCTTGATACCCCTTCAAGATATACACTTTCTGAGGTCAACTTGGCCAGCATGCCCTATCTTCTTAAATTTCATGAGGCTTGTATGCACTAATAACCAATACGTGATTTGAAACAAAGTTGTTGTTGGTTCACCTCCAGCTCCCCTCAGTGCCTTTTGTATTTGCCAAGATGACCTGCCCCTTATTTTCATTTTCTAAAAAAACTTTCCACTTTTTCCTGACCACTAATTACTGTACGTATGAAGCCTCACTCTATGCGTTCCAGCGACGTCATCTTGATTTGAAGCAGTTTCTGCTCCTCGGTTTCAACCTGCTCTTCCAGCGATGCTACTTCCTCCCTCAGTCTTTCAATCTCGTTCATGTAGCGTTGTTTTGTCTCTTTCACCGTGGCAACGTTAGCCAAATAATCATCCAATGGGCTGTCTTGGTCAGGGTCATCCATGTCATCGTTTATGAAACTGTCAAGTTTTGGTTTAGAAAGGAAAGGAAACGTGTCGATTACATATATGCAATTTTGGTCATGGAGTAGATGATCCTAGGGTACTTTAAAAAGGCTTTTATCGAGACTATTGGACGGGAAGACATCACTCTAAGTCCATCATAATCAGTATGGGATTCTCTACTCGGGTCAGTTTACACAAAGGGTCCCTTCAAGGACGTTAGGTGGCGCACTGCCCTTGTCTGGTTCCCAAACCTAAAGTTTCCGATTATTCGGTCACCGCTACCAACTCGACAGTTTACCAAATGTTACCAACTCGACCGCTGTGCGTACTCAATGCACAACGGTCAAGTTGGTTCAACGGCGAGCTACGGGAACCCGTCTAATAATTTACATGCATGAGTTCACAAATTTTATGAGCTCGGCGAAGGTTGAGAGTGCGAGGCGGATCTTCCCAGGATTTGGTCGAGATCAGAAGTTTTGTGCAAAAAATGTTCATTTGGATGTGCTACTTTCTTCGTGGTTGACTACCGAAATACAACAGACAAGTAAAGAATGCAGCAGGACGATAAATAGAGTGAGTAACATGCATTTTAAGAAGAAATAGGCATTCAAAGATATCTAGGTGTGATGTACCGTAGCTAACCTAATCAATGTATACGGAAAAAATACCGGGGCTAGACTCCGACTCGAACCAACTCAACCACTGTCGCAATGATTTCATGGTAGGCCTACTACCAAAAGGTACCATGGAGGATGATGCCACCAAACTCAGAAATTAACCACAAAATATATTTCCTTTCATTTGCAAAAATGAGTACCGGTAAGCATTTTTATGCGGGTTTTATCTGTACGATTGCCAGGTGCAGGCGGATGATGTTACCGTGCAAAGACGCAAGGTCACATTGACCGCACCGCACTGTACTACGCCAGCCGCACACGAAAGCGAAATTTCCGCGCTGCAAATTTTCAGAAAGTTAAACTACTTTCGTAAGGCCATGAGAATGAAAGTTATAGATTTGCGTCCGGGCATTTTTGAAATGACATGAGGCTTTTTTTCATTATTCATTATTCATTATTTTCTCATACTAGCTTCTTCAACGATGTAATTGCAATATGTATGTAGTTATTAATGCTAGTGATGCGTAATACCATGTGTACTGCATGCTTATACATACCCCTAGTTCGTGGAGACGATAGCGGAACTAACCTCTCATAGTTCTAGGAGTAGCTTATACATATCTATTTTGCTTGTGAAGGAAACACCAGAAACTACTGAAAGAGTTTTTCATTGAAAACGTCATAAAACTTTAATAAAACATGCTCCAAAGTCTACATCATTTTAGAGTCAAGATCAGAGAAAAAGTCCCGTTAACATGAATGATCAGGCTGTTCCATTTTGTTTGTGAAGGTAACACAATAAACTACTAAAATGGTTGTTCTTTGCAATATGAAAACTTATTAAATCATGCAGGGATTCATGACCCAATGTCTGCATGAATTTGTCCGTTCAATAAATGTAGCGCCTGGACAAAATCGTCGAGCGCGCGCCCGAGCAACAGAATCACGACGTACATGTACCGTATGCACGCGCACAAGCCACAGTTTCAATGCGCTATTGACCCCTTTCGAACACGTGCGAATATGCCATTTTGGGAGTCAAATAATGCCGAGTCATTGTGGAAGCAATGTGCATGCGCGTTGTGTGTGTCTCTGGTGAGCGTAACGCGGTTTAGTTCACCAATGGGAGCCTCATCATAGCGTGTTTACTCCCAAATTACGTCATTGGCACGAGCTCAATAGGGCTAGGGCTGCTTTCGAGCGCGGCACCAGGGGATCCCTAGTGTTCCCTGGTGCGCGTTCGAAAGGCACAAACTGCATGTGTGTGACGTAACGTTACCAGCGCCTGGGAGCTGGTGGGAGCACCAGGGACGAGCGCTCGAAAGCGGCCCAACAAGTCGATCTTTTTGTATAAATAGTGTGCAGCGACTGGTACCCAAAAGTCGGCTATTTCGTAACGGCATTTCGCATGCATTTTTCTCTGTGTCGCAGGGCATCCTGACTACATTTTTAGTCGATGAACGGGACCTTGTCTACTAGTAAAATGCGTGAATATAACCTTTTACCATTGTTTGATGATTTGAAACTTGAAAATTCGTGATGCAGTCTTTTTTGTAAAAATAATGAAAATTTTTGAAAATAATGAAATTTTTTGGCGGTAGCTTTCAGAGCATGCGGGCGGTGGACGCAAATCTATCATTTTCATTCTCATGGCCTAACCGTAGAGAAATATTTGACGTCATATTTTTCAGTTTCACAGATGAGTCGCCTTCGCTTATCGAACCCCCACCAACTTTTCCTCCTTTAATGCACAATGGTTGAGTTGGACAACGGTCGAGTTGGTACAACGGACGAGTTGGTTCGAGTCGAGTTGGCAAACGGTCGAGTTGACCTGCAATTAATTATGCACTTCCTTTGTCACCTGTGCACATGCTCTTACCCTTGAAGAGCTCGCTCGGCTTCCTCAAAGATCTCAGCGTCGGACGATGCTGCCATTATGGATGCTTAGTCTTCATTCATTCATTCAATAATCCTAAATAAAAAGCCACAAACATGACAAAATCTCAGATCAAAAAGTGTGGTACGAAACGCGCGCCTTCATCAGCTGGATACAGATAGGCGCTTGAGGGCGCACTAGTACTAGGACCATAAGTTGAGTATCGAGATAGCACACATTAATATTATCGGTACGGCCAATCGATCATGGGCCAATGAACTAATTTGTCGACATATATGGGGAGCTGCTATCTACTCCTCATCTACTGCTAGCTATCGATGAGGAGTGTTTCGTTGATGGGTTTAGGTTACTACCATGCATTGGCAATATTTTTGTTTATCGATTTTTGAAATAAACTAAAAACTGACTCATCACAACTTTATTTAAACATCAAGGTTCCAAAGTCAACTCCGGAAATGCGTCATAAATCTAAATCCGACATTTAAATGCGAAGGTCATAAATCACACACGCCTCTTAAATTGGAAGAGATATTTCTGCTTTCAAACATGGCCGATTTCCTCCGTTCCTCCTTGTCCGGTACCACCATCTCCCTATCTTCATATTTTCGCACAAACCGTACCGAGTAGCCTAGCCGGGGGGAGTCCCTCTGCCACATATCGTGCTGGGTATATGGCAGCTAGTCTTTGCTCTAAGATCTTCAGTTCGTCGTTTGTTTGTTCTCGTAGCGCGCCGTTAGTTGTGCAATCGATTATGCTGTGCGATTGTTTAAATGTTGGTATCGATTCTTACATTTTATAAAAACCAGACTTCCACGTGTGACAGCTAGGCCTATTCGATACGGTATATCGAATAGCCGCCATTTCGTGGTGCAGTTTCTTTGTTCCTTGAGGACATGCATGGTTGCACATATTGTGCTTCCATTGTTTAAGTAACAAAATATGCCCCACGAAATGTCGGCTATTCGATACGGTCTACGTCTAACCACGCTAAACAGCTGACGGAATCTTACGCCCAGTACTCTTAAATAATGAGAATGTTTGGTTATAGTCGCCCAAAGATCTTGTAAACGGTATTGAAAAAATTCAAATTGACAATCTGGCAGCCTCGTTTCAGATGCTGAGCCATTAATTGGATTACGTCACGCGTCTTCTTATTTGCAAATTTTATCACAAAAGAAAGCACAGAGACCCTCGTCTTCGATGATAATTTGAAACTCCTCAATATAGAAACTGTCTGGACGCAAGGCGTGGTGTGTAAGCTGGCAGCTCTAAATATTCACAGTGAAATTAAGGATTAGAAGTGCCATATTTGGCCCTGTATAGATGAGTGTTGCTTTTGCTTATTTTAAGGGCGGTCTTCTTTAGGACCATTTTCCCGGAAAACAAAAATCAACGGTCACTTGAATAAAAAATGGAAAGTAAACGAAAGTTCATGTATTACACATACATTTGTAATTTATTTTCCCACACAGCTTAAAATCCCGAGAGGATTTTCGTGAATTGAGTCGAATTATCTCTATCAGTAGATGGTGCACCCTGAGGTTGAGCGAACAGACGTGACCTTTGAACCCCAGCAACAGCCAGGAGCGTAGGCCTCCAACCATTACCACGTAACCATGACAACGGCTCGAAAACGAAACCTCATCCCAACCCAACCCTTTCCCCCAAACCCTAACCGCCGACTTGAGTTCCGTGTGTTCTGTGCCGCCGGGTTATGTTTATTTATTGTGGTCAAAACGCTAATGGCCTGGAGTAAGCGCCGTTGACTAACGTTGCTTGATTCATGATCAGTCAGCCTCTTTAATTCCAGATTTTCTTAAGACATTTTAAAAAATCTTAAATGCGCAATGTTTTGAAATATGGGGCTAACCACGTCGTGTAATAGCGGAGTGTTGAACGGTCGCGAGTGGTGGTCTCATTACTCAAGTATTTAATCAGAAATATGTCTTTGAAGTGGACTGCGAAAAGAAATAAAATTTCCACAAGAAATGTAAATAAACACTGGCAACTGTCATTGACGGGGGAAATCTTTTCAAACTTTGGCCTCTAATATAATGGCTTCGGATAAAAAGTGTTGGTTTGCCGCGCGTGGGCAGCGGTTGGGTATTAACGGTTACGGGTACACAGCGGTTGGGTATTAACGGTTACGGGTACACTATGTAAATATTGGCGTGATTTTCCTTATGATTCATTACAGACAGAAAGTACTAACTTGGTCCCTAAAAGAAGCTTGTTGAGATTTGTTTCAGCAAATGGAAGAAAACAGGAAATTTGCAATCTCCAATTTAGATGTGGAAGCAATACGGTTGGTACATGGAGCTATAAAAGGTGGTACATGTATAACCATTGCATCATATGGAACCAGATCAATTAGTTTACAAAACTGGTTTTTTGACGACATCCTTGAAAATGTACGGATTGAGAGCGCAAAATTTCAGAATGGTAACGAGAAAAATGTCAACACCAATGAGGAAAAGGGGTTAAAAAATATGATCTGGTTCACGCTCCTTTAAGATGACCGCCGTGCATGAGACACAATCCCGCCTCTATAGTTATCCCACTATTTCCAGCTCCCAGGCTACTAGTAATTTAAAGAAAGATGTTCGAACTGTCCAAAATATAGGCATGTTTTAAAAATTTTAGTCCAATGTATCGGCCGCGGCTAGCTATCATAATGGGAGTTTGTCGGTTGCGTTTCATATCGACGGACGAGATTATTTATTTATTAATTCGTTCTAGCAATGAAACCAAGGTTCTCGTAAGCCTGAAGAAACCTGGGAAGAGAAGAAGACAAAGAAATGCTAAGTTTTGGGAGGAAACCCTTTATGGCCTATACACAATTTATGTATAGGGGGAAAGAATCAAGCAGGGTCTGATAACCCAATCCACATACTGACCCAGACGGGATTCAAACCAGGGCCACAGAGGTGTAAGGCGAGGAAAGTACTGCTACGCCAGCCTTATAAGTAATATACAGTATAGCCGAGCAAACCGCGGTTCGGTATACATGTAGTATTATACTGCATCGAGTCAGATCTCGGTGGACGAAAAAAAAACTCAGTACATAATTGACATGCTCTGCTCGCGTCTGACTGTCATCACGTAAAGTATTGCCGACACGATTATCAGGGGATGATCTCAAACTTAATCAATAATTTCCTGCTCAAGTTCCAATGACATCCGCAGAGGAAGTATCGTGACACGGACCGGCTCAGTAACCGTGTCGAGAATTCCACCACGGCAAGCCGAGAGGGGAAAGGGAAGGGGTGCTGCTAGTGGGGGATAGGGGCAGCCAGGGGGTAGCCAGGGGGCTTCCTTGGGGCGAGAAATGATGTCATCTTCCCGGTCATGTTTAGACTGCAATGCGAGGTAGTGGAGGAGGGTTTAGCCCGGGGACTCTGGGGAGACGCCCGCACTTCAACACCGCCGGACTTGAGTCAACAGTTGCGGGCTTGATCGAGTCGTTTGACCGGCAGGTTGCCGGGCCACGTACGCTGTCCAAACCCGGTCTGTATACCTTGGCGTTCTTTGTGGTTCATCATATCTCCCTAGTGGATTGCTCGGCCCGTATTTCTAGTCCGTAATTTCTACAGATTTCCTGACAGAATTCTGACTTACTGAGTGACGGCCTGTGGGGCTGTCATCACCCGAACTCCTGCTCCCAAGTTGAGTCTGAGATCGAATTTCGTCTTCTTCCTTGACAGGAAGAACTCATGAACAGGCCAAAGAAATAATCCCGGGATTTTACCGCCAAGTGGGAGAGATTTGGAATATAGTAAGGCCAATCCTGGATAAAGACTCGATAAATGTTTTCAAATGCTGTTTTAAGTCTGTGAGATCAACGGTTCATTATGAAGTGGCCGACTATGTTGACATATAAAACGGTTGACCTGTGATTGGCTCTAATTCGTGGGACCGTTTTATCGGCAGCTGGTTTTGAAGAAAAAAAATACCCAACATTTCGCTCCAAATTGTCACCGAGGCTGGCCTTATACGTCTGAACCCAGTGCTGAAATTAAACTTAAAGGTTACAATTTTACATCGTACACTGAAGACCAAATAGACATTATTGGGATTCGAACTGCAGAGACTTCTGACACTCCAGTGGCAGACCCTCTACCAGCTCAGCTATAAGGCACAGTGGTATAATCCCTCAGGTTTTCAATAAAACCTCGTGCTGGAATTAAACTCAAAGTTCTACACCGTTCACGGAATTAAGATCAGACGATATTTACTTTAACTACAGTTAGATGTTCTAACATTTGGTATTCCCACGATGATTTGAAACCACAGCAAATACTATGTTCATTGTACATGTACAAGGAAATAAAACCAGATGCATTCCAATTGTTTCTGTACAGTCGTATAGATATCATATATCGCTACTCCTAAAATCTTCAACTGATTTATCAATGCTTGAAAGAGACAGCGGAGGGACCGGTGGGCGGGGCAGGGGCGTGTCCACTTCCTCGCATCACGCATCCCCCATGGACGTGCCGAGTATCCGCCCAGTAACGCGGACCACCCTACCCGGCTGAGAGGAAACATACGCGTTGGTGTGTGAAATAATGGTAAGACAGCCTCTAGGACGCTCAGACGAGACGCCGTGTTGTATATAGTCAAGACACGAGACGTGAGACATGGCGGCAGAACGGTCTTTGTTTAAATGTTGGTCTATTGTTTCATCTATCCGATCCATTTAGGCCGTCTGTCTGATTCCCATGCCAGGCAGACATGTGGTGATGCTTTCTCTATCTTTTAGTGGACATTGCATCGGAATGTAAAGGCATGTTGTGTCCTTCGGGATGTAAAGGCATGTTGTGTCCATCGGAATGTAAAGGCATGTTGTGTCCTTCGGAATGTAAAGGCATGTTGTGATGCTTTCTCATGTTGTGTCCTTCGGCAAGAAGGTTTACTTCACATTATATTCTTTCTCTACCTCCGTGCAAATAATAAATATCATCGAAGCGTGGCATGGGAACCCACCTAAATAGGGTACCCATGTGCTGCGAGGGAGGGACAGGGGATCTTAAAACATTATCTCAATAATAAACCCAACGCTCGCAAAACGATTTGAACTTAAGACGAGGTCACAACTTAATACGCCTAACTGAAAGGTATAGCCTCTACTTTCGAGGCTAACCACACTCTGGACAGGATGACCCATTGCTATAACTATCATCCTTCAAGGTTTTATTACCTTTACTCGAAGTGTTTTTTACAAGATGAACGTTGAGTCTGAATGTCTTCATGAGTGTTGCTTTCTGTTCTGGATATTTAATTTTTTGACAGGAAAAAACGCAGACGCCTGAATTCGACATACCTGACGTGTCACGTTTTTACGTTCTTTCAGAACTGAAGTTGAAAAATTGTTTTTAACTCCCAAGCAGAAATGACTTGGAATTAGCTACAATTACCATTCCAGAAATGTGCGGCTTTGCAATACGCCAGAACGCACGATTACCAATTATGAATTATGACATAGCATATGGTTGAAGCCTGCGGGTGGTCCGTGTGTTGCACGATGAGTAATTATATTATTTTATGAATGTCCAACCACTACAGCTATGCCACTTAGGTCGCCCTGCATGCACCACAATTATTTGGTCAACGATGTTTTGATAAGCGACCGGTTCAAAGTACCTCGTGAGCAGGTGCGTTGAAGTGATGAATGCACCCCAACACGACTGCCTCCAAAAAGCTAAAGAGACTCCATACTCGATCAAAAAACAAAATCCATCAACTCGGAATATTTTTATACCATTTTTCTCTGTCGAAGAAAGAAGCCTTACGCGAGAGGCGACAGTGAAGTAGCGATGACGGAGGGAAAGCATGACCGGTTTGAAGCGTCGCAAGCCCCGCCTAGTCATGCCAGGGTTCATGGTGGGACAGGTCATCGGAGTCTGTCTGCACAGAAGCCGATAGCCCAGAATAATTTGATATTTTCTTGGGGTGGGAAGTGTCACTGATCGTGTATCATTAGCAGCGTGTAGTGACACTACAGACACAAACTTTGGAGGGGATGTTCAGTGGACCGCGACACTGCGAGAGACATCTTGAGTAGCGGACCACACATGAAACCATCAAGGGTCGATTGCGCTGAAATTACTGCCGGGGATGGGAGGATAAACCCGCCAGTCGTGTGGCACCTTCTTTTTTAAGGAACACACTTGCCAATTATTTCGTTTTAATGTCTGTCACTCGCTGAGAAAACGGAACTGGGCAGAATATGGGAACATAAAAACTGAAATTATCTCTGGGTACAGACAGTTACGGGTGGCCCGGTCTAGACCATTTTCGCTGTTTTAAAAGTTGACGAAAATGTGTGGTTTAGGGTTATAGTACAGCTCCGATACTACAACATACAACGCATGCCTATGGGAATAATTCGAAATTTGGCAGGGATGGGATTCGAACCAGGGCCTGCAGGGCAAAAAGACGTCTGTTGATTTTCAACAATTGCCGGGAAATGTCGCGGTGAAGAAAAAATGTCTTGCAGTTGCAAATGTTTAAATACTTTTTTGGTAAAATCTGTAACCGCGTGAATTGACAAAAGAATCTAGGCTATATCTGTAAATCAGAAATACGAGAGACAAACTATTTGAACATTAAATCCGAAAAGATGGATGGTTTTTAAGGTTGATTAGGCCCCATCCAAACATTACGTTAGTTATTTTGCTCAGTTGCTGCGTATATCCATTCAACACCTATAAACAAAATTATGATTCTTAGAAAATCTGAGGGAGTATACCACTGGGCCTCATAGCTCAGTTGGTTGAGCATCTGCCTGGTATGTCAGAGGTCTTAGGAGAAAACCCGAGGAAGTATATACCACTGTGTCTCACCATAGCTCAGCTGGTAGAGCATCTGCCTGGTGTGTCAGAGGTCTTGGGGAAAACCTGCGGGAGTATACCACTGTGCCTCATAGCTCAGCTAGTAGAGCATCTGCCTGGAATGTCAGAGGTTTCGGGTTCGAATCCCGATGAGGATCATATGAGTTTTCCTCTCATTCCTCAATTGGTCAGTTCATTTCAACGGTGATTAGGCACACGATGCCAAAAGGAGAGGGTGGGGAAGGGGCGCACACACACAACTAAACGATAATCGTGAATTCAATGGACAATGAAGAAATGTTATACCGCAAGTGAAGCAGATAGGCCAAATATAATGACTGAATCGAGGTGATGAACCTTCATCCAGTGAACTTTGTACACATTGAACTTGACCGAAGGAAACCCCGCCGAAACACAAGACATAGTTACATGACGTCATCTGACCACAAATCTGGCTCAATACCTGAAAAACAAAACTACAATTTTACACGAATACATGTACGGGGTAAATAAGACAATTGGAGGGTGAGGTTTGCGAAATGAGGGAGCGGCTTTGAGGAGACGAGACGCGGCGATTGGACCGTAAATTACGGCTGGAGCGAGACATCGCCGCGCCGCCTGGCGGTGTGCTGCTGCCCGCCAACCCAGGCGGAGACAACCCGCTAAGTGACCCGATATACCCAACCCGCTAGCCCCGCACCCTCACGCCTCCTACCGGCAACTCCCCACGGAGTCGTTAAAGATGTATTATTGATTTTAAGACTTGAACCCTGGTTTCAACCATTAAAAATCGAATTCCCGCGGTGACCGAGACTGGTAACTGCACACCCCTCAAACAGCTTGGATTGCACCAATGTTTTATATCGCGCGTTTATAGCTTCCGTTTTGACGTTTGAGTTTTGACAATATCGTGGCAGTATAAATAAAACTAGAGGTATGACGTTTGTTGTTACAAACGCCAGGTGATCGGGTTAAATGAACATTTTGTGATGAATTTCAGACGTTGTTATCACCTGTGGAATGGCAAAAATGGAAGTTCAGCAGTCGATTTCACGAAACTTTACGCAATTGCGCAAGTACACTTACGCCATTACTTGCGCAATAACTTATGGCGTAAGTGGACTTGCGCAATTGCGTAAAGTTTCGTGAAATCGGCTGCTGTATACACTAATCCGGTAACTAATATCTCCTCCCTGCATATCCGCCATAGCTGGGGGTTGATAGCTTGCACCGTTTTGAGATATGAATTGTTGAAATAATAACCTTTGAAATCTTGTAATGTGACACCTGTGACGACATCATGACGTCACAATTTTGTGCACAAATTGTTGAACAATATGTTGAACATCAAGTTCTTAAATGTGGCGAAGGAATCATACCAATATCTGTTGTAGTTTTCAAGATACAGCATTTTAAAACATCTCAGCTCCAAATTTGCGTGATTTGACACCACATTACGTAACCACCGTCCATGTAATGACGTCACCAATGTATTAGTCAAAAGGTCCACATGTGTGAAAACATTTCGTTCCGTAGAACTATGGTCAAATTCCCTACCAATTCCGAACCTCTTCCGGTTTGGACCGGAAGTAGGCGTCACACAGGGGTCATGACATCGTATGATTTGTTCAGTTCATTTAGACTTATCATGTTGTGAAAGAATTGTTCAAGTATCTATTACGGTTCTTGAGATATGAATTTTAAAAATAATAACCTTTGAATTTTTGTAATTTGACACCTGTGACGATATCATGACGTCACAATGTTGTGCACAAATTGTTCAACAATTTGATAAACATCAAGTTCTTAAATGTGGCGAAAGAATCATGCAAATATCTGCTGTAGTTCTCAAGATACAGCATTTTAAAACAATTCAGCTCCAAATTTGCGTATTTTGACACCACATTACGTAACCACCGTCCATATGATGACGTCACAAATGGTATAGTCAAAAAGTCTACATGTGTGGAAACATTTCGTTCCGTAGAAATATGGTCAAATTCACTACCACTTTGAATCTATTTGCATTCAAAACGCTTACAAAATGCACATTTTCGAACAACTTCCGGTTTGGACCGGAAGTAGGCGTCACACAGGGGTCATGACATCGTATGATTTGTTCAGTTCATTTAGACTCATCATGTTGTGAAAGAATTGTTCAAGTATCTATTACGGTTCTTGAGATATGAATTTTGGAAATAATAACCTTTGAATTTTTGTAATTTGACACCTGATGACGTCATGATTACGTCACACTTGATGCCATCGTGATACTATACATTCTGGTGAAAGTCTGCCGTAGGGCCTATGTCTGTATCTAATTTACTAACGATTCAGCTTGGTTTGATGGGCATTGTTGCTGGTAAGTGTAAAAACTGAGATTCTCAGTTTCGTTGAACTTTGACCTCCAATTGACCCCAGAAGGAAGGGTCAGATGAAAATGCCCACACAAAGAAAATTGTAGCACAGAATGTCATCTGTAAACCTGCCAAATACGAAGATCCTGGGTCACGTGGTTTTCAAGACGGAAGCATTTTAAAATATGCATATTTTGTTTTTTTTGGGGGTGTAATTTGATACTTGATGACGTCACGATGACGTCACGCTTGATGCCATCATAATATTATACACGCTGGTGAAAGTCTGCTATAGGACCTATGCCTGTACTTAGTTACTTAAAGATTCAGCTTGGTTTGATGGGCATTGTTGCTCAATAAGTGCAAAAATTGCGATTTTCGTTTTCGTTGAACTTTGACCTCAGATTGACCCCAGAAGGAAGGGTCAGATGAAAATGCCCACACGAACAAAATCGTAGGCCATGATCTTATCTATAAGCCTGCTAAATACGAAAATCATGGGTCACGTGGTTTTCCAGACGGAAGCATTTTAAAACATGCATATTTTAGTCATTTTTGGGTTGTAATTTGATACCCAATGACGTCACAATGACGTCACACTTGTATGCACACCTTCACATTGGGGTTGATGTTCCTACAAAGTTTCAAGTTGATAGCTTGAACCGTTTTGAAGAAAAGCTCTGGAAACGTTTGAGTGGAAAAAAAAAAAAAAAAAAAAAAAAAAAAAAAAAGACAAAGAAATCGTACGAGAGTAATAGGTGATCGGGCTGTTGGCCCGATCACCTAATAACAAGTAAGCTTTCTGCCGTAACTTGAAATGAAATAGTCAAACCCCTTTTACAGTAACATAGAGTAAGGTTAACTCATTTCGGTCTATGGTGTACAAACATATTGGACGAAACGTAAACAGGCCTGCGTCTTATTTCAAAGAACGATTGTAAAACATCAAAAGGACAGAATGTTCGTGAGGTCACTTTTCCATTTTTTTTACAAACAATTTCGAAAAATCCTTGGTGACAGAATTATTCTACAAATTAAACAAGAACTAGGGATTAATCGAATAGGCCTATTCGGACGCTTATTAGGATGGACTACCTTCATGGATTTTTGGCTCATAAAATACATGTAACGCGAACGACATAGGCCTAAAGTTACTGCATGCAGATTCAAGGAATATTGTGAAAGTTTTGAATTTGAACGTTTTGAACATGTGGAACAAACTTTCAGTTTGCGCGTAATATGCTATCAGGCGCCCCAAGACCAGTTTGCGGTATACCGTGGCCGAGTGGTTTGGGTCACTAATTCGCAATCACAGGTGAAAACATGGGGTTGCGGGTTCGAACTCGCCCCTGCTGCGGTACCTGTGCCCTTGAGCAAGTCACTTAATCACACTTGCTCTATCCTTCGGAAGGGATGTAAAGCCGTTGGTCCAGTGAGGTATCGGTAATACACTTTAAAGATCCCAGAGCATTCTTTCGTGAAGAGCAAGGGGGTTCCGCGGTGTCTCTGGCCGTTTATAATTCATCATGGGTTTCCTCACGCTTGCGCTTGCGACGCTCGCGAAAGTGCAATGGGCGCTTTTGAGGAATCATTGGTTTCAGTACCAGAAAGAAATGATAATAATAATAATCCGCTACAATGTCGGGCAATTACAATTTCAAGTTGAAACAGTGAGCAGCGAGAGCATAATTGAAGATGCATTTTGATCCAAAACATGTTCTGTTATAGAGCAACAATCTCATTTTATTGCTGCACACACATGATAACTGTATATATGTTACAATATTCATTTAACCAAGAAACAAAATGAAAAATTTACTTTGAATGGACAAACAATTATCCGTTTCAGAGACTTTGTTTACTTGTCATGTCAGATTAGTTTACCAAGTGCCTATATTCAATTACTTGTGATTGCGAAATAAACATTTTCATACTTTTCGAGAAAAGAGACTTTTATATTGAGGGTTTTCGGTCGGCACTTTGAAATGTTATCCCTTTGATACAAGTTGCAATATAAAAGTCTTAAACAAAAGGACAGCCCCAACGTGTGCTTACTCATCTTTTCAGAGTAAACTTTTGGACAAGATTTTAATGGCTGAAATTCGAGCGACCGGAAGTTATGTTCTTTAGATTTCTGTGGTTCGTCAATAGCGCCAACGAGTCTCCAAGGAACGAGTCATCCGGCTCCGTTTGGGAGAACAATAATATTAGTTAAAAGAAACAACTGAGAGCGCCCTCATCGGTCTCTTATGGGTGCACACAATAATCGGGCCCCATAGGAAACAATGCTAAATGCCCCATTTTATTTTTAAAAATAATTTTAAAATACTCACAACTCTCTCAGCCTCTCGGGACAAAAACGAAAATACTCATTAAAGTCTCATCTTGTCAATTCTGTTCAAGGGTAATCCGTCACTTTTATTCCCTAATTTCCACTTGAAACAAAACTACCCCTGCAAGAGTGAAAATTGCCAAACAGACCTGCATCCATTTTGGAAGCAGGTTACATACGCTACTGGGCAAAATAGGGCCACTTTTAGGAGCAACATTGTCCAAAATGTTTACAGTTGGAAGAACAAATACCCCACATCGCGACGATGGCCATATACACTAAACCACACTTGTTCAGCTCGCAATAAAGAAGAATTTAAGGGGATACAAAATATTCAAGAGCTCGGCGCACAGATCTCTGCCTATTTAGTGGTAGGCTACGGTGTGCACCCTTATAGCTAAGCTTTTACTTGGAGCAAGTTCGGAAAAGTTCGATTCACGACTAATACTCCTATATACATGCACCCTATATTCACGAGTTTGAATCGTTTAATCGTGTCCCCTGAATCAGTTCTATAGAGTGCAAACTGTCGATTCGAATGGTGCCAGTTACATATGCGTTCCAAACCTCGATCTGAAGACGAGGCTTGGAATGCATAAGTAGTCTGGTACCTTTCCAAACAGTAATTTGTATTCTTTATAATTGATTCAGGGGACACGATAGGATCATTCAAACGCGTGAATATAGGGTCTATTTAGTTAACCATAGTTCGAGTATTGTCAACGTTGGTTAGTCGTGTCTGGTCGACCATTTGGAACCAGTCCACAGGGCACGGTCACGCTGCTGGTCACTAGTACCTGATGCAGCGTTTTGCGCGGAACCAACTGACTAACCAAAGGCGTTTGCAATTTAATCGACCTTCCCCCGATTGTCAAAAACAATACCTAGGGAAAATTTAAAAAGGGATCACTAGAGAGACGTAAATTCCGGGACAAACCCGACGGGTGACAATCAAAAATTGGCATAAATTTACCAAGTACTGCTGTCAATACATATGCCTATCATGATATGCAGTATAACACATACTCGTGTCGACATAACAATTCATCTGGGGTTAAATCGGAAGCAGGACTGTATTACTATTAGGAGCCTTCTGAGTATTGACTGGCATCAAGACACATAAATCTGACTCGAGATATGGAGGAATACGACTCGGTCTGGTGTCCAGACGGTCTGCTCGGAACCAATCAAGCAGCGTGGCTCGCTGAGTGTCTGACGGGGCTCGGGCCACCTCGAGGCCCCACGAGATGTCACAAGTATCGCGCTAGGTATGGGCTTCTGAAGATTTATTGAAACTCACAGAAAATGTGGAACTATAGAAGTAAATAGTGTAAAAGAAACATACTTAAAGTAACCTTGCCTTGCCTTGCATTGCCTTGCATTGGCTCTAACACCAGGCAAGTAATGGCACTGGGTGAAACCGTGGCCCTTCCCCCTCAAGCATCTCCATCAGGGTTCACAATGTTGTTGTTAATATCGACCAGAGACACCGGGGAATAACTCTTCCCGAAATATCAGAATGCTCTGGGATCTTTTAAGTGCGTTACACAACACACTGGGCCAACGGCTTTACATCCCGTCCGAAGGATCCATCCTTCGGAAGGGATGTAAATGCCACGGCTGATAGTTTTTATATCAGAGATAATTAATTCCAACTAAAATTGCACATCTGCATATTTTCTTAAAAGAAGAATTCCTACAAGCCTTGCTATCATCGTGCACTGGTATAACTGGACAATGCAACCGCAGCACTTGTAAAACTAGTCGCCATGTACCAATGTCGCATCTGAGCAAACACGTAGTATATCAAACAACCTAATGTCAAATAAATCGCTGTCAGCGTCGAAATGTTAAAAATGTGCGCCAAAAACCGAGCCATTGCAGGCACACAGGGTCAAAATGGCGACGGTCTGGTTGGGGCGTGGTGACGACAGAAATATTCCAACGTATTATCCCAGGTTTGTGCTTTATAGCACAGTGGCGAGGTGGGTATCACGCTAATTTCACTCAACGCATGGGACTGTGTCGTATGGTAAATCACGTAAAGTTCCTTGCAACGTGCAGATCTATAGGGAAAATGGCCTCCTTGCGGGCTAGACGCCGATTCGAGTCTGACCTTCGGTGCATGTGCACGTTTTGGAGTATAGCTTGCCTGGGCATGTTTTCGCTACCACAACCAGAAACATGGTTATGGCGTAATTGCAAAATCAACCAACGACCAGCTTTGGTCGTCGGCAACCGAATCATTTTATTGGTTGAATTAGTAATGACGTCAGAAACGTGTTGCTGGTTATGGTCGCAAAAACAAGCCCCCGAGTCCGTATCGGAAAGCTCGCCTTGTATGCACTGAACTGTACAATGACGTTAATTACACTGTCCCTAGGCCACGTATCCAAGGCCATGGTACTTTTAAAGAATGTGCCAATTTGTATCCATCGTCTCGCCGCACGGCTGCAAAACGCCGTCGGCATTTCCACCATGACGAAGCCCGGAAATGTACCGTGAGTTCCCGGGGCTAAATCGCCAGTCTTCGGTCTACACCGACCCATCCGTCAATATCTCCTACTCGTTTCGCTTTGAAACAACTCGGTAAACCGCTCAAATCCCTGGTTAATTACAGAGGAGTGCACGTTGAAATGAAAGAGACGGGACTCCGAGTCGGGCCTACATTTTTTTGCAGAATACAAATTGATATTTGCAAAACATATATATACTTTGATTGTGGTATTGTAATAACGCCAATGAGAAGGAAAGGACTTTGTCATTTTGAGCTCTGCAAAACGTTGACCCCTTTTACTATTCTTTAAAGCGTATAGCTTAAGAGCCCTATGCTCTCATGGCATATTTAAACGTGCATGCAATGAATCACCGTCTTTCAGATTTTCTGTCTTATATTACAATAATTGTTTGGGTTTGGTATTTTTTCCGACGTTTTTAAAAAAAAACATGTACATTGGGCCTACATGGCGTGTATATACGATCCCAAAGTGATCGTCGAGTGGTTAAAACATTGACACTTAAAAGCGATCACTGGTTCGATTCCTACCAAGAACAAGGTTCAAATATTTTGGAAAGCACCGAGGCTTGGAAAATGGAAATTGGCAAGAGGGCACTGGACAAATTGGTCAATAAAAGTTACGGCCGACATTTGGTGGCCGGGGTCATGGTGAGAACTATACGGCTGCGAGAGTAGGACGTAAAGATGCAGTGATGCGTCCTTTCACGACACGAGTCGGCTGGTGTAATGCTTTGGACGAAGCAGACGGGAATTATTGGTTTAAGAGGAGAGAATGAAGAGGATTTCTAGCTAGTATTGATGCTTATACGACTGCTGATGTATTGTTTCGTCGCCAAAACATTAACAACGTCGAAACAATATGGCATTTAGCCTCAATCTAAAAATACTACACTCAGGCTAAACAAATTAAGTAAAGTTAACGATGAAGTTACTTTAACAAGCGATCATTAAAAATGTGCCCTTACACTCTTTTGCCTTGAACAAACATTAATTAAAACAAACATTAATTTTGTTTAGTTTTAGTAGCTTAAATAATGCGCAGGTGATTTTACAAGGCACGATTCGTATTTGCGAAGTATGGAGCTAGAGCAAGCAATACGTTGACCCAGTTTAAATTGTTTTCAACCGTCCGGTTTTTAAATTTGACAGAGACATTCTCGAAACCACTAAACACACTGGTCTTTCGTCCTGGTGATTTAAATAGTCATTTTGCCAAGAGTCGGGAAGTCATAACACAGCAAGAAGCCCGCACCAGGTGGAAGACAAATGAGGAAAAACGAGGAAAAACGATTGCAATCGATGGATCTGCGGGAGGGAAACCGGCTTGTTCTAAAGGGCCTAATCCCCTGGCTGATTCGGATTGTTTTATTATGTCCGGTCACGCTGTCTGTCTGAAGGGAGCCCCTACCGCGCTAACTCAAACTTGTCATCCCATTTTATTTTTCTCTCAAGTTCGTTTTCGCCATTTCGCAGAATGATTTGTGTCGGTTATACCTGGTTCATGCTGTGTGGAATACGGGAATGCAATCATGTAGCTATTGGGTGAAACACTGGTGTATTGTGGCGGACCAGGAATACATTCTGTCAGACCCAGTTTAGTATACCTGATAGAATTGCCAGAATTTCCTAGATGTAAACCTGGGTAATTTATGTGTTTTTGTATATTAATTACGGAATTAAAACTTGTGTTTTCTGGCGTGCTGTGCTGACCACAAGACAACCATTGTAAAGCAACATTATTCCGAATCGATTTCTCAGATGACTTCACTCAGGAGGCTGCCTGCGACAAAAACATAAAACTGGTAGAATTGGACTTTAAAAATGCACCGAATGGGATTAAAAATGGACAGTCAAATAAAATTGAGCGATATGATGTTAAAAAAGGAAACCATAAAATTGCAGAAAGGCGACTCATGCATTGTTGACTGGAATGTAGAAACGCGTTCTTCTTTCGTATCATCCCCTGAAGCAACCTGGTTGCCGAAAGCTGACCGAAGATCTTGAGTACGGCCACGAAGTGCGAGAAAACATCACACCTTTTTTTGTGGGGCAAACCATCTTCAAGAATGACTTAGACATTCACATCGCCAAGTATCCGATCCGGGTCTATAGGGATAGCACATGTCATCAGGATCCGATTAATCGCAACGATCCCCGAATAACCGAAACTGCGTGTATCGAGGCCGTAACTCGAGGGCTTAGCCTACCTGGAGCTATACGCGATGACACGATTATGACTGACGCTTCCTGTCCCGTGGGAATCGAGTAATCGATACTATCACAGTACTAATTATGCCAAATCAGACTGGTATATTCGGAATCGACAAAATCAGAAACTCTAAAGAAAGAAAATGGATTAAAGAAAGTCAAAATTAGAAATTAATCCGGAGATCCTGATAATGAGGGAACATTTGCCCGAGCCAGTTCGCTTGGCCAGTGAATACGTCATCGTTTGTGTGTTGCCAAGGTTACTGGGTCTACACTAAAACCAGTGAACTGTTTCCCTGCATTATGCGCTTCACAATGGATGTTCATGAATACCAGTGAATGTTTAGACCGCATCGCAGGACAGTTATCCTGATAACGGACGTCCCATCTTTAGTAGTCTATTATGACCAATTGGAGGTGTCTATATGCAAAATACTCAAGCTAATGGAGACTTTTGAAACGCTTGGTGGCAGCAAACAAACCGGTCCCTTTTTGTTTATATACGTCACGTTTGAGCTAAAGTGCGTATGCTCAATATGACGCAACAATGAAAAAGGACTGGTTTGTTTGCTGCCACCAAGCGTCTCAAAAGTCTCTTATTGAAATATTGCAATAAAACGGTTGCACGTGAAGGGAACGCAATGTGCGCACTATATAGGCTACTACAGGGATAAACCGATATGCGATGAAAACTATTATGCGAGTGTAAACACGCGCGTTGCAATGTGTTTCAATGAACCTGTAGCGGTTTGTTTCGTCGGGTTGTGCAAAATTAAACTTTTAATGACGGACGTCGAAGCCATGTTCTGATGATTTTAAAAATCAATTCAAAGGAACGGACGTAGTGTTTAGAGTGCAATAAAACAATATTCCTGACATTTAGTTCAATGTCCGGGAGGACAATTTGCAATTACCAGAAACTTGACTTCAACCCAGCGGAGCTCTCCCGGGGCCCGACCCTACAAATCACGCTAACTTGAAATTACTCCCCGCAGTGCAATGTTCAAAACGACATTTCATTAAAAATGCTACAAATTATTGGTGTAGAAAGCCGGTTAATTATCAGTGTTTAATATGTAAGCTCGGAATAGCTTGTAAGGTACATTTTTGATAGCCCAAAGTCCCACTGAGGTCTTTTAGACGGTCACGGAGCGAGTGCTGACTAACGCGGCTTATGGACCTGAACCGAGCCAGGCGCCAAGGTACCTGCGGTGCAAACCGTCTAAAGCTCCGGTACGCTTCTGTTCTGGTCTCGGTCTCTAACATTGTACAATTTAATTTTGTTCAGTCCCGGATTTACGAGCTGATGATTACCGTGACGCGACGAACGGTTCTTTGCTGGGCGCGATTTGGGGCCGAGTTATGCGGGGACCTTGGGTTCAACCTCCCGGCCCGGCTACCTATCTCACCTCAGCACGCTGTTCACGCCGAAGCAAAGAACTCGTACTCGAGCTAAACTACATCGTAATTACTGCTCTATATTAATTACTTGTTTTACGTTCGCAGAATGCTAATAACAGTTTCTATACATTTATGTGTTTCTAATTAATGGAATGGGGAAGGGGGGGGGGGGGTGATTTGTTAGTTAATCGGTTTTAATTTCTTTGTTGGTTTAGTTACACTTGAACAGTTTAAGGCCTTTCATTTTTTTTTGATTTAGTGTTCTGTTTTGTAGCTTTCATCAATTTTTAGACAATGTAAATTTTCAATTTTTATCTTTAAAATGGACAATAAACGAATTGATTTGAATTGAACTACCATTGAAAACGAAGGAGAGCTTGTAATAATAATATGGATATTTAAATATAGCACACGTCACGTATATCATGGAGCTTTACATCATAATCCCTGGGCACTGGGCTCTGAATAGCGTGTTTTATAATTGAACATTTTCAGCTCCTTGAGAAGTAGGCTATATAGAGCTAGCCCCGGCTGCCTGTTATAGTCGTTCACAAGCTAATCAAACAGAACACCTTCACTATCACAGTCACAGGTACCTCATTTGCTCCTGGGTGGACACAGGCAATAATGGCGAAGTGCTACAGCTAGGATAGACGCACTATGGACGCGGGCAGGCCTGGATTCGACCCCACGACCATGCTACAAACTGAACAACAGTCTGGAAAATGGGACATTGAGGCGGAGTTGAAAGGGGGAAAACCTGGGAAGGGACACTCTATAATTTGCCTTTATTTGTGTAGGCTATTGGTCGACACAGCTTCCTAACTTTGGAGAGTTTGAAGTATAGCTTGGAGGTGGCACCCATGACGAACTACACGTGTATGGCAGCAGAAAAGGCAGTCTTCATGCCGATATCTGGAACTTTCTTCAGGATTCACGGTTCATCCCAAACCCATTTGAAAGAACGGGGAAAAAAAACCACAATATATGGCCCAAAGTTCATCTGCATCATACGACCGTATAGAATAAACTGAAACAGGGTTCCTCATAGGCCTACGACCCGAGGTCGCCAACAGACAAAAGGTCGGGGTTCGAATCCCGCGTAAAGCCCTCCTTGTTAATTTACACTTTAAACTTGACCGTGGAGGAGTGTCGTGACAGTGTCGTGGCCGTGACCATGACGGTGGACGTGAACATGGCGTGACCGCGGCCGTGACCATGACGTCGCCATGGCGTGACTCTGGCGTGACGGTAACGGCGACAGTGACCATGACGTGACACTAACAATGGGGTGAACGTGGGTGTGACAATGGCGTGAGCGTGACAGACGTTGACCGTAACGCAAAATAACATGAGGTCCAGTCACATACCCATTATCCCAAGTGCGTAAACAGCTATCTCGTGAAAAGGTTTTTCTAATTAAGTGTCAAAATGGTTGAAAATTTCTTACTTTTGGTGACGGCAGCTCAGGGAGCTCGCCATCCAGAGAGCCCTCTTGCGACGCGATGAAACCAGCTTCCTCAGCACTTGGCCACGTTGCCGCTTTCTCAAACCTGTCAAATATCATATTCCAAAATATGAAATGAATCCATCGTCGCTGGTGTCATAACGGACGCGTCAAGCGTCTGCCAGGGGAAACGTGTCTGTGAAGTATCGGGGGTTTCAGTCGCCCGGCGCGCGGTCAGTTGTGAATCATGGAAAATAATGGTGTTATGAGGACAACTTGAAGATTTGGTACAACAGTCTAAACTGGGTGTTACAAAACGAGTGGCGTCCGTTGGAGGCTTCGGTTATAATGCTCGTCTTGGGGTTCGTTTTGGAAACGATATATAGAAACGTGTTATCTCCAAAGCGCCAGCTTTCGCCCGAGGGGAAATCTATTTCTAGTGTACGATTGTAGACATTCACCCCTTGCTCTCCTTCAATCTGTCTGGTCTATACATGTATGTATAGGTTTGTGAGGTGGTTGATTTCAACCTTTCCAGCTTTTGTTTCTGCCGTCATTTTCTGTAAGAATAAATTTGGCCGCCTTTTAATTCGTCTTAATCGACGATTTTCAAATGAAATGTTAAAAGGAAGCATAGACAGCATTTACAAATACAAGAAAAGAACTTTTATGCTAATATATTTTTTGTAGGCAATAGTAAATGGGTCATGGGGATGAACCGTGGTGTGCTCCATTAAAAAAAAGTGAAAATTATGTTTCAATTTTTAGCGGTGTTTGGTCCAACTTTGCTATAAAAACCTGGTTTCCAATTTACAAAATTTCCTCTTTTCATCGAATAGCCGCCATCTTGTAGGGCAACTTTTGACATTTAAATTGGTCAACAATGTAAGCACAAATGAGTAAAATGTGCAACCATGCATGTCCTCAAGAAACAAAGAAACTGCCATATACGCGCTATAGTAATTGAGCATTGGATAATATTTCGCTATAAGACACATCTTGAAAATCTTGCACAGCTTCAAATATAGATTCGCACAACCCAAGAGCTTCGTCGTCACGATCCTATCGCACTGAGCTATGTAAACAGTAAATAATGAGCACATATCGCTATGTTGAATTACGACACTCATGTCACTGGTGGCCAATTGCAGCCGTAACTCACAGACAGACTGCATGCATGGCAGTATTAGCCCGGATGGGATTGAGTTGCACAACGTGTTGGGGACTTCACCCGACTTGAAGACACCATGTTACCCGCAAGAGACTTGAAGAAAATCAAACTGGCTCCGTCTCAAAACCAACGCGGTGATCGGTACGCCCAAAAATGCATTTTCATCGAAAACTTATACAGATTTATAAGTTTAAGATCAAAAGAAAACTATAGCAAAATATACGATCATACAAAACAAATAAGGTTATTAGGAAAAAACCGATAAAAGGCTTTATTATAGGCCTACTATTTCAAAATTGAAACGCAATTTTCCTAAACTATCAATTCATGATCAGAACAGTAAACTTGTGGATAGCAAGGCACTGATCAACCGGTCATTTCAGAGTCACTTTCCAGACTGTTCTGCTTCAGTGATATCCTCCAGATTCAAGAGGACTTGTTTGAACAATGTGATTCCCACAGTAATCACTATGAGAAAATCCTGCAACCATAAGATCTCTGTAAGAAAACCCATTTTGTTGAGTTTTCAACCTGCTGTGAATAAACCCAAGTGTGATGAGCTGACCTCTGGAGGCGCACGTCTCATCAACAGCCCTAGAAGTGCAGGAGCTCAGGGATGCACTTCAGGCAGAGTGGCGCATCCTGCTTCAGCGACTGATACAGTCCGCCTTGCCACAAGAAGTGTCGGCTCCTCGATATTTCGCTCACAGTCCAACTTTACTTGCATTATTTTGAAACGTGTGTGGAGACTTCCATGCACGGCATGACAACTTACCGACAACATACAAGAATTAAAGATATAATCTCATGAAATTACCGATCGAGTCCACACTAATTACATTTACAGTGTAACGAACACAACATCTGGTATGGTCACGTGTCTGATCATCATTGAAATGAAACAACCAAACTGGGGATGAGAGAAAAATGTTAAGGGCCTGAGGGTGTATACCAACTGTGCCTTATAGCTCAGCTGGTAGAGCGTCTGCTTAGTGAGTAAGATGTCTCGGGTTCGAATCCCGATAAGGCCCTTACGACTTTTCTCTCATCCCAAGTTTGGTTATTTACAGTGCCTGAACTCTGCCGTACCTGAGCAATAAATCGTTTAGTTCTCCAATCATGGAAGAAACATGTGAACTACCAAAATGGCCGTCACCATCCTTGTTAAACTAGCCACACCCCACAGCTTGCTAATCCCCAACGGCAGGAGCACTGCGGCGGCTAAGCCTTTGATCTGCACGTGACCACATTTCACACTTTTACCAAGAGTGACTTTTCCTTGGTAATGCAGGTGCATGATAGAAATTAAAACTAGAGCGACACATATATAAACCTGTCTAACTGAATTAGCACGTTATGATTGGCCGTGACTGTGGCAAAGTGATGAAGTGTTTGAATTAAGCGATTGACCTTTGACCTTAGTCAAGCCTTGATGGGTAAAACATTGACCTGACGTTAAGGTCAGTGACCGGAGAACGACTTTATAGCACGTAGTATCGAAGTTTTCGTAAGATTTCATTTTTGAAACTATCAAAAAGGTCAATGAAAGGTCAGTTTTCAATTTGATTTTTTTATTTTAAACTTGATTACATTCCTCAAATGGAAAGTGTATATGTGACCCGCTCTGCAAAAAAGGGTCTAAAGTCGCGCTGGCTAGTATTCTTTTTGCGACCATAAAAAGAAATGTGGCATTTCTACGCTCATTAAAATACCTAAACACAAAAGACATTCCAGGGGGAACACAGACATTCCAGGGGGAACACAGACATTCCAGGGGGAACACAGACATTCCAGGCGGTATCTGGGCACCGCCAGGAATTTCCATTGTGTTTTGGTATTTTATTGCAGAGCGGGTCTCATATTTGTTTTATGAGTGTTTGCAGGGCCCCAATGGAAACCATTTTTTAAAAACTGTTTGCACTATGAACATCTAACAATGGAAATTGGGCACACACCATTGTTACTAACAATGGGGTTACAATGAACATGTACATGTTTTTGCTCATAGTGTTGGGCACATCCTGGAATAAAATGGAATAAAACAGGTATAGCCTCAAGTCTTTGCCTGTAGGGTGCATGCAGTAAAGGTGAAGCACACGTGAATTAAAACTGACACGATTTAGTCCCTGGCATTGAGCATTCCGCAAGGCATCAAACGCAGCAGCGCATTTCCCTCCCAATGTGAACCGACGAGTGAAGCAAAGTCCGGTCTTGGATATGATGGAGATTTATGAGACGTGAGTATAGAGACCGCGTGGCAGCGACCGGGTAGTTCCAGAATTCCGATGTAATTATAATTTATTTAATTTCAAGATGGCTGTAGGCCTACGTCAACTTGACTTTCATTTCTTTACAAAAGTGCATGGGATTTTTTTTGGAAAAAAGTGTGACAGCGACGTACCGATTTCGTCTGCAGTGCAGTTGATAATTGTATTTAAATATATTGTATACACATAAGTTTAACTTCCGTGGTATCTAAACATTTTTCGCCGGTAATCTGAAACGTAGGAAACATTTTACTGGTTTTAGTGCAGATCAGTAACCACGGTAACACAAAGGATGACGTTTTCATTTCAGTGTTCTATATACTAGAGCGGTACATGTCTGTATACCTCAATGGATTGCGGACGTAGCCTCCGGTCAAATATCGTGAGTATAGAAAACCTGTTATTTGAGTTGTGAAAATTGTGATAAATACACGAGTCAATAGCAAAAAAAACGAGTCATTTTGGTGAAGTCGGCTGAAACCGATGAACCGTAGCGAGTATAGGCATGCAGACTTGGTGCCGCTGGGCCCAAGGACTGACGAGGTTTAGCCCGATTATACATCCACGGCCGATTCACGCTTGTCGCAAACCCTTTGACGTGGTTTACAAATAATACCTCAGCTTCGGTGGTAATTATATATTTCATTGGCAGATATTTATGCCACCATATGCCCGCAAGCAAAACACACTTCACAAATGCACTTTTAGTCCGTTTGAGGTACAAACACGAGTCCGATTGAGGTACAAACACGAGTCCGATTTCGCGCCGCCCTTTGTCAAATTTGTTGAAATTTGTACGCTTTGTGCGGCTCCCATTGCGGCGCAAACCAATCTTTACTTGCAGATTCACTTTAGCTTTCCATTCAAGTTCAAACTCAATTCAATACCAAACATTTTACACCATTCACTATTCAGTCTATACTGCAAGTGTAGGCCTATATAGCTTACGTATACCCACGTACCAATTTTAAAACCAGATATTCCGAAATAAAAGATGTCGGCCTGTGTGGATGATTGTGGACAAAATGTTAAAAGAAAAGTTACAATTTGGGGAAGTTCCGCTTTTCGAGGGACTAGGCCCTATATATAGTTATACTCAAACTCGATTGAAGGTTCCTTCTCCCATGCTGCATGCACCACTTTGGAAGTTTGTTTTTCATCACTTCGACAATGATCTTCAAATCGGTGCATTTTGTCAGCGATTTTCCAAGTTTCAAATGGAACTGCATGTCGCTTCCTATTGAATCGACCAGAGCTCTATACTTTCAGGGAGAACAGAAGGCAATGGCTTCCACTGTGGTCTTGGCCTTGCTGCCCTTTTGCAGTCTTCTCATTGACATTTAGATTTCCCAATGGAAGTGCCTTTTGCAACACTCAAAGCGATGAACCAAACAAAACTGTGCATGCTGACGTTTTCAAACCCTCTCCCCGCGAAACCACAAGTTATTTTCCTGTGGCCCCGTATGATTAAATCAGGGAGGTATATCGCCCCGTAATGATTAGGAATACAAGCCGTGTTTGGGTTGTACTAAATCGCCCATTACACTGTTTATACAAACACCAAGTTAGACTCCACTCGAGTCCAAGAGGTCAGTACAAGTGCTCTCATTAGTCGGTCACGTGTTTGGTTCTGGTTCATGTATAATTTCTATACCCAGCACGATATGTGGCAGAGGGACTCCCCCTAACGCCCATATACCTAAACACACTCTTCCCTTTTGTTAACGCACCAATCTCCCCTAAAAACTGAAAGGAATTCCTTGGAAATTCCTTGGATGTTTGAGACACAATATGGGAACAATGGTAGGGGGAAGTCCGTTTGCCACATATCGCGCATATGATAATTTCGATGGGCGAAATATGGCTTTTGAACCCACAGGAATGCTTATATACACATCATTACAGCAGATTTTAAGTCATTGTGAAGCTCCCGAACGGGGATCGTCGATCTAGCATGCCGGCTTTCAATCGGCATAGCATTTTGGGAAGGTGCGCACCGTATACAGATAGGCCTATCATTTAGCCATGGGGAAAATTAACCTTTGTGGAAATAAAATTTCAAACGCTTTCCCACCAGAACGTCTGCTGCATGTCTGCTGACATCAGAAAGTCCAAAAGATCCATTTCAACTACAAGGACATTTACTATACTGACATGAATACTTGCCAATGAAGGAGATGTCATGATACCCAAAAAAACAAAAGGCATTGTGCTAAACAAGGACATTTCGTACATTATTTTTATACAAAGAAGAAATATAACCCACTGAATTAATGCAGATACGAATTTCCCTAGAATGGCAATGGCGGTGCCTTGTAGTATGGTCGCCGCCATTTTGTCAAAAAACTGAGCGAAGAACGACGTGCTTGCGTATACAAACATCTGAAGTACGGACTATGGCTGCAAATAAAGCAAATGACCGCCTTGTACCAACGTCTACATCATTGTGTCGGCGCGGTTTACCATCAGCCAAGGTTACAGAGTGCGGCGATCGAGCAGACGATAAACCGTACCTAACTTCCGGCAGACTGCTTTTTCGTTTGGCGCCTTTTTGGGGAAGTTTCTTTTTGTAATGTTTGGTTTCTCATTGTTGGATCTAATTCGTTTATTACGTACGCAATTGTTATGTTATGTTCTCCGGCAGAAAAATAACCAAGTTATTATCCGTCATAATAGAGGAAATTGCAAATAATTTTCCAATCGCCAAAATAGAGGTTATTTTGATTTAGATGAAAGATTGCGGTCGATTTCAGCGGTTGAAAACCCAACGTTTGGTTTTACGGTGTTGAAAACATATTGAATAACAGAGAACCTCGTAATTGACGCGATACAAATCTTTTGGCAAATAATGAGAGAAAAATAAACCATCGGAAATGCTTTTAATTACGTGACTTCCGATGCAGGGAGAGACGCCATAGGAACATCTGTGAAAGAAGGTCAATATAACTAACACCTGGGCGTCTTCCACAGTCAGCATAAAGACGTCTGCACGATTCGTATATAATGGTTATCTTTGCAGGGTTAAACTGACAAAGCAGTACATAACGCTTAAACTGTTATAAGCAAATAAGTGTTGCCGAATATACAAGACTGCTGTATGCACAAATGTATAGTCATTTCTGAAGTGTCGTGATCTTGCAGCTCCATAGACCCTTTTCACCGGCAGCCATGACAGGGGGGGGGGGGGGGGGGGGGGGGGGGGGTGGGGGTTTTCATAATTAAATAATGCGACAATAGATCCACAGAGTGCCTATTCATGTATGATGTATGATGTATGGTGAAAATGTAACTGCCCTCTGTCATGGCTGCCAGCATGCAAAGAGTCTATAGTGGTAGAATATCTTGAGATACGACTATGCAAACCATGTAGATCGACAGTTGGACTCTGACCGTCATTTTGAGTGATTTTGAGCGACAAGTGCCATCAAACCCTTTCACCGCTCCCCCTCCCTCCCCCACCGCGAAGCATGTTCCCTCATTCAGGATGTTTAACAAACATCCACCAGACACGCTGACATTTGCTGATCAATGTGCGACTAGTACAAGGCGTGCTAAATCACTTTGGTTTTACTGACTGAGCAAATTAGTACAATTTCCGGTTAGAGTAGATCGTAATATCATTTGGTGCAAACAAAAAGGTGGAAATAAAGTGTCCAAAAACACCTGTTGCATGGCCGCGACTTGATGTCATGTGGAGAGAACATTAATAGCAGGTCACGTGCTCGGTAATTACTCAAACACTCCTAGTTTGGGCCACATTCGCTAAATAGGCGGGCTGCACAGGCAAGGGCAGTCAAACCCTATTCTGATGCTGAATATGGTTATTTTAAGCTTCCATTTTGTCTTCATATGATACACGAGAACATTTTAACAAGAGGAGCATTTTAGAAAACATTCAGGGATGTCCATATGGAAAACTCCATACAGACCATGCATCTTCATATATAAGGACCATGCATCTTCCCATCTCGTGCTGGAATCCCCATGCAAACATTCCTAAGTGATTGTACACCCGGGCAAAGATGCACGTGCTGAGGAATATTTGATGTTTCGAATCCACTTTGAGTGATTACATAATAATTTGCGATAGCAAAATACACAAAAACCTAAGTATTTATAAATATTACAACTATCGGAATCTAATGTTTGGCCAGTTTCGGCTAAATTTCTATTGCTAAGTGATATACGCATAACACTACGGGAGTGGCAGCTCCATCCATCATATAGTGTTGTATACAAATACAGCTGCATGACGCATTAACCCCAACATACAACAAACTGTCTGAACTTTGGGCACGCAGTGATGAGCACCACGCGGTCCCTGCAGCCAACGGCACTTTAGAGAGTGGAAATCCGGTGCGTTCAGGTATCCCACACTCCCGACACGGATTGTGCAAGTTGGCTCCCCAAATCCCACAAGTTTCAGCTTGCCAGCACCGTCCCAATTGGCCCTAAAACCAGGTAGTGAACTATAATCAATATTTTGTCTCTGAGGAGTTGTTGAGGATGGGTCGCAGCGCCTCTGGCTCATGCGACGGGGACCAGTAATGGCGAGATTACGAGACCGTGAAGGAATTGCGACTAAACTTCCGATGCAACACTTCCACAAAGTCCCGGGGATGCTTTGGGATACCGGGGCTGCGCCGGCTGATGTACTTTGCTCCAGTTGGAAAGTGGAGTAATGGCCAAGTAATGAGAGAATGTAGGTTGAGGCAGGGTAGAAAATGTTAATAAGACGAGAGGGAACGATAATGCACAACTACCTGGTTTGTGAAAGTATAGCGCAAGCATTACAAAGCTGTGTGTTGACGTATTACGGTAAGCTTCAAAGCTGATGGTCCGAGTGCGTCTATTTGAAGAAGTATAGATCTAAAACGAAAATCCACAGTAAACCGACTTGCAGTCCTTTTATTTGGAAATCTCAAATAAGCATGTATAGGCCTATACATGTATACGTAAGTTAAACTCGGTGACAGTTTTAAAACCGTTCATTTGGACTATTTTATTTAATGAATACACGGGAACAGAAGCATGATTCTTGTCTGCAGTTACTTAAATTTGGGTATAGACCGTATCGAATAGCCGCCATTTCGTGGGGCACCTTTTGTTACTTAAACCGTTCAACAATGGAAGCACAATATGTGCAACCATGCATGTCCTCAAGGAACAAAGAAACTGCCCCACGAAATGGCGGCTATTCGATACGGTCTATAGAGTATACGTTAGGGAAAGCTAAACTTGATATATCAAGGGATACATGCAAGGATTGAATAATGTAATACAAGGTGCTGTTCTCCGAGCCTCTTTTCATACTGGTATAATCATATGATTTTCCTTCGGTGAACAGGTGTTATTTTTCAGCGGCCAGAACCTTAAAAGTGCCCAGTCTTCAACCCTCTTGGCCGTGTGGGTGGGACACGGTTCACAACCAGACAGTTACAACTGACTGATTGATTCCAGTCAACTCGTTTTATAACCACTTTCAGATATCAAAGTTTGTGTGTGCAATGTAAGCAAAAGTTTTGACTTTCCCTTCTTTCGGAAAGGCTCTGTCGAAACTTCACTTGCAGCTGTTGGACTTATAACAGATTACATGAGTGTAAAACTTTTAATAACAGGAACAACAGCATTTACTGAAGACTAATGTTGATAAACTGACTTGTAGAAATCTCAGCAGCCTGAAAAATCCATGCATGTTTTTTGTTATTAAATGCATGGATCATTGGATTGAAAATAATTTGTTAAAAGCATATTCAGCTGGCAATTTCGCCCACAAAGGTACCATTTTACACGGGCAAAATCATGTGGTGTTTGTTACCATTGCTATCAACACTTAACAGTCAGGTTTTTCTTGTCAACTCGTGAAGTAATATTTTGGGTAACTGCAAATGATGTATAGGCCTATATTGGGGGCTTTAAGTTGAAACAAACAAATGCTTGAAACTGAAGAAAAAAAACCGCTTTGATGGCGTGAGAATGAGCTTGGCCAAAAGGTGTGAGATGTTTTACACCAATGTTTATATCAATGTGATTCCCAACAATACCCAGCAGGCTATTTCACGTCAACAAACCATGCACAGTGTCTTCCTAATTCATACACCATCATCAGCTTCTCACACAATCTCGACAATTCGTAAATCATTCTGCATCGCTTTCGTCTAAAACAAACAAGGAGGTTCCGGTGTCAGGGCAAGGCCGTAAATTAATGTGAAATTACTCCCGGAAGATGGGAAAGTGAAACTTCCGAATCAACGTCAACTCAGTGATGATAATTTGACTCAACTAGAGTTCGAACCGGAGGCTTTTGGGAAAATACTTTTAATGGGCTAATTGCATTGAACGTACAAGTATTATACCCAAACATCGAGACACTTAGAGGGGTGGTGCAGCACCAGTGCCAATCGATAACGCATGGCCAGAGACATGGGTAATCTCATTTAAGTGCATTAGACAACACACTGGATGGACCAACAGCTTTACATCCCTTCCGAAGGATGGAGCCACTGCGGTTAAATGCCTTGCTTAGGGTTAGTATATAACGACCGGGCATCGAACCAAACCACTCGGCCACGGTACCCCGCATATATCAGCCTGGGTCTGATCCTTTTCGAAACAACCGGTGTGCGTCCATTGTTCCAAACTGACATATTCTCATCCATGCAGTGCACGCATGAGAGGGTGGGTTGGGAACAATATCTTAGATGCATGAGACGCACTTTCTGACATTGCCACTCAAGTCTCAAGAAACCTCATTTCGGCGGGGTGCAAGATCACTAATAGTTCTTTAATTACTAAATCCCTGTTAACTGGCTTGAGACCACTGGCAGATTGCCAGCTAGACCCAAGGCTAAGGAGTGGGTGTTTTGTCTAGAAGCTTATTGCATCTTGTTGGCCACATGTTAATTCATCAAACACCTTCCCACCACTGTAGGGATCTTCGCTTCCCCAAATGAAAACCGAACCATCCCAGACTCTATTTCCGGTCCGAGTAATTAACGTTCGGACCCGATCGTTACCTCGTTAGGCATGCAGGGCACCGGGGCCTTGGCGTGTGTTGTCTGTTGACGCTTCGGTCCCGCCGTTTGGCCGGCCTTGAGCCTTGGCGGGATTTTGTCAATCGCGGTGAATTGGAAACCTGACATACGCGTGTCGTTAGTGCCTAATTTCACTAAGCAACCCACCGGGATAACTAAGCAAACACGAGGGTTATCTTAGAAAGAGTGACTCATCGCCACTCCCCTCATAATCTTGAACATGATGCGAGGACTTGATGGCAGGTGTCTGGACAATGTCACATATATCTTGCTTATACGTTCGGTATTTGGCTGCCTTCGTGGGTTGTTTCCATTATCCATGTCCGACCGATGGGGATTATTTGAGAAAGTATTGACAATCTCCATGTATCTGTCAGCTCATGGAGGTACAAGTGTACGGAAGGGCCAAGGGGGGTAGGTTAAGTGCATCATATTCACGTAAAACTTGGATCAGATAAGATTGAGAACTTGAAAGTCTGGGAGCAGACATAACTTAGGCTTAGCGTCCATCCATCGTGTAGGCCACATTTCTTGCCAAGACAAATTTGTAAACAACAACATAACAGTTGGAGAACCATATGACAGACATATACTGAAACAGTATAGCCCTATGCTCTACAGTGTAGGCCTACATCATCATATTACATTGCGTCGCCCATCGTTCAACAGAGGACCACTAGATGGTCGCTATAAAACGAACACTTTGCAAGGAAGTTCTATATTGTGCAAAAAATCGCCATATGTCTGAATTTGCTTTAAATGACAGATAAGAGGAACTAATTGGGTAAAACTTAATGAAACACATAGGCCTATATAGAGTAAATTTCAGTTGATTTTTAATCGAATCCAAATATCCGATATCAACTCAGTTACCCAGTACGATGCATCCATCTATACGTGAGATTCCCACCCATAGCAAGTCTCATGAACTCTGCTCAAACCCCATCACCCATAAGGAGTATCTTGGAGCTGTAACAGTTTATCTTGACCTCGTGACCCCTCGTCAACTAGTACGTGTAACGGACCACACATTAGCCCAGTTTATCAACTACATGACTTGTAATGAGGTCTTGGATCAAGTTTTACCATGCAAGGACACGTACATGGTCGTTAGTAGGCCAATGTTGTATATACCAACTGCGACGCCAAAAGGGTCGACGTACAATCGAACACTCAACATTGAGGAAGTCAGTCATGCGTCGTTGGCTCACACATATTGTAAAGTAGTCATTATTATGGTAACATTTGCAGCCCGATGTGAAGCAGAGAGCCTTTCTTCCGATGTCTTTCACGCCTCACGAATCTCCAGACGTCTTTTTGGAGGTGGTTATATAGGAACGCCTAGTTTTGGTAAAGAGAACAGATCATGGAAGCCAGAAGAGGGGGAAGGGAGGAGGAGAGGAGGAGGGGGAGGGAGGGGAGGTGGTATGGTCGATAACAAGTGGTAAAATCTTCATATCTTTTGAGGAATAGTCGCTACGCGCCATTATAATGGTGTGATATACGACTGTTTCCATTACGGGTGAGGTACTTGGGATATATAGCTGCAATCGGAAGCCTGACGGACGAAAATAGATCTCGTCGCCAGTTTGGTTGAGTGGGTGCCTAAAGCGTCTCCGTAGAATGGCTGGTACGGTACGGGCGATGTACAACGGGCAGTTAGATAGTACTTGATGATTGAGCTCAATCAGGCTGTTATGCACTGAGAACACGGGGTTTAGAATCAAAGATTAAAATCGCATTCAGAATGAGATCAAATCACCAAGTTATAGATCAGGTATTCACACTAATCATAGATTGAATCAGGCCAGTAAACTGTCGAGTTCACACTGATTACGATGTGAAATTGGATAACGAGTTGGCTCTTAATAACAGCGGGGTTGTATTGGTCCAAATTCAAGTACTCCCGTTAAGCTTATGTCACTGTGGTGGAATGATCTTAAGTCAGTCTCCCACTGTGCGATTTTCTGCCATAAATTGCCACAAATTAGATATAGGTTTTTAAATCCATGCTGAAACTGTGTATAGACCGTCCAGACAGTCTCGGGTAATCTCACAGTGGGAGGCTGGTTTAAGATCAATCCACCACAATGACATAATAAGCCTGACTCTGTATAATATATACAGAATAACACGTGGATACGAAATCATGCTAAACTTTATTTAATTTGCCAAAATGCTCAAATGGTTTTTCAACCCTGCTCCAACTAGTGCTGCTATATAACACAGGTGCACAAAGCTACACGTAGGTGCACGCAGTCTTTAATCAATCATTTCATGAGACACCCACCGACATTACGAACCCTCTGGGGTTCACGGCATGCGAGCTAGCTGACACAGCTTGGGTCCAAGCACCTACACCTGGCTGAACTTAGCCTAGCAGCTGGTAGTATCTCAACCAAGCTCAAGTACCGCTCAGGTGCCTCATATTGCCCACTTCGATTCGGCGCAGGCGGCGTTCTTTGAACCTCACCGGCGATTTACTCCCAAACCTGCTCCTCATTTTCTCACACACACTAACTACAATCACAGGGCTGATTTTCTTCCCTTTTCGGTGTCGTGTGATTTCTCGGAGTTGCCGTTATTTGAGGGTTTGTAATTGAAGTGATTCGGCGTCGCGGCGGGGTGTCGGTAATGGTAGGTAATTGGCGACCCGCTAGCCATCTGATTGGCGTGCAGTTTTGATATGTAGCATGATGACAAATTTGGCAACAAGTGTGTTGATTTTTGATGTATCAAGCAGCAGCTGATTATACATGTATACACACACACACACACGGGCCGTGTCAAGTCCATGAACGGCTCAGAGCCCAAGACGTGTCATTGCAGGGTTTTGACCCAGAAACACAGGCTTATCGAATTAAACTTGTCTTTGACCGAACTGGTTGACTGTTGCCGCCCTCAGGTCGACACGACGGTCAGGTTCACCAACGATTATCATGCCGCGACTCGCGACAGAACCGTCGGCATGCATCAAGGAAAAAATTCCCAGGTCACGAAACTCAGAAATCGCGTTTATAAATATCGCGGAATAAAGGACATCTCGACACAAAATGATCGCAACCATGCCCATGTTACCCACGATTGGACGTGACGACGGATCCCATGACGTAACTTTGCGGCACGTTGATTGGTTAACGAAAAAAGACGATCTTGTTGGTACTTACACTATGAGCAACTAACAATGGAAATTGCGCACAAACTATTGTTATTAACAATGGTGTGTGCCAAATTTACATTGTTAGTTGTTCATAGTGTTAAGCTGTGTTTTGTGCTGAAACACCTCTATGAAATGGACCTTGTTCCCGACGGTCGTGGCTTGATCATGGAAAGTCAGTCGGCGACCGTTCCGTTTAGTCGGGACGTCCAACAAGTACTTACAAATCCCATGAATACGATTACTAATGTTTTAATAATGCAATAACAAAAACGTACAAATACTATCGCAGAAACTTTCTAATCAGCAATTTGGCACTGAATTTTTACGTAGTTGGGGGAGGGGGGAGGGGGAGGAGGGGGGGGGGGGGAGGGGGGAGGGGGAGGAGGGGGGGGGGGGGGGAGGAGGGGGGGGGAGGAGGGGGGGGGGGGGGGTAAATATAACTTTACCTTATTTATTCTACCTGTGACCGCTGTTACAAAATGGACTTGAATGTTTGTAAACAAGGAAGAAGTCCATTTAGCCCGCATCGGAAGTCCTTACGCTTATAATGGGTTTGTGCCGAGCGCTTTATCATGATCTTGGCATAATGTCACCAGGTCAGACTTCACAACGGGCAACCATTGGTCACTGGTAGTTAGAGATTTATAGTGTCCATAATGGCGACAAGGTGCTAAATCCTTATCAAAGAGATTTAAGGATTAGGGGCTATTAAGGTAGGAGTTATGACCGACCAAAACCGGATGTTATGTCGTGTAAAAGCACAGCATCATCTGAAGATATCGCACCGGCCACACACGGGTTCAACCCCGGTATCCTTGCACGAAAACACGCTACATTGGTGACGATTTGGCGTTGGAAATTTACGACACAGTCCTGCATCTATTAAGTAACGTAAACCACTTGTCCAGTGCTATTACACTTAAGGTGTTAAAAACCAAAAGTGTCTTGGAATCGTGGACCTATAGTGTATAATGATGGCTAATGAAGACACCGGGCGGAGGGGTGAGTGGGTGGTCCGGCACTATGGACAATATTTTACAATAAGATTTAGGATTTAAATGGTACTTTGAAATAAAAACCTGTGGTCAGCATCTGTGGCTAAATCAGAGGGAAACTCGTGGACACGAAGTCAAGTCATCTTCACTCAATACACGATTGATTTAAAGGCGCACTATCTATGCTTAAAGCCAATTATCTAGTGGAAAAATAAACGTGAGCAGCAAATTTATAATTGCAAACATATGTTAAGGTTATTTCTTTCAAGTGAGATACGACTCGATGTCGGTACTGGGAAAGTTAAGGATTAAATAAATTATATTTGAATTGGTGTTTGGTACTACAAAATCGGAAAATATAATTAAATTATATTTATTAAGATTCGACTTAACCTAACACAAGTTCAGCTTACACTATATAGAGCTACTACTTAATTGCTACTTGTGCAAATGCCGAGACGCACAGATTTGAATCCCAGTATGAAATATAGCTTCTAAGCGTTGGTACTCTGCCAGCGAGCCTCAGTGGATAAAAGAAATCCATGTTTTTATGTCTTGCACATCCTTTTTATAGCTCCATGAATATAGTATACAATCAAGAGATACTATAGGCCCATAGATGTAGGCCTATGTCTCTAGACGTTAGACGCATTTGATGGCGCAGAATATCACAAAGTGCATGTACTTGTATAAATGTCTTTTTACGAGCTATTCACTTTTTTTCGAGATATCTTGGGATGAAAATAAAATCCCTGGATATCTTCACTAGCTCGGCCCATGAGCTGGAGTGACTGGCATGTTATGCCATGGTTATCCGACCCTTTAGGGGATGGGTTGATCCGGGGAGTGAGAAACTTCCACCTCACTAAATACGATTATCTCTGATCTAATTAGCTCAAGGATCATTTGGTGAACAGAAAATAAACACTGTAACCGCCCCAAACGGGAGTGCAATTACCGTGATTATTGTTAGCCAGTGGAGGGGCAATCGGAGCGGAAGGTCCCAGGGTTAAATGACTCGTTGGGTGTTCTTAAGAATCCCCCAGATAACTGTTGCTGGTTGATTCATTGAGCGTTTTACGGTGCGGTTTTAATTGAAAGTGCGTACACCAAGCTTGGCCCGGTTTTACAGTTGGCTGAGCAAGTTTAGGCTGGGCAGCGGACCCGCAAGACACGGCCGAGTGTCCTCCACCTACGGTATGCTTGTAGGTGATTAACTATAATATTCCCATGGGGATAAACCATTTCTCAGAAAATGTGGATTTCGAAAGTGGACATGTTCACCAGGGTCGGAGTAGATTTCGCAGGGAGACAAAATCTGCCAAATGGGCACGTACATGCATGTAAACTAAAGGCACGTATGGGCGGGGGAGCGGGTAGTGGGGCGGGGGAGCGGAGAGGTGTTGTGGTATACACCAATCCGAGCTGCAAAGTCATGGTCCGTGTACGTCCGCCATAGCTGGGGGCCATCCAGTGCCATGAACTGTGGGTTTTGTGTTGTTGATATGCTGTTACATTATGTTGTCACTTCGAACAATTTTGCGTGTTTATTTGCTTGCGAAGCCTGTGTACGCGTACGCGTTGTGCGCTGTTCGATTTAACAACAAGACAAAGCGCCCAGTCCAAGGCAGTGGATGGCCCCCAGCTATGGCGGACTTGCAGGGAAGGAGTCCTTAGCAACCGGATTCGTGTATAGACCTCCCCGCCATTTCTGGTTACTATGTGCATTAGGGTGCGGAACAGCCACTAATGGGTTTGAACCCTTTATTACTGGGTGGGGAGTTCTTTTTATTGTGCCTCTCTTTTTTTCCTATTTCGACACAAAACAGAACTCCCTAACCCTCTGAAATTTCGAAAATTATCGACGAGAGGGCCCCCCAACTGGCGATCCACACAGTTACCGATCCACATAGTGAGCGTATTCCACATAGTGAGCGGTGTAAATTGCACAATCCACACAGTAACCACGTATTTGGTTACTGTGTGGATTTTCTGCCTTACTGCACACCCACATAGAGAATTCGGTTCTGCACAAAACATAGGGAGTGCAATCCCCTATAGTAGATGGGGGAGGGGGAGGGGGGAGGGGAGGGGGAAGGGGAGGGGGAGGGGGGGGGGGGGGAGGAGGGGGAGGGGGAAAGCATGCACTCTGGTTAAAAGTCGCTGTTTCAACTTGCACTGAACTGGACACCATATTTATATTATGTGCAAGAAATCGACACTTTCAACAGAAGTCCGGCCTTTGGATATCAACACATATAATACATACAGGGGTTTCTAAATAGCATGGAATTGTTCTTGCATCCCACGCTCAATAAACCAGCCGTTGGTTTGCTTTGGCATGCATGGTTAACATGGTACAAGTTGGGTTAATTGCTGAAATGGCACCGATTAATGAAACTGAGCATAAAGTATGGAAATGCAACCTTTTTTGCTTACACCTTTCGTCTATTCTACTATAGAATCCCGGGTGGTTCCTCCATATACATATACTAAGTACCAACAGACGTTTACATCATGTTTGTTTGTATGATGATTCGAGGACACAGCTTGCCTCAAGGCCACCTGACTGTGGTTAGATTCCAAGATGTCTTCTTCATTAGCATCTGTCCATCATTTTCACACCATCAAACCAAACTGATTGCAGCAGTTTACGGCGGAAGTTCGTTTGTATGTTGTTTGTCCTTCATGTCTGGGAGTGGTGATAATTACATAATGAAACGTGCCGTCATTTGACTGGTTTCGCCCCCGGCCTCGACCACGCCATGCACGGTAAGGTGCCTGGACCACCCTGAAATTCACGATTTCTTGCTTCGTCCGTTCATAAAGCATGCATGGGCGGAAATCTACCGCAATATATTACACAATAATCCAGAGGCAATTTGGTTACACGGGTTTTAGGCAAAGCCCTGTGTATATCTTCCTCCATGGTATATGTAGTGTCCTTCACGGTCAATGAGTCTTGATTTAATTATAAGTCCCGCAAATTCAAGAGAATCTGGGAGATTTATTAAAAATGTTCACACGGGTTAAGCATCAAAAGATTGTGTAAAACTACTGCTTTTCTGTATAGGTATTTGCTGGATAATGGGTGAATATTCAGTTTTACACGACTTTGTAATTTAACGCATTCCCCTGGAGTGTTACTTACCATGGAAAGGGTTAAATGATAATGGGTTGAACGAAATCCGGTTATGCAATAAGGCAAAAATTGAAACACAAAATGTAAAACCTTTCCGAAATTAGCAAATGTGAACTGGTCTATCTATAATACAAGTCATGTAATACTAAAAGAACACGAACCATTGGTATAGACGTTGCGGTACCAGGCTTTGTTTGCTTGTTTATTTTATAACAGGGAGCCGATGTTCTAAACACAGGGAAATTATTTAGTAATTTGAAGCATGATTGAAGGTACATCCATCACATGACGTGCCCATGTTCTGACTGTGCATGCAGTCGCAATCTGCAGCGGTACTTCAGTAATTGAAATTCCCGGCAACCTGTCGAGTCCAACTTTCGATTTCCAGCGAAAGCCACAGTCCAACTCGACGACCGTTTACAGTCATCATTCAGCTAGACCAGAGCGGCTCGGCCACACCAAAGTGACGACAAGAGCTTGTGTTTTATTGCGAGCCGAGTCTTTTGTGATGTGCCGACAGTACGAGAACTACAGCTGAGAGCGTGTGATGAGTCAATGCTTTGCGGGGCATTTGGCAGCGGGTAGCCGGCCGGTGTACGGGCTCTGTGCACGGTCGTGTCATAAGGCGCCATTAGGGTGTGATGCACCTGTATTTCTAGCGGTATGCCGCCGGCCCATTGGCTGCGTGATATGCGATCGCAACACTCATTCCGCCCTCCCCCTCTTTCCCTGTATTTTACTGCATTCAAACCCTCAAGCAATATTTACCAATTCCTTAAAGTATTACCTGACGTAACTTCATTAGCACTCTCGCTCGTGAGCCGAGCTCCTCGACACCCAACAACTAATACCAAACGGTGTGAAATTGAGAATAGGAAAACGATTCCAGAAGCTTCAACATATCTGAATTCATTGATGGTAGCGAAAGTCTAGGGATCGTATTTAGCTAGCTCGTTGGCAAGCTGTCAACCGTTCTGCTGGAAGAATTATTGAAAAGACGAGACTTCAATGGATATTTTGCTTTTTGTCCGGAAACGTTGTAAGAATTTCAAGTTTCCTATGAGCCCAATAGCGGGGTGCACACTCAAGGGCACATTGCTTGAAGGTCACGTGGTCCTAAAACACTGCGTGGCGCCATTACGTATTTGGTCTATTGTACACTACAAATTCCCAATGCCCAACCTGTGGATGAGAAAAGTGAAAAAAAAAGGCACAAGGACCTGGATTAGGAGCAATAGGGGCATTTGCCTTTTAGCCTCCTGGCTTGATATCTGAACCATGGTGTAATCTCAATTTTAGATGAGGATAAAGCACCATTTTTACAATAGTTTGAGATGCACGTACACCCTAGCCGTAAGCACTGCCAATACGCGTCACGTGTAGCCTATACGTATATAGAGCGCGGCGGTGCTACCTAACACCGTATACCCTCACGAGAGGTCAAACGTGCAATTCTCTCCGCTGACCCATTTTCAACAGCCGTGTTTTCTTTGGGGCTACTTTTCGGTGTTTTCTTGTTTGCTGCAACGGGGATTAATTACGAGCCAACCGATCTGCAATGGTTCTGCGGGTAGTGAGTCAGTAGGCCGCCTCATTATCAAGCTATTATGCGGGATAATATGTCACAACTTCTCAATATTGCTGCAACCATGCTGCAACTGATGCAAACGTAATGCGCATTGCTGTAAACTCTCGGCAAATCAGACAAGTTTAATGGAACTCGTTTTCTTTCAAACGGGTTTAAGAATTTATTATCGCGGCAAATGGTGCGTAGATAACGTGAATAGTACTGTGGCTTAAGGCAGAGTTTTGGATGTTAATAACCTTGGTCTATGTAGGGCAACGATGACGTCAATGTTTGGTAGGATGAGGTAATGCACGAGGCAGAACGCAAAACGAGAAGTAGAGGGACAACAGACCTCACGCGTGCGCGTTTGAACGGTTAAATCGTGTGTCCTGAATCAGTTCTTGAGTACATGCAAACCGTCCATTGCTAGGAAAGGTGCCAGTTACGTATGCCTTCCAAGCCTCGATCTGGAGACGAGGCTTGGAAGGCACAAATAGTCTGGCACCTTTCCAATCAGCAGTTTGCATTATATAAGACTGATTCAGGGGACACGACTGAACCGTTCAAAATGCGTGAATAGGGCCCATTGCGCTCTTTTCTTTCGTTTTCCCTATACCCCTCAAGCGCAACGGCACATGACAGGTTTTAGACCCTGATGTTGGTTTTGGTAGATACAAACTACGTGTATCATTATAGCGCTGTTCAAGGGACCGAAATAATTTGAGCTTTATATCCAGAGAGCGCTATAACCAGTGCATACACAATGCAGAGAAACATGGCCGGGATTTATATCGAGAAGAGCTTTATATCAGGGGGTGTTATAACGAGAGTTTACTGCATGTAGACCCTTGATCGACTTCTGACAAAACTAGCGAGGAAGGTGTGGACGACTGTCCACCACTATAGTCCGTCAGCAACGTCTTATACGATAGATACACGATTCTCTATAGCAAAATGCGTTCTGGCCGACTAAAATGTGAAGACGCTGGCATAAACCATGATGTAAAGGGTCATACACCACATAGCCTACACCCACTCGAACACAGTATCTGATATGGTGCTTAATCACCATTGAAATGAAACAACCAAAAAAGGACCTTATCCCGATAAGGCCCTTAGGATTTGTTTCTCTAATTCTCTCATCCCAAGTTTGGTTCTTTTACTCTAGAGTAGACACCCAAAACGTTTGGCTTTATCGGGGTTTGAACCAGAGACCTCTGATTTGCAGGACAACGTCAAGTAAAGTTTGGTTTATGTACTTCGGTTTATCCAAAATCGTATGCATCGTATAGCCTTATTTACATTCGAACTGCACACGGTTTGGGAAAGCGATTTATTTTGTTAGGGAATATAATCAGTGGCTAGCCGTCATCAGTTTAACAACCCGGTTTTATTTCGACTTTTCCCAGCTTTCTGTCGATTTATTTTCAATTCACTTACCCAAAACCATTAAATATGAAAGCACAAAAACAAACACATAAGGTGCAAAATATTGGGAGTCTATACGAATATGCACAACTGAATAAAGTCGACACGTAGGCACCCTGGCCTATAGGGTTCCGGGCCGATCCCGTGTACCCCTCGATTTCCCGTGTTCCCATAGCATAACATTTTGTGAATGGAGCGAGTCCTCGCGCAGTCACTGCCAACAAAACCAACTGGCCAATCAGCGACGGCCCGTTTACTACTGGCCAATCACAACACGCGTACAGTCACGGCGTGCGTAAAGCGACTCGACGCTGGAAACACGATAGAATTATAACGGGTCAGCCTTATTCCCTTAATTATATGTCAATAAACGATTTTACCATGTACGAACGAGAACGGTAACGTACACGAGAAAAGCGAGGAGTGCCGGTGACTAACTAAACGCGGTCGGTCGGCGGCGGATAAAAAGCCATCAGGCCCTCCAAATGAGTCATAACATCACTTGAGGTCACGGAGTACACTTGAAGGAGTTAGCTACGTGCGTTTGCTATTATTTCCGAATCGTGTTTAGGTCTGCAACCTGACTGAAGATGAGCGTACAGATTAGCGAGATGGAGCGGCCTTTATCACGGGGCAGTGACGGGCCGGTTAGCCCTGGATGCAGCGAGTCTGGCTCGGAGTCAGACAGCACATCGTCCGGCGGTGTTGTTGTTGGAGCGGACTGCCCAGCTACCGTGATGGACCCGCGATTCCCGCCGTCAATACGGGACGCTGTGTCCCGCGTACTGCAGGGTTACGACTGGTCATTGGTACCGATGCCTACACGTGTTGCTACAAACCCCAACGCTAAACCGCACATCAAGAGACCCATGAATGCTTTCATGGTTTGGGCCCAAGCTGCGAGGAAGAAGCTGGCTGACCAACACCCACATCTACACAACGCCGAGCTTAGCAAGACGCTTGGAAGGCTGTGGAAGTGAGTAATGACATTTGTATTTTTGTGGTTGCTCTTTAAATTGCTTATCGAATACCATGCATAACATAATTACATTTTATGGAATGAATTAAGGCCTTAATTATAGCTCAACTTAGCAGGCGATACCGCAGAATCCTATATAGAATACCGAATGACAAATGATTGAACGATGTCAAATGCAGATTTTGTACTTCGTGAACTTTCACTTCACAGATCACTTAGAAATTGGGGAAATATATGTTCTTATACAAGTAAATGTATTTAAAAATGATTAACTTTAACCCATTATCCCACGTATTAGTTAACGAAGTACCAATAGATATCAACATCACCTATGCACTTGCAAGTCGTACTGTTGTCTGAATAAATTGGACCCCATTCATCTTTCTAAACCGGACACGATCTGTTCAAAATGCGATGATGTAGGGTCCACGCTTCTCGAATTACTTGTACCGTATGCATACGTAAGACGACCGTAATGAGGCATGTGGTGTTGGATGTAGTCTTTGTACATGTAATCAAGACGCCGATATGGCTGTGTTTTACACCTAGACATCTGACTGTCACTGGTCAGGTAGTCATGATCTGGCCTAAAAGAAAGTACTTTTTGCGTCTTCATTATAAAGACTACTTGAAACTTCTGTCAGCTCGCTCCTGGGAAAACATAAAATTACACCTCAGAAAAGTCGATATAAATATTACGTCCGTCCATTTGAATGTTCACGTTTACAAGAATTTAGTATTGTGCCCCGACACCACCGACTCATCAGGCAGACGCCCAATCAACTGAGCTATGAGGCACAGTGGTATACATGTATTACTCGAGTTTAGGCACCACATGCACCTGTCGTTTGTAATCGTTTGAACGATTTCTGCTGCATTGGCGCGAAGGTTGAAGGTCTTCAAATCTGCGCGTGTTTGCCTAAGTGCTATCACGGGGTTTCTAGGGTGAAAAGGCCATAGTTTGTCTCGTGTGCATGAGGGGAATCGGGGCATTATACAGTACTTGACACGAGATTTGAGAGACTGGCTATCGTAGCTATGAGAATCAAATTACACTCCTCCTTTAGCCAACTTTGGACCCCAAAATGTCTGTTGTTATATCCTTTCATATCGTTCGCAGAAAAAAAGGATTCACTTAGTAACACTAGCACTGCATTACGTTTCTCTATCCGTTCAAGACATTTCGTTCTCACATTTAAATTATCTGAAAGGGGGTGGGGGGTTGGAGGTGTCGTCTTACTCGTACACCATCAGGCGTGATCAGTGACCGCACACGATGAATGCCCAAATAAATCGGCCCATATACGCTATCATATTCGAGCCTCATTGTCGAGGGAAATTCCCAAGTAAAAAACTTATTATAGCAATGTAGTGTATGAGCTTTGCTTACCTAACTTTGGTTCAAAAAGTGTAATACTGTAAATAGGCCTATTAAGAGCAGCAACTAGCACCGCTCTCTACATCGCATCCAAAATGTCTGAGTTGCAACTAAATCAACTGGAATTCGATGTATAGTTCTATATTTTTAAGTCCTCCTTTAGTACCTAGCACAAGGCATTACAACTCTCACTTTATACAACGCACGCGGCTAACACAACTTCAACACAATGGCAAAACATCCACTGCATGCAGCAACTCGATACATCATCCGCCCACCGCGTCTGTAGTATTCGGCCTGCATTCATTGTACTCCTATTGTACCAAGTAAAAACTGTCCAAGAGAACAAATTCCTCTCAAAAAGATACAAGTCATGGTACAATGGACTGCTTTCGGCTCGGTCTTTTGAAACTGTCGCGCATGGTTGAGAAGTTGAAGTTAAATCTGTTAAACCGAAACGGACAACACAATTCCTCGCCCCCCTCCCCCCTTACACCAAAATCTACTGAAGGTGAAATATTGTTAAGGTTAAACCATGCATAGATACTGGTAGCAATGATTGATAATCGCGTGTCTATATCACAGACAGATATGGTGTATAAACTAGGTCGGTGCACAGGGCAATGTCTTGTCACAGTTGAGTTAATTAAGCAATCCAACAAAATCAGGGGCGGATCCAGGATTTTCAAAGGGGGGTGGGGGAGGGGAGGGGGGGGTGGTGGTGGAGGGGGGGGGGGGGGTGGTGGTGGAGGGGGGGGGGGGGGTGGTGGTGGAGGGGGAGGGGGGGGGGGGGGGGGGGGGGAGGAGGAGGAGGGGGGGGGGGTGAAATTTTTAAGCATGAAGTGCTGATGACAATGAAATAGCGTAGCGCGAAGCCCTAACGGCTTCTAGATGGATTATAGATGCTCTGTGGTGCGATCTGGGGCAATATTTAACCACTTTAAGCAGGAAAAGTGTGCACAAAAAGTTGATTTTTTAATTTATTTTTTTTGAAAAGGAGATATACAGTCTCAAGAAATTTCAACAAATGTTTGCCACCATATCATTGGGAATTCGTAGCAAAAATGGCACAGACCATAACTCATGAGGCGCCAATTTCATCAAGCTGTTTAGCAGAAAAATTTGCTTAACACAAAAATTGTTTCCTTTATAAAAATGTGTTATCAGTCAAAATCTTATATGTTGTCTCTTACAATTGACTGGTGTTCTGCTATTCTTGCAAAAAAATACATGCACGTTGACATACAATTTTGACTATTAAACCTTCTTTCCTTCTCGTTCTTTTAATCTTAGATTGTTATCTGACGCTGAGAAGCAGCCCTTCATTGAGGAAGCAGAGCGTCTACGCCAACAGCACAAGAAGGACCACCCCGACTACAAGTACCAGCCAAGACGTCGCAACAAGAACAAGCCAGGCAAGGGGTCATTGAGCTCTGACTCGGTGTGTAAGGCTTCGCACTCTCCAGGTGATGGAGCCAGCGAGGAGGGCCATGAGAGGTACACCCTGCATGCCACGCCCCAACAGCAGCAGCAGAATGGCCCACCCACACCACCCACCACACCCAAGGACGAGGCTGACTGCATGAACGGTCAACCACCACAGAAACGCATGAGGTACATACAGCTGAAAGGAGACAGACAACAGCAGCAGGCTCAGCTACCCATAGACCTCGCTGGGGTTGATGTCCGGGAGCTGAGTAGTGACATGATGGCTAATATGGACGGACTGATCAATGAAGATCTCGATCGCTACTTGGTCACAAGCTCTGCCTCTACGCAGCCTCAGGATCCTCACAGCCCCAAAATGAGCAGCGCCTATCCGATGATAAACGCCTGTCATAATATGACCAGGTCAGAACAATGGCTCGGCCGTCAAGGACTCTCACAGATCCATGCTTCCAAGCTAGAGGAAGCCATGTTATCTCCCGGGCATCATTACACCACATCACCTACCTCAAACCAAGCCCACCCGTATGACTTCAGCATGCAGCATCAATACCCAGCCGATTTCCCGACCCCAGCAACACAGTCCTACAGCTATCCACCCCAACAACCATCTCATGATCACCAAGCCCAGATGGGGTACTACAACAACCCTCACAGCCCACCAGGTGCCGCCACATTGCCTGCCTACCAGTACCCTCAGCAACAGACCTCGCCAACTCACTCTACCTACAGCCTCCTTGATGTTGCCCAGACTGTGCTTCCCGAAGCACGCACGTGGGAAACCTATCAACAGAGCCAGGCCAGATCTTGGGAGGACCAGACCACGGAAAAGACATGTAAACAAAGTGCCATCAACTAGCTTTCTGCCAACAGAAGGCACTTCAACTAACTTCATCAAATGCCCTCATATTGTACCTTATGTTTCATGTATATACAGGAACTTGAACTTCACGAGTTCGCGTCCGGGCATGCTGTGCATGTGTGCATATTTAAGCGAACATTTAACTTTTATTCTTCTTGTAAAAATGGAAGATAAACTGTCTTGTACATATTAAACTGTCTTGTAAATATATTTTTATATCAAGAAAATTGGTGCCTCTGTGTTAACGGTACTTCTTCAGCAAGTCTGTTTCTGGACTTTTTGTACATTCGGGGTTTTTTTCTCAGAAAAACGGGAAACTCTTCATGGTTTTTAAACATTCACCGGCTAACGGTTTAATGCTGGACCAAACTCTATGCATCTCGCTATCATAATGTCAAGTGCTTGTTATTGTATTTATGTGACAAGTCTTGATAATTTTAAAGATCAAATTCATTAGACTAATGACAAACTATTTTCTTAGACCCCAGATTTTGAATGCAAAACTTCCAGTGTAACAAACAAGATCGTGATCCTTCGATTTTCAATCCACAAAATGATCTCCCAAGAATGATGATGGCGGATGAATTTTTCTTGTCTGCCTGATCAGAATAAAACGATTTAATGGATTTTTGATAAGAAAGATAATTGTTAAAATTTCGTTCGTACTTTCAATGTATTTTTCAGAACACCGTCTTCCAGAAAAAAATATTTGGGTGTGAGAAAAACTTTTCCTGGAGAAATCTAATTTCAGATATATTTTGATGGATTTTCACAGAGATTTTTTATTGAGGGGCTTTTCTTAAGTAAAATGTAAATTTATATTGCTGATGTAAATTAAACATGTTTTGATACATTTTTATATTTAAATGGCGCGGAGCAAGTGAGGATTTTGTTGGACAGATGTTATACAGTTTAAATATTTTACTTTTGTAAGAGGCGTTAGATTAAAGCCACAAAAATGTCACCTTGTAAAAAGTTAGTGAAGGGTTTGTAAATAATCTATGGTGGATATTCTTTATATCACATACTGCCTGTACCAGAAATACCCTCTTTTGGATAGACAAAATTCTGAGATTTCAAATTTTCTGCAAAATTACTTAAATATGAAAATACAGCAGATATTCCCGTGTCCCTGGGGTAACAACGAAGAGCACAGACAGATGTTATTTCTGGCTTAATGGAGACCACACATGTCACACGGACTGCAATGGGTATAGGTCACACAAAATTACAAACAGCCTAAAAGTAACGATGGGCGTGCGGTATTTTAACACAGTAATAAATTTCTGCACACGTCGCCACTGCCACATTATTGTTCCTGCTCCAACTATAAGAAGTAAAACTTGAGACGTGGTTAAGCATTAAGATCTCTGGGAGACCGATTCCTAATAAAAGCCAGCTAAATTCTCTGTTTATTTAAAAATAAAATAAAATAAAGAGCCCAAAACGCTCTGTTTATTGTTTTCCTCTAAATGTGCTTACAAATCGTTTTAACATCTGACCCAGGTATATTTTTAGAAACCACATTAAGATGCCTCACCCGGCATGCTTGTATTCAAGAAGCAGTATAAGTCGGTTTGGCATTGCAGGGCATCGACAGGACACTAACAGAATGCCCAGTTGGCAAACTCAGTTTATGTTATTTAAAATGAAACCACTTGTTACCTGTCACCACAAAATGAGCTGAAAGTCGCAATTTAAAAAAATTGGATATTGGTATTTTTGAATTCAGCAGAAAATGGTATAACAACACATTGGGTAAAACTACATGTGTTCCCCAAAAAAAAACTTCAAAGAAAAATTCTTGCCAGGCACGAAGAAAGCTGGTCTGAAAATGATGTTTTAAATTGTTGGATGACACTAACAATTTGGAATCAAATAGAATAAGAGTTACTCTTTCCAAATATTACAAAACCCTAAAATTGACCTCCCCTTCAATTTTTGACTTGAAACCGTCGTTATAAGAAATAGCGGAGTGCGAAATACTTTCACTAAACCTAAATGTCTTTGAAGATCAGTTGTTCAGGAATAGACCAAAGACATGATGATGTCACAGTTTGTTTTCATGTGCGCTTCCCTATGGCCCTACAAACCATCTGGTACCCCGAGACTCCCATAAAAATGCGCACATGTAAACAAAGTGTGACGTCATTATGGCTTTGTGCTATTGGCCTGGGCTATATCGCTTGAAAGAGGCGGGGCACTTTGACACCACTTCCCTGGCAGAAACCATAATATTTTATTTTTTGTTATAATAAAACTGGGCTTTGGAAAAATCTGAAAGAATGATGTGCTTCCTTTCAAAAATTCAGAACCCTTTGGAAACAAACTTATTTCAGTCGGTAGATGTATATCTGGAATGAGGTCACAGACTTCATGTACCTTTGAAGTATGCAACCTCGGCGCTATTCCTTAAGCAAAGTTGTGCATATTATGACATTGCCTGTTTGGATTTTGCTGAAATTATTATTTTAAAATATGGTGATTATAGATGTGAACAGACGTTTAATCCAAATGCAGGATTAAGAGACTATCGCGTTCTAGTCCAGTTGCCAGCATCCAATGTATACTGTGTGAATTTCATTCCATTCAAGTCATTCACTCTTTGCGCTTTGCATGCAGAGAACTGCCATTTTGGCTCTAAAGCGAGGCTCCGTATGCAAGAATAACCACACCCACGCGTGTTTACTATGACAAGTTGTTGCGACGTTGTTATCCATTGTAAAAACACGATTTGCACCCAGAGCCTCCTTTTGAATGCAACCATGCAAGTATTAAACCCATCCGGTTAAAATTTTCATGTTTAAAAAACCGGAACCTGGGTCTTTTGATTTAGAGATTGTTTACATTTGTATAAAAAAGTTGAAAGTTTTTTGGTTTAATTTAACATTCCTGTATTATAAAGCATGTATTTATGCTGCCTTGGGGTGCAGAGTGCTGTGTATGTAAGTAAACACATTAAAATAGCCATTTTGATGAAAAAGAAAAATCTACTTTTGCATTTTTTATAGTCTTGTACATTGCCATTTCATTCCTGGACGAGCCTCTGTGTCATAATTTGATTTTAGACAACTGAGTATCCCTGAAATAGTCGCTTTGCTATAGGTGCTTCTAGGAAGGGGAGGGGAGGTAGAGCAGAGCAGGGCAGAACCAAATAACACTCCTGATATGGGGGGCGGGTGGCATGGCCAAAGCATCTTACACATGCAGTTTTCCAACCTCAAGTCTCATTTGGCAAGGGGGAGGGGAGGGGAGGGGAGGGGAGGGGTGGGGGAGGGGGAGGGTGGAGGGGAGGGGTGGGGGAGGGGGCGGGGGGGTTGCACAAAAAAAAAGGGGGGAGAGTTCAACAAATTATTTTAGCAACAAATTATTTTGGATCGAATGTGGTTATTTTCATGCCTTGAATTTACACAAACAGAACAACGATAAATCTGGCAGACAGAGATGATTGCACGCCCCCACTTACCCCCCCCCCCCCCCCTTCCTCCCACTTCCCCCTTCCCACCCCCCCCCCCCCCCCCCCCCCCCTCCCCCCTTCCCACCCCCCCCCCCTCTCCCCCCCACCCCCCCCCTTCCCCCCCCCGCCCCCCCCCCCAAAATAAAACCCACTCACGTATTTAGTGGACAAAAGTTTGCCTTCCAGGAAACTTTAAATCAGCTTTAACTTGTGAAAGCCCAAAATCTATTAATATGGTCAAAACCACCCCTACTGCAACTAATCACAGGGTTAAAAAAAATAAAGTGCAATTTTACTCAATGTAACCAGTAATGCATGCATAATTCAATTCGTTTTTGCTGTTCATGATGCTGAAATAATTTGCTCACTTATTGTGATTTTTTTAAATTCACTGCCTGATTATGATCTCCAAAAAGGACACAAAAAATACACTTTCTGTTGTAAAAATAATGGGGGAAACCTGCACTTTGTGCAGGGCTACTAGTACGACTCATATCATTGGAATGCGGTTGCATAGAACTAAACAGTACAGTTGCCTTGCAAGGGAGAAAAACACTTTTCATTGCAGGGATTTTCCCATCTTAGTCATGATGGTGTATAGGTTGTTTTGCAAATACCTGTGAAATATTTACAATGCATGTTTGTCGTCAACGCATGTCAGAGATTGTAATTTTAAACAACATGTATAGCCCGCTATGGGCCAGTGGCGCTGGTATTTTGTGCATTCCTTTTAGTGATTAATAGCTTAACCAGGGGGATAGCTACACATCTCTCCATCCAGGTATTTTGAGACATCAACCAACAGTACGTGGGGTATTTTTTGTGCTTAACAGTGCCATGAAATTGGCCCCTGATTAGGCCTTTTCACACTAGAGCTTTCAACCCGTGTTGAACTCAACCCGGGGCGAGCCCTGCGACCGCCCCAGGTTGAAACGCAAATTTTCAACCCCGCGTTCAACCCCGCATCGTTTCACACTTGTTTCGCTCAACCCGTGTTTATCTCGCCCTGGGGCGAGTTCAACCTCGAGATGAACAGTGAAGATTCACACTTGTGCAACACCAACCCGGGGCGAGCGATAATCGAGCGTTGCGTATGCCAGGGTGATGTATCCTGTATAGACTGGTCCCCTGTCCATGTGCGCTCTCGCTATATACGATGAAGGGGAAGTATGAGGACAGGGAACCAGTCTATATCCTGTCATGACCTTTGCACTGACAAGCGGCAAAATCTGAACCTGGGGCGAACTCAACCCTGCTCGTTTCACACCACCGTTTTCAACCCGGGGCGAAAAATTTCAACCCTGGTCCCCGAGCAGGGTTGAGTTCAACCCGGGTTGAAAGCAATCTCGGGGTTGAAAGCAATCAAGTGTGAATCGTCGCTTTTTTCAACCCAGCGCCAACCCCGAGATTTTGCAAGTGTGAAAAGGCCTATTTACTATTCCTGCACTCCTAGCTGACAGAGGCCCGATGCATCGATGCTTGATGTATAATACAACCCTTGATCCCAGCATTGCAGCAGTGAGCTACTTGTTATCTTTTCTAGAAGTGGAGTGGCAATCGGTTGCCAAACCCACTCACCTATAAACATGTCATTGTGAATTCACAAACTTTTAGTTTCCCATCTAGTTTGGTTCCAAACATCAATGGGACAAAACTCTACCAAATTGAAAGCATCAAGAAAGTTTACTATCTATAGTTTCAAGAAAGACAGATGAATTTAACAAATAAAAATCCAGTTAAAAAAATGGCCACTATAAACAGGTGGCCCCTTTATAAAGGTTGTACATTAGCATTATAAACACATGGCATTTGGGACTAAAGATGGGTGGCCACTATAAACAGGTGGCTTCTTTATCAAGGTGGCCTTAATAGCAGGTTGGATTTCTTTTTTGTACCAGGCTTTGTAGAGCTCAGATTCCTCAAATCATAGAAAACCATTGGCCTTCTATGTCCAGCTATATCATGGTCAATATCTAGGAGCATACTGCTAGAATGTTTTAGACATGGCAGACAAGCAGAGATTTATGCTTAGCTGAGGAATTACAAACCCATTCCTCACAATTCCATCAACAACACCCACTTGAACTCACTGGAATTGAACATGCAGCATTCTGTAAACAAATTCAATGTGATTTGTATTTATTGTTTAACAGATTTAAACTTGTTTTGGCAAATAAAAGATCCCTGCATCCCAGCTGAAGGGCAGTGTGGTTTTCAAGAGGGAAAAATTATTGGGAAAAAGTTTTGTTGACAGTTTTATGCTTCTGTTTGCAGCTGAAGTGCCTGTCTGGTTTAGATTTGTACTGAATAAACCACTGTTTGATGCATGTACACGTACACAGCAAATAACTGACGATAACTCTCGACAATTTATGCTCCGTTATAAATTGTTGATAGTCTGAAAATTAACCGCAAACGCCTGTAATAATGGGACAGGAATTCTGAAGTGAAAGGTATCAATCACGGACACACTGGGTATGTGTTATGTACATGTGTATGACAACTTGAACACCATTGTAGGCTACTGTCAATTTATGAGAGGAAAATTAATTGTTTACCAGAAGGAAAATTGTTTTTCAATAAACACGATGCTGAAATGGGTAAGTGGTCGAGGGTGTACATGTATTAAACATTCCTCAATCACTGCATGTCTTTATCTGAAGCTTTTTAGAAAAAGAATATTTTAATAAAAACATGACTCGTTTTATAGCATGCAACTACAGCACCCTTCCAGATTACATATTCATTTTTTAAAAGTCCTGTTGTAGGACTCAAGCATAGATGATTCTCATCTCTAAAAGACTGTTTCCTCGGCCTTCTTGTGAAATATGGTGCTGCTTATTATGCGCTAGCTGAAAAGGTGTGCTTACTGTAGCAGAACAGTTTTGTTAACATTACTGCTATGCGCGTGCTTGGAAATGGACATTGTTGCGTCACTAGTGTTTAGCAAATATTGCCTCTGAAGCTAGCAAACGTTTGCCAGTGCTTAAGGTTACGGTCTCAATGAAATAGCCGAGCCTCTGTTAGCGCAATATCGGCTGCTAAACAGCTCTATATAATTGGCCTCTAGATCATTAAAGGCATCACAAAACGCAGCAACAAACGTAGGGCCTTACATCCCATCCAAAGGATGGGGCAACTGTGATGGATCACTCAGAAACACAGGTACTACGGTGGGAACCTGCAAAACTAGGGTCGTCTTTATTGCAAAATGGTTATCATCAGTCACCATGAGCTGATCATTGTTTGCTGCTACCTGGTCAAGATGGATTACTTTCTCTTCTTTTTATACACCATTGATACACAGATAATACAAACTGAGTACACATAGAGAAAGCTCTGTTATTTCTGCTATTGTAACACTTTATTCATCATCAACACCCAAGAAAAAAGTTTAGAAAACAAAATTCACAGACACTCAGCTCATCAACCAAACTGTCAGAAGGCCTAGGTGACCACACGCTATGTAAAATGGAGTTTTATCATGAAAGGGCTCTCAAGTAGGATTTGTATCGCTTAAATCCATGTTAGGTAACTGCTCCTCTCAGTTACAGTCACCAAAACTAACTTTTAAAACCAACTTTAATGGAGTAATAAGACAATTTTGATTCTTATGCTAATGAATTTCCATATTAGTGAGCGAAGTTGTGAAGTCACATTTTTACGGGAATTGTTCACGCGTTCTAATTTTTTGAAAGATTCGGTGACACTTTGTTGTTAAAGTTGTACTGTCCGATTTTAGGCTGATGTGAGCGTCAACAAGTTGTTTGTTTTAAAGTTAAATTGCTATTTTTCTAGAATAGAAAAAGTTATCAGCTTTCATTTGTTATATATCAAGAACATAAAAATCCGTCAAGGATTAATGCCAGTCGATTAAAAACAAGAAATAATAAAAGACAGGCCGTGTCTTTTATTTGACAGGGTTATGACGTAAATGTACAAGTGCGCGTACGTACGTGTGTACACTGTACAACATAATGAGCGTACGCGCACATGTACAACATCCGAAACCCGTTTCAAGACAAAGGTTTTTTATATTTTTCGTTACAGAGACTGTAAATTCGTTCGCTTGTGTAAATAATTTTGTTTATCCTTTCACCCAAACACGAACAGAGTAACTTTAAATCTCTCTTACCTGTTATAAATTCATCCAATCATTTGCTGCCCAGTCAATCGTTTTCTGGAGAGAAAAAGAAAATAAAGATGGAAAATTAATTGGAAAAAAGAGGTAACCTTGAAGATTATTGGACACATCTTCACTCACAAGAAGGAGCCATCACTCTCAAAGAGATGACCTTTTTAAATTAAATTGTTTTTCAAACTTTGTTGTTTTGGCTTTTTAAAATTTAAAAAGTACTGAGAAATATATGAATTGCCAATTACTATACTTTCCCCATGTCAAGGCAAAGTCAGAGGTAAATACCGAGAGTTTGTTAGGGGGAGGGAGTTAGTGGGGGAGAGGGTGTGGGGTGGGGGTGGAAATCAGAGTGAAATTAATTTCAATGACACTATTTTTCTTTACCTTGAATTTAGGAATGTATTAAGGGTTTGGCATGATTCACTTCGCATGATTCATACTTGGAATGATTTACACTTGGAAAATGGTCATAGAAACCCACCCACACCTAATCCCCACAACACAACACAACACCCCCTCTAACATACCCATCTGTTCCTGTTTTGTCAAGGTGGAGTATTCTGGCTTTGATAGCCAATATCTGTCCTGTGTATTTGATTTGCTTAATTCTCGTTTTATTCACAGTCTTTGAGCATACATCCTAGGAGGTTGTGGGTTCAAATCCTACCTGAGCTTTTCTCATATGTCTCGGGAAAGCAACGAGTATACAGTGCTAACAATCAAGTTATGTCGGGTAGGGGCAAAGCAAACCCCAACTGACATTCATCCTCCCTGATGCAAGCTAAATCACATTACGTCATAATATACCTTGGGACATATTCAGTAATCACCCCTGTGCAATGTTGGGCCTTTCTTAGCAGGAAGACATCCTTAGCATCACAAGGGCGACATGTTTACTATCAAAAGTGTCCAAATGATTCTGTCCAGGTTTGAAGCAATTATTTTGAGATAAACAACTTGATCAATTCTGCCAAGACATCATCAAAGAAAAAAATCTTTCTTGCTGTACTCAGAATTTAGTACTGTACATGTACAATAAAACACCCAGTAAATGACTAGCATTACATGCACAAATACACACATTCAATTTGCATCTACTTCTCATTTCTGCACCAAACTATCACATTTCATTAAAACCTCAGAGCATTTCCACCATCGACCACCAAACAAAGGCATGGACGGTGGATTAATAATGATGGTTTCAGACTGCCCTAGGGTCAGAATCGTGATTACTACCAGCTTATGAGCTATACAATTACCAGGCCCCAAAATACCACAGCCACAGCTTATGTGGCTGGCCTAGGGCTAGGGCCAAGGCTGCTCAATTATTCATCAAATAGACTTACTTTGGGTTTTTCCCCACCAATGTGGTTTGTGTTTAATATAAAGTAGGCTGGTTGGGAGTTGGTTGGATGGTGTATACCCAATGTCATGTTATGCACAGTAAGTTTGATCTGGACATGATTGTGGCAAGAATGCGGTGTTAGGGATTAAATGAACTGCACAGCAGGCAACTCAAAACCATTGACCATTCTGTCTTGTCTATAATAAGTGTTTGAAAAATACTTATCAATGTGATTAGCAAGTTTTGAGAAGAAAGTTTCATGAATGGTTGGCGATTGCAACAGTTGGAAAAGATAGTCATGTTCTGGTAAACATAAATCAGGTAACCACTGCTGTGTGAAGTTTGGAAGGAATTTATTTAGACCATCTAGATCTTATCCTGTCTTGTCTTGGAAGCTTTCTGGGGGTAGAGGTGGGAGGCTGGAGAGGGGGAAAGATGGGTAGACGAAGGGGTGAGAAGGAGTGAGAAGGGGGAGGGGGAGGGGGAGAAGAAGAGAGAAAGGAGATGGTCATTGCCCCAAATCTCCAAACTTTGGGGAGAATATTCTTTTAAATTTTGGAAGAACTAAATATCAAAGAAGGTTGGCTACTGAGTTGATTGGGGCACATTAAGTGTCACGGAGGGCTTGAAAAAAACAATACTGGAAGTTGTAGAAGGAAAGAGACAGAAGGGCAGACATGCTCAGGACAGAGAGGCTTACAGGAAACTTGTCAGGGTCGCAATGTCCAATTGGATACACAGAAGATGATGATTCTTTTTAAATCAGAGAAATTATATTTCCTTTCTGCACTTTCTGTGGGCCTCAAGTCACAAAAGTAGGAACTTTCTAGGCTTATTGCAGCCTGCGGGTGAAGTGCAAGGTAATTTGGTATTACCCCACACCATTTAAAGAACTCGCTAAGCTTCGGGTACAAGCCATGTGATACAAAGCCTCAGGGTGATGCTATTGTTGGCAAGAGGAGTTTTTTTACTTAACAGTAATTAGGACCAATACTGGAGCCTAAGATTCTGGTCTTTTGGATGGTTGTGGTTAGTTAGACTTTATTCCTGATTGCTATCAAGGTCCAACTGGGATTATATAGAAAGCAAAGTAATAGGATATAGCATAACAGTGTAAATTGCTTTCAAATATTGTTATCGGGTTGTGGGATCAGGTTTGCTGGTTGGCAAGTACATGTATAATTGATGTACTTTACTTGCCTATTAACCTCTATGTCCCAGGTTTGAGTCTAGCCTGTGTCAATGGGTATGGATTGGGTTTCAGACCCTGCTATAGCTTGATACTGTGGGGGTTTCCTAAAATATAAAGCTTACATGGATGTGTGGGACTTTCCTTCCACATCTAAAACTCCACACTTCTCAAAATAGCATAATCGGCACCTATTGTATTGCTAATTTGGTAAATATGAACAATTATATATACTTGGTCCATATGGCCTATATTTGTGCTCCCACATTTCGCTTCATCTTTGAAGGAAATGTGAGACGTTTGATGACCTATGTGACCCACTTGGCTCTGAACATATTGGATGAGTATTATTACAGCCCCTTTTTGCCAGATAGGTTTTTAACCATTACGATTTTATAGTGTACATACCCACTTATTAGATGGCATTGGGAAATGATTGACAGTTTTCAATTTGGGGATTGGGGCTACAGTCAATGTTGCTTTATGTTTGCACACCCATTTTCTTTGTTTTTTGCGCTTGTGGAGATACATGTATCCCTTGTACAAATGTACAAATTGGTTTTTCAAAATGCTCCTATTTAAACCAGATTTACTTTCCTGATGAGCTGAAATTTTGACCTTATTGTATATACTTCAAGTTGCGACAGATAGGCTAAGTATACCTTAGAAATTCCTCCTTTCGGGAGAACCTTGTGGAGACCTTTTTACCTATACAAATTTCCTTGTTTCCACAGGGTATACCGAATAAGGGAACAAAATGAAAAGCTTCAGTGCCACAAATAAACACACCAAAAGTGTCAAACTGGAAACATTTAAAACCTCGCTGTCATCTTTACGAAATCACAGTCTTGAAGACATTAACCATACTCAAAGAAAAGTCAGCATAAGACATTGAAGAAAATGTGAGCTGAGAAACTACTCCAGAATCGGTGCCTTTAAGGTGGCAAAATTGTACATTTATAGACACATTGGGGACATGAACCCATTGACATGGTTTTTTGAGGCTGGAACACTCCTGGACCTTCTCTGCCCGCCACATTTGGGAAACTTCAGATTGAATTTGACATGTCCCTTGTACAAGACTTCTATAGAAATGGCCAACCCCTTACATCAACGTGACCTCCGAGACATGAGGGGTTGAGGGAGGGATTTAAACCAGGCCTAGGGATTGGGCCTCTTGCCTTAGAGGCAGGACTGGGTTGTTTCACTAAAACGATGGGCAATAATTAATAAGCATACACAAACTAATTCAAGATTACTAGGATGTCTGATTGTATGTATCTGGATTCTGCCAAACACTCATACACAATCAAACTATAATGCTAGCTGACAGGTTATTGATAAGCGTAGACTTCCAAAACCACTTAATTTTCAATTAGGTTTACAAACAGATTAGCCCCATAGGGTCTGGTGTGGAAACAGTATTGGAGATTTCCAGTTCCCAGAAAATACAGAAAAAGGTTAGAAACATAGACACAAATACTAGTCTGGAGATGTTTGTTTGACAAACTGTCAGAATTTGTTACTCTAGCTGTTGATGGTAATAAAACGTGAATGGGGGCAGTTGAGTTGGTACCATTGTATGCTAAAGTCCAATCAATGACAGGTGGAATAATGGACCTGTAAGGTGCACATGTGGTAAGGGTAATATACTCCCTTTGGTATTAATTATACCATGTTTATAACCCACATAACTGAACAAAACAGAAGTGGCAGTTTTAGCAGAGCATGATTGACTCCATTGTTGAGATGAGAGAATAATCGTAAGGGCCTTATCGGGATTCAAACCCGAGACCCGGTGAGTCCGAGGTCTGGGGTTCAAATCCCGATAAGGCTCTTATACGATTTTTCTCTCGATCATCCCAAGTTTGGTACAAGTTTCATTTCAGTGGTGCTTAGGCACCATACCAGATGTTGCGTTCATCAAATGTTATGTATGAAACAAATAAGCTTTTTATCAGGATCCATTGAGCATACTTATCTAAAAAATCTCGATACACTAATTCAAGTCCTGCTACAACTCCCCTCTCCCCTTCCCCCCTCCCCCCACCCCCACACCCACAACAAACCAAAATAGCCCAGATTTCCATTTGGCATTTAGCCCAATCCCCCTCTGAACTCCGGATCTAAACATCCACTTGTCAAAGGCTCTGCGTTCTTATGACCTAGTTCCTATTGAACTCAATGACAGATCAATCTTAAGACTTAACCCAAGTCTCTGAGTGGTTGCTATTCCATCCATGGCCTTTTACACACCGTAAGTTTCTCTCAGTAAGTAACTTTGGTGTCAAAGGTTCCCCTGATTTCCCATATGACCACACTCTGTTTAGTAAGACAAATTGCATGGGGCAAATGCTACATTTGCTACACATGTGTAAGAATGGAAACAAAAGTAGGACAGTCAAAATCATAAAATGACCCCTGGGTGAACCTGGGTAGAGTGTGTAGAAGTCTTGAGCAGTCCTTCATTTTAAGGAGTAAAACAATTTGTTAGTCTGAAATAAGTGTGAAATGCTGTGAGGATAAACACAGAGATGACCCTGGGTTTACTTGTCAGGTTGATTTTAACCCAGGTTAAGATCTAGTGTGAAAAGGACTCAACGAATCCATCCCCTAAACTAAAATTCCTTTTGAGGCAACAAATTGCAAGTTAAGACTTGACCTACACTGTAGGCCTTAAGACTATAGTACATGTATGTTACTGACTTGGCAAATATCCCACTGAGGTTACTTATAATATAAGGCTGGGTTATTTATATCCCAAAACCCTAGGGTTCCTCTAGCTTCTAAAACAGGACAGAGAACTTGAGCCCAGCTTTTCTCTTGTGATGAGAAAGCTGGAAATAGATTCCTATCATCATGGAGGTAGGAAAAGCTCCATGCTATTATCAACCCAAAATTGGTTACATGGTCATAGTCTGGACTTGACCTTATTCAAAGGGGAGGGGGCGGGGTATAGAGAGGAAGGGGTAGGGCGTAGGGTGGGGCGTAGAGGGGAGGGGGTGGGGCGTAGAGAGGGTGGGGATGGGGATGACCAGAGGCACAAACTGCCCACAGGTACATGTATAGTGTGAAGGTTACGAGAGTGTAAACTGGTAATAAAACAGGGAAAGAGAGGGGTAGCCAGGGAGTCTAAGGAACCTGTCACATGGTGACAGAATTGGAGAGACAGGTGTTTTGACCACAAATCACAGAGTGCAGAATTGCCAATTTACCTGCCTAATGAATTGACTAATTGCACTGGGCCTGCAGTGGTCTTTGCCTGAACATGTGATTCATTGCTGGTCTGAACTCTGTTGCCACACAGTGGATAGAAAACTCCACAACTGTAATTCACAATTGTACTTTCCATTCACATTGTCAATCCATCTCCCTTCGCCTATATGCATGATTCGGTGATGTATTTAGAAGTTGATGAACCTTGAAGAAAGTTGTTCTTTTATTGGCAAACCCTGGTTTGTAATTGGGCCGTTGACAGCTCAAAGGAAGGGAATTGCCTTCAGATGTGAGACTATAGAATGTGGCATTGCTTGAAAGAGGTGTTAACTGCAAGGTATAATTAATATGAATGTGGTTTTATTGTGTGTGAATTGGTGTGTTTGAGTGTGAATGGCCCAAACGTGACCATCATAATGCCCCTGGTGGTGGGTTGGCTGGCCACCTTCAAAGCCCTGTCTGGACCTCTTAGTACCAATCTTAACTTGAAGTGGTTTGTTTGAACTACATAATACAGGAAATATATATTGGGCACAGGCATAAAAATCAAAATATACAAAAGGCATTTCAAACACTTAGGCCCGCTTCAAACGTCGCGCTTATGCCATGTCGAATTAAATTCAACTTGGCACGACATCGGCAGTGGTTTCAAACGTCGAACTTAATTGCAAACTCCCAGTTGAGCTTAACTACATCCAACATGGCGGATGAGTATTGTGCACGTCATGTACATTGTGCACGTGTGTTTTCCATTCTGTCCAGTGTACGTCGCCATATTTATTATTTTTAAGCACTTGTTTGTTGGTTATTTCTTTACTCACATACGTGTTGTGAACAAAATTGCGGACCAACTTCGAACTGAAATTAAATTTGACACGGCAGAAGCACGACGTTTGAAGCCAAGCCAAGCTAGTGCCGCACTTAATTGAGTTAGCACGGCAGACCCTGTTGTCGAGCTAAATTTTTCTGCCGTGTTGAATTCATTTTGCCAAGCCAAATGGCTTCAAACGTCATGCTTGTGCCGTGTCGAATTAAAAAAATCAAGTTGAATTTAATTCGACAAAAAAAGGCATAAGCGTGACGTTTGAAGCGGGCCTTATACTACCATACTTTTATAACTTTTGTTTTATGTTCCTGTTGGAAGTTTAATTGTTTTGTTAAAAGTGCACAATCTAAAGCTTTTCTGGCACTGGAGTTTTTCCCACAAAAACTCACCAAGCTGATGAGTAGAGCTTTAGGCCATATTAAGTCCAATGGAAACAGCCTTAGGAGACTTTCCTGTGAGAACAGGTCCAGGGCAGAAACTCAGCAAAACTTCATAGTGTCTCGCTGAGTGAGTCAATTACTTCAACTAGTCTCAGTTAAGGCAATTTGGTGAAATAAATCAAAGTGTGCACAGTGGTAAAAAATATAACCACATAAATTTCTACCAATGTTTTGGTACAAATTCCTCTGGAAATAGTGGCTTAACACAAGATTTACTAACAAAGCGGGAAAGGGTTAAGGTTTTGGTCTGTTTGAAAGGCAGAGGAGACTTACCCTCTCCCCAACAAAAGTTGGAGTTTAGTATGTTTGAAACACTTTTTATAATACAACACAGATCACATTAACATTTTATTTCCTTTGCAAAAAGAAGGGAAAATGCAATTTTTCCCGCCCCAATGGGAACACAGGGTGAGATTATGCATTAAGTTTCTGGACGGTAGCAGAAGGCAGGGAAAAGTCCAATGGTAATGCAGATTTAGAGATTAGATACAGGAATAAAAATGTGTTGGGAGGATTCTTTTGGGGTGACGAGAGGAAGGCCAAGGATGACAAGACTTTAAATGGTGGGAATAAATAAGTCTCAATACAGTGCAAGGAAGCCCAATGCCATGGGTGAGATTGTGGGATATTATCTTTCAACTAATTCTGAAGCAATTCTAAAGCAATAGCATTCGAGTGTGTGACTGTACACCGACCATTCAGCTAGCCCAAACATTGGCAGTGACTGGCATTGTTGCGTACCATTGTTAAAATATACAGTTTATTTGATTCAAAAACACACAACATTCACACGGTCCTGGAAGTCATAAGGAAAAAAAGTCCATATCGGTGGGAAATATCGTCCCCAAGAGATCACAGGTTCTGCGGTGGAGACACTTGGCAGCACACGCCTCTGAATTCAATAGGAAGTCAAACAAAAGGTACACAATCGTGCTAATAAAAAACACAACAAATGACGTACAGGGGCATTAAAATTGGGGACAAGTTAACGGCCCATAAATGAGCTGTAATAATCCGAGTTCCAAAGGGCAGGCTTTGGGGAGAATTAGCCGCCAAGGAGACGTTATGAGTCTGACCCTAGCGCTGCGTGTGCCTGGGATGAAATGGCTTTGAACATCAGCATATTCAAACCAGGTGTAGTGGCCTGTCAGGTGACGGGCTACCTATGGTGCTGTCTGAGTGTATTTTGGTTGCTTCTCGGAGGACGTTGACACTTGTCGATAACTCAGCTCTGGTCATATAGGGATGGGTTACCTGAAGGTGTAGCCTAAAGTGCACACCAGAAAACCACAAAATCCGTTCAGTCAGCCAGCCAGACTCATATCTAAGAATTTTCTGCAAGGGTCTGGTCCTAACTTGGTCGGACATTTTGTGAACGACACCATAACCTGAATAATGAGTGGAAACCTTACTTGGGGAATAATATGGGTTATACATATGCTTGAGTATTTCAGCCAACCTTCTTTTTGTTGTTGTAATAAAACGGAAGGATATTTTTATATGATCATCTTTTCAGTTACATACGTTGATTCAGTCACTCACCGTGGTAAGAAAAGATGTGTATTAAATAAACAAAATAGTCTGCTATCTCTCTATGTGGCCAGCAACACAGACACGTTTCACATTTTAAAACAGATTTAAAACAATGTTCAAACTAAAAGAAAACTAAATATTTGACTCAATTGGTTACAATATTATGCTAATTGTGTTTTCTTTATGAAAAGAGCTGTCAAATATTGACATTACCTGGGGAATCTTATTACTGACACCCTATAAACTGCCAGTCTGATTAAAGAGAAACTTCACAATAAAAGCCCTGCAGTGATGTGATGTAGGTCCAGCAATCTTTTAACTGATTCCAGTAACCAAAAAATGAAAGTCATTACACACTGAAATAAATAAGTAACCATGTCCGTGTACGCAGGGTAAACACCTTGCCATAATATTTGCACAAGCCATTTCAATTAGACTGTTGCTTTTGTGGAGCCTGTAGTGGGAGCGGTTGGTGGGCCTGGTCTTATTAAGGGGGACACTCCAGGCTGTGTGATCTTAACGGGGTGCCTGGTAGAGGGTTAAGATGGTGCGAATCATTATCCCCGCTGGCCTGGAGCGTACACCCTTGACTTGTACCATGCTCAGGCTAAAATTATGCACACCTGACAACTTGACTTTTTAAAACCAATTTTTATTCAAACCAAACGACGCAGCCTTTGTCTAGCTAGACAGAAGAAACCTCAGAAGTTATAACTCTGATGTCAGAGCGTCATTTATTGTTCTATTTATGCAGTTATTAAAACAAATCAACAGTAGGCTGCCTCTTATGTACATACTGCATGCAAGAACCTTTAAGAAGCTATAGCTTTGGTTAGATGGCTTTCAGAAGCCAGCATGCGTGACTAGATCTCTAGTTAGATGATATATATAGGCAGATAACATATGTAATAGTGGCCTGTATACCGTAAAAGGTTTTTGGAAGCCGATAATCCCTTGGCCCTAGATACCGGTAGATGATCCAAGCTGGTAAAATCTTTGATGACACCCTATGGACCCTTCGCACGGGCGGCCATGACAGGGGAACAGTCATTTTGTAACGGTGCATCATGCACAAGTAGGCACTTTATGGACCTATTGTCAAATCATTTAAATATAAAAACCTGCCCCTGTCATGATGACCGCCAGTGCAAACTGTCTATAGCTTAGGTATTTTGGGAAGCTACATGTAGCATGTGTGAGCTTTGAAGATGTCACGTACCTTTGGGGAGGAGTCATATGTGACCTTGGCCAGCTTTATTTTGAACGTGCCCTTAATGCCATCTTGAAGACTCCAGCCCCTCTAATAATTTCCACTTTGTAGAACTTGTCAAATTGGGGCAAATTGCAGTGGATGGATTAGATTACAAATCATTGCAATGATGCAAAAAGGACCAATTAAGCCACAATATGGCTGAAAAGCACGGATCAAGCTGAGGTTCCACGTAATGGCCCGAGTACACAGAGTGGAATATGAGTGAGCTCTCACAGCTGGAAGCCAACATGTGTCAGTGCTATTAGTATGTAGCTGATCGCTGCTTTTACACTCAAACAGTGATGGTTTACACTACATCTCCATTCAAGTTTAATCTGCCTTTCCAACTGCAAACATACAGCAGCTACTAATAGACAGCCGAAGTGTGACGTCATCAAATTTTCTTTTTTGCATTTCAGCATTTTCATGACCATATTTCGGTAGAACATGATGAAAAACCCTCACACATCAAATTTGACATGAATTGGTTCATGGTGGCCCGAGATATGGCCGCATGAATACCTAATTATCCCCATTGAAATCAGTGTAAATTGGCCTGGATCGTAACTTTTGGAACCAGGCCAATTTACACTGATTTCAATGGGGCTAATTATGTATTCATGCGGCCATATCTCGGGCCCCACTAAACCGATTCCCACCAAATTTGGGCTGTGGATGTTTTTCATCATGCTCCACCGATACATGGTATCCAAAACGCTGAAATGTAAAAAACGTTTTTTGTGACGTCATCGCTTCTGTACTCTATTGTGCACACAGTGCATGAGCTGGCACTGAATTTGTCAGTTAAACCTACCACACGCTGTGAACTGTACAAGCTCCACCCCAAGGAAGCTCAAATTTCTGAATCACCTTCAATGTTTACATTTAGAGCCTATAACCGGCTTTAGCTTGCCTTTTAGTATTTGGTATGGTGCCTAATCATCATGGAAATGAAAAACATGGGATGATTGAAAAGCATGTATGTATGATCCTCATTGGGATTTGAACCCGAGACCACTGACACACCAGTCATCTGACTGGTGTGCCAGTGGTCTATGTACCAGCTGAGCTATGAGGCACAGTGGTATACTCCCTTAGGTTTCCCCCAAGACCTCCGACACAATGGGCAGATGCTTTACCAGCTGAGCTATGAGGCACAGTGGTATACTCCCTCGGGTTTCCCCCAAGACCTCTGACACACCAGGCAGATGCTTTACCAGCTGAGCTATGAGGCACAGTGGTATACTCCCTCTGGTTTCCCAAAATACCTCTGACACACCAGGCAGATGCTCTACCAGCTGAGCTATGAGGCACAGTGGTATACTTCCTCGGGTTTCCCCCAAGACCTCTGACACACCGGGCAGATGATACCAGCTGAGCTATGAGGCACAATGGTATACTCCCTCGGGTTTCCCCCGAGACCTCTGACACACCAGGCAGATGCTCTACCAGCTGAGCTATAATAAGGCACTCCCTCAGGTTTTACCCCAGACCTTTGACACACCGGGCAGATGATACCAGCTGAGCTATAAGGCACAGTGGTATACAGTGATTTTCCCTTTAAAAAAAAAAAATTTCTTTCGGTGTTGCAAGTCTGTAACAAGAAAAAGTGCTAAATCCCATTTAAACTGAAATTTCCGGCTTTTTCCTTTGTAAAAAAATGGAGGCAATTGCCAATCTGTCTGCAGCCACCTTGGATAATACCACTCATGCACACTTTACGTACCACTTCACAAGTTGCAAGCTCAGTAATCCACACTAACGGGGTTAATTTAGTCTCCAAATTGTTTTAGGGCGAGTTACCGAGGCAGGCTCCGGAGATCACAAGCCTGCATTAACCTCTTATAGCATAGGTTAACACTGGCCCGCAGTCAGAGAGCAAGGCCCCTGTAGTGCAGTACAGGTGGTCAATTAGGCATTAGAAATTGCCATGTCTAGACCCCTCCTACCTAGCATGGGTGCAGTGCTCAACATACAGGGCTAGTTTGGCTTTCTGACCATGGAGCGTGACTTTACATTCATGGCCGACTGACTTTAGCTAGAGGGGCTTATTTCTACTCACATTTATTTCTACTTGCATTAAGCAATTTAAGGAAATTGGCCCCTAGTTTTGAACCCGAGACCTCTTGTTAATTGTGTCAGCAATTAATTTGGAGAATGCCAACATACAGTTGATGCTAGGGTAGCTCAGCTGGTAGAGTGCTGATACATTCCTAGTTACATTAGGTTTAAACACTGGTCAACATTTTGTTTGCACATCTGAAAGCAAGTTAACCACAATTTAGTCATTTTAACTTGGATGAAGTCAAGTGGAACCATCGCCCTGCCAGGGTATGGTCTCTGATCCTCAATCACTGATACACATTCTACTGTACATGTAAGTACATGTAGTTGCTGCTTTGAGCTGGAAACCAATGCTGCGGTCTACAGTCCGCTACATACATTCAAGCATAGAGGTAAAAACGCATGCATTTACAAAATCCTGAATTAATAACTAGTAGTTAACTAAAACTATAGTCACGTATGTATGTACTGTTCAAAACTTATATCTGCTGATCAAGCAGCTTTTAAAATGAAAGAGTTCCCTACAAGCACGGAGGGCTTGTAACTGTTATATGAACATCTTTTCACTTTACACGCTTGTTTTTCCAAGCTTACTTAATATTGATTCAAGCTAAGCAATGTGGTGGCACTGGCCATTGGGTGGAAGCATTCCACACTCCATTACAAATCTTGACGATGGGGAAACAACAAACATAAACACCTTACAGAATGAGCAGCTGCCAACATGCTAAGGAAATGCCCCATCCCTGCAGGGGACAGCTCTGAGATGTGCTTATTTTACCCTCATTTAGAGAGGCTAGGGGAAGATGATTGGAAATGGGGATAGGTAGTGTGTGCGTAGATTGGTCCAAGGTGTGCAAGAGGGTTGTACATTTGGTGTAGTCTCACCTCAAGTAGGCTATATCATTTAGCAGTGTAAAGAGAACTGGCAGTATGCCAAAGCCAAAGGTTCATTCAACTTTAATTTGAGTGACCTACCGTATGACCTCCCTAGCATTGCCTTCTTGCAGCTGAAATAGATCACTGTTGGCTCCCTCCTAGTATAAGGTGCATTCAGACACAACTTACTAAAAGTGGTTTACATGTAACTTTGGTTCAAGTGAAACGGTCTATCTCAGTTGTGCCTGAAAGGTCTACATAGTAGACAGTTTTTTAGCACCAAATATTTCGGTAGTACGGTATTTGGACAGTTTGACATACTGTCCAGGTCCCTGTACTGTACAAATTTGTAATGAACTTATGTACCGGTACAAGGACAGACACTTGTGGGCATCTTGGTCTGTCCTGTACGTTACAGGGGAAATTTTTACAGGTATTTTTTACAAAAGTTTGTTTTCAGACTGTCAATCTTTTCGGGGCTTAATTTATCTTCTTAGATCAAATTAAAGTTATCTATTCTATTGTGAGAGAAGATAGCATTCGTAGAAACATGTCCTGATCGCCAAAAGGGGCTCTAGCGTTGTGAAAGACTAAACATGCTCACTGAGTAAGGGGCGGATCCAGGGGGGGGGGGGGGAGGAGGGGGGGGGGGGGGGGGGGGTGGTGAGGGTGAGGGGGGGGACGTGCCGCCCCTGTGAGTGGTCAGACACAAAGCAGACACTCATGTTTGGTTATGAGGGCATTTAGTGAAAATGCTCAACTGTTTCGTATCCTTCCACTGTCCCCAAAGAGGTTCCTGATATGGAAGCACCACTTCCTTCTGCCAAGCAACACCCCTGGCACTATTATGACAATTTAATCACAATTCACCACTCTCACCCCGAGGCGGGAAACCAATTGTCCAATTAGTGACAAAAAACACTACAACTTGACCTCTGCAAATGGCCTCTTAGGGTCATAGCATATTTTCTTCAAAATCTACCCTAATCGCAGACACCATCTTAAAGATTAAGGTGAAAATATACACCCTGGGTCGTCTCCTAGGAACATTTTCTTGCCCTGGGCTTGGGGTTCAATGTTTGGCTTTCTACAGTGATTTGTTTTTGCACCCAGTGGGTGGGTGAATTCCTGTTACAAATCCTATTTGATTTCCCAGTATGTAACAGGTCTCTAATTGATAGTGTTTAATATTTCAGGAACACCTCCAGGTTGTAGACAGCAGAGTCTGGGTAGAGTTTGGTGGGTGGATGATGGTGATTTACTCAAGAATATAGCAACATTAGTCACAACATGGCAGTCAAATTACTCACAGAATTTCCTTGAAACTTTTCAGAATGTCTACTCTTTGTTTGAAATTCATCATGAACAATCGCTGCTGTAGAATTTAAAGAATGTTATAGGTAATTAAATGAATTTATAAAGAATTAAGGCAAAATGTCAATCAATCCGTTGGCTGGAAATATAAGGGCTAAAGGCTATATTTCAGCAAATTGTAAATGCTCCATTTTGAAATCAAACAATTTCACCAAAATACTTAACCTGGTCATTCAACTTGCGACACTGCCATTTCAAGGTTTGTACAAGTGTGAAATTCCAGATATTGTTAACTGTGGCAAAATGAAATTCCCGAAACGGTCTTAAAAACTTGACATAAATAAAACAATTACCATCTTGACAGATTGTAATTAGGGTTGTGAACAGCAACATCAATGCAACGACATGACCTGGGACTACGGGCAATCAAGTCTGGCATTTTTGGTTCCTATGGGTGGATTCAGTCATATCATAAATTAAACTGCCCGATGACGGGGAAATTCTCCCTCCTCCCTTTTGACCCCAAGAGAGAGTTAAGTTGGTGAAGCAATCTCCTCAATTATTTGACCTGTTCACCACTCTCTTCAGGTTGAATGTCCTTATATAGGCCTACACTCAGATTTGGAGCTCAATAAAATAAAAACCAAACTAGCAAGTTATTAATTTATAAAACAACTAAAAGCCTATACCCCTTTCCCACTACCAAATCTCTGGGTTATCTTGGCAAGCCTTATATAGTTAACCCCAAGATACATGTACCAAGGGGCAGCACGAGCATTCCCACTACTCTTTTGTATTGTTGTTACCCTAGGGTTCGTTAACCCTGCCAGCAACCAGGGTCAAGGATGGCAATCTTGGGGTTAATGGCCGAACCCCCCCCCCCCCCCCCCCCCCCCCCCCCCCCCCCCGGTAAGCATTGTAGTGGGAAACCAAGCAGGGTTAAGTGTTCCACAGGCAATCGCGGTCCCAGCCTCTGTAAAGAGTGTCCACGTGCAGTGGGAAACCGCACCGCATTAACCCGGGGTTAGCTTGCCCTGGGTTTAGCGAAACTCTGGGTTAATGAAACAAATGGGAACAGAACACAGCTTTAACTAACCCTGGGGTAAGAAAAGTTTAACCCGGGGCGGCAAATCTCCGGGTTAAAAGGCACAGGCTCGTCAGCAATGCGCGCCCGCCAAATGTGTGCCACGCAATAACGCAGCTCCATAGCAAAGGCATGGAGCTGCGTGTTTCGAGCACGAATTTGGCGGGCGCGCATTGCTGACGAGCTTGTGCCTTTAAGCAGTTTGTAGACACAAAGCACCTTTGTCATGCTATTGATTTCTTGCCATTTTAGCACTTTTGCAAGTTTTAGTAAATTTGAAACAATATTTGTTGTTAGGGGAGGGATATATTTAAAGACAACACAACACCACAGATACAATTCTCCTTTTCTGCACCCCATCCACTACACCACCCAAGCCCCATCCAACTCATTCAAAGTCAAACATACAAAAAGCAGAGAAGGGGAATATTGTTCAAGTATCAACGGCTGTGCAATTGACAATGGCCATGAGAAATTATCATCAAAGAATATTGCGGCTTTGTAATTTCAAAGCCACCATATAATAAAGGGTTTTTGAAGGCAGAAAAGATTAATCTTGACCATTTTGTTAGATAACTGCTGAATCTTTGGTGAGAATTCAAATGACTTGTTCCACCACAAACCCACAACCTTGACTTGACTGGATTCTCACTCATCATTTTGTCACCTTACATTGTAGAACCAGTTCATGATCAATTGCTCACAGACTGAGCAGCTGTCCATTTGTTTTCCTAATGGCACAAAATCAAATTGTCCATTCTCTAAAACCCTTGTTCTCTATGGGTGGCCTTAATGGGTAAAGGCCCAAGATTTAAACAAGAGCAGTTTCTGTGTAGAAATTGGAATCATTAGTTTGTTTTAATTAAAAAGGCACGGAAAATGCAGCTAACCTTTCCTGTCAAAGGTTTTTGCATTAAGTATCTAAATAGGCCTAATTGGTAAAAACAATGCTTTTTAGTCCAAAAATTAATCCCATACTAATAAATGGAAAAACAGGTTTCTGATGGGACTTAACCCACTAGAACAGCCATTCCCGATGCGAACTCATCCCTAAGCTGCCCCCAGGGTGACTCACCCCCACTTTTTCCTACTAAATTTCTCACCCTATAGGAAAAGTGTCTCACCCCGAGAAGGGTTGAGCTGGTCCCGGAGAAAGAGCAATCTTGGGGGTGACACAAAATTGAAAATTTCAAGTACGAATTGGGGCTTATTTTGTACTCTCTCGCGTCGCCCCAGGGCCACCCCAAGATTTAATCTAGTGGGAAAAGGCCTATACTCTGCTAAAACCTTGCCTTTACATGTAGGGCCTACGTATGTTAAATCCGTGTTAGCTGTTTGCTGCAGACAGTAAGCCTACCCTCATGACCACTGCAACTGACCACTGCGACTGACCACTACTACTAGCCACTGAGGACATTACTCAAATCAAGGATGACCATTTTGACGGTTTTGTATACTTTAATAATAAACCAGCTGGACACAAAGAAACCTATTTGTTCAAATCAACGTTACCACCAAATTTACCAAAAGTTTTATCATGAAAGAGGCTTAAGACAAGCATGAATAGGCTTCATGGACGGATGAGCCCAGAATCAACTGGTGCCGCCTTCAACAAAAGATCTTGCGGACTTTTAAAAGCATCTAGTTTTCAGCTACCCCAGACAATCACGCCCAGCAGAATTTGCTACAATATGGCAACCTTTGTGTTCACTTAGCGTAACGACCAATGAACCATGCACGATTCACAATTGGTCAATTTGTTTGCACCGTGTGGTGACAATGTATTTCATTGGTACAAACCAAAAAGGAGGGCGGTCACGGTATCGAGTAGATGTACATGTAATCTTTGACTGACCGGGCATTGCAAAGCATGCATATGGGCATATCACGATCAGGCATTGGGGCAATGTATTGGATCTATTTGGATCCATTTGGATGAATCTCAGATAAATACACAGGTCTATATTATATTTGCTGAAATTTAGCTTAGTCATTTGTTCAATATTATTGTCAATTTTATTCATTTTCCAAGGTTATCCATTAGCTAAAGAAAACGGTACCAAGTTAGAAGCACCAGGGATTGCCTGGTTTTTATGCCTCCATACCACCCCCCTCCATACCACCCCCCCCCCCCCCCCCCCCCCCCCCCCCCCCCCACCTCCATAACCATGTCCTTCCCCTCCCTGGAAAGTTGGAAAGGTATGCTGAAAAAAATGTCAACACTGCTTAGTTAAGTTGCACACCACCCATACAACACAGAGAGAAACAAAAATTGGGAAAACCAGAGTAATCAAACCACTAAGGGCCATGTATAAAGTAGGCCTACATGAAATGCCGACTTTTTAGACTCTTCCTTCCCCCTCAGCCCCCTGTTCGGGGGGGGGGGGATCAGGAGAGGAAGAGGGGGAAACAATTCAGCGATATTTTTTATTTTATAAGAGCCATTATTTTAGCAATTGATACATCCTCTTCAGCTCTATATTTTTTCACAATATTTTGCCTACAAACAGCACTAACTAGATAAGACCAACTTCACTCTGATTAGCTTGTTAGTAAGACCTTGATCCATGCTTCTGGACAGGAAGCCGGGGTTAATAAGCCAGGACAAATAATAACTCAACTAGTTTACCACAAGGAATATCACAAGGCAATTCAATCAATTTCATTTCTTAATGTACTTTTGCAGATTTATGCACCTGGATGATTTCTTACACATCTGTGAATTTACAGCATATTTTCAATGAATTTACCATTTTGTGTGTTTTTTTAGTGCGGTACAGTGAAACCTGCTACTAAGACCACCTTGATAAACAGGCCACCTGCTTATAATGGCCACCCATCTTTGGTCCCAAATGCCATGTGTATAATGCTAGCAACCTCTATAAACAGGCCACCTGCTTATAGTGGCCACCCATCTTTGGTCCATAATGCCATGTGTATAATGCTAGCAACCTCTATAAACAGGCCACCTGCTTATAGTGGCCACCCATCTTTGGTCCATAATGCCATGTGTATAATGCTAGCAACCTCTATAAAGAGGCCACCATCTTTGGTCCATAATGCCATTTGTATAATGCTTAAGCAACCTCTATAAAGAGGCCACCTGTTTATAGTGGCCAGTTTTGTACGGTCCCGAGGGTGGCCATTATATACAAGTTTCACTGTACTATAATCCCACGAAATATGAGTGGAATATGGAATAATGTATAGCATTACTCCATCTGATATACCACTAGGTGCATATACACGCACATATATGTACATGTAGCAAATAACATACGTGATGATCTGGGCGGTTGGTTTGGCGCAGTGGTTCCTTCTCCGTCTTTTACCTCTAGCGTCCCGGATTCAATTCCTGGACATGTATGTGGATTGAGTTTGCAGTCCCTACTTGACCGAGTTTGCAAACCCTGGGGTTTTCCTTTCGCTTCTTAAACTGCATCTCCTTCTTTGTCAACTTCTGATAATAGAGTAAAGTTAAAGCTAATACTGTGTAGTTGATGCAGGAGTTGAGGGCATAATAGGGTCATTCCATGTCAAATCACCCAAAAAATGTGGAATTTTTAACCCTACCCTCTTCAAATTTGCTCAAATTTGGTTTATAGGGTAACTTTGACTCAACAAGCTCAAATTTCGAAATTAAAAATTCATCCGACTTACGGTTTTCGCGATACGGCACGTGCTTTTTCGACGATTTTGGTCAAAATGACTCGACCGTCAACTTTCAAACGACCATAAACCCAGTAACCCCTGGGTCAAAATGGCTGAAATTGGTGTTTTTGGAAAGTAGATTGCATAAGGAATCCAAATCTGCCATTATTTTTATGCGTTAACATGGTATGTTTTCCATGACCTTTGACCTTAACTTTGACCTTGAATTTGACCTCGTGGATCACGTGATCCGGAGGTGAACTTCGGTGACAATTTTCACCCATATGTTTTCTTTATAATATCAAAAAATTAGAGATATAATATTGTTTGTTTGCTTTCCAGCTCTTCTCAAAGTTGCCATGTTTAGTAAAAATGTAATATTCCTATGCAAAGTACATGTGTACTCATATGCAAGGCATGCAAAAACGTGTACAATCTATACAGGCAGTGGGCAAATTTTGTAAATCTTATGGAATATACATACAACATTTTAAGAAGCAATAAATTACATATTCCAATATTCCAAATGGCATTTACTGTGACTATTACCATAGATTATGATCACTCAGCTAAAGTTATTGATCATTTACGATCCAGTCTGGGTACACTCTTGAAATTTGTGCGCTGTCATATGCTGAGATGTAATACTTTCTGGAAGACGAGGATGTCAGTGATGGGGTGTTGACTTTGCATAAAACATTGGCTTCAGTTACCCAGCATTTATCAGGTTCCAATAGCCACTTGAACTGTTTGGATGGTCCATGAGGGTGCATAAAATTAATACTAGTCACCAAGCTCCTCAGAAATGTTCTCCACCATAATCCACGGAAAGCCATCATAGATGCAGCAGACATTTTGATGTTGTATTACATCAAAATCCTGTGCTGCCTCTGGTGCTGGTTCTACATCATTGCTGTGCGAAACTGGTACTACATCTGGCGGGCTAACTTGACTACTTAATTTGTACACTTGTAGGCCTAACATTAATTTGGAGACTGGGACAAACCTGAGGAATTGCTGAGTTCCTTTGACAGTTATTGCTGTTATTTCAAGAGTGTACCCAGACTGGATCGTAATTGATAAATAACTTTAGCTGAGTGATCACTTAAAGACATAATCTATGGTAATATGATCTAATAGTCACAGTGAATGCCATGTGGAATATTGGAATATGTAATTTATTGCTTCTTAAAATGTTGTATGTATATTCCATAAGATTTACAAAATTTGCCCACTGCCTGTATAGATTGTACATGTGTATGTATTGCATGCCTTGCATATGTAATGTACTTTGCATAGGAATATTACATTTTTACTAAACATGGCAACTTTGAGAAGAGCTGGAAAGCAAACGAAAAATATTATATCTCTGATTTTTTGATATTATGAATAAAACATATGGGGGAATATTTTCACCGAAGTTCACCTCCGGATCACGTGATCCACGAGGTCAAATTCAAGGTCAAAGTGAAGGTCAAAGGTCATGGAAAACATACCATGTTAACGCATAAAAATAATGGCAGATTTGGATTCCTTATGCAATTCCCTTTCCAAAAACACCAATTTCAGCCATTTTGAACCAGGGGTTACTGGGTTTATGGTCGTTTGAAAGTTGACGGTTGAGTCATTTTGACCGAAATCATCAAAAAAGCACGCGTCGTATCGCGAAAACCGTAAGTTGGATGAATTTTTTATTTTGAAATTTGAGCTTGTTGAGCCAAAGTTACCCTATAAACCAAATTTGAGCAAATTTGAAGAGGGTAGGGTTAAATCCATTGGGTGATTTGACATGGAATGACCCAATACAAGAAGGGGGGGGGGGGGGGAGGGGGGGGGGGGGGGAGAGTCACAAGTACTTACAGCAGGACCAACGCAAGTGAGCACTAGGGAGGAGGGACCATCTTCCAAGTATGGAATAGGTGTATGTTGCAAATCTGCAAATCTTGGAGTTTAGTGTGGACAAAATATGGACAAAATATGAAATGAAGCAAAGCTGAACCATGTTAAAGTCATCAAGGCAAAATTATATTAGTCCGAAGAGGAAGATCAAATTTGGGTCTGATTGTCATTTCATGAGACTTAAATCCAGGTGGAGTAGAAATCAATATGCAAGGCATGAATTTCAGCTTTGATGTCAAAAACAACCTTTGGCCAGGATTTCAAAGCAGACAGCTGATGTGGTATACACATTATATGAGATTAGAGAACATTTTATGAGTGTCATAATTTAGGAGAGGATGTAAAATAATGGTTATAACTTTGGAATTAGGGATACATATGTTCCTATACAATGTGCATCACCATTGATTTAGTTCCACAAATGAAAGACTTTCAACATTATCAATAATATCCAATTGCAATTATACTTCAAAATATGAAATGAAATTCAAACAAGCATTTCATAAGTAAATCCTCTCACGGTGGAACAACTTTTCTCACCACATAGATCTCCTCAACATATTTTATTTTGAATCAGTTTTTGGCCTGGGACTTTGACTTTGGACAAACTGTTATTTAACTTGAAATGAATTTCACAGATGGACAAGCATTTAGGATCCAGCAAGGAGAGAAACAGAAATGAGTAAGGGCAGTGTGATTGATGATAAATGGATGCGAGAGAGGCACAAGCCAGCAGGAGCTGAGGTCTCGCTACCAGATCAAAGGCTCTTAGCGAGGGGTACTACGGGGACCAGCTGAGGAGATGGAATTAGGTGCCTGGGCAAGGGGGCAAGGGAGGTGTGAGGTGCGTTTGATGGATTAGCAGGGGCCATTATAGCACCCTGTAAGTGCATTGTGGAACCGGCCAAAAGTCAGACCTCAGCGGGATTTCAGTTTCGGAAGAGGAAGTGGGTCTGGTTTTCAAATCATCAGAGCTCTGAGTCATAAAAACGAGGGACATCAAGATGTCGTGACCTGGGACAGGAATTGCGGAACGTATACAAATTACCGTGGCAACCACGAGTCTTTAGGGTCCACTCTGTACAAATGGCGGAGCCTCTGAGGAGTTAAAAGAGCTGTCGCTCGGCAGAGATCCTCCACTAGGACTCTGGTACTCTGATGGATGCTTTATGATGAACAATCACCAGAACCAGAATTGACAGTCATTCGCTCACTACGCTACGATTATTGGTCTCTAGGTGACCGTCTCAACCACGTCATGTGACACTACCACATGGTCATTGATGAGAATGCCATGCTTATAGGTTACATCAGGAGGAATTAATCATACAGAGTCTAACGTCTAGTTGCTCCCTCAAGTCTTTAAGTATCAATCACGTCTACTTTGTTCAGCAACTTTTTTCTTCCTTGAAAATAAATCACTAGAAAGCGGAAACGTCTGGTGTTAACCTGGCAAATGGTGATCTGACCTGGGTCATGGGAACAGATTTTTTTCTGGTTTATGGATCTGGACATCATCAAAACATTGAAAGGTTTTTAAATTTAACACCACATTGAAGCTATGAAAACTAAATAAAGCTCTTGATCAAGTTTGTAATATGTACTGGTACATGTATGTACAGTGGTCACTTGATAAACAGGCTGCCTGCTTACCGTAATTAAAGTGGCCACTTGTCCATCTTCTATCCCAAATAAGCTATGTAAAACCTTTCTAAAGTGGCCACACCTTTCTATAGTGGCCACTTGTCCATCTTCTATCCCCAATAAGCTATGTAAAACCTTTCTATAGTGGCCACTTGTCCATCTTCTATCCCAAATAAGCTATGTAAAACCTTTCTAAACTGGCCACTTGTGTAAAGTGATTATTAGTTTCTTTATTTCCAGCTCCTATGAGTGGCCACTATAGGTCTATAATACACAGGTACACATGTACCAGTTTCACCATACACAAAGTACAATGTACGGTACATATCCTATGTTCTAGCAAGAACTACATGTGTTAAGCCAATCCTTGCAATCTGAAATCACCCAACCATCCTATAATCTGAACTTTTAAATGGCTTAATTTTTCCCCAATTGATACAAATTTGTTTAATGTTCATAAATGCAATTCTTAATCTTTGTCTATTTTGTAGGATCAAACATTATTACATACCGGTACCTCTTCTATTTCTTTTGTTAGGAAGCCCAAATCCCACCAACTGTCACTCGATATTAGTAAGGAGTATCTACATTCAGTTTAAAGTGTTGTTTTTCACTTGAGGTCAGGTGGTCAGAAGGGCCGAGGCACTTCACGTTATTTGATGTTGTCTGAGAAAACTAAACCACTTAGCAACTCCACTCAGGTCTTGTTTCTCTGATTGTGCCAAGTCAAGTGCCAGAATATGACCTCCACTAAAGGTTTGAAAAAGATTCTTAATGCTCAACACTGGCCAGCTTGGTTGTCGGGTGGTTAATACATCTGCTTAGTATGCAGGAGGTCGTGGGTTCGAGTCCCACCCAAGCATGTTAAGAAGTTTTCCCTCATAAGCACCGAGTATACAGTACTAATCAAGTTACGTCGGATATTGGCAAAACAAACCCTAATTAATATTCATTCTCCCGGATGCAAGCCAAATCGCATTCTCCCGCTATCAGAAAATATCTTAATCCTCTTTTTGTATATATACATGTAGGCCTACAACGTAGTACAATGTATGATTACACAGAGGAATGTTAGTGCAGGTCACATGTTACTTTCCCTAATGAGGTAGGTATAGCAGAAATGAAAGTCCAATAGGAACGTAGCTTAGATCCTCTGCTTTGAAGCAAAGCATATGATATATGGCATTTTATGGCTATGGATGGTAAACTGCAAGAGTATCAAGCCTGCAGGACTGGTGCAGAAGCTGTGATTCCTGGAAGACAGATGAGGCCAAAGGACTTGCTCATTAAATAAATAAAATAAACCAAGACGTAACCACAACATTCCTCACGTCTAGGGCAGCCTGATGATGTAAATCATGTTCTACAATGTCCACAGAAAACATGCTTGAGTTATATTATTATCAGAGCAATCATATTTAGTCTTTTTACACTATAATTTAAATTGTGAGTTTTTTAAAAGCCAGTTTTTTGAGTTCCTATGGTCGTACACTGTTTCCCATTGATGATGAACAGGGGTGGATTGCAATATAACCGTCATAAGTCTAAGACACATCATACTGAATTTAGGTGTCCTAAGTTTTATGTGTCTCGATACTATACAAGTTATGGCACATAAATGTTTATTGCAAGACAAAATTAACCTATACAATGTATTATTTAAGACGTCTTAAGAGTTAAGGTATCAACTTTCTTTATTGCAATCTACTCCTGATTTGAACATACTTTGAGTTAACAGGTAATTTGAGGTTGTCGTGGAATGCAATGGTTAACCTACATGTAGTCTAGGTATCCTGCATGATCCCTACCGTACTTAAAGGGCAAAACAACCTTACTTCACATCCAGTTTCTAAATCAAAAGTCTAAATTAATTTCTGCCAACTGAAAGGCAGTATACATGATAGGTATCTCGAAAATGAGAAATGTTCACAGATTTACGCCTAACTTACACAATATAAACATGATGACCGTAGAAAACTTCCCCTGAAATGGTTTGGTCTGAAGTGCTATAGTCTTTGAGAAACAATTAGTTTTCGTCTCATGAGACGAAAATTCAATTCGCCCCAAAACCATTTCGCCCAAGTGCCATTTCTCCCTCAAACCACTTCGCCCAAACACTACAACGCCCAAATGCCACTTCGCCCAAAAACCACTTCGTGCACAGGCCCATGGTTCAGGGCAAAATGGTTCAGGGCAAAATGACTGCAAACCCTTTTTTGACTGTTTTCTCAAAAGTTAGACGAAGTACGGAGCTGGTTTTTGCTCAGGTTGGTTTAAATCATGCATATCTTCAATCACACATGGGGATAAAACTATTTGTAACAGTTTATACCAATCATGTATACTATCTTTAAACTGTCATGGTAAAAGTACTTTTGAGAAAGTTATAAATTTAATAGAAGGGTGGGGTGCAGGGGTAGGGTTCTCCTTAGTCAACTGTGAACCTTTACTGGAGTGAAAGTAGGTCAACTATATTGATAGTAAAATGTAGTATTTTGAGGGTTGGGTTCATGAAAACAAATATTGTAATTTGGGTGGTGTTATTCATAAATAGTGAAAGTACAAATTTTCTCAGAATTTTAGCAGCTACATGTACTAGATAAAATGTATCTGAAATATGCGTAAACTCTTGGAGAATATGAAGTGTTAAAGGTCAAAGGGCAACAGGGTGGAAGTTAAGATGGAGATCAGCCTGTGATGTCATCCAAACAATGACATGCGGTGGGTCTACAATGATTCCCAAGATACCTATCTCATTCCCAATAGTTCCAGGGCATTCGCTGCTGCACGCATTGCATTGCAAGACTAACACATGGTCTTAAAGTTTTAAACAATATCCTTGAGATACACTCTGGCAAAACGTGCCAACGAAAATCCCTCCGAGTGAGCTAAGAAAGCAGAAGATGTTTGACTAAGGCTGGGTGGAGAGTTTACTTAAATGTCTCTAGAGATGGCAGATTGCAGGAGCTTTTGCAGTCTTTACACTAACGGGAGTTTTTTGACAGCACTCGCTGGTAACACAGACAAATTATGAAGTTTGTGGACAGTTCTTAAGATGCAAGTCCACCATTATAAGGCCAAGGGCAGGGCCACTCTAAGGGCTGCCAAGGTCAAGTGAAGAAAAGTAGCTCCTTACACCAAACCAAAGTGGTGTTACTGTGAGGTCACTAACTGTTTGTGAGGTGATGGAAGAGAAAGTCCAATATGATGGGAACATGCTTCAAGATGTTAACAATTTACCTATTTAAGGGCTTTTACATGGATCCCACATTAAGGCAGCACTGGGATGAGTTTTGAGTTTTTCAGTCCTATGTTCAACCCTGCATCATTTCACACTAGTTTTGGGCAAACTAAGCTTATTTTGCAACGAGCCAAGTTCAACTCAGCAATGAGGACGAACCTAGTACGGCGTTACAAGTAAACCAACTTCTGTACATGTAAAACAAATGTGAATCAGGCCGGGAAAAGTAACCGCTGGACTCAGGAAAAGTTACTGAAAGGAAAAAGTCCTAGTCTGTCCGAATATTAAAGTGGGAAAAGTACCCATCGTCTCAGTAAGTTTTCCCAAAAAAGTCCAATGCGGACAGGCCTTTAGAGTGGGTCACAAATGTTATGACCACACTAGAATCACCCAAAGTCATATTTCCTTTTCTAGGAAGTTAATCATACAAGACATCAACATGAAGTTACCGGTATGTATACATGTGCATGTGTGAAAAGTGGATCACGCTCGTCAAACCATTTTAACACTGTCCTCATTTTATTCAACAGGTGTTTGAACGTAAAGCAAGACCAAAACCATGCACTATTAATGTGCCTTGTGGCCAACCCAGGTCAACATGAGACAACAGTTGCAACTGGATGGATTCCAACAATGATTGATTCATACATGTAGCCTATATATAGAGTGCATGGCCCCCATTAAACGAATTATGACTGTATTATGATGGCAACATATATGACCTCGTCCAAAAATGTGATAACTCAACAATCATGTACATGTAACAATGCTTATAATATACATGTAACATCTGGTATGGTGCCTGATCACCATTGAAATGAAACAACCAAACTTGGGATGATGAGAGAACAATCGTAATGCTTTATCGGGATTCGAACCCGAGACCTCCGACTCACCGGGCAGACACTCTACCAGCAGATGCTCTACAAGTTTAGGTTTGTTACCCTTTCTCAACATAACTTAAATATTAGTACTACTTGGTGCTTCCCCAAGACTATTAGTATTACTAGTATGAGAACATTTTCATTTGCTCGGGGAAGAACTTTTTCTCCAACCGTCTTACAAGCAGGTTACTTTGCAATGGAACCAACTCTACACAAATCATTACCATATGCACCATGGATTAGGCTGGGATTTGAACCCACAATTATTAGATTTGAATAAGGTCCGGGGTTCAACACACTAAACTGCTCAGCCATATTACTCCAATACCACAGGTCCAGACTGCAAAGCTCAAACTAATTACCGTAGGTACCTTGATACCGAAGTAAGCCTATGAAAACACACAGCCTGCAAACGGCGTTAAAATGAAACCTGTAATATGAAGCATTTTGAGACTGTTCCAAGAGGAAACCTGAACCACAGAGGTAGCCAGAGAGTTGGGGACTTTACTCAGGCTTGAGATGTTGAGATCTTGGGTGCAGTCTCAAAGTTAGCCTCCAGAGAGTAAATAAACAGGTATTGGACCAACACTTCCTATTGCTTTTGGAAACTGAGGGAGTTTATGGGAAATCCCAAAGTGGACATTTAGGCAGTGGCATGATGGCTGGTATGGCTGATATGGCTGACTGGCCTGCCTGCTTTGAGGTTTGGGGTTTGTTTATTTTATCAGAGAGTAAAGTGGTTCTCTGATTCACTGTGGTCCTTAATGAACTCACTGCCAGTGTGGCTTAAAGGTACATGTATGTCTCACTCTCAGCCTTAATAAACTTACTGGTGTGGCTTAAAGATATGTCTCACTCTCAGCCTTAATGAACTCACTGCCAGTGTGGCTTAAAGGTATGTCTCACTCTCAGCCTTAATGAACTCACTGCCAGTGTGGCTTAAAGGTATGTCTCACTCTCAGCCTTAATGAACTCACTGCCAGTGTGGCTTAAAGGTATGTCTCACTCTCAGCCTTTGATTTGGTTTCAGATAAGATTCAGTGTTATCCGAGCAGAATCAGGAAAAGAACTAAAGGCGTGTTTCTATTGAGACCCATTTACCCGATAATGCCTGAAAAAATGCAAAATGTGCCCAGTAGAAACAGGTCTTACCTGCTGTTTTCTGGCAAATGGAAGGGGGAGGGGGGAGGGGGAATTTTACCCTGGCAATTTTCCTTCTCGAGGAAGGAAAATGCCGGGGAATTTATCCGTTAAGCGGCAATAGAAACACACACCGTTCCGCCTGAGTGCACATACAGGGGAGAAAACGTAAACATGTGACTGCACAATGACTGATCCAATGCAAGTGCTTGACCACTGCATGTGACCTTTACCCGGCAAACTCAGGAAGCGTGACAAGGCCAGCAAGCTTGGCTATTTTCTGGATATACGCGGCTTAGTAGAAACTTTGAGTTGCCCGCTATTTACTAGCAAATGGGTTTATCGGTTAAATTCCGGATCTTAAATAGAAACACGCTATAAGAAATCGTGTAAAAGACCACTTAATTACATTATGTTTACACTAGAAAAGGAGAAGACTGATACAGATTCAGCATCTTTACTTCTAATTGCCACATCTACGTACACTACGGGTTCGTTGGTTGAATACTAGCTCTGTGCCTAGGATATATTGCCAAATCTGTATTCGGGTAGCGTGTACACTTGCCACTGGTGTAACAATTGTGGGGTTAACCCAGCAATTGCCAGGTTCAACCCCATCCAAAAGTGAATTGAAAAAGAGGAATCAGACCTTTTTGATCAGTCTTTTCAATCCACTTTGTGTGTTTACACCCGGCATCTATACCCAGCTTCAACTTGCTTTTTGGGGAAATGCCGCATTTGATTCCACAAACTTAAAGCCAAATTAAGTGTAAATTAGACAACCTTTAGTTGGCTTGTCTGGATGAGTCCACTACATCTGACCTGTGTGGGTTCAATTTGCAACCTCTTCCACAAGGACACAAGATTTACTGAAGGATTGCTTCCTAATGGCTCAATGGTTAGTTTATGATTTCCTGGAAGGTGTGGGCTGACCACTATAAGGCATCTACCATTACATTGGATGGTAAGATTATAATCACCCTAATATTTGGTGTCCAAGAGGTAGGGCACTTTGCCCAGATCATGATCTGAGATTTTATTGGCCATTTAAGCTCATGGATTACCAAACATAATCATTTAGTTATTAACGCATTTAAGGCAATTAGCAATGTACAGGTCAATTTGGCTCGTCAAATTTACAAAGGTTTAAATGTATGTTAAATGTCAATCAAAGTCAAGTGGAACATGAGGTGGGGACTTGGGAGATTTTTGGGGTTTTTTACCAGTAATATTTGAAGCCTCACATTTTGCCACCAAAATAGAACTTTCATTTACAGTACATTCTTAGAGGCACTTGTACTATGTGGAGTTTTCAAAGGGTACACGTATTTTCATTACAAAGTCAGGAATTATATTGAAAGACTGCAAAAAGAGCAATACATTTTTGATAGTGTCAATGCCGATCTCAATGACAACTTGTCATGGATTTTGATTGGCGACAATGATAACTATGACGACAAATGAAGTCATTTCTAACAACAAGGCATTAACCCTAACTCCGCAGGGTGTAAAATCATATTGATTTTGGAGGATTGAGGAGTGTTAGGGTTAATGAAGAAATCTTAAAAAAAGATAAAAATAATCCTCCTGCATTGTTTCCCTGCAACTTAAACAAGGAAATAGTTAAGTGACAATTAGAGAACAAAATAAAAGAAACTAGTAGTGTAACTCCAAACTGAAAAGGGCAGTGCACCAGAACCACAAAGACACCGTCGTCGTCAAGACATCGGAAGTGATAACCCATGAAAGTACAATTGGCCTCTACCCCAGTAATCTTCAGATCATTCTGATTACAATCCGAGGTAGCCAAGGGGCTCAAACAGTGGCAAGCCCGTTCAGTTTTTACTTTGAAATTTGCCCAAATCCCAAGCCAATTACCATGCCACTAATGCAAATTGACTCTGTTGTAGGAACTAAAAGAGGAAATGCCTACGACCTTTGACACAGTGCCCTGGAGCTGATGTGATTCACCTGGAGGACCACACTACATGTATGGGGATGGGAGGAGTGTAGAGTTGTTCAATCGTCACGGTGACATGTGAGAACCGGTTGTGGGGCTTGTAAAGGAGTTTTATGTTTAAAATAGTACAAGTATGCATTTCAAGATGACCAGCTTAGAAGTAGAAATAGGACATGTAGCTGCATGTGTGGAGTTTTCATTTTTAATGAAAAAGGTATCAGGAATGTGGAGAAACAAACTGAAATCTCATGAAAAATATAACATACTGTGCCATTATACAGTCTTGTTTAAAATACAGCAATATCAGCTCATATCATGGACACTTTACAGAAACCAACGTCTAGACATAGTGACAAAACAATTTTACATCACACAAAACTTTTTTCCACAAAGGAATTTTGAATTGTCATAACTAAAACTTGGGGTTGCAGTGCTTTCTTTTGTAATAAAGTCTGCGAATTTATGCAAAGGTGCATTTACATCATTTACTTGGAATCAATAACATAAACATAAGTATGTAATAAGCCTGTGTTGAACGGAATTCCATGGCATCTACTGGTACAACCAAACATTGCAATACATTATTCACATATTTTACAGAGCAAATTAACAATGGACTAAACAATAGCTGCAATGGGTGTTATGAGGACAATAGAGTTTATTACACATGAAAGTCAAGTGCTCAGGTTACTCACAAACCATTGTTTCCATTCACAGCTTGGAAAAACACACAGAAAGCCATGGTGTAAAGTGGTGCAAACTGCCTATTGTTGTGGTGTTTGGTGAGGTAATTCCATAGGAATTTAACTGTCCTGATCAATATAACTGTGCAGTATTTTGGTGTGAAAAGGTTGTACAAAATAAATAAAATTTGTAATGTCTGGGATTTTTTGTGTCAACAGGATTTAAGGCATGGGAAGTTCCAAAAACTGATGCTAAATTGGTTTAGTTTAGGAAACAATTGAGCAACACTTATAAAATGGTTTGTCGCTTCATCGATGCTTTATTCACTTCGAATTAAATGGTTCACCAATGGATTAATAAATGGTGACTATGACAAATATACAAAACGAATCTACCTTAGACAGAAGTAAGCCCAGGCCACCTACATACATGTACACTAGCTGCAGGATTCCGAGCAGCTGTGCCACAAAAAGGGCTAACCCACTGTCATTTTGTGGAGCACATATAGGGCGCCCTCAACCTCAAGACATAACAAGTATAAGATGATCAATTACAATACTGCATTTGCATCCACTTAAAAAGAGTGATTGGATGTTTGTGTTGTGTTTGTAATAAATCTATAGTTCAAGATGAGAATGCTTTCAGAGAATAAGCTTGAAGGGATTCAAAATAGAAGTTTTCACTAGTCGAATGCCGTTTCTTGAAAACACTTCAGGTGATAGAAACTTGCCAGGAGTTTCTAAGCTTCTGGCAGAAATCTCTGCTTCAATAATCATGAATTGTCTTGCTGCTCCCTGGTACTGGGCTAAATGACACTTTCATACAGTTGAACTCTGGTTTCAGCATTGTCATTTTATGGTTTAACACCATTGGGCAATCTTGGGTATAAACAGGCACACCGTTGTTGCCCTGATTGGACCCACAGCGTTTTAAAGCAAAAAATGGCAACACCCAAATCGTCACGGTTATTACACATCACTGGAATAGTCATGTCCACCCTCTAGTTTTCTATAGTATAAATAACACCATGCAAGGATGGGATTTTTATCGAGTCTGTCATAAGGTCCATCAGGTACTTTTGAGATTGTTTTAACATCCGCCTCCCCTTCTTCCATTTGATTCAGAGGATCGACTGGTCTATCAAGGAGAGCATGTCTAGGGTATACCACAACAATCTAGAAAGCTATGCTCTGACGACATCCATCATAATGTTTGGGTAGTGCTGATGTGTTTACAAAACCCTACAATTTATGACTGAAAAATGCAAGTCGGTTTAGGTCTGAAGCTTCGAAACTAGTCATTAGGCCATAGCTGTTTACACTTGACAAAATGTGTTGACATGAAATTGAATTGGGTAAATATTTCCCACCTTAAACTTTTCCATCATTTTTCCTCACCTCCTTGTGCCAAAATCCGGACTTTTTTTCCAGTTTATTGAGGCTATCAATCTTAGTATATGGACAGCAAAGTAAACTTTGAGGAGGGAAGAATTGTTTTGGAAATGTTGGCTTTCATTAAAAGGCCTTTAAAGGCTGGGGAAGGAGGGCTTAGGCTAAACACAAACCTGCACTTATGTCAAACGGCAATTCTGTTGAGTGATCTTATGCTCAACAAACTCAACTTGTACAAAATCCACCTGCTGTCTTATAAATGGGTTTATCCATGGTAACGGCATACATTCTGTTTGTCATTCAGGTTTTTGAATTGATGAAGAAATCTTTTTTTGAAAATATATCAAACAGTTTAAAAGCTTAAATAACAATGATAATAGAAACTTCCATGGAGAGCCAAGTACAATTTGTTAAGAGGATAGACACAAATGTTTCAAAATGGTTCACACACATCTGAACAAATTTGGCACTGCAATAGTTTTCTGAAAGCCGTGTCTTCATTGGACTTTTTTCCCCTGATAACGAGATAATAGAGAACATTTCTGTAGTTTATTTTCTCACTGTTAGCACTTGGATTTATTTGATGCAGTTACTCTGAACTCAAATTGGTTAAGTCTGACTTCATACTGATTTGGCTTGATTGCATCAAATTATTACTACATGAAAAAAGAGTTGAGAAATGTAATCCGTAGGCCGCCACTACAACTGCAAATATATGTACAAATTGTACTAAAACAGACTGGATTATAACCAGATATATACTTGTTACAAAGTGGTAATGCTTTAGAAACTCAGGAACATAAATCCAGCAGCATCTCCAAACGTTTTAAAGGAGGGGGAAGGGGGTAGGGGTGAACTTGAGAGGATGGAAGCAGTATCAATGGGCTCATCATATTTGGAGAGAGATACTGGTAGTAATTCCCCCCCCCCCCCCCCCCCCCCCCCCCCCCCCGAAGCAGCTTAAAACAGTTTTATGTGTTTTATAATAAAACCATTATATTTGGGGTTAGGGAAGGGGTGAGGAGGGGCCACCTGGGGTGGGGGACAACCATATGCCCCTCAGGCCCTGCCTTGGCAACGCCACTACATAAATCCAGTCCCAGGTAATATGTCTTGAACAGCCAACAATGTTTGTCGCCGTGAGCTGCCAGTAAATCCTAAAATTGCGTGTGTCACTAATATTTGGACAATAATACAAAAATGGAATATAGTTTTTGTTCCCTGTGTCTGTCGGCACCCGTTTTTGTTTGCTGCAGACAATGGGGATTTCTTTACAATTGAACAATTTGACGACAGACTGACTCATCCAAACGCAATGCTATTACTGTCAGATTATTGTTGGAATATGACATATGATCAATACCTGAATTGGTAATGTGAGAGAGTTACCCTGGTTCATCAATACAGGAATACAAAAAGCCCAACATGTCCCTGTATGAGATCTGTATTCCCAGGTGAGTGTTCCCGTGTTTTAATTTACTGGTACCTTTGCAGACAATTTTGTAAGCAAATTTCTTAAGACACTTAAGCCCTGTACCATGACATGACTGATGTATTGCATCAGGTCAAAAATGTTGAGTGAAAATCCACTAAATCACCGAGATAACGATTCAAAAGTTTGACTGTTTAAACTACGACTAGAAAAATATGCATCTCTGCTTAAAATTTGGGGGGAAAATGCCAAAAAGTGCTGGACAGTAATCAGCACAGAAAGTGCTATGCAAATTTCCACTTGCTGTTGATTTAGTTTTATTTTGCTCTTAAAAAAATGCTGAATCAGATTTTGTATGGACCGGCCAAATCAAATTAAGTAAAAATGGATATATAACTAGGGCCGTGCCATTTATTCGAATATTTAATCGATAACTAAAATATTAAATATTCAAATAAAAATTTGAGTATTCAATCAATAAGTTCATGAGTGATGAGTTACTCAGCAGATAGAGAGTAGTTGTTGCTACAAAAGCTTATGCTCATACTCATACTCATTCAAGTTAGTCTTTAAAGTGCTACATGTATATCTTCCGAATTTGTTATATCTACCGTACATACTAACATGGCTGTTCTACTACAAGACAGGAGTATTTTCTAAGTTGCTACAACCAGTGGCGTTACTACAGGGGTGCACGGTACATCATTGGAATTGACTCAGCCTTATTGGAATTGACTCAGGCTCCAGGTCCCCAAAACATAGGACTGTGCGGTTACCTGACAGAAAATGGTCTGGTGCACCGAGCTTATGTTTTATACGAAGTACAATAACTGTAGCTGGAATATAGGTTTAAGTTCATGGCTAAGATGGGCCGATGAGTCACACGTGTCCTTTAGCGGGACACTTTGTCATTTTCTTTTGAAGTCGAAAAGTCATCCCCTCCAGCCTATTGGTACCATGCATAAAGAGACTAGTGTACTAGTCTTGTTTCAGTGTTAGGGCTGGTTTCTCTCAGGCTGTACCTGTCTTTTGTAGCCCTATACCGTGGGCTGCCGGCGTTGGCTTTGAAATTGGCAACTCATTTTAAAAAACTGATTTGGCTATAGTCACCACAAAAAGTTTGCTTAGGTTTCAAACTTCTAAAAAGAAGACAAATTGGCAACTGGTTATACGTTTTTAGTTTTGTTTGGCTTTAACAAAGATAAGTTTGCTTACAAAGACAAATTTTTCAACTTTAAAGATTAATATTTGTTGGAAGATCAAATATAGGGCAAGTTGCCATGAATTACACAAAGCAAGGCTTATGCAGTGCCAACAAAACACTGACAGCAATCTTGGGAAATGGATAGATGGCACGGTGCCACAAAATGGAGTCTGTAGACAAACCAAAAAGTCAAGGCTTTCCTTTTTGAGACTGTCTGTTGGTACGTGTTGATAAATTGTACAAGACAAAAGGCAGAAAATTAACAGTTAACACCTGAATGAAACTGTGGGGAGAGGTAGGAAAGCTGCTTTAGGTGTACGCGGTTCAATGACTTGGTTTTAATCTAGGCTGAAGTGGTGTTCCCATTGGACTATTTTTTGTAAAGCTCCCGTTGTTGTGCAGGATAGTAACAAAAATTAGTCCAATGGGGACGCACGGAGAATAAGCGTCCCTGTAAAGTTACCGTGACCCTGAGGTAAAACGTACAGGGCGAGAGAGGCCGCGGAAACTTCCCGCTCAGCCGCGGGAGTTTTACAGGGCCCTCGAAAAGTCCAATGGGAACAGTTTCGCCCTGTAAAATGAACACGACCCTGCAGTAAACTATGGGCTTGCACTGCAAAAGTTTACTGCAAGGTCGCGGTAGCAATTGCAAATGGGAACGCATGGGAAGATTACACGAAGGATTGTTACCGAAGGTCGCGGTAACTTTCCGCGAGGCAGCGGAAAAGAAAGTCCACTGGAAACATGCCTTTAAAGCCACAACCACGAACACTTTTTGTTCTTTTCTCCATGCCCCGAAACTGTTCAAACTGTTTTAATGTTGTGATCCTTGACAGTCAATGCCAAGTACATGTAGACCTAATTTTTAGTAATAAATAAAGTGTTTGACCTGCAGTATTTACTTGAATGTTTAAGAATCCAGCTGACAGATTTTAGCCAAATACACATTTTTGCAGCTGGATGCTATGGACAATTGCTTAATACATGGGTGATTCCATGAAAATGGAAGGACACTTTTTTTTAATAAATACGCCTACTGGGGTTCAGATAACAATTATCCTGAGCATTAGTATGCAGCCTCGTGAATCTAATAACACCATATTGACTTTACCTAAAACACAAACAGTACAATTCAGTGAACTAGTGTGATCTTTTATTGAAATATTGCCCATAAAATATGTCAATTTATGAATTGATAAATTACCAGGGGTCAATTTCATAAAGCTGTTTAGCCAAAAAATTTGCTTAATCAAAAATTGGTTTGCTTTATAAAAATGGGTTAATAGTCAACATTTTATGTCAACTTGTGTTCTTAGCAAAAATAGCAGAGATTCTTGTGAAAAACACAAATTGGCATGCAATTTTTACTATTGACCCATTTTTATAAAGCAAACAAATTTTTGATTAAGCAAACACTTCTGCTAAACAGCTTTATGAAATTGGCCCTAGTTCTAAAGGTTGGGTAAAACCAAAACCAGCAGATGCTGGGTCTTTCCACAGTAAATGGAGAATTTTGGCAACACAGACCATATTTTCGAGGAAATACCTTTATCTGTTCTCAAAATAAAAGATATAAGTTTACCGGTAAGTTGTTTGAAAGAGATAACATAGGCCCAAAAAGGGTTACAAATAGTGTGACAACATGCCTTTCTAAAAACCCTGCGTACAAATTTATAATATATGCTCGTAACAGGGACAGACACTTGTGTTACATTTTAGGCCTTTCCGGTTAAAAGCGTATATTATAAATTTGTACACAGGGTTTTTAGAAAGGCGTATTTGTAACTCTTTTGGGGCCTAAGTTATCTCTTCAAAACAACTGAAACTTATTTATTTTATTTTGAGACCATGTTGCCAAAATGCCCCCTTTACCGTGGAAAGACTCAGCTACCTTTTCCAGAAAGGAACTGGTCAAATTAATAAATTCAAATATAATCGCTAGAATTAAAATATGTTTTAGTGTTTCCTCCTTACGTTTTTCTCACATTTTCTCAAAACTATTCTTTCTAAACAGTTTAGAAAATTGCACAAGAATTTTTTAAAACTTGAAAGTTGGGCAAAGACATTTGTACAAATGCATCAAAATCTCACAATTTGGCTCTCATTTTTATGGAAAAAACCTAATGTTTTATGTTCTTGAATATATACAAGATACATCTGTTTTGTTTATATCAATTTTCTCTGAGTGACTAAATCTGGTACGGGTTTTGACACCTGCACGCACGTTGTAGAAGTTCAGGGTGATTTCGGTATCCCACTAAATTTGACTGTCAGCCGGCCATTGTCGGCACTCTTTGATCCAACTGTCAATCAATCAAACTACTGAGGATGAGACAGTTCATTAACTGACTGATTGTTGAGGATTTAGCTTTGGTGGCAACCAATGACAATGTCAGGCACAATATGACAATGTCGACTGGGGAAAAAAAGCTTGTCTGCTCAAACCTTCACGCCATATGGCCCATAGGCAAGCTGTCTGACAATGAATCTGATATTAGGCAGGGACTACGTTGATCTATCGTCACAACTGAGTAAAATGACAACCCTTCAAAGTGAATTCTGAAAATGATGAGATAGTGCGTAGGGTACAGTAAGACTCTGACACGTGGATTTCATTCATTTCAAATGTTGATTAATCGCTAGTGTAAAATCGAGGGGCCAGGTTTTGTCATAATGCTCGTTTGAACATTTGTCATCCAAGCGAAATCTCAGAGGGTTGAAGCAAGGTTGAACAGAAGCTCTCGGCATTTGAGAAGTGGACAATTTCAAGCTGATGCCAGCTCTACAGACCCGGACTGGTTCTGAGTGGTTCCAACTGGGTTGAATTCAATCCTGCTTCAGACTTGGCGCTGCTAAGCACAAAAATCTGCTTAGCACAGGATTTATTTGCCGTATAAAATGGATTACAAGCCAAAAATATTCGCCAACTTGTGTTCTTTCAATACCTTTCAATACACATCACTTACAATTTTGGCTGGCAATCCATGTTTGCAAAATAAAGCAAACAAATCCTGTGCTAAGCAAATATTTGTGGTTAGCAGCGCCATGAAATTAGCCCCAGGGCTTAACATTTTCAACCCTGGGAGAAAGGCACTCCCCAAGTTGAAAATGTTAGTGTGAAACAAGTGACTGAGGTTGAACTTGCCCCAGATTGAGCAACATCATTTCTTAACACAATTCGCTGGCAGAGTGTGATGTCAACTTCTGATGCCCAGGTCGTGTTCACTGCTTTAACAACAGTTAACGCTCCTTGTATGGCAACGGTTATGTCCATTAGTTTTACACAGAAGCCACAAGGGGAACATTTTCTGTTTAATACAGCAATTACAAAATAACAGGCGGGACAAAGTCATTATTGTCCATATTTTTAAATATTTTCTTTTAAAAGAATAAAAATAGAGTACACTGTACGCAAAAAAAAAATGTAGGTAAAACGTGAGCGTGAACCAGTGAACATAACAATGGTCAAAGTGCTTTTATCACAACAAAAATATCAATTTCTCTGCATACGTCCGACACCATGGTATTTAAACAACTGTCTAGGGCAACACAGATTTTGTTGGGGGGCTAGTTGTTTTTACTAAATCATTGTACTAACTACGACTTGTCTGTTAATGGACTAATGATACACTATTTAAATTGTAGCTTTAAGAATACACCCTGTCAAAGCAGGTCAAAGTTTCCAAAATGTACGTCCGACGCTGTGGAACTGCCCCAATATGTATCTTCTTTTCTTTTTTTTGGCAAATGCTCTACGATGTACACCAAACATTCCTGTTGGTCTCCTAAAGAAACTGCAGGTTTAGTACATTGCAGGCGCGGATCCAGCGGGGAGGTTTTGGGTGTCAAAACCCCTCCCTGCTCCGACAACAACAAATATAATGTAATGCATTTAGTTTGTGTCCGCCTGTCCGAAACAAGCTGACATAAAAATCTGACGGGCAAAACCCCATCCTGGTGGCAAAACCCCCTCCTGGAAAAATTCCTGGATCCGCCCCTGCATTGGTCAATTTGGATGCACAATTTTTTGTATGAAGTGCGCCCTGACTATTGCAATTTGTGAATCAACAAGTGTTGACTCTGCCCACGCATGATGAGTCATCCGTGTTCATCTTCAGCTGACACTCGCCTTAGGGTGAAAAAAGGCGAGTTCAGGCAAACTGAGTGGAATGCCCAGGGTTTCATAGTAAAGACCTATGATGTATTGATAACCAAGCAATTGATGATTTTTTCCCATAAAACCTCCAGCAGACCAACAAATATTACGCACAGTTTCCAAAAAAACTGGGTACCAAAAGAGGCCTACTAATCTCACCATTGCTCCTTCAACAAAATAAAAGTCTACTGACACACATGAAAGTTAAGATGGAAAAGCTTGGAAAAAAACTTTGTTTTCATAGTACAATTTGTGAATTTGTAAAATATATATATTTTGTCATATTTTCTCAAATTGGTCAAATTACTAGACATGGCATGGAAACTTTTTCCTCATATTTAATGGCCAACAGGGATGCAAAACCAGAAATGTGTTTTTAATAAGGCCTTTAATAAGACTACCTGTACATGCAACTACCTAAAACGTGTGAAAAAGTCATATTTGAGGAGCATTATTTGAGTTAATGTTGAACTTTTTAACAAGATTTCACTGATTTCTTTAAATTATATTCATAAATACCTTGGACAGTTTACGCATCCCTATTGGCTGAAAGCACGTCACATGGGCAGTCTTAAATCAGCGAAAGAATAGTGATAATGCCCGGCTGGCTGTCCCGCGTTTGTGTCGTAGTCAGCGCGTATATGGAACACGCACATGCACAAAGAAACTGCACCCGCCTGAAAGCAAATTGTGCACTTATATCACGTCGTGTGCGTGCGCGAGCAACGCGCCTGCGTTACTCGTAACGCGCAATCGAACAAAAACATCACGCACAGCTCGCAGTTGTACGAATGCCGTGTTGACACTAGACTGTAGGCATAGGAAAGTGAATGCAAATTATGGTAAAACGACGAGCTAATTTTATTGAATTTTACCGATTTACACGAAAAGGTATTTATGAATGGGATTAAAAGAAGGTTTAGCCAATCTTAAACAACCCGTTTAAAACCAGCTAGGGGTCCTGGGCACTGATGATGCCCTCGCCTGGCGGCTCAGGGATTATCAGTGCCCAGGACCCCTAGCTGGCTTTAAACGTGTGTTTAAGATTGGCCAAACCTACTTTTAACCCCTAATTAAATACTCAGTGGCTTTAAAGCTGCATATTCGTCACTTCATTAGCTATGCGACGAAATGTTGGCTGAATATATGCCCACAAACTACGTATAGGGTGCTTTGTCCACACCCTCAAAACATGAAGGCCTGTCTTCTGGCTGTTGCACCTTTTCGTGTATCAAATATCCGAGTGTTAAACAAGAGTACACAACGATCAGTAGCTTACTGGTGGACTTCTATGGGTTGAGTATCTTCCAAAAATTATGATTTACTGACAATAGGGTATAGACCGTATCGAATAGCTGCCATGTTGTAGGACAACTTTTGTTGTTTAAATTTTTCAACAGTGTATTAAAGCACAAAATATGCAACCATGTATGTCTTCAAGTAACAAAAAAACTGTCCTACGACATGGCAGCTATTCGATACGGTCTATATCCCTAGCAATGCAGAAGGCACAAATGAAATGCAGAACACCTAAAGTTTTCTCGCTAATTTAATGAGAAAATAAAACGGCATGCATATTCAAAACAGCTAGTACACAAAACGTTTAATTTGCATAAAAGCGTACATGTGAAAATATTGACACTGCGATTGGTCACGCTCCGTCTTGCATATTGACCTTTTCAAGGGCGCCGCGGCAACGACCACCATCCCCGGCAGCAAAATTACCGCTGTTGCTAGTGTTAATTTTGAGGCGCGTTATAAATTACGTGCAGATAAACCAAAACCTGCAAACTCTAAATGAAATTCTTCTCGCGCACACTCTACACCAAGTAAAACCAACAATGAGAAGTGTATACCATGACGTTCAATGGCATAAATCACTGCCATGTCAAGGTATTTGATTATGCTAAAAGTAGGCGTTGATGATGGTAAAATGCAGGAACAAGACAACTAAAAGCAAAGCACTCAACTCAAGGTTAGGAAACAATTGCTTGTTGAATCCCGTCAAAGACTTCGATATAAACCCAATCAGTGTTAATCAGAGCAATCCCGTAGTATTGACAATGCCACATTCCACAATTGTATCCAACCAAATAGTTCAATTAAGTGTGTCAAAGCCAACTTTGACACCAATTTAACTGTTAGAAAGAGCACTTGGCCAGCTGGAAAGGACTGATTGAGTCAAAAGAGATTTCTTTGAACAAGTTTCCCCGTGGCCAATGCCTACAGGGTTTATTATGCTTCGCGCAATCTGGGTAGACACATCAACAAATGGAACAAAACCCAATACATGTATTTCCCTTGTCTAATGCTTTCAATCTTCGAAGTTCAAAGTCATTCTCAAACACACTTCTAGTATTTAAAAATTCTGAATCATAGCAAAATTGTGAAAATGAAGTATTAAGCCATGAGGATTTAAGCTTATGAGGTCATATTTATTTATTTTCTGGTAGAAATGTATTTTTTTCTCTATTGTTTGATCAGTTTGACTTTATCAAGAACTGAAGGTGCTGTTTACAGGGCTCAAATTTCAGCTAAAAATCTACTACGGCACATCACAGGTCTAGTGACTACCATGTTTTGTCAGACTAAGATGTTTTGTGAGCCCCTGTACTAAGGAGGTAGCAGTTTTATAAATGGAAGCCCCATTCATGAGGGGAAACATTTTTACTTATAAGATATTGATACGGGACGGAGAAGGTACCGTAGATCCGATCCTCTCATATGAAATGGACTTTGTAAGCATCACATCACATTTGATTTCTCCCTTGAAGTTGACAAATTGAGATGGTATACTGTATCTACTTTGAGTTTGATCCCATTCTGATCAACATGTAGTACAACATGTAGTACAAGTAACAATACAAAAAAACCAACATTTTGCAAAACATACAATTTCTAATCTCACAAGTTTTAAATAATCTGAATATCTGCCTGATGTTGTCGAGAGGAAATGTTGCCAATAAACTTGTAAACCTGTGTGAATCAATGTTAGGCATACATTACGAGTAGACCGAATCGAATAGCCGCCATGTCGTGGGGCACCATTTGTTACTTAAACCATTCAACAATGGAAGCACAATATGTGCAACCATGCATGTCCTCAAGGAACAAAGAAACTGAAATGGCGGCTATTCGATACGGTCTATAGCTTGTATTCATATCAGCAGTCAATTTGACACGTCGGTGTGATGTTTCTGGTCCACATAACCACATGTGCAAAAAAAACGGGGGCAGAGATTAACTCTCTCAAAATGTGTACTCAGTGCATAAATCGTCTACTTCACCTAACAGATTTCACAGCTAAAATCCTGACTTCTGCAGTTAAACCTGAAGTGACCAAAATTTTGACAAGCACCATAAAATAACGGCCGACAGGTTGAACACAAAATGTCGAGGGTTGGTATTCTCCGGCATAATTGATCCAGTCTTAATGACTGAGCTGGCGCCACGTACCATTCTTTTAGTGTCCATAACTGGTGCTCAATCCTAACCCCTTAACCCACATACATGTACAACATCCTCCGCGTGCCTTAAGCACACAATACTACTCTCATATAATTGTTGAGGTTTTGTTGAGTTTACGTCTCCAAAAGAATTTTTTTTGGTGTACGAATATTATCTGATAAAGTACATTGTAATGGGGATTGTTTGAGTACGTACAAGGTTCAAGTTGGACCTATTTCACAAGTAAAGTACTTTGATATCAAGGCAATAAAATGCCTAATTTTGAAGGGATTAATGATTGTAACAGGATGGCATTCACCCTAGTCTGCTGGACACGTGTTCATATTGTACAAGAATTATTATAATAAATAATAAAATTAGAATTTGTTGACAAACTGTGTCACACATGATACCGCCACATGCAATGGTGCCCAGTCACCATTAAAGGAGCGTGTTTAGATTTGTCCAGAAAATGGATTTCGTTTTAACCTAAGAATCATATAAAAATACCTCCCCAAAATATTATCCATGGGAAGAAAACAGGAAATTTGCAATTTCCAATTTGGATTGATGTGGAAGCAAAAAGGTTGGTGTAATCACTGCACTGCTCTATGGAACTGGATAAATTAGTTTACAAAACATCGCTGGTTTTAAATTGACAATATCTTTGAAATTTTACGGATTGAGAACGTGAAATTTCAGATTAAGGAGAAAAATATACTTGGTACTTGGTTGGTTTCCTCCTGAAAACATCCTCTGGGGATCTTGGCTATGACAAACGATATGCAATGATATGGTATCAAATTCTCAACACCCATAATCTTCAACAACTTTCAATGTATGTAGAAAGTATTGTGATTGTTCTTTATTTTTATTTTGGGATATCTTACCTCAGTTTAAAAATGCTGGCAAATGCCGACTTGGGAAACTCAAATTCCAGAGAAAACGTGACGTTCTTGATTTCACATTCCTGCAATAAAAAGAGCCAAGAAGGAAATCTGCATGAAAAACTGAGCCAAGATGACATTTGTAAATAAGTTCAAATTGCACACGAAGATTTCATAAGTTTCTTCAGGTGCTTTTTTTTTTAACCTGGTATCCTTAAAAGCCAATCAACGAAGCAATATCTTCAATATTTTTGTCATGATATCATCATCTTTGTTACTACAGTAAGATTACCCATTCTCCTCAGAAGTGACCACAATTAGTGATTTGTAGTTCAAACCAATTAATTTTGGGGCAATTTACATACATGTATCCTCAATAAAGAGTAGACGCCTCTTATGTATTCTTTTCTTTTTTAAATTCCACTAGGGAATTATAAACTTTTAACCTTTACTTTCAAAATTTCAATAAATATGTGGAACCGGTCTCTTAAAGGCACAGGCTCGTCAGCAATGCGCGTGCGCCAAACTTGTGCCACAAAATATGCAGCTCCATAGCAAAGACATGGAGCCACGTATTTCGTGGCACGAATTTGGCGGGCGCGCATTGCTGACGAGCCTGTGCCTTTAATGAAAAAATAATGTTGAGAATCCGTGGTAATGACTAACCCTTATTTTCTGACTCAAAACGCCCCCAAATCTGTAGAAACGTTATTTCCATGTAAATGGTAAATAAATACTCAGCATATTCCTGAGAAACGTCTCACAATGCCAAGTGCGCCATATCACTTTTATTATTTCCCTTACAAGCGTAGCAGTGCCAGGTTGTGTTTAAAGTCCGACTCGATTTCAACCAAAACATTGTCCAAGGTATTGGTATGGAAATCAGTCGGATCCGTTACACAAACTGAGCCGAACGGCTGAAATCTAAGCTGAATTTATTCCACATCGAATACGAAGGTTCGAGTATTAGTGCTATAGGCTTAGTAGTCGGAACTGGCCTCAGACATTCCACACCAATTCACAATGTGTATTGGTGTGAGGTTGTGTTTGTAATGGAGCTAGGAACCTTAGATCCTGTCGGCTCTTTTGGCAAATCTGAAAAGCAGCCATATATTGTCCAAGTTGGGTTCATTGGGTACAAGTGGAAACTAGAGTAAATATGAGTCTTTTCACGGTAAAGGGGACATTTTGGCAACACAGACAATATTTTCCAGAAAATACCTTTGTCTTGTCTTAAAATAAAAGAAATAAGTTGTTCTGAAGAGATAACTTAGGCCCAAAAAGGGTTACGAATAGTGTGACAACATGCCTTTCTAAAAACCCTGTGTACAAATTACCAATATACGCTCGTAACCGGGACGGCCTAAAATGTAATGGGTGGAAAGACCCATACCGGTATATAAACTGATTTTTAGCCTCCGTGTCTAAGATTTTGTACCGAAATCTTCAAAATATAAAAAAAATACATTAAAGGCCAAGGCTTGTTAGCAATGCGCGCATGCCAAATTCGTGCCACGAAATACGCAGCTCCATGCCTTTGCTATGGAGCTGCGTATTTCGTGGCATGAATTTGGCACGCTTTCATTACTGACGAGCCTGTGCCTTTAATGCAAAAAAGCTATCAAAAATACAAACACATAACAAAATTACCTGAATGTTAGTAAGTTAAGAAAACTCGACCCTGAGCATCACAAACACCACTAAACACTAGATGTAATTAACACACAACTGAGGGTACTTGCTGTAAATAATCATTTCACTGTTATTTTGTGATGTCTGTTTGTCTACGATGACTTGAGATTGTGTGCGCATGTGGTCTTGGCAACTAAGAATAGTGCAGAAGATAGTGTACTCCAAATTAGCATAAAAGCTTGTTTGGTATTTTGCAAGCATTTTATAATAATGGCAATAATGGCATACTGTCAGGGTTTATATTTGGGTTTAAAACTGGTTTTAACAAATGACACACCTGAAGTGAAATTGTGACCTTTTTGATTTTGGGAGTTTACTGCAGTTACTATTCTGGTATAGACCTAACGAGACATTCAACAAGACACACAAATCTTCCCGGGCAGTTTTATCATTCAAATCCTCTGTAAATTTCTTTTCACACAAAAGCCATTTTGTAACATTTCTGAACCATTTGAAAAACCTCTCAAAGTGTTTGAGTATCGTGTGAAAAGGTCTTATCAAGTTCAACAACAGGCGAACTTGGTGCAATATTTTGCAGTACAGCACATATTCACAGACACCTGTTAACCTGAGAATCAATCAATTATAACTCCACAATCTGCTTTCATTCTTGCAACCTCGGAGTCAAATGGCTTAATGTAGCAGACACGTTATGATTTGTTACACTCAGGTGCATAACACACCCGAAACAAGTCATCATTTTTTGCCCGCTGCATTTTTGCACGGAATCATTTTGGAAGATTTGTTGCTTTATATTTCACCTCAATGTGGTGTCATTGCAAGGAATTGTTGGGTTGTGCACAGTAAAATGATGAATTATGAAACATGACCTCTGCAATATTTAATTGATACCCATAATATCATTTTTTTTGGCAAATACATTTAAGCATTGTGCGCAAAAAAATACCATACATTACATGTTCGCCAGTTGAGACTCCATGAAGCATGACACAAAAATCTAAAGTGTTTTTAACGAGAAACTTATAATATTCAATAGTTGGAATTAGTGGTGAACATGTATGTGTATTTATACCCAATGTGGTGTTTTGAAACAGTTTTAACACAAAAATGGAAATGTAAAGTCCCAACTAGGCCAATAGACCTTATGCACGGCGGCCATGATAGAGGGCAGTCACATTGTCACAGTGCATCATGCACGAGTAGGCACTTTGTGGGTCTATTGTCACTTCTTTTGATTATGAAAACCTGCCCTATATCATGGCCGCCATGCATAAGGTCTATTGGGACGCAAGACAAGAGTCACGTGGCTTAATGTGCCCTCTAACGTCCGTGAAGGGTTTAGTGTGCCACCTGACAGACTCTTGTCTGGTTCCTAGACCTAATGATTCTGTCTATTCGTTCATCGTTGATAACTCGACTTCAAAGTGGAGTCAACTCGACCATTTACCAACACCGCTGTGCGTACACAATGCACAAAGGTCCAGTTGGTAAAATGGTCTAGTTGATACACCGGTCGAGTTGGTCAAGTCTAGTTGACCTGCACCCATATGGAGTACGGGAACCAGTCTAGTTTTTTTACCATCACGTCGCGGAAGGGTAGGCCTATCTGACTCAGCATGGTCGGATTTAGAACAATTTCTTTGCGCCACAATGCCGTCAATGGTTCCTCTTCGTGATTGACTACTACTACTAGAGATACGACAGACGACTAAGAATCTAGCAGGAGTGAGTAGCACGCATTTTAAGAAGAACTAGGCATTCGCCGATTTTCGATAAAAGATGTACCGAAGCTACATGCACAGACACCCAGGATTTGCTTTTTATGATCTATAAACCACGTAAAAATGTTAGTTTGATGATAAAAACACAAAATCAAAGACGCAGGTTAGTCAATGTGCGCGCGAGGAACAAAATCATGGAGCGCTGAATTTCGTGGCACGAATTTGTTCCTCACGCGCATGCGCCTTGACGTGCCTGCGTCTTTAAAGGCACAGGCTCGTCAGCAATGCGCGCACACCAAATTCGTGTCACGAAATACGCAGCTCCATAGCTGCGTAGCAAAGGCATGGAACTGCGTATTTCGTGGCACGAATTTGGAGCGCGCGCATTGCTGACGAGCCTGTGCCTTTAAGAGGAAAAAATGTCATAATTTTACTGAGGAAAAACTTAAAAATTTTCGGGGTTGTCTCATGTGTGGGGTCTTTCCGCCAGGTGTCCGTACATGACCCCGTACTGCATGGTATATGGTACACTTTACTTTGACAATGAAATCATACAGTGCACACTGACACTGGTGCAAAGAATTCCTTCCATGCACATACTTATTCATTCAGATTGCAAACTTTCTCCAGATTGTTCATCCATGGTCTGTCTACGTTCAACCTTTTTAGCCAAACTTCAAAGACAAAGTGAAAATATCGAAAACTTTGACTGAAAAGAAACTAGTCTGATCCTACAGAGTTTTAGAAAGTTGTCAAGTCGGCACTGAAGTCGGGAAAGTAAATTTACAAAGCACAAGAGGGCGCTATGCTCCGTCAGTGATGAAGGTTTTTGGGTTTTATTTACTAGAGGGCGCTACAACAGTTTAACGGTGTCGCTCGTACCCAGCTCGCGAGCAGGGTACGAGCGAATTTAACGGTCGAAAAGAAAAGTAATAAAAAAAAGTATGTAAAGGTTTCACTACAGAGGGCGCTAAAACAGTTTAATGGAAGATTCATTAAAGGGGGAAACAGGGTTTATTTCTCCGCTTTTCACGAGAATAAAAAGGTATTGTATTGATCCTCGGTTACTAGAGACAAATTCCGAATAAAAAATAAGAAAATTCCACCCCTGTTGAAAATTAAGGACAATTTTTCATCGTAAGTTTACCTTCCATTTATGCGAACAACGGAAAGATTATGTGAATCTTTGTGCAGTAAACAGCGCCCTCTGTAGTTCAGCTCCGACTGTTTTCAAAATCACCGTCTTCGTCTGTGGCTCCGGCCTGGTGTATCCCAGCAATAATGAATTAAGAAACATCTTGGGCCAATGCTAATTTGAGCGTTCACCCCTCTTTTGAGCATAATTATTAACACCAAGAGAATCCACGAAGGTAAACTACACACAAAGGAAGACATCGAATTCAAAATACCGAGCCTGACCATAAAACACCGAGCGTTTCGAAAACGGCCTATGTGGAACAGACGTATCACGTGCATAGCTACGCCCTGGTTACTGCTATTTGCATATAAATTGCCCGCCGACCCGATACTTTTGATTGGGAAAATACTCCAAAATTATAAGTGGACGGATCTAAAAAGTATGAGGAGTGTATTTTTATTCAAAGACTATCGACTGGTTCAAATAAATCGTGACTTTTGGCGTGGCCCAGTCTTCGAACAGTACAAACTCTGATTCCCCCTTTAAGGCAAAGGATGCACCAACAAAATCAGGCCCCATAGAGCCTTTGCACGGCGGCCATGACAGGGGACAGTCACATTGTTACCATGTGTCATGCATGAGTAGGTGCTTTGTGGTTCTATTGTTAGTGTTACATCATTTAAAGGGCCTGTTACATGCTAAACATTTTTGTGCCTAAGCTTTGCTTCATAATGACGGATTACTTGTTCAGCAAGTCATACTATTGTTCATTTGGATGTAAAATCAATAAAAGGTGGCCTTTTTTAACTTTGAAGATTTCATTGCAATAAATCACAGACAGAGGGCGCTGTTTTGAGTGCATAACATAAGGAAGACAGAAGGGAAAAGTTAAGAAAAAACATAAGACTTTAAGTTGGACTTGTGGCAAATTGCTGCAGTTTCTACCCCCAGTTTTGTCATGGCTTACAGCAGGCAACATGTAAAACAAACTCAAACAGCCATGGATTACAAAAGTTTCAGGAAAATTGAGAAAAAAGTGGAATCTTTTGTGCACAGTTGGATGTGATTTTCCTGTGTTTGCCTCTTGTGACATCGTGACCTTGGTCATGAATATGCATATTCGCATTAGCATAAAAACTAAAAACCTTTGTTTTAACCCCCAAAGCAAGCTCCAAATCGAGTAGAGTGGTTTTGAAGCATATATTTCATTGATAAAAATCCTAAATAAGGGGCACCTTCCCCCTGTCATGGCCGCCGGTGCAGAAGCTCTTTTGCCCGAATTTAAAAATCATGTATTTAGAACTCAAGTAAAAAGAAAAACACTCCTCAAAAGAGCGTTACCAGATCACATTTTTGAACCCCCATTTTTCCCATGGTGTTGACATTTTGTGCAATGTAATGTGTCTATTTTTAATTCTGAAATTTTGCGGCCTTCAGTTTTGCTTCCACATCCAAACTTTCCTGTTTTCTTCCCATGGATAGTATCTTAGGGAGTATTTTATATGATTGTTAGGTTAGAACAAAATTCATTTTCGGAAAAATGTGCATGGTTACGCTTCTTTAAAGTGTAATGTTTTAAATTCTGTGCCATTTTATGGGGGGGGGGGGCGTGGGGGTGGGGGAGTGGGGGGAGGGGGGCGATGTGTCACTTTTATTTACTAATTTTTATTTCAAATAATTACGCCAGCAAAAGTAAAAAATAAAATAAAAAGATTAGCGTCAAAACATTTTGGCAAAATAGGGCCACTTTTACGATCTAGGAAAAAATACAGCTAAAAGAAAATAAATAGGACGGTGGTTTCGCATAATTTCTTGAAAGCATCGACACAGATTTCATTCTTGTCTGGAACTACAGGAGAAAAACAAATGTTATCTTTTAAAATTTTAAACGTTAGGGTCAAAAGATCTATTTACAACGACGGTACAGCAAATACAAGCGCGTTTATCACAGTGACACCATCCGTTATTACCAATCAAACGAAAAAAATTAACACTTTTGAATGTGCGAATTACATGTACCTTAAAGTTAAAGTAGGGCGTCAATATCACAATTTTAACGTCCCCCCTCCATTTTCCCATGGTTGTGATGAAATTTTGATACCATATAATTTTTCATGTTTTTCTCGTTACCATTCTAAAATTTCGCATATATTCAAGGATGTAAAAAAACTAATTTATTCGGTATCATAAAACAGTGCAGTGATAACACCAACCTTTTGTGCTTCCACATCCACATTGGAGGTTGCAAATGTTCTATTTTCTTCCCATGAATAGTATTGTAATGTTTAGGTGTGAATCAATATTATACATGTACACTATTTTTTTAATTGTATGGAGCATGTGATCAAAATACAATTTTCCATGTTAAATTGTATTTTTTTTTTAACTTGGACAAATAAAAAAAATTAGATTTGATTTAATTTTGGGGAGGTATTTTATATGGTTAGAACGAAACCCATTTCCTGGGGAAACAAATCTGAATAAGCTCCTTTAAAATCGTAAAGGTAAAGCACTCATCTCATCTCATTCAATAGTGATTGGAGAATGGCAGTATTGTGGTTCTTTCTCGTTTTTTCACCGAACACGTGTCAGTTTTCCTCAAACTGCCCCCTACTGATCGAACTGAATCCACATCCCATTCAGAAGCGGTGTTTACACCCAGATCTTTGGCCGAGTTTGTTGCCCTTTTGGGCGCGCTATGGAACGTGGAGCTACCCCCTCGAAGCATAATGGCCCATTCATTCTGACCCGTGCCTCCAGCGGCTCAACGTGAAATCGGAGTGGCAACAACCTCGATTTGCTCACGAGTCCCTCTTCAGCAAACCCCCGCCTATCGCTTGACGGTCACGCATTGTTATACCTCAAACGAGACTGTAGATCGTACAATGTGTGGCAGGCGACTGGTGAAAGTTTTCCCACCGACGGTAAATTCCACTGGGCTCATTTTGTTCGTTTCTACCCCCTTGCGCGTTGTTAGTAACCGAAATTTGTTTTAACGCAATAAATTTTACAGCATAAAAATTAAAGGTTAAAAATAGCTTATACCGGATAATGGCTTATTTGTAAATTTATCCAGCAGGGAAAAAAGGAACAAAAAGCAATCAACTTATCTACTTTTCGTCTTTAAAAAAAATCAAATTGCGTTTGTATTTTGTCTTATTTCATCCAATTAAATGATCGTTTAATTAAGTCAAACGGAACTGTGCTGACATTAATATCTGCAAACGGAAAAATAAACACCTGCAATTTCACAAAGTTCAATTAATATCTTACCTTATGGCAGATGCGTCCAATCGCCTAATTTCGTAGCTTTGAAGATAATTATTAATCCTTGAATAGAACTGAAGACTCCAGATTAATTAGATCCAAGTATAAAACAATGTCGATAACATTGCGTCAGCGTCATTTATTGCAGGGTGAATCCTCAGACAGTTCCTTGAAACCTCCAGAATATATTCCACAAGAAAAGAAACAAAATACAACTTCCCTGTTTAAAAACGTTCACATTGTCATGTTTGGTTCGTCCTTCCTCCATGGTTTGTCACAAGCAGAAAACGTTTCCTTTCATCACGAATATTTAATGATCGAAACACAAATGATGCGCCTGTGCTACAGTTGATGAACTCTACAACAAATTGAGCAAATATCGTTGTCTGAAGTAAACATTCCTTAGAAGAATTATGTCCGTATTTGTCGAGGAAACAACAATGAACTATGAATCCATCCACAACTCGTGCTGTTGTGATCAGAAGTCCCTCGCCTAGTAACCACCTGCGTCTTTGCACCAGATGCAGTCAACATGTAACTGACACTGACAGACACTCGTTTGAAACCATGCGGCTGGGTTCGTTAGGGATTCGAGTCCACTTAACCAAGACGCATGCGCAATTAAGGTTGATTTTTGGACATGAATGGTTAATAAACTTTTAACGTTACTGCGCACGCGCAACCTTAACTAAGAGACTTTATTCAAGTTATGTTCATGGGTAAAGTGGTATATGCGTGAGGCTTCCTCCACCATGCCCACGTGTTGGTGGTACGCTTTGAAGTGGTCCGCATATTTGGCATACCAATAACACGTGTTTTGTTACGGTGGCACTAATTGGGCTCTTGTGTATAGAAGTTAAACTGGATTTTGAATAAACGCTTCCAAAAAGAAACGAATTTTTCTGAAAAATAAGACAAAATCTTGATCAGAACACCAAGTTTGCTAAATCAGTGAGATTGTGAATAATAAGGCACTTATCACTTTGGAATTGCTTTTAATGCCGTTTCGTTTTGGTGATTTCGTCCAGGTCTAAGTGACTTATTTGAACAAAGTGATTCTTACAGCAACGAAATATGACATTTCCTGTTTCTGGGAGACTGTTGTGGTTAAGTTCTCCCAGAAAATCTTTTTTTTGTTAAGTTCAACCTGGTTAATCCTCTGTCGGATGTGCCGACTTTCGGAGCCACGCACGCGTCTCAAAAACAGCTATAGGACTAGATAGAAGTGTTCCAATTCAGGGATGCACTTCTGGCAAAGTGGCACACTCTGCCCCAGCGGCTCCTAGGGATGCTGGTGCAGTCAGCCTTTCCAGAAAAGGTGTTCACACAAGTTACTGGCCGATCAAATAAACTACATGTCTTTCTTTTAGAGTATGGCTTGTATTTCTTGTTAGGAACCGTATATTTTCTGTATCGCACACAGCCCGTAACTCCTCTTCCCATGCCTTCCCATGGATCCCGGCGGAATATGGGCGAAAGCGGCCGACTGAGAAAGGGGCTACGGGAAAAACCGGGACGACATAATACGGAAGAAAGAGGACGGACGACGGGGAAAGAGGGACAAAGAAATGGCGACGGCGAAAAGAGCAGTAAGGTTACGGTGAAAGGGCGACGGACGACGGAAGAAAAAAGACCGGCGACGAAAATGGGGCGACGAGCGAGCGACGTATTTACAAAATTCGACCACAAAGGACCTACTGCTGCAACTCCGCCTGAAGCCTGATGAGGTTCACATTTCATGCGAAAGCGAACGCGCATCTGACGTAAATCGCGGCGCAAAAATTTCGCAGTGACGTCAATTTCGAGAGTTTGTTTTCACGACGGTGAAGTATGAATGTGGCTTAAATCAGAAGCTATAGGTATTAAAGTGAATCCGGGGAAACTGAATTCTGTCAACTTTTGATGGACCCCATCATCCCAAAACTTGGCGCTAGGATTGAGATGACATTCTAGATAAAATCTGGACGAAACCAGCTTAAAACGTGGTTTTCTCAAGTATAATTCAAGGATTTAAAAATACCTTTGAGATTTAACAAACATTTTTGCAAATGTTGTGATTTTAAGGGATGAACTCTTTTGTCGAAATCAGGGTTGTCGGGTCCATCACAACAAGTCTGTCACAAGTCCAGTAACAAGAAGCAAAGGATGAACAACACCACTAACAAATGCCTTTGTTAGAGTTCACTTGAATAGCCTGTGACTTGAATTAAGACTCCGGGACTTGTGATGGACTCGACTACAACCCTGGTCAAAATGGTTTTATTCAGCTGTTGAGATTGCTGAAATTAACGTGACAAACTTTATACAACAGATTTGTGTCCATATACTATCAAAACATTTGATTCTCTTCCTGAAATCTACAAATTTTTATTCCATATATACCCAAAACTTGAACAATATATACACACTTTGGTAAACCTCTTTACATACATAATGTAATCGCTTAGGAAATTGGGTAAAAACATTATCTGCAAGTGCTACACCGTGGGCGGATTGCAATAAAATCAACTTAGCCTCCAGTCTAACACCAGTCATTTACAGCTGGCTATCCAACTTAGCCGGTCTCGGCTTAATCACTGGTTTAGCCCATTGCAATAAACCAGTCTAACTGAAGTACGGCTGCGCCAGCCGAAAAACACACAACTCAATGGAACGTGGTGCAGCTGGCTTTACTTTTATGTGTATTTCAAGCCAAAGAAACGTCTCCACGAAGCCACTTGATGACGCGTGTAGTGCAGTTTTTGCAAAGAAACTGACCGCGAAAGTTATCAAATAGCACTAAAAAGGCTCAAATGGGTATAATGTGTGTTCTGTTCGTCTTTTTTTCAACCAAATTTACAAGATGTAGCGCGGTGTCCAAACATTATAGCCTGCTCGCCGTGGGCTTAAATTTTAAGACTGGTTTAACTTTAAGACGACGGTATTGCAACCGGTCTATAATTATAGACCGGTCTTAGTGAGCGCCACGTTAGCCGGCTAAGCCTACAGACCGGTCTTAGACCGCATATTGTAATCCACCCCTGTCTTTAAGGTGCTAAATTTCCAGACAATTCCAAGCAGAGTCGTTTCTGAAACGTGCTCCTCATTTCCTAAGTAAATGGGACCTGGGACACCTGTACTAATCTGGTACAGTTTTGGGGTTTGATCTTCAACTGGGTCTACTGAGCAAGGCACTTTGTTATTAATTGTCTTTCTCCATCCAGGGGCATCTGACAGTGATGCAGTCAGGACCTTCCTAAACATCCTGTCCAATAGAGCCTTTGCACGGCGGCCATGACAGGGGGCAGTCACATTGTCACCGTGTGTCATACATGAGTAGGTGCTTTGTGGTTCTATTGTTACATCATTTAAATAAGAAACCCTACCCCATGTCATGGCCGCCGGTGTAGAAGCTCTATTACAATCTTTGGTTTTGTGTTGTCTACACAAGTATTTCAAAGGTCTTAAGAAGTCCAGACTACAACAGGTCTAATGGTCCAATGTCTTTCCATTAATCACCAATGATAAATTTAAACCTCATTTGAAAAAAAAACCATTAAAAAATGAAATTTAACATTGAAAAAAAAAAATTTACATTTTGTATATAGACCGTATCGAATAGCCGCCATTTCGCGGGGCAGTTTCTTTGTTCCTTGAGGACATGCATGGTTGCACATATTGTGCTTCCATTGTTGAACGGTTTAAGTAACAAAAGGTACCCCACGAAATGGCGGCTATTCGATACGGTCCATAAATTAACAAAATGCTCTACAGAGGCATTTATCTTATAGAAATATGAAAGACATTTAATGGCAGTAATGCAGAAATAACTTAAACACTGGAAATGTGAATGTATGAAAATACCACTAGTTATAAATGATCAGTTAATGTATCCCCTTTAGGTCAGATACTCAAGACAATACTGTTATCTTTAATGAAGGAAAAACAAATTGAAAATTTCAGTTATAGGTTTCCGGTTTTGGCTAAAATAGACCCCTTGAACCGGCGGCCATGACAGAGGGCAGGTTTTCATATGTAAATGATGTGACAATAGATCCACAAAGTGCCCACTCGTGCATGACGCATGGTGGCAATGTGACTGCCCCCCGTCATGGCTGCCATGTAAAGGGTCTATAAGCTTTAAAAATTTATCAATAAAATAAAAAGTCAACTAGAAACCTGTTTTGAACAAAACACAGGGTTTTGTGTCTCTATTTCCTTCTTCTTTTTCCTTCTGTCTTTGTCCAATGGGGTGTGGTGGGGACAGGGGTGCGGTGGTAGGGACAGGGGTGCGGTGGTGGGGACAGGGGTGCGGTGGTGGTGGGGTGGGGGCAGGGGTGGTGGTGGGGTGGGGGAAGGGGTGGTGGTGGGGTGGGATTGCAAACACCAATGAGTTGGGGATGGAGCAGGTGCCCCTTTTGGCAATGTGACTTATCACATTTAGTGATAAAAATCTTCACATCTTTCTCAAATTGTTTTTCTAAAAAACAATGTCTGTAAAGATGTTTTTGAGAGGAAGACTGTGATCTAAAAGTAGTACTGTATCATAAATTGGATTTATAGCCAGCAACAAAAGAAATGCAAATTATAAGTTTTTAAATCAAAATTTGAAATTTTAAATTAAGTTGACATCAAAATATTCACATAACAGCTTCATTATGCATGACTGCATAAAGCTTCTGTCACTAACAATGGAAATTGGGCACACACCATTGTTACTAACAATGGGGTTACAATGAACATGTACATGTTTTTGCTCATAGTGTGTGTGCTGAAAATTCTCACTCTCAGATTGACTGCTTTTTGAATAAATAAAAAAATTAACGAAGATTTTGAATTTCGTTTGTTGCTTGGTACATTATGAAGGTTTCAACAACAAACGTATCTTTGGGTTGAAGTTGGTCTCATGAATGCCTCCAAACTGAATCAAGTAAAATTCAACCAAGGCCAACATCAAGTGACATCATAACGATGAATCCTATAACGGTTCCCCATGATGCAAGACGACCATTACCACTGTCCAAAAAAAAAAGCAATGTGTATGAGAATAAGTTTGGTGTGCAAATCTTTTTTTAAACAGCATGCAGCCTGAAAGCCCTAGCCTAAGCAGAGCTGCCAACCCTCCCGTATTTTGCACAAAAATTCCTGGAAAATTACCTATCGCGGGACTCCTATCATAGATAAAAACCCTCCTGGATTGTCAATTAACCACCTCGGAGAAGTTTAAATGTGTCTGAAGTCAGGAAGTCAACCTATTTTCTAGGTTTCTTTTCCAAAATACGGGAAGTTGGCAGCTATGCCAAAGTGCAATTCCAAACCCTATCCCCCCAAGATACCAGCCATGCACCCCAGGCCCAGTCCATTGTAACCCCTTCCGCGTTTACACTCGAACCGGCAAAGGTGAATACAGACCCAGCATTTTTATTGCAACCACAAAACTGAACATTTGCCGCGTTTACACTACACCTCGATCCGGCTTCAACTCGTCTTCAGAAACCGCAAAAGTCACCACTAGTTGTAACTGCAGCGCATGCGTGAGTTGTTAGGTGTTGCGGAACTAGTGCTAGATTGGTCAATAAATCTACTACACGGCGGGCACCGCCCAAAGGACACTCAATTGACGAATCTGTATTCGGGTAGCGTTTACACTACAAGCGACCTTGACAATTGTAGGGTTCAATCCCGCAATTGTGACTTGAAAGGTGACTTGAAAAAGGCGAATCAGACCCTTTTTCAATTCACCTTTTGCGTTTACACTTGGCGCCTACCCGGCTTCAACTCCCCTTTTTGGAAATTGCGAAGTTCGATTCAGCAAAGGCGAATCGAATGTAAACGGGCCTTTACCTTGTTTGTGCCTCTGGTAGTATATCATCAACCACCACATAAACCATGGCACCTGCTGCAAACGATAAAGCATAGGGTAGAATAGGCTCTGCAATGACCACGGCAAGGGCACCAAGGACTCCTGCTATTGGCTCCACCATTCCACTCAGCTGGCCGTACCTTCAACATAAAGACAACTCTTTGGTGTGAAAAGATGCACTGAAAATCACACAATTTGAAATACGCTTGCCACTCCAAGTTGATGTTGTGATACTCATGGCATTTTATCGAGGCAATGTGTGGCAAATTTAACATGCGTATCGTATGAACAAAATTCAGTGTGAATCCAGTGTAAAGTCGTTTCCTAAAGGTTATTTTGAATAATCATTCTCGTAAGACAAAAAATAATGTCAATGTGTCTTTTTTTGTCAAGATTTACGACAGTCGCAAACTTTGCTTAAGATTCTGGGATCAGGGATGACATCCAGCCTTAGGTTTAGAGAGAAGTTCAGTAAGGGATCTTTTCAAAGGTCATGACCCTAATTAGCATACATACCAAAAACTCATCCACGTTGAGTAGCCTGACCCACGCAATGGCAGACTCACAGCAAGGCCTTCTGGGAAGTTCTGTATGCCAATCCCAATGGCCAGATTTCTATGATACAAATATGAAAAGTAATAAAACTGATATGTGTACTAACCAGAGGATAATAAATGTATCACTAACCGAAAAAGTAGTTACAAGTTTTTATATAATATTGGATGGCTTTGAGGGTGATATGAGAATATACCGCTCGAGTCATGAAAATACTGATCGATCCAAAGGCGAGTTTGGTATTTTCATGACGAGTGTTATCGGTATTATCACCCAAAAAGACATCCAATATTATTATTGTTATATAAAATGAACCTTATATCTTCTTTGTTTTGAAAGATTTCCGCAAGATTTGTCTGTTTGGTGTTGAAAACTTAAGTTCATTTCCAATGTTTGCAACTGAATGTGCATGTTACTGGTGTACAGTATTTTTGTTACTGTAGTCGCGCGCGCCTTGAGCGTACTCGCACGATGCATGATGCGCACGTACACGTGTACTTTGTTGCGCCCAGCCTGGATGCACATTGGATTGGGACTCTGTGCTGCACAGTATCAGAAACGCACGGTATCCGCAAAAGCTTCATTTTATATAATATTTACCGATACTGTATTTGCTTCAGTCTCAGAATGCAGACATTAAATAAGGCTCGAAATACCCACTGGACCTTTGGACCAACACAAGTTATTTCAAACATTGCTCTAGTGTGTTTTAAATTGCACTAGACTCACATTCAAGTTTTTTGTCCATTTTGTCTCTTTTTATTCTAGCAAAAGGTTTGAGTCAGTAGACTTGTGGTCCAGTACATTTTTAGCCAAAATTCAAGCCCTGCAGTCATAGCTTTAATACGGCGCTCTGTGAGTGCCATCCTACTCACAGAGCGCCGTACTTCAAGTCATGATATTAAGTTTTCTATAATATAGTGTCTTGGGGAAAGCAATGAGCATATAGTGCTAGAAAACACGAGCATCAAAAAGCGGCAAACAATTCTCAAGCGAAATTTACCTTGCATTTTCAAACGTAGCCTGCGGTGTTTTTCCCACAGAACCAAACCCTACTCCCACAGCCAGCCCCTCTGAAAATGAAATGACAAACAAATACTGGTCATAAACAAAAACCATTATAAATCAAAAGAAGGACACTAAAAAACACATCTGAATATATTTCAGCTCCGTCAAATATGTACCACGTTTTCAAAAAACATGAAAAATTCATGTGCGTTTTGCCGCTCTTCACAAGGAGTTTCAAATGACTTATTCTAAATTTCGGTTTCTTTGTTCTCAGCCAGTCGTGTACGTATATTCACTCTGTGGCTCGCTTCATACTGGTTGTGTGCGTGACCAGTCCAATGCACATGCACAGCCTAACTGCCTACGAAAAGTGTGCAAAGCTGAATCGTGCAGCCTGTACACAGCGTCCATTTGGGACCACCCAGATGCGAACCACTTAAGTAAATAATTTCCAAACAATCTAAATAATTTCATCTTCATTGATTATTTTTCTGGTAAAATTATATCATCTCAGGCGGAAACATTATATTGGATAGTTGCTACCAATTCAGTCTTTAATTTGAAGAAGGTTTTCCTAGTCAACTCGTTCATTAACTTTTTGGGTCATTGCAAATGATAGTGGGCCTTTTGAAAAAAAAACCATAAAATTGATACTTTTACAAATGTACCTGGGACTGAAATCAATTTACAAAGTTTGAAATGTGACAGGGGAATTGAAACTAATGCCCCTCTTAACATTTTGTTAGGGTGGCAGATACAGCAAAATGTTTATATTTCCTGTTTCTCACACCAAAATAATTGTTGTAAAACTGTACCAAACCCACCTGGAATGTTATGAACTGTGATGGCGACAATAAGAAGTAGAACTCTCTTCCAGGTCACCTGTCTTTGCTCAGTATTTGACTCTTGACTCTGGAGGTCGTGATCTGGTATACCAAGGTCACCATTGGGGCTCAGAGTAGATCCTGAAATCTTACGTCTCCTTTGAGTTACTGTTGAACCTGAAATATAAATAGAGATTTTTTTTTAATATCTTTTTTTATAACACAAAATGGAAAACAGAAGTCGCCACCAGAGATGTTCCTTGTTTAATATGAAAAAAAATGGAAGATAGAAGTGGTTCAAACTGTCCAATGCAATGATTCCGCTCAAGAAGATATCTTTTTATAAGCAACTGAAAACTGAAGATGAATCTACACATGCACACTTTCTATAAGGACCCCCTCATGTGAGAAATACTAAGCTCCTGCATACCATGGTATTAGGGCTGTGTTTTCCACAAAATACGGTATACACCAATCCGGTAATACGTCTTCTTCCCTGTATATCCGCCATAGCTGGGGGGCTTCCACTGAATGAACTGTATGTTTTTGTTGTTAATGAAGCTGCATTTGTTGCGCGTCTTTGTAGGGTTGTGTGCGCGCGAAGGCGGGCGCGTCGCTTGTATGCAAAGGCGGGCGCGTCGCGTATACGCGAAGGAGGCTCGTTCGTGCATGTAATGGATGAGCGCTTTTCGTTCTAACAGCAACACAAAACGCACAGCCCATGCACTGGACGCCCCCCGGCTATGGCGGATATGCAGGGAGGAGATATTAGTTACCGGATTGGTGTATAGTCAGAGAATGAACCTAAATATAACAGTGGCTTTTCTTGAAACGTAGTTGAGGTGCTGAGCTAACTTATAAACAAGGGGTTTTAATTATTTGACTATGATATTTTTTCAAGGTCTGTAACATAATTAATTGAAGGTCACCATTTGTTTATGTGTAAAGACGAGGGACTGGCAGCGGCTTTCTGGCCGGCAGTAGACATTTCTCAAGCCGCTGTGAACGATGCACCATAGAGTAAGAGTTAATGTACACATCCTCAATCACACATGGAGATAACGTCGATGGTAACAATTTGCCACTCCTGTAATCTTTAAAGAATCTTTGAAAACTTACCACTTAAAGCTTCTTCATCTTTGCTGGTTGTTACAGAGGTCAACGTGAGGTCACTATCATCATTGGCCTTGGGATGGGACTGTAGGGTCAACATTGAGGCTGGAGAGCCCTGGGGATGGGGAGGACGTGATTGGATCAAAATGGACAAAGGAGTTACAGAGGTTAACGTGAGGTCACTATCATCATTGGCCTTGGGATGGAACTGTAGGGTCAACATTGAGGCTGGAGAGCCCTGGGGAGGGGGACGACGTGATTGGATCAAAATGGACAAAGGAGTTACAGAGGTCAACGTGAGGTCACTATCATCATGGGCCATGGGATGGGACTGTAGGGTCAACATTGAGGCTGGAGAGCCCTGGGGAGGGGGACGACGTGATTGGATCAAAATGGACAAAGAGTTACAGAGGTCAACGTGAGGTCACTATCATCATTGGCCTTGGGATGGGACTGTAGGGTCAACATTGAGGCTGGAGAGCCCTGGGGATGGGGAGGACGTGATTGGATCAAAATGGACAAAGGAGTTACAGAGGTTAACGTGAGGTCACTATCATCATTGGCCTTGGGATGGAACTGTAGGGTCAACATTGAGGCTGGAGAGCCCTGGGGAGGGGGACGACGTGATTGGATCAAAATGGACAAAGGAGTTACAGAGGTCAACGTGAGGTCACTATCATCATTGGCCTTGGGATGGGACTGTAGGGTCAACATTGAGGCTGGAGAGCCCTGGGGAGGGGGACGACGTGATTGGATCAAAATGGACAAAGAGTTACAGAGGTCAACGTGAGGTCACTATCATCATGGGCCATGGGATGGGACTGTAGGGTCAACATTGAGGCTGGAGAGCCCTGGGGAGGGGGAGGACGTGATTGGATCAAAATGGACAAAGAGTTACAGAGGTCAACGTGAGGTCACTATCATCATTGGCCTTGGGATGGGACTGTAGGGTCAACATTGAGGCTGGAGAGCCCTGGGGAGGGGGAGGACGTGATTGGATCAAAATGGACAAAGGAGTTACAGAGGTTAACGTGAGGTCACTATGAGCCTTGGGATGGGAGTGTAGGGTCAACATTGAGGCTGGAGAGCCCTGGGGATGGGGAGGACGTGATTGGATCAAAATGGACAAAGGAGTTACAGAGGTCAACGTGAGGTCACTATCATCATGGGCCATGGGATGGGACTGTAGGGTCAACATTGAGGCTGGAGAGCCCTGGGGAGGGGGACGACGTGATTGGATCAAAATGGACAAAGGAGTTACAGAGGTCAACTTGAGGTCACTATGAGCCTTGGGATGAGACTGTAGGGTCAACATTGAGGCTGGAGAGCCCTGGGGATGGGGAGGACGTGATTGGATCAAAATGGACAAAGGAGTTACAGAGGTCAACGTGAGGTCACTATCATCATGGGCCATGGGATGGGACTGTAGGGTCAACATTGAGGCTGGAGAGCCCTGGGGAGGGGGACGACGTGATTGGATCAAAATGGACAAAGGAGTTACAGAGGTCAACTTGAGGTCACTATGGGCCTTGGGATGAGACTGTAGGGTCAACATTGAGGCTGGAGAGCCCTGGGGAGGGGGATGACGTGATTGGATCAAAATGGACAAAGGAGTTACAGAGGTCAACATGAGGTCACTATGAGCCTTGGGATGGGACTGTAGGGTCAACATTGAGGCTGGAGAGCCCTGGGGAGGGGGACGACGTGATTGGATCAAAATGGACAAAGAGTTACAGAGGTCAACGTGAGGTCACTATCATCATGGGCCTTGGGATGGGACTGTAGGGTCAACATTGAGGCTGGAGAGCCCTGGGGATGGAGAGGACGTGATTGGATCAAAATGGACAAAGGAGTTACAGAGGTCAACGTGAGGTCACTATGAGCCTTGGGATGGGACTGTAGGGTCAACATTGAGGCTGGAGAGCCCTGGGGAGAGGGACGAAGTGATTGGATCAAAATGGACAAAGGAGTTACAGAGGTCAACGTGAGGTCACTATGAGCCTTGGGATGGGACTGTAGGGTCAACATTGAGGCTGGAGAGCCCTGGGGAGAGGGACGAAGTGATTGGATCAAAATGGACAAAGGAGTTACAGAGGTCAACGTGAGGTCACTATGAGCCTTGGGATGGGACTGTAGGGTCAACATTGAGGCTGGAGAGCCCTGGGGAGAGGGACGAAGTGATTGGATCAAAATGGACAAAGGAGTTACAGAGGTCAACGTGAGGTCACTATGAGCCTTGGGATGGGACTGTAGGGTCAACATTGAGGCTGGAGAGCCCTGGGGATGGGGAGGACGTGATTGGATCAAAATGGACAAAGGAGTTACAGAGGTCAACGTGAGGTCACTATGAGCCTTGGGATGGGACTGTAGGGTCAGCATTGAGGCTGGAGAGCCCTGGGGAGAGGGACGAAGTGATTGGATCAAAATGGACAAAGGAGTTACAGAGGTCAACATGAGGTCACTATCACTGTAGGGACAGGTAAATTTGTGAAATTTTAAAGGTGACATGATTAGGGAAAAATAGCAAACATTCTTTTCGATTAAATAGAATGTAATCTGCCCATACATGACATAGTATAATTAAAATGCATTATACACAAAGGTCAAGTTCTCGTCGACTGTTCTTGACATGCGTAACTTGTTCACGGTGTAAAGGTGGTGTGTGATCCTCTTCCGAGTGAAGGGTTCTCGGGTCGTGTTCCCGTCATTCGGGTGTGCAAACATTGCTCATGTGTCAAGAACAGGCCGCCCAAACATGATCTAAGTGCTTTTCCTAAGAACATGATAAAAACTATAAACAGTTTACTCGAGTGGGATTTGAACTCACAACCTCCTGCGTTCTTTTGAATTCCATACACCCAAATTCCAAATGAAACTACAATAAAGTCTCACCAGTATTGGCATGAATATATCCGCTCCATACACAAACAAAGCTCCCATAACAAACCCCACAGCTGCAGGGATGAACGCCCATTGGCCGTCTGCTCCGTAATTGCCTGATGATTGGGCAAGCTCAATAGCTGGGGCTAGCAATGACCAATAGGATGCTGCCAACATAACCTGAGAAGAAAATTTAAATTTCAAACATTTTTGCTTGTATTTAGTTTCTTTAGGAACTCCTCTGTAACATTAAAGCCCAATACATCATTTGCAGTGACCCAAAATTGTACTCAAGGGTGACAATTTGTGTGTCACCATGGAGCGGGCCCAGGGAAAGTTCACCAAGGGGATGGTTGTAACTTGTTTGAGTGAGAAAAGGCCTAATAATAATTTCGCGATGAGAAAATTCAAGGTCAAATGAACATCTTACCCCAGCAGCAAATCCCAGGCTTCCATCCAGAATCTGACGCTGTGGAGAGAAAAAGTGGCATGACTGTTTAGAGCACTGTGTCACATCATATCTGGCTTTTTCAGTAAGATAATATGTTTGAAGAGAGAGAAAGAATTGCAGATCTACAATTATTTGGGGAGATCACAAATCATTGCATGGTTGTTTGCCATGAACTGGATACAGTTGCAGTGATTAGGAAATTATTTTCCCCGGTTCTTTGGACTACCGTTTGTGACAAATCTAGTGATCCTAGTGATTTTCTACTAACAGCATTTTGAGCCCTGATTTATAAAAGCAGTTACTTTTTTATAGCTTTTGATTTCTCTGGGGTCAACCCTCCCTAAAATGATGCATCTATATGGTATGCATGTTACAGCCCAACTACGCCAACGATCCCAACTTATTGAAAAATAGTTCAGCCAGCTCCAACTTATTTTTGGGACGTTGTAACAATAAGTTGCGAATGTTATTTATTTATTTATTTATTCACCACATCCAACAGCGGAAGGACCGCCAATTACAGGAATGGGATCAATTAACATAGATATTCGAATAACTATCAACTTCTAATTTGAATTAGAAATGGCCAGAGACACCGGGGAATCCCTCCCCTTGCTCTTCACAAAGAATGCTCTGGGATCTTTAAAGTGCATTACCTAACACACTGGACCAACGGCTTTACATCCCTTCCGAAGGACGGAACAAGTGTGATTAAGTGCCTTGCTAAAGACTAAAGAGCACAAGTGCCACAACCCGTCACGGCCCAGAATCGAACCCACATTCTAGTACTGGCACAGGAACTTGAGTTCGATGCACTAGACTGCTCGGCCATAAAACCCCATAACATAGTTGGGGCATAACACTTTAAGCTGACACTTACTTTTCCACTTGAGAACACAAAGACCAATGCAGCCCCTGCAGCCGTCACACCCCATGTGAATAACGTGCCAAGCAGAGCCTGGGTGACTGGTCCATAACCTTGGATCATTGTGGAGAGCTAAACGGAAGTTAAACAGCCCAAGAGCTTCGCTGGTAGAGAGTTGGTCTCAGCTCTGTCTGTCACAATCTAACCTTTGATTAAACATCAATCTCCAGAGTCCAGTATAGATTTCAGATTATACTGAAAAAAAAAGGAAATATTTATGAAAACTATGGGATGGAAAAATCACGAAACATGACGTGTGTGTTAGGGTTTTCCTCCCACGGTATGAATTCCATTCACTGGTCGCCACTGAGATGGCGTGCGTTAATAAGTCTATGGTATTATGAAATAGGGCAGAAAAAGTTGAAGCCGTTAAAAACTTAAGGAAATTGTTCAATGTTTCTCTCTCTTAATTCACCCCCCTTTAAAATATTAACACGTTTTGGTGGCTATAGCTTGTGAATACCCTCGTCATGTAGTACCGGGTAGTTGGTTGTCTTTTGCTTCAAAATTAGAATCACACACAAACATTTCCAGCTGGTTGTGTCCTGTAGTAGTTTTTCCCACGTGAAAAGCCAACAACAGTTTTTCTCGCGGACGAAAGCGTCGTTCGATTGAGCGACGTCGCTCGATCCAAGGAGGAAGGATCAAAACTAGGACATGTTTTTCCTTCCTCCATGCTCAATCTAGCATTGGTCCCGCGCTACTGCTGACCATGGAGGAACTTTCATTAGACATGCATAGGTTTACAGGGACGAAAAGCGGCTATAACCATGCTCGTTAATACAAAGAACACGTGCGACTCGAATATCCAAGCAATGAAATTAAATAATGATGTGTTATTCAACTACCCATTGTTTGAACACAAGACAGCATTTTCTTACTGGTCAAATCAGCAACATGCAAAATGACAAAAGGTTCATTAACAATTATCATTCCATCCAAAAGACGTCCAAACTGACACCACAAAGTAGCGTGTACGTACTGGAAATCACCAATGAGAGTATAACTTAAACAAGACATTCTGTAGGTTAATTACAATTTCAGCGTGGTTGTTTGATATTTATTACAATTTTCATTAAGGCTGGTCGAATTCCCCTCGCGGTCGAATATAGACCTACCCGCGTTTACCAGTAGAGGCGCACGTCCAAAAACGGGGACATCCCCTAATTCGAGGGCTGTCCCCTTTTATGAGGGGACAACTGACATGGAACTGTCCTGCCTTTCCAAGACTGTCCGGGTTTTGGGGGACAGTGGTGACGCAATCTGAAAATATATGCAGCATGCCAAACCGAATATATTGTAAACATAACCAGTATCGATTACATGCAGACAACTGTGCACAATACAAAGGTGTTTTGATTGATTCCACAACTCGAGTAAGAATAAAAGTATTGATTAATGATGCCTGCGTTCTTTTTCCGATTGTAACCTGAGAAGTAAACAGTAGATTTTGTTTTAAACGGCAGCTTTGAAGATTTTTTCATGAGGAATCCAATGAGGCCACTTAAAACTTAAAAGACCCTAGTGTCAACAGTGTAACCCACAAGCCTGCTAGAAAAAAATCTATCCTGTGTTTGGGGGACATTCTCGTTTAAGGGGGACATATTTTGTCCCCGAAAACCAGGACTTCCTCGAAATCGAGGATGTCCCCGTTTTTGGACGTCTGCCCCTACTGTTTACGCAATCTCAGTCATGTCTGTTGATTTCAGGAGGTAATTTTCTTTAAATCTTTGTTCAATTTATACGGAAAAAATACCCCTTATTATATCACTCACCCACTCACTTCATTCACGTATCTCACTTATGTCTAGGCCTACGTGGATAGAAATGATTTGATGATTGAAAAAATCGATCGGAAGTTTGCAAAGGGTTGTTCATTTGTCATGTGCGCGTGGTGGGCTTGAAGTGCGCCACCAAGAGGAAAATTAAGATCAACTTGTGAAAAACCACGGATGCGTTCGATTAGTTTCATCGCCCCAAACACGAGAACAAACATTTAACGAAGCCAAGAATAGCCACGATCGTACGTACGTACGGCACAGTACATTGGTGAATTACCGAGTTGACAAACCGTACGGAAACGGTTGAGTGTCGAGTTGGTACAACGGTCGAGTTGACTGTAGGGGCCTGTATGCTAAACAGTGGAAACAGTAGCCACGCCACTGTTTTCAGGGTTTTTCCTTCCAAGTTTTTGCATATTCATAAGTAAAATGGCGAACCCCAGTGAAGGTGGAGATCGGCAAGTGATTCTTGCAACGGCGGGATACGATCACACAATCCGATTTTGGCAGGCACACACGGGCATTTGCCACAGAACTGTCCAGCATCAAGATTCTGTATCCTTACTTGTTTTATAAATAACTCGTAGTAAAAATCTACGAAATTTATACCTAGAGCCTAAAATGTTTGCTCTAGCTTGTTGCAATGATTTTTTTTTTTATCTTTCCTTGACTAGGCCTATGTGATTTATTTTAACAGCAAGTCAACTGTTTAGAAATTACCCCTGATAAGCATCTCCTGGCAGCAGCTGGTAAGTGTAGAGTGAATTTTGAGACGAGAAGGTTAGTGTTTGATGACACCTGATGAATGTGCGACTATTAATTATCTCGTCACTGTGGGTCACCTATATGTTGGTATTGCAAAACAAGTCATTTTGTATACCCACCATGGGCAAGGGTCTTCACTAGCTGTCCTGTCCTCCTCATCAGAGGTGCTGTTAATGCCCGGGGTGGATTGCAACTATCGAGTCTAAGAAAGTAAGATGCATCATATGTCATAACTGAATTTAAGTGTCCTAAGTTTTGTGTCTCAAGATACAAGTTATGACACACAAATGTTTATTGCAAGACAAAATCGATCTATGATGATGTCTTAGTTATGACGTCTTAACTTTCTTTATTGCAATCCACCCCTGGACAGTACAGGGATACACTGGGTTGTTCAATGTTTGCCATATTAGGGCGCTGCTTAGCGCACCTGGCAGAACACTGCATGGGTGGTTTCTTCTTTTCCTTTTTTTTGTGGCTGGCCTTTCTAATTCTATATATGTATTTTGATTTTCATTGTTTGTTTGCATCCATGAAAAAAAAAGTTCATCCTCAACACGGGTGGAAATGAGGAGTGAAAATTGGTTAGTGGAAAAGGGAAAATGGAAAATTTGGTGTGCCAGATGATCGGGCATTAAAATATAATAATAGTGGATTATTTTATAGCGCACATGTCCACCCTGCTACCCCGCTCCTGGCGCTGTTGCCATTATTACCGCTGCCGTCAGGGAATCACCAGAACCAATTCGCTTTTAACGAGGTGGCTGCTGGCCAGGCGCTCAACCCTATCAGCAGTTATATTGTGACATTCCCCTTAGCAGCTTCCCAAATATCGCTTGGGTTGACGAGGCAATTGGGATTAAGTGCCTTGCCCAGGGACACAGACACATTGGTCGAAGTGTGGCTCGACCCCGCAACCTCTGATTGGGAGTCCCGCTTCATACCCACTAGACCACACACACTCCGCTTTGTGAGAATTTGTTCCTGAATCTTGTGCTGCTTGTCTAAGAGCTGGTGCCAATTCAATAAAGCCCATTTTTTTGTGGCGTTATATTTACAGGTTATCAGCACATCCGTATGTACGACATCAACTCTAATGAATCTTCTCCTGTCATCAACTATGAAGGCATCTCAAGAAACATTACCGCAGTAGGGTTTCAGGAAGACGGTAAATGGATGTATACTGGAGGTGAAGACTGCACGGCCAAAATATGGGATCTTAGGTGAGGCTTCGAAATCCGGGTCCCCAACTGAGAAAACTACAGGAACGGATCTAGTTTGTTTTGGGGGTCAAATCCAAATTGAACGTTTATTTGTTATGCTGTAATAACTGAACATGTTTTCTAATTTTTCTTTCCAGAATGAGAAATCTTCAGTGCCAGAAGATCTTTCAAGTCAATGCTCCTGTCAACTGCGCCTGTCTGCATCCAAATCAGGTTTATCACTGCATCTTGCCTCAAAATATCTTGAGTTAAAGACATCTGTTAAAATTCACTTTAAATGCATGTATTACATTTAAAACAATCATTCCACACACTACATATATTGAGGTTTATCACGCTACGTCACAAGACGTCCAAAGGTTTGTTAGCATATCTTTGGGAGGTGTTCCAAGTCAGCAGACGCGCACGCGCGTGCATTTTCAAATTTATGTATTTCTATAATGCGCGCAAGAATGTAAAAATGCGTGGAAGGCGCGTGATACCCGCGTTATTTGAACACAGACGTCCAAAAAGCATGTGGGTTAAAAAACCTCAATAGACGAATCCGACAAGTGAAAACTGTGATGTATCTCCACTTCATTTCACATAATAGATACGCTGCAGTGCTTATAGTATAACAATGGAATAATCACAAGAGGTTGGCTCACTAAATGTTGTCTGGATATTGTTTTTTGTGTATCAACAGGGCGAGTTAATAGTTGGCGATCAGAGTGGAACAGTCCATATATGGGACCTAAGAAGCGGCCACAATGAGCAGCTGGTATGTTAAAAGAGTCTTATTTTCTGATGATAATCTTTTTCCTTCTAATTTTTGACATCATTAGTTTTTGTAATTCTTTTTGTTGATTATCAGAGTGTTCATTATGTACTGCTTGTTGCTTCTTTTGGTTTCATTTGAAGAGTTTATAGGTAAAAGCTTGTGGTCTGGAGTTGATTTTTATAGATAGTATTCGAACACGTGCGAATACGCCATTTCGTAAGTCAAATAATTGTGGAAGTGATGTGCGTGCGCGTTGCGTGTGTCTCTAGTGGGCGTAGCGCGGTTTAGTTCACCAATGGGAGCCTTCGTACAGAGCGTTACGCGTGCTATGGACACACGCGGCGCGCGCGCGCATTGCTTCCGCAGTGGCGCGGCGTTGTTTGACACACAACATGACGTCATGAGAAAGCTATCAATACTGTGCTTCAGAAAACATTATCCTCGGTGTATAAACAGTATATGGCCGTGTAAAACACCTTAATTACCTGTTGATATTACCCAAAACATTATGAGAATAATTCAATAAACTAGTGCAATCTATGCAAGTGTGACATTTTGAATTTTTTTTTTTTCTGATTTAGTGACCAGATATTTCCAAAAATGGATTTCCTTCTAACCTAACAATCATATAAAATACCTCCTCAAAAAAACTATCCATGGGAAGAAAACAGGAAATTTGCAATCTCCAATTTGGATGTGGAAGCAAAAAGGTTGGTGTAATCACTGCACTGCTTCAATTAGTTTCAAAACATTGGTGGATTTTTGGCGATATCCCTGGAAACGTACAGATTGAGAGTGCGAAATTTCAGAATGGTAATGAGAAGAATATGACACATGATACGGTATCAAAATCTCAACACCCATAGGAAAAAATGGGGTGCTCAAAAATGTGATCTGGACACGCTCCTTCAATGCAAGTTGAATTGTTTTGATTCTGATTAAGGTTCCTGAACCCGACTGCTCCATCCAACATATAAGTATTGACAGCGAGTCAACACACATGGCAGCAATCAATAACAAAGGCAACTGTTACGTCTGGCGAGTTTCCCCAGGGAAGGAAGACCCTATCTCACAACTCATTCCTAAGACTAAGATCCCAGCTCATAAGAAGTATGGACTTAAATGTAAATTCAGTCCTGACTGCACGTAAGTAATGTCGCTTGTCTTAACAAAATAAACAAATAAACATAAATTAAGGAAGTATACCCAGGAAACAACAAATATTGTGCTAGACAAGTGCAAATCATATTTTTACTACACACACGCGCAGACTTGTATTTGCCGGCAATCGTGGACCTAACTTTTAATGACACCAACTTATTTTACCTAAAGCTAGAGAGATGAAATTTAAACCTAAATGGTTCTCAAACCTATATAGGTTTGAGAACCAATAATAATTATAGTTGGTTCTCAAACCTATAACCTATATAGGTTTGAGAACAAATAATAATTGTAATTTGTTCTCAAACCTATATAGGTTTGAGAACCAACAATAATTAGGGTTAGGGTTAATTGGTTCTCAAACCTATATAGGTTTGAGAACCAATTACTATAGTTCTCAAACCTATATAGGTTTGAGAAACACAGTTTTACAACCGTGGACGGTCCACGTTCGTTAAAGGTCCACAGTTTGAATGTGTTTATTGCTATGAAGGTCCACGATTGGAGGCAAATACACACGCACACACACACAAATATGATTCACTGAAAAGTAAATACTACAAACTTCACCAAAGCAGTTACAGCAATGTCTTGTGGTATGGGCTCTTGTTTTCTGTCTAAAAACTGGGTGAAGAATGATGTTTCGGTTACAACTCCTTTGTGCATATATCTGACAATACATAAAAAAAGGTTTGCACACTGTTTTTTCCCCAGTGTGCAGCCGAGTTGTATGTTATATGTAGTACTGAGTAAAAAATTGGGTTTGTATGGAAAACCCGAGGGAGTATACCACTGTGCTTCATAGCTCAGTTGGTAGAGCATCTTCCCAATGTGTCAGAGGTCTTGGGGAAACCTGAGGGAGTATACCACTGTGCCTCATAGCTCAGCTGGTAGAGCATCTGGCCAGAGTCTGAGGTCTCGGGTTCGAATCACAATGAGACCCATGCAATTCATGCTTGATTAGTTTATTACATTTGAGTAATGGCTTTAGTCATATTTTTCCCATTTGCCGTTTTGGTCAGGTTGCTTGCCACCACATCAGCAGACCAGACCGTTAAGATTTGGAAGACGGCCGATTTCACTCACCAGACGACATTATCAGATTCTGTTCAGAGATGGGTTTGGGACTGTGCATTCTCTTCAGACTCGTTATACATCGTTACAGGTGGGTGCGGCTTTTAAAACCTTTACAATTACCCAGCAATACCCGAAGCCTAAACACTCGATTTCTGCAAGAGTATTCAACTCTGGTAATTCCCACATTATTAGGAACGTATGTGTGGCCAAGCAGGCATCATTTAATGGACATTTTGTGTCATGCGGTGCCAATAATTGGGTCGTCATCTGCACAATATGTAGTATCGTCAATGTAACGCAGTAACTTGTGTCTCGAGTAACGTGCATCTCCAGTTAGAAAGGATCGTAGTGCTTCGTGAAATCGACCCCAGGTCATTGGGCTCACTTGTATCAATTCGTTAAATCTTCTCAGCTCTCAGGGTCACATACAGCCTTGGCTGCCTGTTAGGTGTTAATGAGCTAATCAAACAATACCCACTCACCTCACACCAATGTTGAATACGCCTGAAGATTTCTATTGTTACGTTTGCAGCTTCTTCAGACCATACAGCTAGACTATGGAGCGTTGAGCAATCGGAAGTCAAGAGGGAATTTAATGGACATCAGAAAGCTGTGACGGCGCTTGCATTCTCTGATAGAGTCTCAACGTGAATGGATCCGGGGCAGGGGGTAGGGGGTGGGGGCAGGGGGTAGGGGTGGGGGCAGGGGGTGGGGGCAATCAGAGGTCAAGAGGGAATTTAACGGACATCAGAAAGCCGTCATGGTGCTGGCATTCTCGGATAGGGTCTCATCGTGAATGAAGCAATCAGCATGGATTCGAGGCACTGGAGCAAAAAGCCATTCATGGCTGTTTACTCAGCACGTAGCCAGCCCGCCGTGCGCGTCAATTATTGCTGTTATTGCGCTGCGGGAGGCAAATATAATTTATACAGTCAATTCCCAATATGAAGGGCAGTGTTAATGACATTCTGTTTATAAGGAAAAATTTAGGTATCATTCTTGATATAATACAAGGTAATTTGCAAATTTCCAAGGAAAATAATTGATGAGGTTCAACTGTATTCTGTTTGATTTTTTTTTGCCTTGGGAGGCAAAAATCTGACCGTGTGTGGCAAACCTGAGCTACGTACTGAAAAATAAAAAAAACATCCTCTAATTATGTGACATCAAACTTGCAGCCCCTGCTGATGAAGTCAACCACTGGCACATCACATGAACGGGTTATAATGGTTTGTCATTGGCTAGTTACATAGCTCAGGTTTGCCGCACACAAGCATTTGATCTTGTTGACTATACACCAATCCGGTAACTAAGATCTCCTCCCTGTATATCCGCCATAGCTGGGGGGCGTCCAGTGCATGGGCTGTGCGTTTTGTGTTGCTGTTAGAACGAAAAGCGCTCATCCATTACATGCACGAACAAGCCTCCTTCGCGTATACGCGACGCGCCCGCCTTTGCGTACACGCGACGCGCCCGCCTTCGCGCGCACACAACCCTACAAAGACGCGCAACTTGTTCGAAGTAAACAAATGCAGCTTCAGCAACAACATAAACATACAGTTCATTCAGTGGAAGCCCCCCAGCTATGGCGGATGTACAGGGAAGAAGACCTTATTACCGGATTGGTGTATACACTGTATACACGAATCCCAAATTAGCCCGTTCTGCGCACTTTCGCATTGAAACCGACTACGCATGTGCTACATGTACAGTATTGTACAGTGACTACGTGTGCTGTTCTGCGTGGCGTGTAGGATTGATTGTGCATTCACGTGCGTACATTAGGTCACTTGCGGGTTTGATAATGAGGCTTTTTGTGTTAAGCAGCGGAAGTGCGCAGATTGGTTAATTTGGGATTAGTCTATTTAAACTCGGTTCTGATCCCAAACACCAAGTTCACCAACAAAGATGAATTTTTTCTTACCGGGGGATGATAAAAAGTAACGGCAGTCCATCATGACGGATGAGACGTTGAAGCATATGTTTTATATTTTAGCATAACCTATTTCGTGCTACCACAAAATATTTACCAATTGTGTTATTTAGACAAAACTATGTAGATGTTTTTGTAAATTATATCACAGAAATATTGATAAAATAAAAACAAAATTGATTTGTACATGTACCAATACATCCAGCTTATTCTTTTTTCTGTTCATGTATTTAGTCTGAATAGCAAAAGATTATTGGGTCTTTCTATAAATTAGGGGTCCAAAAGTGTGACATTTAGTGTCCCCCGTTACACCATGTGTTATTTTTCGTACAAAAATAATTAAAATGGCCTTTAAACCATTTTGTATGAATTGTACTTTATGTACTTACGTTTTGAGATGGAGAGTATTTCACGAATGTGTCCTGAATTTACAAAAACAAGATGTAAAATGTAACGGGGGACACCAAAACTGGACCCCTAATTTATACGGCTTTTCTCCGAGTATTTTGTAATGTACTCAAAACAATTTTTTAAGACAAAGCAAAACTTTAAAAGATTAATAGATTTAAATGTTAAAATTATGGAGCCTGGGAAGGGACGGGCTGAGAAAAAAATTTATCTTGTGGCCACGACTTATCTCAGGGAACGAGATAATTATCTGGTTCCTCCGAGATAATACGTTGTGGCCATGACATAAGTCGTAGGAACAAGATTTTTTTGTTCACATATCACCCAGTGATGGCAACAACACCATGGGCGGATTGCAATAAAATTGACTTAGCCACTGGTCTAAGACCGATGTTTTATAGCCGACTATCCGACTTAGCCGGTCTCAGCTTAGACACTTCTTTAGCCCATTGCAATAAACCAGTCTAACTGAAGTACGGCTGCGCCAGCCGAAAACACACACATCTTAACGGAAAGTGACGCAGCCGGCTATCCTTACGTGATTTCAAGCCAAACAAACGTCCCCACGAAGCCACTTGATGACGCGAGTGTGGTGCAGTTTTTGCAGAGAAACTGACCGCGAAAGTAATCAAATAGCACTATAAAGGCTCTAATGGGCACAATGTGCATTTTGTTCGTCTTTTTTCATGCAAGATTAGGAGACGTAGCGCGGTGTCTAAAAATTATAGCCTGCTCGCCGCAGGCTTAAATTTTAAGACTGGTCTAACTTTAAGACAACTATATTGCAAGCGGGCTATAATTATAGACCGGTCTTAGTGGACGCCGCGTTAACCGGCTAAGCCTATAGACCGGTCTTAGACCGCATATTGCAATCCGCCCCATGAGTACCTTCAAGTAGGGTAGACGTGTTCGCTATACAAGAATCTATCATTATTACATAAACTATCGTACACCAAAAAGTACTTTTTACATCTTCTTGTTAAATACAGTAAACTCTCGTTATAACACCCCCTGTTATAAAGCTCCTTTTTCTAAGTCCCGGCCATTATTCTCTGCATTGTGTATGCATTGGTTATAGCGCTCTCTGGATATAAAGCTCCTTTTTCTAAGTCCCAGCCATTATTCTCTGCATTGTGTATGCATTGGTTATAGCGCTCTCTGGATATAAAGCTCAAATTATTTTGGTCCCTTAAAGAGCGCTATAATGAGAGTTTACTGTAACTGTAAACTTAAATTTACACAAAGGTTTTACCTTAATTGGTGAGAATTGACAACAGTATATAATACACGGTGGTTGAATGCAGTGGTGTTGCTTGTAGGTATGCCTTGAGGGGCACATGCCTTTTCTTCGCTCTACCCAAAAGTGTCACAGGTCCCCTCCCCCCAATGATATTCAAGGTTTTGCTCTCCCCAAAGTGTTGTAACACCACTTTGAAAAGACACTGGTTGATAAGTGGTAATGTTGTTAGTAATCTCTCATGGAGGTCAGAAGGAACATTTTGTTTTCTCGTACGAATGGCAAATTACGACATTACATGTACCTCTCAGGAAAAGACTCCTTATTAGTTTAGATGTCCATGATGCAACTTTACCTTATATTTGAGAGACATTTTCAGCATACAGTTGATGTCATTCAAAGATGGATTCCGTCATGGCCACTTTTTCCTGATATTGCTTGTAAAAGGCATTGGCTAAGAAATAAAATGGTGCCTCCACGTTTTCTCGCTCTTTCTGCAAATATCACCGTACATACAAATAATCAGTGAAACTGAATTGGTGCATTTCATCCAACTAGATATTGGCATAGTATAAAGGCTCATCTACACGAGCCAACATGAAGTTGGAACTTGTTGGGCGGTACATGGATATGCTCGACTGCAGTTGGTCGCTGCCTTCACGTGACAGGCGTTAATGTGCTTTGCCCATTTCCTCCAACAAAGTCGGGCGATAGCTACATGTTTCAACATGGACCAACTTGTTGGACATTGTCTGGAGTGACGTCCACACCATCCAACTTTCGGTCGGCCGACATCGTCAGACAGATGTTGGAACTTGTTGGCCAACAAATGTTGGCTCGTGTAGACGGGCCTTCAAGTTGTTTCTCATTCAACAAACCCAACATTTTACATACCTATACATGTATCTTCTAAAGAGCACAATGGTCAAATGAAACAATACTGGCTACATAAACAAACATACAGTTGTACAGTTAAACAATTTTATTCAAATTGGACATATACTCTCTGGTTCATTTATAATTTTAAGCAAACTTGGGAAGTCTTGAATTGTTTTTAAAAAATGCCCAACTTACCGCAGACGATTCAAAATATTCAGCCTGCATCTCAGAGGCGACTTTCTTAGCCATGTCAGCCGTGACTGCTCTCCTTGTATCGAGGTCAACCTTGTTCCCAATTAGAACAGCTGATTTCACAGGAGTAAAGGAAGTCATAGGGAAAAATTTTACAGAAAATACAAACCCTACATAGTATGCCCACAGCGTGATAGAGTGACTCCCTCTACTGCCCCTATAGACTTTGCACCGGCAGCCATGACAGTGGGCATGTTTTCATATTTAAAAAGTGCCTACTTGTGACAATGTGACTCCCCCTGTCATGGCTGCCCATGCAAAGGGTCTATACCTCAACACACTCTTCCCTTATGTTAACGCACCAACTCCCCCTAAAAACTGAAAGGAATCCCATTAAAATTCCTTAGATGTTTGAGACACAATGGGGAACAATGGAAAGGGGGGTGGCCTCTGCCACATATCACAATCATCTCACTTCATCTAGGTGGCTGCTCGACCATAATGCACAAACTACCCCCCAAATAAGCATGGTTTTTCACACGAGACTACATTGTGTTGTTCTTACCATGGATATCTTTACCGGCTTTGGCTTTGACACGTTCCAACCATTTCACGCAGCCAGATAGAGACTTTTCGTTGGTCACGTCAAATACCACCACAGCTAATGACGGGCTGTCCCACTGTACGGAAAAAAAGTTGGCGCAAAATGTTAGGAAGTTTTGAAGGCACAGGCTCATCAGCAATGCGCGAGCGCCAAATTCGTGCCAAGAAATACGCAGCTCCATAGCAAAGGCACGGAGCTGCGTATTTCGTGGCACGAATTTGGCGCGCGCGCATTGCTGACGAGCCTGTGCCTTTAAGTCAGAACTACATTCAATACAACAATACCAGAATATGACTGGGAGCAGCAGTAAGCCGCAACCCAAACTGTAACTGCATTCCAAAAAGTACAATTAAACACTGCAGTTTTTGTTAATTAGGGTTTGTTTTGCCCTTACCCGACGACGTAAAACTGTATACTCAGTGCTTTCCCAAGAGACCAGTAAACAAATCAGAAGGACCACTAGATCTGTCAAGTTTAATTGATTAACAGAGATTTGTTTACCATGTTTTGAACGTAATCTGAATACATTTCCTTCCCTGCAGAGTCGTACATGTATAATTCCACGCTGTTACTTGTGTCTGGAATGTTCACACTTTTGACACAGAGCTCGACACCAACGGTCTGAAAATAACAAAAATCCACATTATCCTGATGGATAAATGTAAATTATCCTGATGAAATGAGATAGAACTTGGGAAGGAATAGATTTTTACCCCCAACTGTCATCCATAACAATTTGTATTTCTCACTATTGTTGTATGTTCAGTTATGTCATTTTGCCAAAATGTTTATGCATAAAAAAAAACAAATAAATAAATAAAAATGAAGTTGAAGCATGTACGTATTTAACAAAAAAATTTGTTTATGAAAAAGTAAAGCAAAACAGGGGTCACTGAAAATGAAATGTTTGTAAAATAAATTTGATTGGTATGCTAATTTCATTTTGCAAGCATTATTACCCCCGGTCATTGGGCTCATTAATATCATTCCTGAAGGGGAGTTCACACTATCGCGAAAAATCCATGCTTGTACGCTTCGCTTACCGCATTGCACGGGGTCCGAATCATGGATCTTTCCAAAATAGAAACATCCACTCCAGTACCTGTAATTTCTGTGAAACCTCATTGGCTGCGCGTTAAAAAGGTCATGCAGCACATCGCAGTCAAAGTTCAACAAATTTGAACTTTGAACCAGCTCAAAATGTTTTGCGCATCGCGAGAGGCCGCTCACAAGCGACAAACCAGCTTCTGTACAAACCAATTGCACAAGCCATTTTTCTGCGATAGTGTAATCGCCCCTTTAATCCTTAACTCCTTGGGGAGCATGCAGTCCCATTCAGCTCACACACAGGGACTAACCAAGCATCAGCTTTCACTACCCTCACAGGTACCCATTTTCTCCTGGGTAGAGAGAGGCAATTTATGGCAAAGTGTCTTGCCCAAGGGTACATTACACCACATGTGGACATGGGCAGGCCTGGATTTAAACTCACAACCTGCAGGATTAACCAAGGTATTGATGAGTTTGGACCGCTCGGCCACAATACACCCAAGAAGTAGCTTGTTCTTCCCGAGTGTGCATAGAACAACGAAACAATTAAGGCAAGATCGAGATCAACACTCCAAACTCGCTCGTTGTCTTGCCTGCTTAATACTAGGCTTGGGCGACCCCAGCGTTTTCAGGCCCAGGGTCGACTCCAATTCCAAAAAGAAGCTCAATTCCATTAGGAATTAATTCCACAATCTGGAAGAATCGCGATTCCGATTCCCATTCCCAAAATGAAATCAATTCTACTCAACTCCGGCATGGAATCGCTCAACCCTATAGTGCTTACCATAGAGTAGGCTTTGGGGAAGTGTGAACCATCGCTGTGAAACACCTGGGTCAATGCACTCTTGCCCACAGTGGAATCCCCTGCAAATGAAAAAACAAATTTCGAATTAAAGCCTATGTACAGGATTTGCAATGCGCAAAATTTGAATCGACCATTTGACCTGCAGCCGATTTCACGAAAAATTGCGTAGCTGGAGCAATTTTTTAAAATGGCATAAGCCTCATAGGCTTGCGTGTATTAAATTATCACAGGAATGTTGGGCAGCTTACGCAATAAAACATTGTGCAAGCAGGCTTACACAGTGCGTAAGGATTCGTGAAATCGGCTGCAGAACAACTTTACTTAAATGGAAGATAGAAGTTGTTCCAACCGTCCAATGCAATGATTCCACCTGAAATATCTTTTTATAAAAAAAAACACAATAGGGGCCTATAAATTGAAGACGAAATTCAGTATTTAAAGGCACAGGCTCGTCAGCAAATTCTTGTCACGAAATACGCTGCTATATGCCTTTGCTATATATATATATGGAGTTGCGTATTTCATGGCAGAAATTTGGCGCGTGCGCATTGCTGACGAGCCTGTGCCTTTAAATGTGTGCACACATTTTTTACAAGGACACCCTCAAGTGAATGATCTAGGCCCCTGAATATGGTGGTATTGTGGCTCCGTTGTTCGTGCTGTTAAAACCACGTAACCAGCCCAAATAGGACAGTGGCTTCACACAATTTCTTGAACAGCAGTGTACTTCGCCCCAAAAGCCACCTTGCCCCCAAACCACTTCGTCCTTGCACCACTTCGTCCGAATGCCATTTCGCCCCAAAATACTTCGTGCACAGGCCGTGGTTCAGGGCGAAGGGGTTCGGGGCGAAATGGTTTAGTGGCGAAGTGACCGTATTAAGCCTCTTTTGACTGTTTTCTCAAAAGTTAGACAAAGCTTAGTACGGAGCTGGTTTTTGCTCAGGTTGGTTTTAATCATTCATATCTTCAATCACACAGGGAGATAAAAACTTTTGCAACGGTTTACCAATCATGTGTTCTGCCTGTATTAAACGGCAGTCTGTGAAAGTCGGACCCTCCGGATCTTTGTTAAAAATTGATACGAACAGAAAGTACCTAGTTTGACTTCTAAATACGCTTACATACCTTTTATCACCATGTATTGCACCAATTTGTAATCATACACCACATCGACTATCCACAAAGTGACATTTTCGAAGAAATAGGCGTGGGAAGTGCAGGACACTAAGAAAAAAGAAATTTGTTTTTTTCTACGCCGGATCTTTAAAAATAGGGCCTGTACATGGCGGTAAAAGGTATGGAAGCGTATTAAAAAGTCAAACTAGGCACTTTCAGTTCATTAAATAGCCATTTTTAAAAATGATCCGGAAGATCCGGAAGATCTGGAAGGATCCGGAGGGTCCGTTTTTCACCCACACCCGTATTAAACACAGCTAGCACAGTTTTTTTTTATATAATTAGGCCTATCATGACACGCGTACGCATGACATAAACGTCATTAACAATAACAGTTTTCTAATCAGACATAATCTGTCTTGAAAGTACCTGTGCCCTTGAGCAAGGCACTTAATCACACTTGCTCCATCCTTCGGAAGGGATGTAGGCCTAGCCCCGCGAGCAGTGCTTCGGTTTCTGGAACCTTAGCCCTGTGTTCTGCTATACACCAAATCTGTGGCAAACTCACGCAAATGAAATTTGGCCCACGGCTCTGATATTTGCTCAATAGGTGCACTCACCCCAGTTTATAAATATTCCGAAGAGTACGCATCGATCCGATGTCTAGTTTCGGTGAAATCGTGGGGACAGTTTGAGACCTTACTTACGATGAAATTCACATTCTTTGACCAAAAATCAAATATGCGCATGCGCGAGGGCGGAGAGGTCAACATAATAGCGCCATCTCGCGACGGCGTCGTCACGTACCAGCTGCACAGCGGCTGTTTCATGAGAGAGCACATCGACTCTATCGCGCGGTACGTTCTATAGATCTACACGTACAGCGCGCGCTGCAGGCGATGCCATGCCTCCAAGCCAGACGTTTGATCATTTTTGACGAGTAAAAGAGGTACTGTAGTCCGTAGGTAGGTAAATGTACGCCACCATAGAGTCGATGTGCTCTCTCATGAAACAGCCGCTGTGCAGCTGGTACGTGACGACGCCGTCGCGAGATGGCGCTATTATGTTGACCTCTCCGCCCTCGCGCATGCGCATATTTGATTTTTGGTCAAAGAATGTGAATTTCATCGTAAGTAAGGTCTCAAACTGTCCCCACGATTTCACCGAAACTAGACATCGGATCGATGCGTACTCTTCGGAATATTTATAAACTGGGGTGAGTGCACCTATTGAGCAAATATCAGAGCCGTGGGCCAAATTTCATTTGCGTGAGTTTGCCACAGATTTGGTGTATAGCAGAACACAGGGCTAAGGTTCCGGAAACCGAAGCACTGCTCGCGGGGCTAATGTTAGCCCCGCGAGCAGTGCTTCGGGTGGGAAAACCCTCAGCCCTGTCGTCTAATATACCCAAAATCTGTGGCAAACTCACGCAAATGAAATTTGTCCCATGGCTCTGATATTTGCTCAATAGGTGCACTCACCCCAGTTTATAAATATTCCGAAGAGTACGCATCGATCCGATGTCTAGTTTCTGTGAAATCGTGGGGAAAGTTTGAGACCTTTCGTGCGATGAAATACCTTCTCTTTGACCAAAAATCAAATATGTGCATGCGCGAGAGCGGAGAGGTCAACACTAGACTGGTTCCACATCCTCAATTTACTTCCCTTCGTCGTAAGATATGAAGGGAAGTAAATATGAGGACAGCGAACCAGTCTAGATTGTGTTGACCTCTCCGCTCTCGCGCATGCGGATATTTGATTTTTGGTCAAAGAGAAGGTATTTCATCTCACGAAAGGTCTCAAACTTTCCCCACGATTTCACCGAAACTAGACATCGGATCGATGCGTACTCTTCGGAATATTTATAAACTGGGGTGAGTGCACCTATTGAGCAAATATCAGAGCCATGGGACAAATTTCATTTGCGTGAGTTTGCCACAGATTTTGGGTATATTAGACGACAGGGCTGAGGGTTTTCCCACCCGAAGCACTGCTCGCGGGGCTAGGCTAATGTAGGCCTAAAGACGTTGCGGTCCAGTGTGTTTACGATCGCGCAGCGCATACGCCGGTGTGAAATATCTTAATTTTCTTAAACATCAATATTACAGCCGTACCAACAACCACACATTTGGCTCGCAACACCACTGGCATGGCGACAGGCATCTTATTGCTTTTCTGAACTGCGGAATCTCTCAAAGTAAAATTCGATCACATTTCTCCTTGGAAACTGTACACAACTTCAAGCCGGCCTGCCATGTCCGTGGAATGTCAAACTGGTATCCGGCACCGCGAGACTTGCATTCGAAAATTGTGCTGTTTATGAAAAAATGTAACCAGTGAAAAAAAATTCGCACGAATGTATGGAACGCCGATCATCACAAGTAGGTAATGATTCGGTAGTACTATTTACCGGAAAACACCGGAAAACATAGTAAATACCGGAAAACACCGGAAAACATACTAAATACCGGAAAACATAGACCTTATCGCAAATACCGCTTGGGTGAGTTTTCACAAAAGCAGCAATGTATTGTGGGAAGGTTTTCGGAGCAGACTTTGCCCCGTTTTCCTTCCCATAATACAGTTGTGCTTTTGTGCAAACTCGCCCAAGCGGTATTACTAGCGATAAGGTCTATATAGGCCTACTAAATACCGGAAAACACCGGAAAACAGTATTTTTTTATGGTGTTTTCTGTAGGTTGTGGGGGTGGTGTTTTAAGTGCTTTCGGGTGTTTTCCGGTATTTAGTGTGTTTTCCGGTGTTTTCCGGTATTTAGTGTGTTTTCCGGTATTTAGTATGTTTTCCGGTGTTTTTTCGGGTTAGTTTTCCGGTGTTTTCCGATATATAGTATCACCCGTAATATAATGATTAGTTTTGTTGGAAAGTACACGTCGAAGATGTAACATTTTGTATTTTGGGTTGTTGAATGATAACCGACCATACTTTTCTGCACATTTCGTACACGTGGACGGTGGAGGGCGGGCCGCAATCGTAAACAAAAACATCATCATCTGATCATGACGGAATCGAAGAAAAAGGGTGAATTTGCCGTTTTGATTCTAGCCCGAGGAGGCAGCAAGGGAATCAAGCTGAAGAATATCAAGTTGTTGGCTGGACAACCGCTAATATCGTGGGTTTTGAGAGCAGCCGTCGATTCTGGAGGTTTGCAAATTTATGTGGTCGTGTTTAGAAATTTACGGGGCCGGGGGCGGGCGGGGCAGGGAAAGGGGGCGGGGCAGGGAAAGGGGGCGGGGCAGATAACGGGGGCAGGGCAGAGAAAGGGAGGGGGTAGTCAGTCGGGGGTGGGGTTCCTCGGGGGTGGGGTGGGGTTCCTCAGGGGTGGGGTGGGGTTGCTCGGGGGTGGGTGCACTATGTTAATAATGTGTTGTTGTTTGGTAGTGGTGGTGGGCGTGGTTAGGAAGCAGACTTATGGATGGTGTAGTCCGAGTAGCTTTTAAAAATACAATGTATTTTGATTGAAAATGTCACTTCACATTTCAGACTGCGAAATTATGTATGTAAAAGAGCTCGAAAAATGTGATGCAGTATGAAGCGCCCCACAACGCTAGCGCTAAACTAAACTGTTAAAAGCTTGTCACAAAAGCCTAAATGCCATGAATGCAGCAGGAGTACGTAGTAGCACACATGAGGGCGCGCAACGTCTGTCTATGTGTAATACTAGGCATAGCACACGTTTACGCCTAGAATGAAGACTACGCACTCGATGGTGTTTGCAAAAACGAGCCGTTAATCATTTTTGTGGGCTAAAAACAACAACAAAATTAAATGTTTTCTTCAATGAAATTTGGCACAAACACAAACAACAATCTCCCCAAACTGTCGGCGGTTTCACAAGTCTGTCTCGCAACACAAACTGCCTTTTCTGGACCAGAAATCTCACTAATAAACAAACATCTTGCTGCGTCCCATTATAAATTTAAAAAAAGACCGAGCAAGAAATATATTATAACAACTGCATTGTTCGTGTTATTAACTTTGTTTTCTTTTATACGTGTAACATGCAGAGTTTGACAGTGTATGGGTGTCGACAGACCACGATGAGATTGCTCGTATTTCGGAGGAGTGGGGTGCTAAAGTCCACCGCAGATCAGCCGAGGTGTCACATGATGCATCCTCATCAATTGAAACGGTGCAAGAATTTTTAAAGTTTCATCCAGGTAAGAAAAAAAATCAGTTGATTGGGTGTTACTATACAGGTGCTATACCAGGGATTCATTACGATGTACGGACACCCAGGATTTTCCTTGGTATGACATATAAACCATGTAAACATTTTAGTTTGATGATAAAAACGCATAAATTAGGAGGGAAAAGTTTCATGAGTTTTTGAGAGTTGTCTCATATAAGAGGGTACTTTTAGAAGGCTAAAATGATTGTTGATGTTTACATTTGGACGTAATGATTCACTAGTTTTAGCGGATTAGCGCCTTGCTTACATCCATGGCATAGTACGCTTACATCAATCAAGCTGTGTTTTCTTTTTACAGAAATTGACAAGATTGCCCAGATCCAATGCACAGCGCCTTGCTTACATCCATGGCATCTGCAGGGTCCTGCACGTATGATGCGAGATGAGGGATATGATTCAGTGTTTGGAGTCTCACGTAATCATCTGCTTCGTTGGAGAGAAACCAAAGGAGAAGGTATTATATTAGCAGTACCGGAATTAGTGGAGTGCCATTGTGGAGCGGTTTAGTGGATCGTATTCAAAAACCTTGGCTGGTTCTAATATGTGGGTTCGAATCCTGGTCCGGCCCATCCTTGGTACTTGTGCCCTTGAGCAAGGCACTTTGCCCTGCACTGTTTCTATACCTGAGAGGGTAGCAAATGTTGATGTGTTTGATTAGCCATTGAGCGCCTGATGGGCAGCTGGGGCTGTATACTCCCCAGGGAGCTGAGATGATATATGGAGTGATTTAATGGAGCCCCATGATCAGGGGTAATGATAGTGTAGGCACCTTGATAATGGTTTCCCTTGATAAGTGCGCGGTATAAGTCCATATTATCATCATCATCTTTATTATCAGTACATTCCTGAATCCCCTAGTTCTTACAGTACCTATCAGTGTACAGATTGTTTTAACTATTACTATATAATTGTTCAAGGTCTGTGATGTAATTAAATGAATAAATTAAACATTCATGTTTCATATCAAACATTTAAATGTTTTCAGCAAATCGCTGGCAGTGCCTTTCTGACCAAAAGTAGACTTGTCTGAAGCTGCTGTGGGTAATACACAATAGCAGAGAAGGGTTAAAATAGTGACATTAGACGTATGACAACACAGTGAAGGGAACCAGTAATTTACTGTAAAAGTAGCACTTTATGTAATAGCATGACTTCAAGTCACCGAAGTTAATTCTTCAAATGTCCTTTTTATCTTGTAGGATCCGTGACAGTGGCAGAGAACTTTAACCCGGCCAAACGACCTCGTCGGCAGGACTGGGCTGGAGAACTCAGTGAGAACGGCTCGGTTTACTTTGCAACGAGTGCACTGCTGAAAAGTGGGCTCTTTCAGGGTGGAAAGTAAGTTTGGAAAAAAAGTCTTGAAATAGAATACTAAAATTAAAACCTCACCCTTTGCGTGTTGCCAAGGTTACTGGGTTTGCACTAAAACCAGTGAGCTGTTTCTCTGTGCTTTAGCAATGGACATTTCAGATTACCAGCGAATGTTTAGACCCTGTTACCCTGGTAAGGGAAGACACACAAATTTAACCGGGGGTACCAACTGCACTAAGTAAGCTGTTCTCGAGCGGTACCACTGTCGTTACCGGCGGTTAGATTTGTGTGTCTTCCCTAACTTGTATTATACTTCAGTTGTTTATTATCAATATGTAAGGTCCCCCCTATTATTTCTCTGAACAATGACTAGTTCTTATAAAAAAAACGTATGCATAAAGTCATCTTTGCCCAGTTTTTGGACAAAATGGTGAATGACATTTTTCATTGGGTCATATATTTCTTGTTTAGTACAATGTCTTTCGTTTCTTTTAGCTTAAATCCATTCCCTTATAATAAAGATCGTCTTACTGTCGTTTCACTTCACATGAAATGGCGTTTCAAGTTTAATTCATCTTTTTTTTGGGTACTTTTTCATGACAGGATGGGCTACTTTGAAATGGAACCCGAGTATAGTATCGACATCGATACCGACATTGATTGGCCAATTGCAGAACAGCGTGTTGTCAAATTTGGTTATTTTGGCAAGAAAAGGCCCCACGGAGTACGGTTGGTTGTGTTTGGAATTGACGGTGTGTTGACAGACAATATGATTCATATCACGAGCAAAGGTAGGCAAGCGCCCTCTAAGGTCTAGTTTTAGTGTGATTTACCAACCACAAGTAGTTGCATAACTTTACGCAAATGAGCAAAATCTAACACTTTGGGCTAGGGCGGAGTGACGTCAGTCAGTGAAATAATCCATTGTTTTTCACCTGGCATGCGCATTGCGTGCACAGCAACTGATGAAAAAGAACGGCGCGCCGAGTCTGTGCTCTAAACTTTTGGCATACTCACTTTTTATGTGAACGACAGTGGGAAGAAGATGACGCACTACTGAGAGTTTGCCCTTACGAATAAGGACCTTACAATTTTGAGACAAATCATATAATCTTTATTAGGATGTAAACCCTAGACCTTGGTATTTATCCTTTACAGGTGAAGAGTTTCGTTCCTACAACTTGAGTGATTCCATTGGTATTCAGTCATTGGTCAAGAATGGAGTTAGCGTCCGGCTTCTCAGCAGTAAGTGCTTACTTGGCTCTCTTACCTTCCACAGTCATGGGCCCAATTTCATAGAGCTGCTTAAGCGCTAGCTGAAAACGTGTGCTTACTGTAGCAGAAAAGTTGTGTTAACGTTAAGGCTATTTTACGGCTGCGACGTGCTTAAGCATTGGAGGTATTTTATTTGATTGTTAAGTTTAAACGAAATCCATTTTCTTGTAAGAGATGAACTCGCTTTTTTAACCGTTTTTTAATTTTCAGGTGAGGAGAGCGTAACACACCAGAGGTTTGCCGATCAGATTAAAGTGCCTCTAACAGGGAGATGTCAAGATAAGGTGTCTGTCTTAGATGAGTGGAGGAAAGAGATGCAGCTGAACTGGACTGAGGTCGCTTTCATGGGTAGGTTAACCTCATTATATCGCACCTCTGTGTGAAAAAAGAAAGAAAGAAATGCTCATCAAATAATTGTCAGCTTATGTTCATACATTTGTAAGTTACATCCTTTAAACATGATTAAAATTGCTTGTGACTGATATTAATTACTTACCATGTCAATTACATGACATTTGGCTAGTAACCTGATTTTATTTAAGCATCGCTATGAAATTGCACCAAGATATCTCCAAATATTAACGTTGTGAACAAAATCTGGTTTCAACACTGTGTTTCATATATTTATAGCCAACAGGAAGAACTTAGAGCAAGTAAACTGCACACATGCCAAAACACTAAGCCTGGAGCCAATAGCAAACTCTGTGATTTCGAAAAATGCCTAAGAATCTGTTTGGAATCCTGGCTATGCCACTCGCTGTGACTTACCCGATATTGAGTGCTTAAAGCGTGTGGTGTTAGTGGTTGTCCTATTAACCCACAGGCAACAATCATAAAAACCAATTCTTGTCTCATAATGGAAATCTCGTCTCGTAATTATTTTAAAGTTGAATGTGTTCCTGCTGCATTTCAGGATGTGACCTCCCCGACATTGAATGCTTAAAGCGCTGTGGTGTTAGCGGTTGTCCTGCCGATGCGCAAGCAGCAATCAAAACCGCAGTTCGTTTTGTTTCCAAGCTGGACGGTGGTCGCGGTGCGGTCAGGGACTTCTGTGAATATCTGCTACTCCTCAAGGAAAAGGCACAATCGGCTTTAGAGCAGGAGGGGAGGGGTGATTGTAAGTAGTTGCATCATCATGTTTTCTTTTAATGCCCTGGCATGGGGTGGTACTTAATCCAAATATATAAGAATTTTACTTAGTTTTTGGCTCAAGTAAAATTCTTAGCCAAAATCGGTATTAAATTCGTAAATGGCTAAGTTTTGTACTTATACTTAAGAACATTTGGTATTCAAATTATTCTTTTTGATAAAATATTTTACTTAAATTGGGGAGGCAAGGAAGCACACTTAAGTAAATTATTGCATACATCACACTTTAACTGGTTTTGACCGGTTTTGTTTGGGTGCACGTTTTGCGTGAGAAAAACGCTCATGAGAAGGCGCAGTTTATGGTGCGTCTCGCGCTGTATTCGATTGGCTGTTGAGGGAGTTCTGCACTCAGCGTTAATTTCTAACGTTTCTTAGAAGGCATTGGAATACATTTTCTTAGCCAAGCCAAATAGTAAGTAAAGTTTTTACTTAATGTAAGTATTGAATTGAATACCGCCCCTGGTGATTGGACACACCACAGAGAGCATTCAGGTTGAATACCGCCCCTGGTTCTAAAACTTTGTCTGATTCTCCTCAACAATTAGGTCTTTATACACTTGAGAACGATCTCACCAGAGATTATTTTATTGCAGTGCATTCCAGCATGTTTTAACCGTGGATTTTTTTCTACTTTATGACCGTCTCATTTATCCTTGCAAATGCTGCATCATCACTCCCCTCCCACAAGGTGGAATTCCACCCAATTTGAGAACCGGTGTTTTGATGGACCAGATTCCATGGTAAAAGTTCACTTTATTGTAGCTCAGAACTTCAACTTCTGTATGAATCAAGAAAAGAAATGTACATAGGGTCTTTCTTAGGTCTAGAGCTCATTTCGGTGATCAAGATATTTTCCTACAAAATAAAACCTATTTGCAGAAGCATTGCAATTTGTGCATGCTGGTTAACTGCATCAGCCTGTAGCGTTGTGTGTATGGGAACTGGTAAAGGGACACAATATGGGTGACATCTTTTTGTTTCTTAAACCATATTTTAAAGAAAGTGGTGAATTTGTAATTAGAGATAGTGCAATCATGCATGGGTTTTTATTGTTTAAAAAATGGTGCGAGTTGTAAAGAAAGGTCCTGTATCAGGAAAACTTCATACTTGTCCCTGGGACACAACTGTCGTAAACATAGTGTATATAATACCACCAATGACCCAACAAAGGTAACAAAGAATTGTTTTTGTCAGAGACAACGACCCCGTCCACGTCGGACAAATTGCTTCATTCGAGAAAGATTCAATGATAATTTGATCAAGAAATTTCCTTATTGTGAACGCATGACTCTTTATTCATCAAAAAATATAATTGCTGTTGTATAGCTTGTTTCAATCTTTATTTGACCTCGTTAAGTGAGATGGGTATGCCTGCTTCATTAACAAACACCGATTAACTAATCTTCATTGGAAGAATCAATTTTCTTGATGTGACAAGATCATAAATGCGCAAATAACATTTCTTAGAAGAACAACTTGTCATGTGCCTGGCAGAAGGGCCATATAAGCGCTCTGGTACCAAAAATCAGTCAAGCTAATTCTGCCAGGCACACTGGGGTAGATTGCAATATAACCTGAGACATGTCATATTATAACAGAGTTTTATGTCTTGAGATACAAGTTGGGGACACATTTTTATCTTCCTTTATTGCAATCCATCCTGGCACATTGCTGGTGTATTGTCAGTATCTATAAAATATCACTTATTTGTCATGTACAATGTGATCAAGGTTAGTTTGTCCATATTCTAAGAGTACATTTTATTCAGGAGTGTGGGGACCAATTAATCCAAATTTACTTACATTTCATGAAAGTAGAGTACATCTTCCCCACTGTAGGTTGTAAAAGGGATTTGGTGAAAAGTAGAAACAAATATATTTTATTGACCGGTGTCTTTTTTTTTTATTATTATTTTTTTTTTTAAATAAAAGGTGTGGGCCCCAAATAATCATTTTTACAATTTGTTGATTCCTGTATATTTAATATTCAAAATAAAGTTCTAATAAATACTTTTAGAATACACAAGCTTTTCATTTATTAGGAATTCCTAGGAACTATTTTGTCCTGCAAAATATTACAAAATGATTGGATTTGTTTAATACACTCATGAATTCAGTGCTATTATTCACATACTGAATTTCAACTGGGATTTACTAAAATGGAAAAGTGCTTACATCACACAATCATCTGTTGGCGTAGTGGTTCTTTCCCTGCCTTTCACTTCTTGCGTCCCGGGTTCGAAGCCGAGGGGTGTATGTGGATTGAGTTGGCAGTCCCTACTTGACCGCTTGGGGTTTTCCCCCCACTTCTAAAACTGCAACTCCTTCTTCGTCATCTCAAGTTGATAATAAAGTATAGTTAAAGCTAAAACCGTATAGTTAAGGGCCTTAGTTGCCGAAGATGTCATAAAATTAACATCATCTCTCTGCAAAAACGGTAAAACAAACGACTTAACCTAAAAAAAAAAGACCAAATTCCTTTATTTGGAATTTGTCAATCTTATTCTAGAGTTTTGAGTCAGCCAACCTTTGCCTCATAGCAGACATGTTATTGTCACTTGTCATCCAGCTCCCTCCATCAACTACCATGGTATGTCCAGACATGTAGCTAGCTGCTGGACTAGCCACGAAGATGGCGCACTCGGCGATATCACGTTTGGTTCCAAACCGTTGAACTGGAATATTCTCAATTGATTGGTCCTTGGCATTTTTGCCCAAATGGCGCCCTCCTGCAGAAAGTCAAAGCGGGGCATGATGGTTGGAGATAAACTAAATTTCCCTTTTATTTTTAGATTAAACTATTTATGATGATATTGCACATTTCTCTTAGCCACAGCAGTCCTCCAGCTGACAAACAATTAAATATTGACTAATGTTAAGCTTCCCCGCCAGGCTTGTATACTGCTGATCATACATTAACAGGCTACATTGAGACTCAAACAACTTTACTATTCTAATTAATTTGGGCCCTACATATTATAGACATATCCCAAATTAACCACTTTGAGACCGGTCTGCACACTTCCGGGTTTGATAACGAGGCATCTCGTGTTAAGCAACTGAGTGAATTAATGTACACACATGAATACACAATCACTCCTAAATGTCACACAGAAAGGCAAACACACACTCTGTCACTGTACAATATTGTACATGTACTTGTAGCGCACGCGTACTGCCGACTTGACACCAAGTGCCTCGGTTTAGAAAACGGCATTGTAAACAAAATTATAATTTAGGGTCTCAGTTTAATAGGGTGACCAACCGACCAACCACTTACCAAGTTTCCTCATGCCTTCAGTATCAGCGATTGGTCCTGGTGCTATACCAACCACACGGATGCCTTGAGGTCCCCATTCATTACACAGTGAACGTGTCATTGAATCTGGGAAACATTTGGTGTAAAAACAAGAGAATGATAAATGCGTTGTAGCACATGCAGCACAATATGTGGCAGAGGGTATCCCCCTAACATTGTTCCCCCATTGTGTCTCAAACATCCAAGGAATTCCTTTAGATTTTTAGGGGGGGTTGGTGCATTAACAAAAGGGAAGAGTGTGTTGAGGTATACCGTAGGGGCGTCCCTTTGCCACATCGTGCTGGTTATACATTGTAGAACGTAGTTATAAAACAAATTAGCAGTCCAAAATACCTATAAAAAAATACCAACATGTACTTCACAATTTGTGACCTGTTAGGCAAAAATGACTGATAACCATACATATGTTAATAATCACACCACCGTGGCTCTGCATAAACAGTGCCATCGAGGTTTGACTAGGTGCAAAATGCAAGCCACTTTTTAACGTACCAACGGCAGCCTTTGCAGCAGCAGCATGCAGTTGGTATAGCTGTCCACGATAGGCCAGAGTCGCTGTTATGTTGATAATCACACCTCCATGGCTCTGTAGAAACACCATTGACAAGAAATTCGTCTGTCATCTAAAATATAACAGAACTGTTGCTTGGAACTTAGAATCTTTGTGAAGAAGCAAATACACAGATATGAATGAAATATGAATGCCCAAGGACACTTTTTTGCAGCCCGTAGGCTGAATTGCATGAAGTGTCTTTCACATAAACATCGAGATACATAGGGGGGTGGCACCATTGGCAGCAAACGGCCAGAGACACTGGGGAATCCCCTAACTCTACACTAAAGAATGCTCTGGGATCTTTTAAGTGCGTTACACAACACACTGGACCAACGGCTTTACATCCCTTCCGAAGGATGGAGCAAGTGTGTTTAAGTGCCTTGCTCAAGGGCACAGCTAGTACCACAGCCGGGTATCGAACCCTCAATGCAGAGTTTTCACCAGAGTATTGCGAGTCAGTGATCCAAACCACTGATTCCGTTTTTTTCAAAACCGAATCAGGAAAAGAAAAAAAAACCAGTTCATTTTATATGAGGAACTTCATCCAGAAAAGGGCAGTTTCTTTGTTCTTCGAGGACATGCACTGTTGCACATTTTGTGATTGTTGACCAATTTAAATAACAAAAGTTGCCCCACAAGATGGAAGCTATGGAATGAACTTGAATTTTGGAACAGATTATGACGATGATGACCCGATGTATGCCTTACACTCATGTATTTGTCGTACACTGCCTTGGACACGTTGTATGTTCCTATTGTGTCAATGTCTATTACTGTCTTGAAGCCGTTGTAAGACAAGCCGCTGGCTGGCGCTAAGAAATTCCCTGCTGCACCTGCAACAGAAATCACATTTATTAATGCATGGGCAAAATTATTTCCACTTAACATATTTATCAAACATGGTATGCGAGAAAAATTGTAAGGGTCTTATTGGGATTCGAACCCGAGACCTCTGATTCACCGGGCAGACGCTCTACTAACTGATCTATAGGCACATATTTATGTAATGTTAGAAAAGGCTTCTGCATAATTACAAATTTAATAATTGCATATTGCAAAAACGTTTGCATTTACCATTAACAAGAATGTCAATGTGCCCAAAATGGTCTAGAGCTGCGTCCACACTTCTCATCACTTCATGAGGCTGTAAAAGAGAGAAAAAAAACCATTGATAATAAGCCAGTTCGGAGTCTCGACTGCGCATGCGTCTCCCGACTTTGGTTTGAGATAAACAAAGCGGTATGCATTGTGTTTATCTCAAATGACCTGTGTTTATCTCAAATGACCTTGACACAATCCCATAGACGTTCATTGCGCGCGCGAGATTCCGAACTGGCTTATTATTATGAAGATCCTTGTTCTTGTATAGCTAGCTTCGCCTCAAAAGATGGGTACAAAAGGCGGTGCATATTCAGAAAGCCGAAAATGTAAAGCATTGATCATATATATGACGGGTTGTGGCTCTTGTGCTCTTGAGCAAGGCACTTAATCACACTTATTCCGTCCTTCGGAAGGGATGTAAAGCCGTTGGTCCAGTGTGGTAGGTTTCGGTAATGCACTTTAAAGATACCAGAGCATTCTTTCGTGAAGAGCAAGGGGAGGGATTCCCCGGTGTCTCTGGCCATTTTTAATTCAACTTAGAAGTTGATAGTTATTCGAATATCTGTTAATTGATCCCATTCCTGTAATTGGCGGTCCTTCCGAATAAATGGTGAATAAATAAATAAAAATACATATCCCAAATGCAGACGATGGCATTTTCTGACAAAAAGGCTGGTACATACTTTCCTGACATCCATCTGAAGAGGAAGGCATCGCTGACCGGTAGCAGCTTCCAGCTTCTTGGCAGCCTTGGGAAGATAATAAATTATAAAAATGGTACATGTATAGGGGCGCTTTCACAGGGGGTCAATGTCACGGGTCACTATTGCTGGTCTTCCAGAATAGGAGAGAACAATAGAGCCACATACATGCTTTCTACTAGCAGCCACGCGCGTTTCTCAACATGGCTCTATTGTTCTCTTCCGTTCTGTAAGACAAGCAATAGTGACCCGTAGGCCTAGCTAACCTTTGAACCACTGTGAAAGCACCCTATTAGCATTACACATTATATAGTCATTTTCAGGAAAGTTAAAAATCTAAGTTTAACCCATCTGAAACTTATTTTAACCAAAGATTTTCTTTCAAAAGCAATAGAAGGGCCTTTAAAATATGAATTCCAAAAGGTTATGCATCGAGCCACTTTCATATTATGTATTCAAAAGGTCTAAGCATCATAAAAAGCAACCAGGGGCCAATTTCATGGCGCTGCTTAAGCTCAAGCTGAAAACATTTGCTTACTGAAAACATGTACATGTACTTCAAATACATTTCTGAGGTTGTTAATAAACAATCCAGAAAGATTTGCATATGTCGTGAGTTGCGAAATATTTCAGGGAAACGGAGGAAAGCTTTAAAGACGCAAGATCGTCCATGCACCAGGAAAAAAAATGTTGCCACGAAATTCACCGCGCTCCATACTTGTTGGGCAGTCAGCTGTTATGATCCCGGACAGTGTATAGGCTCATTGGTTTACGTACCTATGCGCGCGATTAGCCTGCACCCTTCGGGATTGTAAGAGCTCGGGCAAGGTATGGAGCGTGGTGAATTTCGTGGCACGAGTTAGCTCGTCGTGCATTGAAGCTACATCTAGGTCTACATATCAAATTGAAAACGATCAAGAGAGGGAATTATAAGACGTCTAAACAAATCTACAGGAATTCTTACCGTTTCCACTCGTTGCAGATTTCTACTTGCAATGACGGTTTGACACTGGTGCCTGCATACAAATTATAAGATTTACTTTAATAGTTTTATGCTACTATATATTTCGTTATACAGTAAATAAGGAACACGTGTATAGCATCGATCACCTTCATAGTTTGAGCTTTCTATTATAAAACAGAGAAAAAATGCACGGGAGGTCAATAAATTATACTCAAATGCGTATAGTGCAGAGGATTGAGCTACGTAAGTTGCAATTGCAATCATGATATTGCAGCAGTAAAAATGAAATACAAGATCTGTCCTATTACCCTCAGAGCAATGTGCAGGTAAAACGATTTAATAAGGCACTCGATCCTGAGAGTGCTACGTTTATACATGTATATATCGTCCTTTGCTGAAAGCCAGCTAATACCTAATGTACATGTAGCCCTATGATGCGAGTGTTGATTCACGACTCTCAAGCACCGCAGAAAGCCATCGAGATGACCCTAAAACATCCGACAGCATGCTAGCTTTATAATCACAAACTAACGCGAGTTTCAGGTAGGTCTATCCGACCGAGGTACAAGTGGTGTAGATTCGCTGGCATATATTGCGCATTGAAATGGAAATGCAGGGGACAGTGCAAACATATCATGATGAACCCCTCCCCACAAAACCCAAACGTTTAATGTTGACATATACCTCATGAAGACTTCGGCGATTGTGAAACAAATCCCTGAGCCACCTCCAGTGATGAAAGCTACTTTATTTCTGAAAGACAAAAAAGGGGGTGACGTGTGAACATATACTCCACTGAGAAACGAAGCTAAATTTTCATGTTCATAAAACAACTTGGAAAAACACAAAAAAATAACATATTATTGATCTTTATCAAACATTATATTTTGCAACTGCAAAGTATATATTAAGATGAGAAAGCGATGCGCAAAAAGGGTAGGTGGAGAAACCAAGCATACTGAACATACCTTAAGACATCTGGTTGGAACACATACTCATAGCTAGCCATACACACATCAAAGCTATAGTCATCACGGGACGCCATCCTCAATCGTCAAAACCAGGCCAGTTTGTAGGGTCCCGAAGGTAGTCACTTATAGTATACAAGTTTCATGTACATGCGATGATCAAAATGGGATTAACTCAGTAGCTGGCTTGCCCTAGCTGTGTGGCCTTTGTATTGTGTTGTTCAGGTATGCCAAGTACAATGGATTATGACTGTACTTTGACCCATTCACACAAAGGTATAATTCTAGAGCTACTTAACTGGGAAAACTATAAAAAGCACACATACAGGTACATTATATTGGCACAGAATCAATAGATGCCGTGTTCACCATAGGAGAACACAGGGGCGGATCCAGGATTTTGAAAAGGGGGAGGGGGGCGTGAAATTTTTAAGCATGAAATGGTGATGACAATGAAATAGCGAGCACGTAGCGCGAAGCCCTAACGGCTTCTAGATGGATTATAGATGCTCTGTGGTGCGATCTGGGGCAATATTAAATTTAACCACTTTAAGCAGGAAAAGTGTGCACAAAAATAGCTTAAAGCAATGGCATGCACCACATTACAGATTCAGTGATAAGTCTTGATTATACAATTATTCATAGTTTGAAATCCGTTTTATTTGCATACTTTGTCCGCTTTGAAAATTTTATGATATACTTGCAATCTCATAGAATCTGGTTTTGATTATCACAAAAGTGATAACGATATCGCTGCCTCATCATGCTTTGGTAGAGATGATATACAAAATAATTTCGGGCATCTTTATACAAAACATAATTATGTGTAGAAAACTGGATTTTAAATAGTTTCGTGATGATGAACCCAACAAAATGTTAAATAAAATAACAATAAACAGTTTTCTACTGCAAACAAAATTTGTATGGTCCAACTACAAACATTGTGTCATTGACAACACAATGTTTGTAGTTGGACCACTGTCATTTGCAATGACCTAACTTTTACTTCACAAGTTGACAAAAATCTTGTAACAAACACCACGAGATTTTTTCCTGCCAAGTGATGAAGTGTGGTAAATATTTGAATATTCCATTGATAAATTTAATATTTTGGTGGAAGTAATGGCTGGAACAAATTTAGTTGCTGTTGTAGTCGCTAATTTAGGGTGCATTTTCAGTAAGTGTGGTGCTCAGGTCCAATTTGTTTGAACAAACACATTTCTTGTTTAAGGCTGTTAAAGGCTTCAAGTTTGATTAATCAACCTATTAAATCTGTATAGGATGAGCTGATCTCTAGAGTCGCATGTCTCCCAAACAGCCCTAGGAGTGCATGAGCTCAGGGAGGCATTTCAGGCAAAGTGGCACAACCTGCCTCAGTGGCTCTTATGGACACGGGTGCAGTCACCCCTTGCCACAAGAGGTGTTCATATGTATTACTGACCAATCACATACGTTATCTCTCAGCCTACTTGATTTAACAGTCAGTGTAATGTAATTTGCAGTTTTTGTAAAATCGTATATCACCATTCAACACGCTAGAGTTTAGCCGCTATGAGTTTCCTAAGTGAACTCATGTTATTATCACACGTCATCCAGTGACCGCCGTCCAGTACAATAGTATGACCTGACAGGTAGCTAGCTGCTGAACTAGCTGCAAACACAGCACTCATTCAACACGCTAGAGTTTAGCCGCTATGAGTTTCCTAAGTGAACTCATGTTATTGTCACACGTCATCCAATGACCGCCATCCAGTACAATAGTATGACCTGACAGGTAGCTAGCTGCTGAACTAGCTGCTGAACTAGCTGCAAACACAGCACTCATTCAACACGCTAGAGTTTAGCTGCTATGAGTTTCCTAAGTGAACTCATGTTATTATCACACGTCATCCAGTGACCGCCGTCCAGTACAATAGTATGACCTGACAGGTAGCTAGCTGCTGAACTAGCTGCAAACACAGCACTCATTCAACACGCTAGAGTTTAGCTGCTATGAGTTTCCTAATTGAACTCATGTTATTATCACACGTCATCCAGTGACCGCCGTCCAGTACAATAGTATGACCTGACAGGTAGCTAGCTGCTGAACTAGCTGCAAACACAGCGCTCATTCAACACGCTAGAGTTTAGCTGCTATGAGTTTCCTAATTGAACTCATGTTATTATCACACGTCATCCAGTGACCGCCGTCCAGTACAATAGTATGACCTGACAGGTAGCTAGCTGCTGAACTAGCTGCAAACACAGCGCTCATTCAACACGCTAGAGTTTAGCTGTTATGAGTTTCCTAATTGAACCCATGTTATTATCACACGTCATCCAATGACCGCCGTCCAGTACAATAGTATGACCCGACAGGTAGCTAGCGGCTGAACTTGCTGCAAACACAGCGCATTCTCCTACGTCTTTCTTGGTTCCGATTCTCTGAAGTGGAATGTTACCCAGAGCTTCATCATCAAACATGTTCTCACCTGTAATAGAAAGCACTAATGCTAGAACTTGCATCCCGAATGTATTATTGATAGTTATCTCACGAGCGCTATGTTGATGCACTGTCATTGTACACCACAATGTCACTTTGTTATAAACTTTTTTGGCCCTTTATCTCGGAAATTGTTATAATTAGTGTAGACGTCAAATGCAGTAACAAACAAATTTCTCCTAAACGTGTTTACTAGTCCTCCGCTACACCGATGGGGAAATCTTGGCGTGTTTACACGTCGGTCCTCCGGGGTCAAGTGGTTAAACAGCACGGTCTAGAATTCAAGTCTGCTTGACGATAACAAACTTTGTTCTTTCTTCATTGCTTTCCCAAGAAACTTCATGGAAGGCTTAAAGGCACAAGCTCGTCAGCAATGCGCAAGCGCCAAATTTGTGCCACGAAATATGCAGCTCCAGTAAAGACATGGAGCTGCGTATTTCGTGTCACGAATTTTGCACGCGCGCATTGCTGACGAGCCTGTGCCTTTAACACATTGCTATCTGCATATTAGAGGATGCTACCTAAACCATGCCCCCACTCAGCACAGATTGATTAATTAACCAACTACATGTAATGTGTAATTTAATGTCAGTTCAAAACAGATTGCTTGTAGACACTAAGTTGAGCTTGCATAACTTGTTACCAATCTTCAATCAACTGTCAGCTCACCAGTATATTTGGTTTGTATTCCGAGGAGTTACTTTGTATAATAAATCTTACCAAGTCGTCTCATGCCTTCGGTATTAGCGATTGGTCCTGGTGCAATACCAACCACACGGATGCCTTGAGGTCCCCATTCATTACACAGTGTCATTGTCATAGAATCTACACGGTCAAGTACAAAATATGATAGGAATTATTCTCTCTTCCCATATTTATTTGCTTACAAAGACAATTATGCACAATTTAATGTGTAAAGCGGGCCTCGCACTGTGCGATTTTGGCCCAGATATTAGCTACGATTAGCTACGATTTGGTACGATTGTGTGTAGAGTCTATAGACAGTCTCTGGTAATCGTACCAATTCGTAGCAAATTCGTGGCAAAACCGCACAGTGGGAGGCCCGCTTCATGCGGAAGGATTTTGAATTGTGTGCCCTGAATCAATTTGATAGAATGCAAACTGCTAATTGTAAAGGTGCCACGTTGAAGGGGGCATTTTGGCAACACGGACCATATTTTCCAGAAAATACCTTTGTCTGGTCTCAAAATAAAAGAAATAAGTTTAAGTTGTTCTGAAGAGATAACTTAGGCCCAAAAAGGGTTACAAATAGTGTGACAACATGCCTTTCTAAAAAAACCTGTGTAGAAATTTCCAATATATGCTCGTAACCGGGACGGCCTAAAATGTAACACAAGTGTCCATCATAAGAGTTCAAAAGCTCGTAGTCAAGACAAGGATTGGAACACAAAGTCTTCCATGTTTCCAATCAGCAGTTTGTACTCTTTGGCCGAGTTTGGGCGGTCGTTTCTTGACATGGGTTAACTCGTTCTTGCGCCCGAACGACAGGAACATTACCTGAGAACACTGCACTGGGAACAGGATCACACACCACTGAGAACAAGTTACCATCGAGACAAGTTCCTGTCTCAAGAACAGTCTGCCCGAACTCGACCTATACACCAATCCGGTAATAAGGTCTTCCCTGTATATCCGCCATAGCTGGGGGGCTTCCACTGAATGGACTGTATGTTTTTGTTGTTGCTGAAGCTGCATTTGTTTACTTCGAACAAGTTGCGCGTTTTTGTAGGGTTGTGTGCGCACGAAGGCGGGCGCGTCGCGTGTACGCAAAGGCGGGCGCATCGCGTATACGAGAAGGAGGCTCGTTCGTGCATGTAATGGATAAGCGCTTTTCGTTCTAACAGCAACACAAAACGCACAGCCCATGCTCTGGACGCCCCCCAGCTATGGTGGATATGCAGGGAGGAGATATTAGTTACCAGATTGGTGTATAGAACCGACAACATTGTATTGTCCTTTTGCGTGAATCTACTGCAATTTTCAGACCTACTTTTGATGCAAGACTTACCAATTGCAGCCTTTGCAGCATTAACATGAATCTGGAATAGTTGGCCACGGTATGGCAGGGTTGCTGAAATATTAATGATGACACCGCCATGCTCCTGTAAAATAAAGAAAAGTAAATAAGTAAAAGTACTGCAAACGTATTTAGCTGTCACTGCAATAAAACCAAAATAAGTTGTGGTCTTGAAATACTATGCGGTTTAATGCACAGTGAAATCTGATTCTCAGTAGCTCAACTCCAAAGAAAATAAGCTACAAATCTAATGTGGTGCATTAGCCATTTTACAATAAACCAATAGTAAAGACAGGATCTTCTCATGTGTAGTTGAATTTGAAAAAAATTCTTATTGAGAGTATTACTCACCCTCATGTAGCCATCATAAACAGCCTTACTCATGTTAAACGTCCCGATGGTGTCGATTTCTATGACTGTCTTGAAACCATTGAAGGAAAGATTGCTGGCTGGAGTTGGGAAATTGCCTGCAGCTCCTACAAGGTTCAACGGAATTAAATGTAAACCACTCGGAGTACCCCAAACTGCCGTGTTGCTCTTTCCAAAAATACATGGAATGGTAAATAATCAGGGAGCTCCTTTTATATTAACGTGAAAGACTAGTTGTAGAAACGATAATCTTTTAGATGGAGAACCGTACCCTGATGATGTTCTTGAAAGTTAAAAGCAATAAGAGAGAAATGAACGAAATCAAAAAAGCTTTGATTTGCTATTATACAATTGATTTTAAAGAAGTAAATATTTTGGCATCTTAAACAAAATTTATGTGGTCTAGTACTAGAAAGAATAAAATGTCTTGGGCACACTACAATTTGAGGAAACATACAAGTCAAATTGCTTACCATTGACCAAGATGTCAATTCTCCCATAGTGGTTGATTGCATCTTCAACGGCCTTTAGCACTGTCTGTGGCTGTGGTGAAAAATTAATGAGAAATTATTAAAACGTACTACATGACTCCAACACTAGTCTACTCAGAGTATTAAACCTCATGAACATTTTCTGAAATTAATAAATTTTCTTTATTCTTTGCCACCGCATAATGATGATGCAGACAAGGTTTGAATTTCATCTTTGTTCCTATAATGGGCATGTAGAAATTGTTAAGGTTAGATTTAAAGGCACAGGGTCGTCGGCAATGCGCGCGCTCCAAATTCTTGCCACGAAATACGCAGCTCCATGTCTTTGCTATGGAGCTGCGTATTTCATGGCACAAATTTGGCGTGCGCGCATTGCTAACGAGCCTGTGCCTTTAAATTTGTTTGGCCAGATATGACAGGGCTTGGAATTCGTCACTGAAAGGGCACTGCCATTTCTGTTTTTGGAGTCGTTTTTGGAGTTTAAAAAGGGCACTTTCATTGGAAAATAAAAAAGTCTATGAGAGAATTGCAGAAGGGCACCAAGGCCAAGAGCAGGGGCAACAGAGGCAATGGCCTCCGTTAATTTCAAGCCCTGATATGAAATAACCCCTTTCAAATTGTTATATACTGGCTGCGGTTACAAACACTCACACCGTAGCACAGCGCGCTTTAAAAATTAGCGGTTATGTGCTCCTAAAAATAATTGCATGACGTAATGCTTAGTGCTATTTTAAACATGACGGCAGCCGGTCCTCATATTCAATTCGTTGTATGTGGAATATGTGGAGCTGGAACCAGTCTAGTGAATCCAAACCTTTCTAACATCCAGCTGAACTGGCAGACATTTACTTCCGGTCGCAGCTTCCAATTTCTTAGCAGCCTGTGTCAAGAACAAATTGAGAAAAACTATCAATAAATATTTCTTGAAAGCACTAGCAGGTTCTAATGGGTGCAAAGCCACAAGGAAAAGTGGAACAAGCTGGCATTTACAAATGTATACTTTTTTGTGTATATGCCATAGGAATGCGTGAAGGACTTGTATGCAAAAATATTTCAGACAAAATGACAGTACTACGATAAGTACGAGGCATCACAGTGGGTGACATTTCTTGTTCTTTGTAATGTACGAGATGCACTTGTTTAGCACAGTGTTTTTAGGTTTCTTAGGAAGAATTTCTTAGACCTCTCTTACAGAATTTTGAGTTAATTATGGGGAGGTTTCGGTCGCATACGGTTAGGCAAAACGACGACTATTAGTGAATTTTACGTCATCGATTTGTGCGTACTTGTGGCGTTTACACAAATATCTCAAGTGTTGTTTTGTTGTTTACACTGATAGCAACGCCTCTACACCTTAGTGAAAAACGGACAGCAAAGGTAACGATTTTGAGGTTTGGCTAATCGTAGTCGTAATCACTAACCGTGCACACCGATAATAAAGTTTAATAAAGTTTAATTTATCAAAATTCCATGACTTAACAAAAAAGTTAAATAAAACGGCTCTTGTCTAGATTTCCAGTCTTACCACTTGTAGTCGCTGAAGATTTCTGCTGACAATAACTGTGTTGCACTGATGCCTATTATTTAAGACAAAAACAAAAGCAGCGTTCGAATTAGCACTGGTCCGTTGGCCAAATGACAGTTGAAATGGTCTCGGGCCAGCTGGAAAGCTGTCCCAATGGTCCGGCTGTCCAGTTGAAATAAAACAGACCCACGCCGTACTAAATTTAAAGGAGTGATGAAATAACTTTGATCTTTCTTCAGACTCCCACGGCCGGTTCCAATTTATTCCCCTGGAGTGAGAGACTGCACTTCCAGTTTTGGTTATGCAGTATGTCTCTGGGGCTGGAGACTTGATAACTAGTTTTTATTTCAAGTCGTAAATCAATCTTATTTCACAAGTCCAGTCACAAGTCATTTTCTCCAGGGTCAAGTCACATGTCAAAAACCAAAAACTGACTTGAGCCCAAGCCAACAGGTTGAAAAAGACCAGCTCTGCCCTGGTCTAATTCTTTATAACCGCCTAAGATGTACACTCACACTTAGAACTGCAAATGCAGTTCACTGTCGTGAAGGGGTTAATGTGCACAAAAACATGCATCCTTGAGAATTTATAACAAAAGAGCCTTTCAAGACTCCAGAATAGCTCTAAAATTCACCAGAAAGCTCTAAAATGTACCACACATTTTCAAACTTTTAATGAGGAGAACCTTATGACTAATTTATTCACTCAAATGTGGTTTTTGCAAACATTAATGGTCGACTGTGTTTAAAAAGAACAACCAGAAATTTTAACAGTATTAAACCGGGCCACTTGAAATGCCGACGGGCCAGTGAAGATTTAATACAACTGGCCCTGTTGGCCAGTTGGGAAAAAAGTTAAGGGCGAACGCTGAAAAGTATTTCAAATGCTACAATCTTGATTGAAAGTAGTGTTTTTCTAAAACTGTCTGCAGTCAGGATGGAAATTTTGAAATTTTGGGAAAACAGTTGAGTTTGTGAAAAGTTTATGTAGGATTACTAGTAAACAATAAGTAAAATTAGCATAAAATGGAAATACCTCATGAATAATTCAGCTATTGTGAAACAAATCCCAGATCCACCACCCGTGACAAAAGCGACTTTGCCTCTGGAGGAAAATATAAGAAAAACAAAAATCAAAAACAAAAACAAAACCCCAATTTAGAGGTTTCATTTGTTTCGGATTTTTTTTCATATACATTGAACACGGATTTGGGTGAATGTATATATTGGAATCGATAGCTTATTCAATTCCAAGATATACTTCCCACTGACACTTCCGTCGCAAATGTTTCATTTCTGAGATAAAAAAAAATGATAAAATTACTGCATAAAGTAATGCACAAAATGACGTGCGAGCAGTCTGTGTGTAAGCGCTACAACAGAGGGCGCTGTGCGCACGCGTGAATGGTTATCTTGTGCACTAACTGAAGGCAATTTTTGAAGAAGAAAACGTGATTTTTCTACAGAAAAGCAACATTTGCGACAAAAGTGCAAGTGGGAAGTATATCTTAAAATTACATTATGTGTTGATTCCAGGAGGTAATTTCCTTAAAATCTTTGTTCAATGTATACGAAAAAAATACCTTTGTTTTTCATCACACATGCAATAGAGTATAAGCATGCACATCTCGAGGCATTCGTAACTTTTACCCCGGCCCCGTTCCATAAGAGATTAAAAGTGGCATTTAAATCAAAACAATTACCTGTCCTATAGGCCTAGTGTTTAATGCTCTTGACCATGTTGACCTTTTTCTTCAGAATGACAAGCTTATTTTGTGAAAAGAGGCCACGGTTTTGATGTTTGAGGGAAATCGTGCGTGGGGTTAAAGTAAAAACAGGAATATTAACTGGCCGAAGGTGTAACAAATTCAAGATGGCATGAAAGACCGTTTTTGATTGACTGAGAAAAGTTTCATCAAGAGTTTGGCAAAGGAAGCTGTTTACTTACCGTAAAATATCGGGCTTGAAAACATATTCATAACTTGGCAAGCACACATCATAGTCAAATTCACTCGCCGAATCTGCCATCCTTTTTAATCAGGGATGTGTGATTCACCTTAAGCTTACGTTACAGTCGCACAACACACGCGAAAATTTCAATAATTAAAGACAAAACTGAAATCAGAAGACGTGCAAAAACACGATAGTCGCTGCGCAGACGACAGCAGTCACTAGAATAGTTGCACGCCCTCTATTGTTGGGATCAACACACAGTTCCCCAAACTCACTCCGACATTATTTACCCTCGCGTTCTTATTATCTGTAACGACTGACGAAGTTCCAAATTTAGCTACAACAAAATTTACAAACTAGTCACTTTTACAAGCAAGATAAAAATCCGGAATTGTTGTGCTGAGACTCAAACAATCGCAAATAAATTAAATAATATCAAGCCCGAGGCCAGCGCTTCAAAAATGGCAAAAAGCGACGGTGCGTTCCCTTAGCTTCTCCGGCCGGTTTTACACTGCTGAAGAAGCACGAGTTATGCCTTTTGAAATGACCCGTCCGGCTGGTGCCCTTTTAACCCCCACCCAGGTTTCTTTTTCAATTTTGTATACATATTACATTCACAACATCGTACTTAACACCAGAGAAACAGCACTTTATAGAGTTTTAGTGGGAAAAAGTTATAAATTAAACAACAATTAAATTAAATTAAACATTAAACAATTAAAATTCTATTGGGAAAGCCATGGCACCATATTTTTCTCCGATTTCCGGGGGCTTGGGGGGGGGGGGGGGGGGGGGGGGGGGGGGGGTGGGGGGGGGGGGGGGGGGTGGGGGGGGGGACGTCTGGGAGGGCGGCGACTTTTCATGGGGGCCAAGGGTAGCCCCCCCTACCATTGTTTCCCCATTGTGTCTCAAACATCAAAGGAATTCCTTTCAGTTTTTAGGGGGAGGGGGTTGGTGCGTTAACAAAAGGGAAGAGTGTGTTGAGGTATAGGGGCGCTAGGGGGAGTCCTTTTGCCACATATCGTGCTGGGTATAGGGTATAAGAATGTACAGAGATATTTCAAAATGACTCAAGTAGATTGACTAGATAAGACATCCCCCTGAAGTGCTTGTTTAAACCATGGGCATAGGTTAGGTTTAAGACTCCAATCGGATAGCATAATGTAACGAAATGATGACAATGCAGACTTGAAGTATTTTTATTAGGTGATCGGGCCAACAGCCCCGATCACCTATTGCTCTCGTACGATTTCTTTGTCTTTTTTTTTTTTTCCCTTTTTGGCTTTTTCGTTTAGGACGAAAAAGCCTTTGTTTTCGTTTTGATTTTTTTTTTTTTCCGTTTATTTCTTCTTCTTCTGTTTTTTTTCCCATAGACAAAGCGCATGGGCGTTGTCGGCGCTTTTTCAGGTTGTTCCCAAACATTGATCTTAACCAAACTTGGTGACATCAAAGACATAGTATAAGAGGTGTGCACCCAAGAATGGCTTCATTGTGACGTCATCAGTTACGTCATTATAACACTTTAAAAATGCCTAAAAAGCGGAAAATTGCCGAAATATGTACTTTTTAAAATGGTTCCCTTGCCCAAACCACATGACCCAGGGTTTTCATATTTAGCAAACATTTAGATCAGATCATGAGCTTCAATGTTCTTAGTGTAGGCATTTTCATCTGACCCTTCCTTCCTGGGTCAATCGAAGGTCGAAGTTCAGCCAATTCAAAAATCACATTTTTTGTATTTGTTTGTACTTATGAAGCAATATTAGCTATTCAACCATGCTTGATTTTCATAAAACTAGGTACAGGCATGGGCCCCATCACAAACGTCCACCACCATGTAGAACGTCACCATGACGTCAAGGATTACGTAATTATAATAATTTTAAAATGGCACAAAAGTGGATTTTTCATCATGAAAATTACCAAAATATGCATTTCGTAAAACGCTTCCCTGTATGAACCCACATGGCCCAGCGTCTTCATATTTAGCAGACATTATAGATCAGATCACGGACTAAAATTTGCTTTGTGTAGGCATTTTCATCTGACCCTTCCTTCTTGGGTCAATCGAAGGTCAAAGTTCAGCCAATTCAAAAATAACATTTGTTGTATGTTTTTGTACTTATGAAGCAATATTAGCTATTAAACAACGCTTGATCTTTATAAAACTAGGTACAGGCATGGGCCCCATCACAAACTTCCACCACCATGTAGAACATCACCATGACATAACTGATTACGTAATTATGATAATTTAAAGTGGCAAAAAAGTGGATTTTCTTCATGAAAATGACCCTAAATGCATTTCGTAAAATGTTTCCCTCTATAAAACAACATGGCCCAGGGTCTTCATATTTAGCAGACATTATAGATCAGATCATGGACTACAATGTTCTTTGTGTAGGCATTTTCATCTGACCCTTCCGTCCTGGGTCAATTGAAGGCCAAAGTTCAGCCAAGTCGCAATTTGCGTAAAACCATGCATAAGTCACCCCGCCCCAGGCCATGCACTCGCGTTTTGCTACCGTGAAAGTGATATAGCGCCCTCATAGTTATACGTGTATAGCTGAAGAGAGAATGCGCAGTACGTGTAAACAGTACATGTACTTCTCTGATTACGAAATTGTCCTCCTTGGCCAAACTCTTTTTAATCTCAACAAATTATGTGCTCTGATTTCTGCCTTTGATGACTAATATATGGGTCTGTCCACAGTAATGGGGTACATTTCTGTAACATTCAAGATCTTAGGTCCGTGTTCACTTCAAATGTCTTAATTTTATCTTTAAATTATCAAGCTAAACTGAGGAAATAACTTTTTCACCAAGGAGTAAGAAAAATAGTCCTACAACATACATTTCTGAAAACCCTGTGCACAAATTTTCCTATTACGCGTGTAACAAAGACGGAAAAAAATGTCACAAAATGGTCTGTCCACGTTACCTACGTAATAGGAAAATTTGTACACAAGCTTTTCAAAAATGTATGTTGTGGCAGAAATTTTTTACCTTTTTGGGCAAAAGTTATCTCCTGAGAACAAAACAAGGACATTTCTTTAATTCTGAGATAAACTAAAGACATCTGAAAGGAATTATTGACTTACTTTTCAATTGTACCCAATTACTGTGGACAGACCCATATGTATATTAGTATTTCGAGTAAACATCGCATTTTCCATCCCAAATTTGAACAAAACAAACTAAAAATGAACAGTTTAGAATTCGCAAAGGGAAATCAAAATTGCCTCTAAACTGAGTTTTCAGGATAAACTTTTTTAAATATTAAATTCATAACGCCATATGACATTATTACAAATAGTACTAATTTTACAGTAACTTAATTGATGTTTTTAAAAGTGCAAAAACTGAAAATTGCCATATTTCCAAATCTAAACAAATTTTTTCTCAATCGATGAAGGCTTCTGTACTATTTACATAATATACATGTTATTTTGTTTTATATGAAATTTGGCTCAAGACTCTCTTAGTGTAAATCCTGAACCTACATGTTATGATACTCCTCAAGGAGCTAATTAAGTAATCAAAAGTTTTTACCGGCACCATTACTTTTTGGTATCTCACAGTTCATCAAACACCTTGAAGTGGTAGATCTGTATAGCAGTACTCCCCCACCCAGGCAAACTGACACAACTCAAAAACTGTTCATCATCAGTTATAAGATTAAATGAACATACAATTTAATGTTTTCCATATTCAAACATTCGTAACAAATCAGCCGATTCACCTATGATCGTGATTCCTGCGCCATATACGGTCATTAACAAAGGTATTTAACAGATGATCTCATAATGACGTCATCACGTGTCGGATTAAAGGTGATACAAATATTATAAATATAAAATATTAACAAATGCGAGCTACAACCTTGATTCCTTCCCATATACGATCACTAGCAGAGGTCGTTAACTTTTGGCTTTCCGTTTATTTCTTCTTCTGATTTTTTCCCCATTGACATAACGCATGGGCGTTGTCGGCACTTTTTGAGGTTGTTCCCAAACTTGAGGTTGTTCTTAAACAAACCTGGTAACATCAAAGACATAGTAGAAGAAGTGTGCACCCAACAATGGCGTCATAATGACGTCATCAGGTGTAAGTTTAAAGGGGATGAAATTTAATGTTTCCATATGCAAAATTTCATTAAAAAATCAACCGTTTGACCTACGATCTTGATTCTTTCGGCATATACGATAATTAATAAAGGTCTTTCAGATGCCCACATGCCTTCACATTTGACCTCATTCCCTATTGGTCAAACAGACTTTGCCTCGCCATTTGAAACTGGTAAGAGGTATTTGGATGGGGTCAAAGGTGTTTGAGTTCGACTAGGGTGGGGTATCCAAAAAATATCGCCATAACCTGTGAACTTGCTCACTTCCGGTAGAAACCGGAAGTGCATTTAAATGAACCTATTTTGTGAAAGTGGGGAAAGCTGCCGAGATGCGGTTGGTAGTGTTAGTGTCTAAGGTAAATAGGGTTTCCAAAAATGTAAGTTTCTACGTCATTCCATAAAAGGGCGCCCTCTAGCGGCGAAATTAAAAAGTCTTAAAATGACTCTTTAAAAGCAGTGTTTGCGCAAAATAGCCCAGTAGTGGTGATTGTAGAGTGCGTCGACCACCAAACATGTCTGTGTTGTTAATGCGCCATGACAATCTTTTTTGATGGATACCGGCGCATTATAAATTTTCATTATTATTATTATTATTATTACGTCATCAATCCTTTAAAGGTAAACACAATAAAGGTAAACATTTTTTTAATTAAATACTTTATATGCTAACATCTAATTTTGCAAGCTAAGCATGCTTAAAAAAAGTTTTAAAAATTCGAAAAAGCCCTATGATCTGTTCATAGAACAGACGTAGCTCTAGTCTTTTTCTTCTTTTTCTGTTCAAACGTTTCCAGAGCTTTTCTTCAAAACGTTTCAAGCTATCAACTTAAAACTTGGTAGGAACATCAACCCCAATGTGAAGATGTGCATACAAGTGTGACGTCATTGTGACGTCATTAGGTATCAAATTACAAACCAAAAATGACCAAAATATGCATGTTTTAAAATGCTTCCGTTTGGAAAACCACGTGACCCATGATCTTCGTATTTGACAGGCTTATATATCAGATCATGGCCTACAATTTTCTTCGTGTGGGCATTTTCATCTGACCCTTCCTTCTGGGGTCAATCTGAGGTCAAAGTTCAACGAAAACGAAAATCTCAATTTTTGCACTTATTGAGCAACAATGCCCATCAAACCAAGCTGAATCTTTAAGAAACTAAGTACAGGCATAGGTCCTATAGCAGACTTTCACCAGCGTGTTTAATATTATGATGGCATCAAGCGTGACGTCATCGTGACGTCATCAAGTATCAAATTACACCTCCCAAAAAACCAAAATATGCATATTTTAAAATGCTTCCGTCTCGAAAACCACGTGACCCAGGATCTTCGTATTTGGCAGGTTTATAGATGACATTCTGTTCTACAACTTTCTTTGTGTGGGCATTGTCATCTGACCCTTCCTTCTGGGGTCAATTGGAGGTCAAAGTTCAACGAAAACGGAAATCTCAGTTTTTACACTTACCAGTAACAATGCCCATCAAACCAAGCTGAATCGTTAGTAAATTAGATAGAGACATATGACAGACTTTCACCAGAATGTACAGTATCATGATGGCATCAAGTGTGACGTAATCATGACGTCATCAGGTGTCAAATTACAAAAATTCAAAGGTTATTATTTTCAAAATTCATATCTCAAGAACCGTAATACTGTTCCACAGACGGACTACTTCCGTTATCGTAAACAGAGAGCCCCATATACTCCACACACAGCGCCCGTGGTTACTGCACATTCCTATGGGCACACACAACTTCCGGCGAGTTCGTGTCAGTGATACACACTTCAACGCTAAAACGAATCGGGCTAAATAAGATCGGAACACTTCGGGTAAAGATTTGCGCGTTCTGATTGGCCGGTTGGCTTAGAAACGTCATCATCGGAAAAGAGTATGCTTCCAGCTAGCCTGGGGTCCATTCGCGTACAAAATCGACCGCGGGTTGCAACTTTTGCGGTCAAAAACATTTTTCCTCGTCCATAAAGCGATCCATAATCAACGTGAATCACCAAGCGACAAGGTATGTATACAAAAGTAGACATTAAACGATCCTACCATACTGACAAAAAGTCCGTAAGGCCTACCATTTGTCGCAAAAATGTACTTTTAGGAGGGCATGTTGAGCAGGAATCCGAGACTTCGCTCGCGTGCAATGTCCACACCGACGTACGACCGAGTTCAACGCCGTGTGTAGGGCCGGGACGTACGGCGGTGGTGTGCCCACTGCATATGCGATGATCTCGTAATTCCCGTGAAACAAGCGATGATGCAGCGTTAGAAAACCTGCGTTTTACGTCAATCTGTGCAAAATTGTGTGCCAATTTTGTAACTGATGTTGAATTTATTAACATTCAAAGACAATACGTGATATCAGATACACCAATTAAAGATATTTAGTTGTTAATTTAAAGCAAAACCGTTCCGATTTTACGAGAGAAAACAACAGCTAAAGCGAGCGTGTCGCTATTGTGGGCGATACCATTTAACTAAACAGGGGTTGTGAATTTTGTGACGTTTATCTGGCGTGTTTTGCGCTTAAATAATGCATTTTAACGTGGCAATAATCCAATTAATAAATATTTAAGGTAATTGTTTTTATTCTGGCACCTTTTATTTTTTATAATCGTGATCATTTCTTCCGCCTCCGTTTTTACAAATATTTTATCATTATGGACATCCATATGTGAGGAATGGAACATGATTTTACTACATGTACTGTATTGTGGGTTTCAAAAAAAGTAGATTTTTTTAACAAATGAAGGCAAATAATTTGTTGAGTAATATTATTCTTTGTCAATTATTTTTGCAGCTTTTCTGTGGTCCTCGTCCTGTGACATACCACCAGTGAGCCTGAAGATGAAAAAGGGTAGTACGAGTCCCTTGATGATGCAGAATCGTCATCCATAGTTGAGCCTCCTGCCCGTAGTAACATCTGTAATTACTATTATTTGTAAAGATTTAAATATAACCTCCAGGCTCCACATCCGTTTGTTTTGATCAAAACATAAATTATTTATCTCTGAAGAATAATACGTCATTCTCTTCTCTGTTTTGTATTTAATGTAACTTTGTAAGCATCATTTAATTGCATCATTTAATTAAAGTAAATACTTTAATTAAATGATGTAAGACATTGTAATAATCAAACCTGCTTAAGATAAATTTGAGAAAAATGAGTTTTCCCTTGAAAATTGACCGTTTTTGCATAAATTATTAATTTATTATGCAAATGAGGTATTTAAAATATAAATTAATTATCTGTCCTTGTACATATATTAATAACTGTTGTTTGTACCAACTTTGGGCCATCCAGGATAGAGTTGAGCAAAGATATATAACCAAAAGTATAAGCCACAGTGACCATTGTCGGTGCCAAATTAGAAATAAAGAAAAACATAGGATAACCTTTGACCTGCCAATGAATTTTTACCCTGTTTTCAATTATCCAAACCGACTGTAGCTTCGCAATGCAAAATCCGATTTGAAAAAAATAAACAGATTTCTTCTAGTCAATAACCACTCTTTCAATTGACACATTTTAAATCGATGTGGGCTTTAAAATAAAACGGTTGAAACTGCCTAAATTATAATTATAGATACTTGAACAATTCTTTCACAACATGATAAGTCTAAATGAACTGAACAAATCATACGATGTCATGACCCCTGTGTGACGCCTACTTCCGGTCCAAACCGGAAGTTCTTCGAAAATGTGCAATTTTTTAGCATTTTTAATGCAAATAGATTCAAAGTGGTAGTGAATTTGACCATATTTCTGCGGAACGAAATGTTTCCACACATGTGGACCTTTTGACTATACCATTGGTGACGTCATGACATGGACGGTGGTTACGTAATGTGGTGTCAAATTACGCAAATTTGGAGCTGAGATGTTTTAAAATGCTGTATCTTGAAAACTACAACAGATATTGGTATGATTCCTTCGCCACATTTAAGAACTTGATGTTCAACATATTGTTCAACAATTTGTGCACAAAATTGTGACGTCATGATGTCGTCATTGGTGTCACATTACAAGATTTCAAAGATTATTATTTCAACAATTCATATCTCAAAACGGTGCAAGCTATCAACCCCCCAGCTATGGCGGATATGCAGGGAGGAGATATTAGTTACCGGATTAGTGTATACAGCAGCCGATTTCACGAAACTTTACGCAATTGCGCAAGTCCACTTACGCCATAAGTTATTGCGCAAGTAATGGCGTAAGTGGACTTGCGCAATTGAGTAAAGTTTCGTGAAATCGGCTGCTGAACTTCCATTTTTGCCATTCCACAGGTGATAACAACGTCTGAAATTCATCACAAAATGTTCATTTACCCCGATCACCTGGCGTTTGTAACAACAAACGTCATACCTCTAGTTAATAGTTAATACCTATAAAGTTTGTCGGGTGTGAACCTTACTCATACTTTTTGTTCATTTGGACTTCAGTCCTGCAGTTTGCACAGGCTGAGCATATAATATCTGCATGGTCACCAAAAAGTAGATAACGGTCTCACATCTTGTTATCGGGGTGACTCCTGTTATCGTGAACAAATAGAAAACTGTGGTGTCATCGGTAGGCGGCAACTGGTTTGATAACATGAACAGATAACTGAACCATTCGCCATCTTGGTGAGTCCCAGAGTGGTTGTTTCAAAGCAGACACTGTATATCAATTTAAGCTACCAAGCAGACGAGGCTTTGTGAAGCTACACGACAATGGCGCCCGTTGAAGTCAAGTACTCGCAGGTAGGGAGCCATTCACTGTATTCAAGTATAACAAAAACTACCTTTCGCACACCCATCCTAAAAAAGAAAACCATAATATCAGACATCAAAATACCTGAACCAAATGGCATAATAGCCAATGATTTAATAGAAGCCTGAAAGTTCTTTTTTAATGTACATCACGTCTTGAAAGACCCTGTGGATACCAGATTGGGCTGCATGTATGAACTCTCTGTTTTTAACATTTGTTCGTCAATATCTCTCCTAAATTTAAAATTCATATATTTTAAATTTGAACTTTGGGGAAAATAAAGAATCTTCATTTTCTTTTCAAAAGATTTTTATCAACAACGAGTTCGTTAACTCGGTGAGCGGCAAAACTTTCCCAACCTTCAACCCATCCACGGGGAAGGTCACGTGCCAGATTCAAGAAGGTGATAAGGTAATAATGTCTACCGGCAACATTGTTACCAAACATAACAGTTTTATTTAACCATTGCATTTTTGCATTCAAGCCCATACTTCCACCAAAAGGCTTCTTTAAATTTTGGAGGAAAAACGTGCCTTAACTGTTCTAAATTCAAACAGGCCTTAAATTGGCGTATTCCAACTTCAGGCAAATCGTAAAGCTAGAGCAATCGTAAAGCTAGAGCAATCATTAAGCTAAGGAATGAATGGCTGAAGGAATGAATTTAGAGGTCGTCCTTTTAGGAACAAAAAACTCTTACATGTTTTATAAATCGTACTGAAATTTGAAATAAAATATTTTTAGATGGACTTCAGAAATGGTTGCATGCAATTATTGCAATCTCTGCATTATTGCCTCTCCTTGTATATAGGCGGATGCTGACAAGGCTGTGCAAGCGGCTAAGGAGGCTTTCAAGCTAGGCTCACCATGGAGACGCATGGATGCCACGGGGCGAGCGAAGCTACTCAACCGCCTGGCTGATCTCATTGAGAGAGACGTTGATTACATGTCGGTAGGGAACGCTGATGACGATTTAATTTAATAAAGGGTCGTTTTGCATGGGTCGGGGAGGGGGTTTGTGTTACGGGAAAACCTTCTGGTATCCCCAGTACCGATCGTCTTTGTCTTCTGTTTCTTTCATACAGAACTTGGAGATCATGGATAATGGCATGACTGTGAAATTGGCGAAGACCAACGTGATAGGATGCACCAAGTTCTTGCGCTACGGTGCCGGTTACGCCGATAAACTCCACGGAAAGGTGGTACCTATTGGTATGTAATCCCATGCAGTAGGCTATTACCATATAGAGGTTTGTGGTTGGTTATGGGCTCTAGACCAGAATGTTTCCATGATGTGTATGTCCTAAAGCAAGACACAACGCTGATTGGTTAATTTTATTATTTTAGACGGGGATTTCTTCTGCTATTCTCGCTACGAGCCAATTGGTGTTGTAGCAGCTATTGTACCGTGGAACTTCCCCAGCTTTTTGACTGGAGCGAAGCTGGCATGCGCCCTCACTGTCGGCAATACGATCGTCATCAAACCGGCTGAACAGAGTCCGCTTACGGCGCTCTACATTGCATCTCTCTGCAAAGAGGTCAGATTTTGTCTTTATTACGTTGTACAATATGGCGTTTACGCAGTAAGCAGAAAATGGTCCTCTTCTACTGTATGTCACGTTTGAACTAAAGTGCGCATGCTCATACAATATGACGTAGACAATGAAAAAGGAATGGTTTGTTTGCTGCCACCAAGTGTCTCACAAGTCCCTCATTTTTAATAGTCTTCTCGGAATGTAGGTTTTTGTATCAGATACATCCTTAATTATGAGATAATTAATTTTCAATCCTGTAAGCTGACTTTACTGCAATTTATCAGACAATCATTGGATTACCATTTCATTTGGTTGTGCGTTTTAGGCTGGCTTCCCACCCGGTGTAATCAATGTAGTGCCTGGTTACGGACCCACCGCTGGAGCCGCACTGACAGCAAGCATGGATGTAGACATGGTCACATTCACTGGATCCACAGAGGTACAACTCTCGTAATATCTAGTCTTTACCTTGATACAAAATAATAATATTATACCCAATACAGAAACATTGCCAGAAACACTATACACAAACATACCATTTTAGAGGTCACTGAGATTGGTCTTAACTTTAACATATTGACAAATTTTAAATTCACACTGCATGGCAGCCTCGTCTTAGATGCTGAGCTATTGTATTACGTCACTGATCTTTTCATTTGGAAATTTACAATAAACGCATTTTGATAATATCCAAAGTATTTAAGTTAGAGACGCGCATTCTTTAATGTTTTGCTCTTTTGTAGGTGGGACGAATCATTCAGCACGCTGGGGCCGATAGCAATCTCAAGAAGGTACATCTCGAACTTGGTGGAAAGAGCCCCAATGTGATCTTTGCTGATTGTGATAGTAAGTTACAAAATGCCTTGCTCCTCATGTTTAGAATTTTAGAAACTCACGGGTCTAAGAAAGCTCTGAGTTTCAAAGAGGGAGAAATAAATCATTGTCACTTTCAGATATCGAAAATAGATAATATAATCAGCGATTGGCGTTGTGGTGAAAGCCTTGTCAAACAACGAGTCACATTGTCACAGTAAACTATGTTTACCCAATTTGCATTTTCGTAGTGGAGCACGCCGTGCGGACAAGCCACAATGGTGTCTTCAACCACTCTGGCCAAGTGTGCTGCGCGGGAACCAGGACATTCGTACAGGAAGACATTTATGATGAGTTTGTCCGGAAGAGTAAGGAATTGGCTGAGAAACGAGTAGTTGGTGATCCGTATGACGCCAAGACAGACGGTGGACCTCAGGTAAAGCCCGGTTTCCATATGGACGTAACAAACGCAGAGAGTACCCGCAAACTAGCAACGCAAACAGTGACGCAGACAGTCGGCAAAGTTTAACCAAGTTTAACTTTGCCGACTGTTTCCGTCAGTGTTTGCGTTGCAGTTGTTTGCGTCTAGTCTGCGTGCGCGCGTTACGATTTAATATATGGAAACTATAGCCTAGGCTTAACATCTATACTTGCTCCGATAGGGCTAACGGGCCTGGTCGGGAAATGAGAGGGTATATAGAGTGGGTTACCTATGAAGAAGGCTGTGATCCCGGAAAAGGATGCATTTCAACTATATTTTGGTATTCCAAAGCAAAACGAGCAACGATTGGTGTAAAATGTTAAAAATCGTGTTTACATTTTTGGATAGCCCCAGATGTTTATATTGCATATTGCATGAACGCATATACGCAGAAGAAGACAGTTCTGAAAGCCTTTTGCCTCCCTTTACATGTTTACATTTTTCGATAGCCTATACATGGGTTGGGGCGGGATGACATCAGCCGAGTAAAAACAAAACAATTGTTCTTCACTTCGCGTGCAAATATCGTGTAGCAACCGATGACTTGTCATCGGCACACTGAGACTGTGCACCAGACTTGTGCTATTTCAAGTGAATGAAGTTCAGAAACAAGACAACAGTTCCCGGAAGTCCGCGCTGGCCCATGTTTAGACTGGACGAACCCACACCAGCATACTTTCCTGAAAGCCTTTGTGTTTTCCTTTGATCCCAGATCGACCAAGATCAACTTGGCAAGGTTCTGGAGTTGATTGAGAGCGGTAAGGCGGAGGGCGCCACCCTTCAGTGCGGGGGCAAACGCCTTGGTGACACGGGCTACTTTGTGGAGAGTACGGTCTTTTCCGATGTCAAAGATAACATGCGTATAGCCAAGGAAGAGGTAGGGTACCAGACACGTTGACTTTAGGTGACAGCAGAAACCAAAGGCCAAGTCACGTGACATTTGAATCCAACCTTTAAATCAAGCAAAATTTGATCCTCCAAATTTCCTTAAATCGTTTCAGATTTTCGGGCCAGTTCAGCAAATCTTGAAGTTCAAAACCATTGATGAGGTGATTGAGCGGGCTAATTCTACGACCTACGGTCTGGCAGGGGCCGTGTTCACACGGGATATCAACAAGGCGATCACACTGGCTAACACCATTAGAGCCGGTCTCATCTGGTACGTAACAACTATACGGTACAGTTTCTCATAGGGCATCTATCTTCAAGTGCTAATCTCTGATGCTGGAATTCCTCGACTGCTATAAATGTCCCAGTACATGTACTTTACTTATCCCTTAGATTTTGGATGTGCTATTCACAAGTCGTCTTCGGTGATCTGAAGACCATTCTTTCCTATCCGATGCCCTTTTCTGTATCTGATGGTTTGCATTAACACATTTACAATTCACGAAGGCAGGTTATCAGGACAAAAAGTGAATCCATACCATATGAGAAATTAAGAATAATGCTAGGGCTACGTGTTGTACCAAAAACATTGGTTTCCTTGATCGGTACCTCGCTTGTCTTTATAGTTATACCTAGTTTTATCTCTGGTACCGAGTTAAGATTTGTAAGAATAATGCAGTTGGTTGAGGTACAATCCTTGAGTGTTTACTTTGTGTCTTCAGGGTCAATAACTACGGTGTGGTGTCTCCTGCATTGCCCTTTGGTGGATACAAAATGTCCGGCGTTGGACGTGAAGGGTAGGTTTCGATGTATCTGTATACGGGCTGCGTCTCTTTCCACGATCATAACCAGCCAGAAACATGTTTCTGGCGTAACCATCAAGGTTGTTCTTCGGTAATTGGATCAGTCATTACGTCTAAAACACGTTCCTGCATTTTTTAATGATATAAGCATATAAGGTTTGAACAAAATGTTTCATGAATGTGTCTACTCGGTTCAATAATGTTATATATATATACACGAACGCTCCACACGGTGCAACTATACCGATGATATGCAATGAGAGGGGCATGGTTTATTGGCCCAAGATGATCTCGAAACCATTAGCCATGGCCATGGCTTCCAGATCAATGAGTGCTTATAATCTTAACCATGACCCGAATAAAAAGCAGTCAATGTTTGTTTATTATATCACGCAAAATATAGCAAAATGCCTCCGTCAATAGCTCCAGCCTCGTTGTCTGTGTAGTTTATCTATCAACAGACAGAATAGGCTCATAGGCAAATTCAATTGCATATCATTAAACTGAAATATTGCCTGTTTTTTTCTTTTAGTGGCGAAGATGGATTCAAAGAATATTGCGAGATAAAGACGGTAAGATATAACGAAAAGACATTTGGTTTAATTTAGTTGATACAAGATTTTATTATCGCGCCAAAAGACTGATTATTTTTGTGCATATCATGCACATTGAGAGCATTTTGCACTATTTGCACAGAATGTTTATACTTATGAAGACTAACATTTTGAGCTTTCTGTCGTCGCAGGTTGTCATCAAAGTTCCAGAGAAGAACTCTTAGATACCAAGGTCGCAGAAAGATTGAAGAGTCACGTGATTCCATTCTGATCAACAATGGACAAACCATCCCACGATGTCACATGACAACAAACGGGACACGTAATATAACTATATACTAGAATTTAATTTTTTTTTATAATAACTACTACTGAAATATAAATATAGGTTATAACCGTATCAGCTGAACACATATTGCTATGTTCACAATATGCCAAGGATCACCCATCCTTTTTTAAATATAGCGACAGTTAAGACATACGTGCTATACCACATGCATTATCAGTGTTTTCTCGATTCACGTTTCGGTTTGGAATGTCAATAGGGAGGTTTCGCACCGTCACGGATACCGATACGTCATAACTCTATGCACTTCTCGTGACGCGCAACCGTAGTACACATGTTTTCATACGCGTGAATAACGGTTATCGGCCTCCGTACGCGTAGCATAAAAACAGATACCGGTTATGCAGATTTTTCGCTTTTTTCGTGAAGGATTAATAAGTTGTATGCATTTTGTTCTTTGTGATGTATCTTCCATGAATACCGTTCGAATTTATTGAGTCATGCCCACGAGAAAGTGAGAAAAATCAGCTGAAAATAAAGCCAAGCGCAGTGCGAAACCCAGTTCAGTGTGCGCATCAACGTGAACGGTTACCGTTATCATATCCGTATTCGCCACCTTGCGAAACCTATTAAAAGGTTTAATATCGGCTAGGCTCAGACCGTACCATGGAGCTATAGCTCCATGCTCAGACTAGCCGATTTAATCTTGTATCAATTTCTGTGAATGTTTACAGGAGTTAACCTTTCGTCAAGTTTACACCACATGTATAGAAGTCAACTTTGCCTCACAAGGACATTAGACAGTGCAATTTTGAAGATAAAACACGTTATATTGCTTCACTATTATATCCAATATAGACATAATTAGAAACGCAATTTTGGCCTGTTGCCGGTTGACGAACACGGTCTAGTTTATCATTTTTCTCTCTAATATTAAGTCGGCAATAAAGATAAGAAAAACGCAACTTTATCAAGTAAAATCCGTTTTATAAAATAACTTTCTTCCTCGCTAACATAGCTCCAAGCTTACAGCCCGGCTTTATTATTAAAATTTAATATTGACAAATAGTTCATGAATAGATTGAATTATACAACGGAAGAACGTGTCAAAACTGTAATTTGGATTTCAATGAATAAACAAAACTGAAATTTAACCGAAAACTGTCTTTATTTAATACCGATAACAATTAAGTTTCTATAGCATGCTTTGAGGCACAAAGTTTGAGGCTGAATGTTTACAGGAGTTTTCGTCAAATTGACACATGTATAGACAATGTGCCCTTTGTTTACATCTACAGCGCTCTTGCCTGCCATTGTGCGCATGCATTAAGCTTTGCATATAATGATGATCGCGCACGTTATGTTCCAAACCAATCCAAACTGGTTACGGTGATCGTTTTTTTGGCCAATTTTATGTAAAACACGATGTGTGCCCATAACGTCAGGCGCGTTTTGGAAACACCTTTAAAGGAAACACCGGCTCACTGTTTGCATAATTTAGCGATGTAGCATCATCGACATTTTTTTGATGGTCTTTGTGAAAAAAGATCATCAAAATGTCCCGTAATTAACTGTAAAACGGTCAATAGTCTGGGTTAAACGCTTTACCGGACGTTTACTATCGCGCGAGACTCATGACTTTGTCGCGAACGATTCACTCTCCACTCGGCAGCTTTTGCTTTGGATCTCATTTTGTACTGATGATTTCAATGGACCCCGAATGAGATATGTTTAACTTTGTTTTATATCCCGAATAAATAGTCTCTTTTGTCAAATACTTTTTCAAACGATTTTGAAAAAAATCAGAGCTGAATTTGATGCTGTAGGCTTACTGCACTAGGCCTGATAAATTATCATACGGCTGGAAATAAAATTAACTCAGGTCTGGTGTGGGAGCACGTGCCGCGGCACTTCACCGTCTTCCCCCACCCCTCCGGTCTCCTTAGCGATCGATCGGGCCTGTGCCGGTGTCACGGTCTCAGATGTTCCGCGTGCTCAGATGTTCCGATGACGTCACGGAACAGTTCAGCACGTTGCGTGCACGATCTCAGATGTTCCGCGTGCTCACATGTCCCGGTGTAAAAGGTAAAACTGTCCCCTTGCGAATGTGTCTGGCCTCATCGTACGTGTGTTTTTTTGCCTGCACACGCACGACTCTCTTCTGACTCTCAGAAAGCCCTGCTGCATGCGTAAGACAGCTTGCTCAAGTAATACATTATTTGTTCGTTTTTTTCTCTAAATACGGCGAAACGGCATGAACGCTCCGCGGCCGCCATCTTGCAAAAATGAGACTACCGTATATCCCCGTACGCATACGGTACCCTACCAGAAACGTGGAGAAACCTGTGACCATACCCAGTACCTGTACATACTGCGCGCTACGTACATGGCGCGAATTCTGCTGATCAACTCAGCACTTCACCTAAACTGGTATAATTACGTATGCTGTGCGCATGACGTTCCGTGACGTAAGCTACCATATTTGGTCATCGGAACATCTGAGCACGCGGAACATCTGAGATCGGGACACCGGACCCATCATGATCTCCCACCCATCCAGGTGGTCCCCCAGCTGCGCCAACCACGACGCACAGGGTCGACGAACAGCTGTTCATGTGTCTCTTTAAGTTATTGCTCGCTGTGAAGGTCTCCCCACAGTGACTGCATGCATATGGCCGCTCAACAGTACGGGTTCTCCTGTGTCTTTTCATGTTATTTCTCCTCTGTATGAATGTCTTATCACAGTGGCTGCATGCATAGGCCTACAGCAGTTCGGCAGTATGGGTTTTCATGTGCATCTTCAAACCATCACTTCGTGTAAATGTCTTATCACAGCGGCTGCATAAATACGGCCTCTCACCAGTGTGGGTTATCATGTGTATCGTCAAGACGCTACTCTGTTTAAATGTCCTATCGCAGTAGCTGCATGCATATGTCCGCTCATCAGTATGGGTTCTCATGTGTATTGTTAAGCTGCTGCTCTTTGTGAATGCCTTACCACGTGACTGCATGCATATGGCCGCTCAACAGTATGGGTTCTCATGTGTCTTTTCATGTTACTCCTCTGTATGAATGTCTTATCACAGTGGCTGCATGCATAGGCCTACAGCAGTTCGACAGTATGGGTTTTCATGTGCGTCTTCAAGCTATCACTCCGTGTAAATGTCTTATCACAGCGGCTGCATAAATACGGCCTCTCACCAGTGTGGGTTCTCATGTGTATCGTCAAGACGCTACTCTGTTTAAACGTCCTATCGCAGTAGCTGCATGCATATGGCCGCTCACCAGTATGGGTTCTCATGTGTATTGTTAAGCTGCTGCTCTTTGTGAATGCCTTACCACAGTGACTGCATGCATAAGGCCGCTCAGCAGTATGGGTTCTCAGGTGTCTTTTCATGTTACTCCTCTGTATGAATGTCTTATCACAGTGGCTGCATGCATACAGCAGTTCGGCAGTATGGGTTTTCATGTGCGTCTTCAAACCATCAGTCCGTGTAAATGTCTTATCACAGCGGCTGCATAAATACGGCCTCTCACCAGTGTGGGTTCTCATGTGTATCTTCAGGACGCTACTCTGTTTAAATGTCTTATCGCAGTAGCTGCATGCATATGTCCGCTCATCAGTATGGGTTCTCATGTGTATTGTTAAGCTGCTGCTCTTTGTGAATGCCTTACCACAGTGGCTGCATGTATATGGCCGCTCACCAGAATGGGTTCTCATGTGTATCTTCAAATGACCGCTCCTTGTGAATGTCTTATCACATTGGCTGCATGAATATGGCCGCTCACCAGTATGGGTTCTCATATGTGTTGTTAAGCTGCCGCTCTGTGTGAATGTCTTACCACAGTGACTGCATGCATATGGCCGCTCAACAGCATGGGTTTTTATGTGTGCATTCAAGACACTACTCTCTCTGAATGCCTTACCACAGTGGCTGCATATGCACGGCTTCTCGTCAGTATGGGTTATCATGTGTTTCGTTAACTTACTGCTAGTTGTGAATGTCTTATCACACTTGTTGCATGTATACGGCCGCTCACCAGTATGGATTCTAATGTGTGCTTTCAAGTCACCACTGCGTGTAAATGTCTTATCACAGTGGCTGCATGCATGCGGCCGCTCACCAGTATGAATTCTCACATGTACCTTCAAGAAACCACTCTGTGTGAATGTCTCACCACAATGACCGCATGCATATGGCCGCTCACCAGTATGGGTTCTCATGTGTATCTTCAAGTGATCACTAACTGTGAATGTTTTACCACAGATGGTACATGCGTATGGCCGCTCACCAGTATGGGTTCTCATGTGTATCTTCAAGTTACTACTCTTTGTAAATGTCTTATCACAGTGGCTGCATGCATACGGTCGCTCACCAGTATGGGTTTTCATGTGTATCTTCAAGTCAGTACTCTGTGTGAATGTCTTATCACAGTGGTTGCATGCATATGGCCGCTCACCAGTATGGGTTCTCATGTGTCTTTTCATGTTACTCCTCTGTATGAATGTCTTATCACAGTGGCTGCATGCATATGGTCGCTCACCAGTATGGGTTCTCATGTGTATCTTCAAGTCAGTACTCTGTGTGAATGTCTTATTACAGTGGCTGCATGCATATGGTCGCTCACCGGTGTGGGTTCTCATGTGTCTCTTCAAGTCGCTACTCTGTGTGAATGTCTTATCACAGTGGCTGCATGCATACGGTCGCTCACCAGTATGGGTTTTCATGTGTATCTTCAAGTCAGTACTCTGTGTGAATGTCTTATTACAGTGGTTGCATGCATATGGCCGCTCACCAGTATGGGTTCTCATGTGTATCTTCAAGTTACTACTCTTTGTAAATGTCTTATCACAGTGGCTGCATGCATACGGTCGCTCACCAGTATGGGTTTTCATGTGTATCTTCAAGTCAGTACTCTGTGTGAATGTCTTATCACAGTGGTTGCATGCATATGGCCGCTCACCAGTATGGGTTCTCATGTGTATCTTCATGTTACTCCTCTGTATGAATGTCTTATCACAGTGGCTGCATGCATATGGTCGCTCACTATAGTATGGGTTCTCATGTGTATCTTTAAGTCAGTACTCTGTGTGAATGTCTTATTACAGTGGCTGCATGCATATGGTCGCTCACCGGTGTGGGTTCTCATGTGTCTCTTCAAGTCGCTACTCTGTGTGAATGTCTTATCACAGTGGTTGCATGCATACGGTCGCTCACCAGTATGGGTTTTCATGTGTATCTTCAAGTCAGTACTCTGTGTGAATGTCTTATCACGGTGGTTGCATGCATATGGTCGCTCACTAGTATGGGTTCTCATGTGTATCTTCAAGTCGCTACTCTGTGTGAATGTCTTATTACAGTGGCTGCATGCATATGGTCGCTCACCAGTATGGATTCTCATGTGTATCTTCAAGTCGCTACTCTGTGTGAATGTCTTATCACAGTGGTTGCATGTATATGGTCGCTCACCAGTATGGGTTCTCATGTGTCTTTTCATGTTACTCCTCTGTATGAATGTCTTTTCACAGTGGCTGCATGCACACAGCAGTTCAGCATTATGGGTTCTCATGTGTATCTTCAAGCTACTGTGCCTTGTGAATGTCTTATCACATTGGCTGCAGGCTTAATATGACTGCTCACAGTATGGATTTCATTGGTGTGTTTTCGAAGACTCATTGTGCATGTTACTGAACAGGTTCTCCTGCATATGTCCCCGATTGTTGTGAATGTCTCGCCACAGGAACTGCAGTGTGTGGCAGATCACTTAATCAAAGACCCTGAGTGGTGAATTTAAGTACACACAAAGAAAGAGATTAATTATTGCATACACGTATGACAAGTTATTGCAGGGGAATTATACCCAAGAAACAAAAGACCTTGTGCTCAACAAGTACAACTCATACATTTGTATGCAAAGAACAAGAAATATTACCTACTGAAAAGCGGACACAAACCTCACAAAGAATGGAAATGTTTGCGATGCGGCGCAGTAGCAATTTTTCCCCTTCTATTGCACTGCAGGGTACTCTGCTTTTCGGTGAAACAAAATAACGATTGCCAAACAGGAAAGGTGAAATAATTGAAAACTTGATACATATTTTAGTCTTCCAGATTGAGGAGAGAGTACAGCCATGACTTATATCTCGGAGGAACGAGATAATATTATTATGACTTAAAGTCAGGCCTTGGCTGCTTTCGAGCGCGACACCAGGGATCCCTGGTGTTCCCTGGTGCTCGCCCGAATGCGCGTTGGTGCACCAGATGATGGCACCAACTGCTCCCGACCTGTACCTCCGAGTCGTCGGGACAACTGGGAGGCATTAACTCTGTTTTTGCGCCTTGTCTATATAGACTTGCCCAAGTCTGACTTGGTGTTTGGTATGTGATCCGCGGCGTGCAAAGCATACTCTGAGTGACTAGTGGCATGTCAAACCTGTTTTCTTCCGTCTCGGAAGACTTTCCGAGACAGAAAAAAACAAGATTGGACAGGCCACCGGTACGGAGGGCGTGTTGTGCGCGCGCTGCAGACCAGACACGGGACATACTTGGGCAAAACTATGCCTGGAATTATTTCGGACCAAAATATTCTAAATATTGACAGTAATGTTCGATAACTAAACGTTGGTCGATTTTTTTTTCGTTGATGTTTCATTTGAAAGCGAATAACTTCTAGAAAATTATCAATTAGGCTTAAACAATTATTTTTTTTCGAAGTGCTACACCCAAAACGCACGGACTGTATATCTTTAAGATCAAAAGTAGGACTTTTTGACACGTACCTGTAGTATATGAGCATTTGAACCTCCGATTACCAATAAGAGCACTTATTTTTTTAAATCCAAAAGGTATACAGAATAGTAAAATGCACAACTTTGCAAACGGTGAAATACGGATAAAATTAACCAAATAATTTCTGGTTGTATCCAAAACGTATGCAGAATAGTAAAATGCATAACTTTGCAAACGGTGAAATACTGATAAATTTAACCAAATAATTTCTGGTTGTATCCAAAACGTATACAGAATAGTAAAATGCATAACTTTGCAAACGGTGAAATACTGATAAAATAATTTCTGGTTGTTAAAGGAGCGTGTTCAGATCGTTTCAGAAAATGGATTTAATTTTCACCTAAAAATCATATGAAATATGGGATGAAAACAGGAAATTTGCAAACTTAAATTTGGAACCGGTAGATTCTTGACGATATCCTTGAAAACATACAGACTGGGAGCGCGAAATTTCAAAATGGTAATGAGAAAAATATCACACATGATATGGTATCAAAATATCAAAACGCATGGGGAAAAATAGCGGAAGGGGGATGGGGGTCAAAAATGGTATCTGGTAATGCTCCTTTAAGCAGGGCCATTAAAAATTGCCATAATTCTTGAAATATGGCAGAACAAAATGAAAGGTAGCAAACTTTATTCAAATTAAACTTGAAGGCACAGGCTCGTCAGCAATGCGCGCGCGCCAAATTCGTGCAACGAAATACGCAGCTCCATTGCAAAGACACCGAACTGCGTATTTCGTGGCACGAATTTGGCATGCGCACATTGCCGACGAGCCTGTACCTATAAACTCAACGCAATCTAGTCTGGTACACCATTTGGACAGCCAGGCCACAGTCGTGCTGGTCATAATTCCGCAAACATGGCAAACAATACAATACTACAAGCGGGCGGGATTGATATGCGCTGACTGGTTGTGAGCTGTGGCCGGCTGTGAACCCGGTGACCTCACAGCCCGCCCTCTTGTGGTATTGCATTGTTTGCGGAATGACGTATGCGCCTTGACGGAACATTGGTTAAGCAGCCACGAGTACGGAGAAAATGTAAAGAAAAATTACATTGGACAAGTTTTTTGCTGTAAAAGAATCATCAGGAAAAATCTACCACTGTGCAGAATTCTGGAGATTCCAAGGACCTCCAGGGTATGTTTTTCAATGTTTAGTTTTGACTGTAATGTAAAATTTCAGATTGGTGAACATGCGCCATATTGGTCGTGCAGGCATGGCCAATATTTCACCACATGTGGACAATAAAACTTAATCAGCTAAAAGTGATTCATCACGTCCCAATGTAAACGTCAGAAAATCACTTTTAGCCTTCCAATAGTAGTGTCCGCTCAGACACCATAAGTGATCATATTTGCCTCATCTATCACTCCTTATTAATGTCTTATCACAGTCTCTGCATATATTGGGTGTTTGTCATGGGCTCTCATGTGTACCTTTAAAGGGCCCCTGAAATGGTGTTATGGAACTACATGTAGTCCAATAATTTACAATCATAAAAACCCTACTTGGAAGTTGTTTGGGCCTTTTGGGGGGTGAGCAAAAGATAAGGGGAGGGGGAGGTGGGGGTTAAAAAAAGTATAAGGTGTGTAACGATGCCCTTGAAGGAATTGTAAAGTTAGGGCGAAATCCTGGGTTTCATTTTTGAGAAAAAAAAGAAGTCTGCATAGTGTATATGTGGTAATGGTCTGTGTGGGTTCTCATGTGTTTCTTCAAGCGACTACTCTGTAAATGTCTAAATCACAGTGGATGCATACACATGTACGGCCACTCACAATTGTGGATTCTCATGTGTTTACTATGTGTGAATGTCTCCCCACAGTGGCTGCATATGTACATGTATGGCCTCTCACCATGCAGCATGGATTATATTGTGTGCATTCAAGTCACTACTCTGTGTGCATGTCCTATCACAGTGTCTGCATGCATACGGCCGCTCACCAATATGGGTTCTCATGTGTGTCTTGAAGCACTCCCGGTGTGAACCCGGGATACATGCATATGGCCGCTCAGTCACCATAGTATGGGTTCTAATTGTGCATCTTCAAGCTATCACTCCGTGTAAATGTCTCGCCACAGTAACGAAGCATATGGCTGCTCACCTGTATGAATTCTTATGTGTTTCTTCAAGCTACCATTTTCTTTGAATGTCTTATGCATATGGCCGTTCAGCAGTATGAGTGGTCATGTGTCTCTTTAAGTTACTGCTAAATGTGAATCCCTTACCACAGTGGCTACATGTATATGGTCGCTCACCAGTATGGCTTCTCATGTGTATCTTCAAATGACCTCTCCTTGTGAATGTCTTATCACATTGGCTGCATGCATATGGCCGCTCACCAGTATGGATTCTCATGTGTATCTTCAAGTTACCACTCTGTGTAAATGTCTTATCACAGTGGCTGCATGCTAGTAGCCACTCAGTATGGGTTATCATGTGTTGCTTTAAGTTACCTCTCTGTATGTATGTCTCGCCACAGTTATTGCACGCATATGGCCGCTCACCAGTATGGATTCTCATGTGTCTATTCAAGTTAGCACTGTCTGCGAATGCCTTACCACAGTGGCTACATGTATATGGCCGCTCACCAGTATGGGTTCTCATGTGCATCTTCAAGTCACCGCTCCTTGTGAATGTCTTATCACATTGGTTGCATGCATATGGCCGCTCATTAGTATGGGTTCTTATGTGTGTTGTTAAGCTGCCGTTCTGTGTGAATGTCTTATTACATTGGATGCATGCATATGGCCGCTCAACAGTATGGGTTCTCATGTGTGTCTTCAAGTTACTACTCTGTGTGAATGTCTTCTCACATTGGCTACATGCATATGGCCGCTCAACAGTATGGGTTCTCATGTGTGTCTTCAAGTTACTACTCTGTGTAAATGTCTTATCACAGTGGCTACATGCATATGGCCGCTCACCAGTATGGGTTCTCATGTGTATCTTCAAGTTACTACTCTGTGTACATGTCTTATCACAGTGGCTGCATACATACGGCCACTCACCAGTATGGATTCTCATGTGTTTCTTCAAGTTAGCACTGTCTGTGAATGCCTTACCACAGTGGCTACATGCATATGGCTGCTTACCAGTATGGGTTCTCATGTGTACCTCCAAGTGACCACTCCTTGTGAATGTCTTATCACATTGGCTGCAGGCAAAGGGCGGCTCACCAGTATTGATTTCATTCGAGGACTCACTCATTGTGCATGCATGTGACTGAACACTATGGGTTCTCTTGCATACGTCTCCGATTTGATTGTTGTGAATGTTTTGTCGCAGGTACTGCGTACATTTGGTCCATGTTACTTCACGTGATCAGGGTCTGATGTGTTGCCTCAACCTGTTATTTTGTGAAAATCAACTAACACAAGATTTGGTATGGCGCCTGATCACCACTGAAATGAAAGAACCAAACTTTGGAATAGAGTAAAATCGAAGGGGGCCTATAACCGGGATTCGAACCGAGACCTCCGTCTGACTCACTAGGCAGATGCTCTACCAGCCGAGGGAGTATACCAACTATGCCTTATAACTCAGTTGGTAGAGAATCTGCTAAGTAAGTCGGAGGTCTCCAGGGGCAGTTCCAGGGGGAGGGGCATGGGGAGCGCACGCCCACCCCCCCTTTCCCACCCCCCCTTTCCCACCCCCCCTTTCCCCCCCCCCCCCCCCCCAAAAAAAACCACCACTTTTTGTGCACACCTTTTCTGCTTAAAGTGGTTAAATATTGCCTCAGATCGCACCACAGAGCATCTATAATCCATCTAGAAGCCGTCAGGGCTTCGCGCTACGCGCTCGCTATTTTATTGTCATCAGCATTTCATGCTTACAAATTTCACGCCCCCCCCCTTTTCAAAATCCTGGATCCGCCACTGGTCTCTGGTTCGAATCCTTAAAGGCCCATAAGATTTTTCTATCATCCCAAGTTTTGTGAAAATCACAGTGGCTTTCCAGTGTTTTTAGTTTTACAAAGGACTTGTCCGAGTCATTATTCTGAAATGTCAGTCGTAATGCAATGAAGACGACATCCAACCTGGGCTAGGCCTACGCCTAGTCAACTCAGCCCCAGGGCAACTTCACCATCATGGGAAAATGAGCATGAAGAAATTTTAGGACATGGGCCATTTAGCAAAACATCAGGTATCCTGGTTCATGGTTCAAGATGAACAGATGGGAATGCAAATGCCAACGAGAACTTGCGAGACCATTTTCGACTTTTGTTATTGTTATATCGTCAGTACTCCTAAATCCACGCGGTCCTATTTCTACGCACTCGCATTATGTTTGCCGGCCAATGCGCGCGCGTACATCAGCGTTAGGTGCGCAGATTATGGAGGATCGAGGATATATATCCTCGATCCTCCATAATCTGCGCACCTAACGCTGATGTACGCGCGCGCATTGGCCGGCAAACATAATGCGAGTGCGTAGAAATAGGACCGCGTGGATTTAGGAGTACTGACGATATATTGTCACATGATCATTTAAATATGAAAACCTGCCCCCTGTCAGCATGTCATGGCCACCGGTGCAAGGGTCTCGGCCGATCGTATGTTTCTCCAAAGTTAGGCTGGATCCGAATTTATAGTGGCTTTGGCTGTGGCTGTTGCTATGCTATTTCTAAGGACTGTCATTGTAATAATGTTCCGACAAAGCTCGTATGCAGGGATTTGTTTGCTTTGTGTCAAAACAAATGCGATCACCTCGTAACCTCTGCTCTGGGTTTGACCGTACACCGCGTACCCATGGTACCGTATCGCCTCGCCGTACGTACGTGCACGCGTGGCACATCGGCCAAAATATGTAGCCGACTTGGTCGGCCGCGTCTTTTCGTTAATTTCTACCCTACAAAATGCCCAACAACAACAACACTATTCACGTCCTAAATGGCCACAAATATACTTGAGACACAATCTCAGCTACAAGCAGATATCGAGTTTTCAGTTGAGTACAGTGATTTACTTACATTCTTCGAAAAAGTGCAATTTTGTCGTCCGATTTAAAGACCCTTTTTTCAACACGATGACTTGAGTGAAATATCACGACGTGTAGTTGATCCGAAATACAAAAGCATTGGCATCAACTACTTGTTGCGATATTTTTCGGCAAGCACTCGTCGCAAGCACAACTAGAGCTCATGTGCTTCACGAAGCACGGATATCAGCCTGAAATAGCTTTTATGAAAGGTTTTTCTGACCTTTGAGTTTGAACAATGTAGGCCACCGCTGTATGTTGTGCATGGTCCTGCTGTACATGTACAAACACGTGCACTTGTTGTATTACTATACTGTGTGCATGTAGCGATCGCTGAGAATGCGCTGTATTCATACGTAAATCTGCGCGCTATACATGTACATGTATTGATGAAATAAACAAACAGCGAGTTCCAATAGTGACTGGATAAAAAAAAAATGCATTTTTTTGTTATTCTGATTTGTGTAAGTTCTTCGCATGTAACTTGTTTAGTCTACATGACAAAGTTTACAATTTCGGCCAAAACTGACCAGTGGTCAGTTTTGTCGATGTTTGGTATTTTTGAGCTCGCCATTAAACGTAGATTCCAAAAATACCACCCAAAGTCCATTTTGGACGAAGTTTAAAATTTCGGCCACTGCTGACCACTGACCACCACCTCAAAAATTGCGCTTCCTCGCTGACCCCGAAAATGACCTTCATGTTGCCATACGACCAAGTTGAACATTTCGGCCACTGGACTGACCAATGACCTATAGAACTCTTAAGAAGCATTTTGTATAAGATGGGACTCGGATCAACGAAGATCCTGTCCAAATTTGGCTGAAAACAACAAAGGCTTTTGGCAAATATTGGCACATATAGCATTTGGGTCATTTCAAAGAAAATGACCCGTACTGACCATTAATAGGTAGCCGATGGCCAAATTCTGTGAACAACCCATATGTAGCTGGGTCCAAAGATGTTACTGACCACATTTGACATTAATTGGGTCAAGACTGTGGAAGAAGAAGCATTTTATAATTTTGAAGAAAATGACCAGTAGTGACCAGGGGCCAATTTCATGGCGTTGCTTAGCACAAAAATTTGCTTAGCACAGGATTTATTTGCTTTATAACATGGATTACAAGCCAAAATTATACACCAACTTGTGTTCTTCGAAAGAGTAGGAGAATACCTTTCAAAACACATCACTTACAATTTTGGCTGGCAATCTATTTTTGTAAAATAAAGCAAACAAATCCTGTGCTAAGCAAATTGTTGTGCTAAGCAACGCCATGAAATTGGGCCCTGTAGTTGGCCATTGACCTCACGTGGTGGTCACCCAAGATAGGACTCCGGTCAAGGAAGACTCTGTCCAAATCTGGTTGAAATCGGCCACGGCGTTTGGCAGTTATTAGCAGATATGTGATGTCACGTGACCGTTTTCCCGAAGAAAGAAAGAAAGAATTTAGAAAGAAAGAAAGAATATAGAAAGAAAGAAAGAAATCGGACGATCACAATATACCAGCGTGCTGCGCACGGCTGATATAATAATAAAGTAAATGACCGGTATGAAGTTGGTTACTAGTATAATAGTCGACGTTCGACGTTCAATATTAGTGAGGTTTCGGTGTGCACGGTTAGTGTTTACGACTACGATTAGCCAAACCTCCAAATCGTTAATTTTCGCTGTCCGTTTTTTACTAAGGTGTAGAGGCGTTGCTATCAGTGTAAACAACAAAACACTTGGGATATTTGTGTCAACGCCACAAGTACGCACAAATCGATGACGTAAAATTCACTAATGGTCGTCGTTTTGACTAACCGTATGCGACCGAAACCTCCCTATTCAATAAGGAGCTAGCTCTTACTTATTCGACATACAATTACAAATGCACAGACCATTTTATTTCAAAGGGTCAAATGCCCCATCGCATCCTGGGGCATGAAAACGTGACCAAACCCCCACCTAGGGGATGGGCCCGGGTAGCACGGGAGAGTGGGGAGAGTGGGGAGAGTGGGGGGGGGGGGGAGTGGGGGGGGGGAGTGGGGGGAGTGGGGGGAGTGGGGGGAGGGGGAGTGGGGGGAGGGGGTAGTGGGGGGAGGGGGTAGTGGGGGGTAGGGGGAGGGGGGGGGGGTGGGGGGAGTGGGGGGGTGGGGGAGTGGGGGGGGGGGGGGGTTTAGTGGGGGCGTGGGGCGGTTGAACCAATTGACAGGTGCATATTAAACCATGGAGGCTTTCCTTCCTCCATGATTAAACTAACTAAGCTCCTTGTTGAATGTCGAATAAGTAACAGCTCCTTATTGAATATTGAACGTCGAATAATTAAGTAACCAATTTCACACAGGTAAAAAACCGGTCCTTATTATTATTATTTATTCGGCCAGCACAAGAAACAATACAACAGAATATTCCTATAAACAAGAGAGCAAATAGATAGGGTAATAAATAGATAAGTATATATGTGGGGTGTTATGGCCGAGCAGTCTAGTGGTTTTTTTTTTATTGAAGAGTACTCTGCTTTTTGGTAAAACAAAATGTCCCTCTTCAAAAATGAGACTTGAGGTTTGTACAACTGTCTGTAAATCTGCTTGGCGTTTTCCCTCCAACATGTACCCCTTATTATAGTATATACCGCCCCGCCAACTTTAAAAAAATCTTGTGACGCCGATGGAAGCAAAAATTAGTCAGGCTTATGCATAACTATTCCACATTCTCAGTGTCTTTTATTTTACAAAAAGTAGAGCAAAATTAAATGCCGAAACATGCTCATGATGCACAAAAAAAATAGCTAAGCATGGTAAAAATATATACATGTACAGTAAAATCTCATTATAACGGGCGGCGGCGGCGGACCCCCCTGCCCACCCCCTCCCGGTGTTCAATGGCCATCCAATTTAACAAAAGAGCAAAGTCACAGCACTGCCTTAGGCCCAAAACATTATTTAAATAATACAAAATAGAATTTTGTTGTAAACACTACTTGTCCGCAGAATGTTCAGCCACTTGTATTAATAGATGCATTAATACATACATTGTACATGTACTTCAGAAAACCTTTAAAATCTCTACATCATGGTTTTTGTATTAAAGGCACAAGCCCATCAGCAATGCGCGCGCGCCAAATTAATACCATTTTCGAAAGAAAAACTCAACTTGTTTGTTACCATTGCTGTCAAAATTTTGAGTGAGATTTTCTTGTCATTAACTATAGTAAAAGTAAAATTTAGCACATTGCAAGTAAAATAATGTCACGAGTCTTAAATGTTGCAACACAAATCAAGTCAAATGTCACTCTAATACATTGTAATGCCATCAAAATTCTAATGTACTTTAATTGTAATGAGAAATAAAACTTACTTTCATTTCTTGACTATGCAAGTTTCTGTTACATCAAGGCAATCTGCCATATATCAAAAACTCCTTATTACATGTACATGTAACGAGATTCGCTTGTAGCATGTTTGAAAAATAATATTCAAATTCAAGAATTTAGACCTTAGGATACTTCACTGTTCAGAGCTGTGAAAACCCTCTCTGGTTTTGAAAACACCCAGAAAATAGGTTGAGCTCCCGACTTTAGATGCGTCTCGAGATCTCTGAGGTTGTCAACCGACAACCCAGGAGGGTTTTTAATTTGTCAGGGGTTACAAAATTAGCCATTTATCCAGGAAATATCTTCTGAAATGAGGGAGGAGGTTGGCAGCTCTGATCTGGTGCTTGAACCTCCAGTTACAATATGAGTACTAAACACATACTCTTCTAAAACAGAATACAGTAGTAAAATGCATAACATTGCAAACAGTGAAAACACTTTATAAAACTGGAAATACATTGGTAACTTGAACTGCACAAAGTCATTATTGATGTGTAGCAAAATAATTAATGTACATGATCGATCGATCGATCGATGCCGACGCATGATGGCAATTATTTAATGCCAAAGTGTTTATTTTGAGTACTTGAAAAAACGGGTAAAAATCAGTCGAGTTTGAACTACATGTAGGTTGGGGCGTAATCAACTTTTAACCCGTTGAAGTGATCCGAGTTTTAAAAAAACCAAAGACCAAAAAAAAGAATTTCACAATGTAATTGACACAAAAACATTAAAATATTCAAATTTTCATTCGAAAATGCCGCACACGCGTGCTGCGATACGTTTAAATTATTGAGCATGTACATGTAGTCAGCTTGTAAAATCAAGTGTTTTTACTTGATCGCGATTTTTAGCCTGAAGAAATACATTTTATCTTTATCGATACAACAGCCATGGCTGAACAACATAAAGCAAGGTTATTAAAGCAACAGAGGTAAGTGCAATTAATGCGCTTTTCTTGCTTTATTGGCCGGTTATCACTCAAGCCACGTGGGTCATGAAAAATGACACCTAAAATGGTGGATGGGAGGCAATCAGTTGTACATGTATGTAGATTAGAACGAAATGCTTTTTTTTTTAAATCTGGCCACACTCCTTTAATCCCAACTCCCCGATTGATTTTTGAGGATTGAGGAGTGTTTAAAAGGGGTTTTAATGGAATATTGCAAATTTGCGCCTGTGTAGCTTTAGGCCATTATGCGATCTGTATGTCTGGCCACAGCGGCTACACTGGTATGGCCTTTCATTAGTATGAATTGTCATATGATTTCTCAATCTATCCTCTCTAAAGTATTTCTTATTGCACGTGCTGCATTCAAATCGCTTGTGCAGTTGTATGTGTAGATTTAAAATGTTCTTTTCTGCAAAGGTTTTAACGCAGTATTTGCATGAATATGGCATAAGATCGTGGCTTCTCAGATGTTTTGTTAATAAAGCGCAAGTTCCGAGTATTTTATGACATTGGCTGCATTCATAAGGCTTCTCAGTGTGAGTATTCGTGAGTGGCTCTTTATTTGTGAGCGGTCTTTTCTTTGAAAGCGGCATTTTCTTTGTGACCAGCCTCTTCTTCTTGAGCGGCCTTTTCTTTGTGAGCATTTTGGATTTCTCACTCCTTGTTTTTTGGCTATTTCTGACTGCCCTATATGACTTATCATCATCGGATGTCGTGTATTCATCAGATGATTTATTCGTGAATGTTCCATCATTATCCTTGTTCACAGGCGACTGTTCATGTATTCTCATATGCGTCTTCAAAGCTGCACTCCTTGTAAATGTCTCATCACATTGGCTGCATGCATGCGTCTGCTCACCTCTGTGGCTTCGCATGTGTCTTTTTGATGCTTTGTTTGTGAAAGTCTCAGCATCACTGCTGTTATTATCCTTGTTCACAGGCGACTGTTTATGTATTCTCATATGCCTCTTCAAAGCTGCACTCCTTGTAAATGTCTTATCACATTGGCTGCATGCATGCGTCTGCTCACCTCTGTGGCTTCGCATGTGTCTTTTTGATGCTTTGTTTGTGAAAGTCTTAGCATCACTGCTGTCATTATCCTTATTTACAGGCGACTGTTCATGTATTCTCATATGCCTCTTCAAAGCTGCACTCCTTGTAAATGTCTTATCACATTGGCTGCATGCATGCGTCTGCTCACCTCTGTGTCTTTTTGATGCTTCGTTTGTGAAAGTCTCAGCATCACTGCTGTCATACGAGTCCTTATTGTCCTCATTTGTTTTCAAAAGTTCCTTTAAAGTCTCGCTCATTGTAAGTGACTCATCACTCTCCATGTTTTCATAAGACTGCTTATTAGCATGGGTTCGCTTGGGTCGCTTTAAAGACTCGCACCTTGTGAATGTCTCGCTACTTTCGCTGCTTTCGCTGCTTCCAGACGACAGATCATCATGCTGGGTTCTTTTGTGTTTCTTTGGTGTCTTAATCCTAGAAAACACCCCATCGCTTTCGCTGCTTAGGTACGAGAGCTCATCATCAAGAGTTCCCATCTCTGAAGTATCATTTATCGTTAATATCTCCTTACCTTGGCTGCTTCCAATTGACAGATCATTATCGAGGCTTCTTTTGCCGGACTTCGATGTCTCACCGTGGGTGAATGTTTCTTCGCTTTCGCTGCTTCCATACGAGTGCTCATTATAATAGGTTTGTATGGGTTCTTTTAAAGAATCACTTGTTGCAATTGTCTCTCGACTTTGGCTGCCTACATGTGACAGATCATCATCCTGGATTCTTGTGTGTTCCTTTTGTGTTTCGCTCCTTGTGAATGTTTCATCACTTTCGCTGCGTTCGTCGTACGAGTGTTCATCTACACGTGTCCGTATGGGTTCTTTTAAAGTATCGTTTGTTACGAATGTCTTGCCACTTTGGCGGCTTCCATGTAACCGATCATCATCATTCTGAGTTCTTATGTGTCTCTTTGGGGTTTCAATTCCTGAGAACGCCTCATCACTTGACCTGCTTGAATTTGATAGCTCGTCATCGTGGGTTTTTGTGTGTTTCTTCAAGGCCTCACTACTCAAGAATGTCTGATCGCATTGGCTGCATGTATAGGACTGCTTGTCCCTACGGGCTCTCTTCAATGTCACACTACTTGGCGGTGTCTTAGCACGATGGCTGCTTCCACATGACTTAGTAGCTTTCGGTGTCTTCAATGTCTTAATCCTTGCGAATGTTTCATCACTTTCTCTGCTTGCAAATGATTGTTCACTATCGCTGCTTGCAAATGATTGTTCATCGTTGTGGGTTTTCACATGTTCTATCAAAGTCGTGAGCCTTGTGAATGTCTCTTCACATTTAGAACAAGAATATACTTGTGACTGTTGATCCTCACTGTGGGTTCTGATTTGTGTCTTCGCTGTCACACTTTTCTTGAATGCATGGCCACTTTGGTTGCATGCAAGTGACTGGTCATTATCATGGGTTCTTTTCTGAGCTTTTAATTTCTCACTCTTTGTCAATGTCTCGTCACTTTCGCTGCTTGCATACGACTGTTTGTCATTGTGGGTTTTCACATGAGTCTTTAATGTTGATATTTCCTTGAATGTCTGGGCACTTTGGGTGCAAGACAGTTCATTGATAATTCTTTTCCAAGCTTTTGATGTCTCACTCTCTGTGAATGTTTCAACACTTTCGCTGCTTGTATATGATCGTTTGACATTGTGGGTTTTCACGGGTGTCTTCGATGTTGCACTCTTCTTGAATGCCTGACCACTTTGGCTGCATGACTGTTTATCGAGAATTCTTTTCAGTGCTTGTGATGTCTCACTCTTTGTGAGTGTTTCGTCAATTTGACTGCGTGCGTATGATCGTTCATGATCGTGGGTTTTCACATGCGTCTTTGATGTCCCAGTTTTCTTGAATGCATGACCATTTTGGCTGCAAGACGGTTTATCGAGAGTTCTTTTCTCTGCCTTTGACATCCGACTCTTTGTGAATGTCTCATCACTGTTACTGTTTGCAAACAACTGTTCACCAACATGGGTTTTCATGTGTTCCCTCAAAGCGGCACTCCATGTGAATGTGTAATCACAAAGCTCACAGGCAAAGTGGTCATCACCATGGCGTCTCATGTGTTTCTTCCATAAATCATTCCTTGTGAATGTCCTACTGCAGTGTGTGCATGCATACGGCCGCTCACTCATGTGGAGTCTCATGTGCCTCTTCAAGCTTTCTTTCATTGTGAACTTCTTATCACAGCGACTGCACGTATATGATTTAGCACCATGGGTTCTCCTGTGTTTCTTTAACTCTCCGATTGTTGTAAACTTCTTGCTACAGGAACTGCATTTATGTAGGCGCTTGGTTTTCGTTACTTTACGAGATAACTCATAAGCTTTTATGTGTTGCTTTAAGCTTGTGCTCTGTGTAAATGTCTTATCACAGTGGCTGCATGTGTAGAGCTCGCCAGTATGGATTCTCACGTGCTCAACCAAGTGACTGTTTCTAGTGTAAGTCTTACCACAGTCACTGCAAGTAAATGGGCGCGTGCCAGAATGGAGTCTTTTGTGTCTTGTTAAGCTACATTTCACCGTGAATGACTTGTCACACATGTCGCACGAATATGTTGGCTCTTCAGTCGAAGTTGTGGTGTGTTTCTTTGAGTCTCCATTCTGTGTGCATTTCTTATCACGGTGGCCGCTTGTAGAAGGCTGATCGTCTTTTAGAAAGGAATCGTTCAAGTCACTCGGATTTCCTGCAAGACTCTCTTCCCTAGAACTGTTTTCATGTGGCTGCTCATTTCTATGGGTTCTCATGTGTGCCTGTAATATCGCATTACTTGTGAATGTCTTATCACACTGGCTGCAAACAAATAACTTGTTATCATGGGTTTTCATGTGTGTCTTCAAGGCTGCTCTGATTTCGAATGTCTTATCGCATTGTCTGCATGCATGTGACTGCTTATGGGTTATCACGTGTGCCTCCAAAGTCTCAACGTTTGTGAATGTCTTAGCACATTGTTTGCAGGCAGGAGTCTGTTTATCACTATGGCTTGTGAGTGTCCCATTAGTGTTTTCATATGGCTGCTCATCAACATCATGGGTATTCTTGTGTGCCTTCAATGTCACACTTTTTTTAGATGTTTCTTTACTTTGGCTGTAGGCATGTGACTGCTTATGGCTTTTCATGTGTGCCTCAAAAGTCTCAACACTTGTGAATGTCTTATCACATTGGTTGCATGCATGTGACTGCTTATGGGTTATCACGTGTGCCTCCAAAGTCTCAACGCTTGTGAATGTCTTAGCACATTGTTTGCAGGCAGTAGTCTGTTTATCACTATGGCTTGTGAGTGTCCCATTACTGTTTTCATATGGCTGCTCACCAACATCATGGGTATTCTTGTGTGCCTTCAATGTCACACTTTTGGATGTTTCTCTACTTTGGCTGTAGGCATGTGACTGCTTATGACTTTTTATGTGTGCCTCCAAAGTCTCAACACTTGTGAATGTCTTATCACATTGGTTGCAGTCATGGGTTATTTTCTGTGCTTTTGATATCTCACTCTTTCTGAACATCTGATCACTCTTGTTGCTTGCTTTTGACTGTTCATGATGGATTTTCATGTGTGACTTTAATGTCTTACTACTTTTGGATGTCTCGCTACTTTGGTTGCGTGCAAGTAACTGTGCACTAACGTGAGTTTTTTTCTGTGCCTTTGATGTCTCACTCCTTGTAAATGTTTCATCATCTTGGCTGCTTTCACTTGACTGCTCATTATCATGGATTCTCGTGCGAGTCTCGGATGTTTCACTTGTGATTTCTTCATCACTATCGCTTGCATGTGACTGCTCATCATGGGTTCTCATGTGTGCCTTCAGAGTTGCACTCCTTGTGAATGCTTTGCCACACTGGTTGCACGCATACGTCTGCTCGCCTTGATGGGTTCTCATGTGCTTCTTCAAATTCTCTTTCTTTGTGGTGGTGTTACCACATGGCTCCTCACATATTTTCATATGGTTCTTCCATTTATCACTCCTTGCGAATGTCTTATCACAGCGACTGCACGTAAATGGCCGCTCACCGGTGTGGATTTTCATGTGTCTCCTTAAAGTCTCACTTGTAAACGTCTTGTCGCAACGGCTGCATGGATACGATTGATCGTATCTATGGGTTCTTTTGTGTTTCGTCAACTCTTTGCTTGTCGTGAAAGTCTTGCAACAAGAACTGCATGTAGGTGGCTGCTCGGGTTGTGGTACTTCGTGAGACAGTCCATGGATTCTCATGTGTTTCTTCAACTGGCAAATTTGTTTAAATGTCATACTGCAGTGGTTACATGTATACGGCTGCTCGTCAGTATGGCTTATCATGTGTTCAGCCAAGTTGTCCTTTCGTCTGAAGGTTTTATCACATTGGCTGCATGCGAAAGGCCGCTCATCACCATGGGTTAGTTTGTGTCTCATCAAGTTGCACCTCATCGTGAATGTCTTGGCACAGATGTTGCACGAGTACGCCCCCTGTTTAGCACGAGTCGTGTTGCCATCCTGTGCGCTCTTCTTACCACAGTGACTGCTTGCATGTGGCGGCTTACCAGTGTGGGTATTTACTGAGGACTTGTTTGAAACGGTATTCTCAGTCATTGGTTTCTCCATCTTTTTAAAATGGACATTAATTGGAATCTCGCTTTTCTGTGCCATGTCAATCCAAGTGACTGCCCTGTGTAGAGATGTCAATGTTTCTCAGTTAAGGCAAGTTGTACTGTACATACTGTTTAAAATGGCAGCTTCAAAACCGCAAGTCCTGATGGCGTGCATTCTTTAGCTTGTATACAGTCAGTGCCTCGCTTGGTGACGCGAACCAACGAGAGTCAGATCACTTGCAAAACACCCCGAGCTAGTGGTGTACCTTGGTGCATACAGACGAAGAAAGAAATAAATAGGACTTGCATGGGCTGTTCTGGAGAGCAGGGATGATGCTGTATTTTTTTTTCATCACTATGTTGACTAAACCACAGAACTGGCTTCCTCTTAGTTCAAAGCCACGTCCATTGGCAATGTTTTGAGGGCGAGTTTTCTTTCTTAGAGGTAATTTCATGGAAATTACCCCTCCGAATGTGTTCTATGTACATTTTTCATACACATGCAACCAAGCCGTTAAACCCTGTACACAATATACACGATTTGCAAAGGCCCAATATTTAAAGCCCGGTGCAAATGGGAGGCAAACAAATTTGTTTCACCAAACAAATTTGTTTCCTCCCCGTTTCGTGTTTCAGCAGTACAGTCGCATATCTTGATACCACGTGATCTGGAATATGATCGATGACTGGTCATTTCTACCGCAGAAGGTAGACCAAAACGTCTGTTTCGATGAAAACATGTTTCGCGGAACGAGCACAGTTTGTTTCGCGAAACGGTGTTTTCTGTTTTGGGGTAATCCAGACGAATTTCAAAGTTTCATGTTTTTTGCCTCCCGTTTGCGCCAGGTTTAAACAGCCATTTGCCTGAAAAAAATCTTATCCAACTGTCCAATGCAATGATTTTGCCCGAGATGACATTTTTATATAAAACACAATTACTGATGAATAAAAACAAATGTGTGCAGCTTTTTTTTTAAAAGGATGCCCCCCATGTGAAAAAAACTAGGTCCTCGACTATCGTTGTACATGTGGGTCTGTCCACGGTAATGGGGTACAATTCTGTAACATTCAAGATCTTAGGTCCCAGTTCACTTCAAATGTCTTAATTTTATCTTTAAATTATCAAGCTAAACCGAGCAAATAACTTTTACCCCAAGGAGTAAGAAAAATAGTCCTACAACATACATTTGTGAAAACCTCGTGCACAAATTTTCCTATTACGCATGTAACAAAGACGGAAAAAAATGTCACAACATTGTCTGTCCACGTTACCTACGTAATAGGAAAATTTGTACACTTGCTTTTCAAAAATGTATGTTGTGGCAGCAATTTCTTACCTTTTTAGGCAAAAGTTATCTCCTGAGAACAAAACAAGGACATTTCTTTAATTCTGAGATAAACTAAAGACATCTGAAAGGAATTATTGACGTATTTTTCAAATGTACCCCATTACTGTGGACAGACCCACATGTGTTACGGCTCCACTGTCCGTACAGTATAGCCACAGAACTAGCCTAAATAGGATGCCGGCTTTGCACAATTTCTTGAAAGCATAGACAAATTTTTCATTGTTTTCCTTGAATGTAGATGAGGTACTGAGCTGACTTACACCAGGTGGATTTACTCATTTTACCTCGAAATTTGAATCACGCTCAACATTTCCCAGTTTGATAATCTTGATGAGAAAGTAGAAGAAAAACTAGATGTACTTACAATACTGTTTTCAGAATCAAAGTTGCTATCCCAGGCCCATTTTCGACAACCATTTTTCTCTGCACAATCCCTCAGTGGGGTGAAGGGGCAATCAAATAGTTCAGTAACCAGGGGTAATGATGTGGATCTGTGCATAATAGAAGAATTCATTGATCATTCATTTAAAGCCCGCCGCACACGAGAGCTATGTGCTGAGCCAAAATTCATTCGTGGCCGATGGCGTAAGGAGATAGCTCTCGTGTGCGGGCAACTTACGTGAGCATTTGGTCACTCGTGCCACTTGAGACAAATATCTAACGTGTTTGATAATTTTGGCCTCGCGTGGCCAAAATCTCACGTGTGCGGGGGTGCTGAGCCAAGTGCTGAGCTAAAATAAATGTAGCTGGCCAATTAAAAACCACCCCCATATTCACGTGATATGAATACAGTGCGCGCGGGCACCGCTAAGGTCACCAAACTTTTACTAAAGTGTGGTGACCTTGGCGGGGTTCGCGTGCGCGCGCTGTTTTCGTATCGCGCGCGTGGTTTTAATTGGCCAGCTACATTCATTTTAGCTCAGCACTTGGCTCAGCACCCCCGCACACGTGAGATTTTGGCCACGCGAGGCCAAAATTATCAAACACGTTAGATATTTGTCTCAAGTGGCACGAGTGACCAAATGCTCACGTAAGTTGCCCGCACACGAGAGCTATCTCCTTACGCCATCGACCACGAATGAATTTTGGCTCAGCACATAGCTCTTGTGTGCGGCGGGCTTAAAGACATGATTGGTAAACTGTTAAAAATGGCGTTACATCTACCGATATGTCCACACTAGGGATTGGACGTTTAACTGGTTAACCGTTTAACCAAAAACAATTGAAAAACTTATTTTGCTGAACGTTTAAACGAAACCCAATTTTAAAGAATTTCCAATAGTTTTCAAAGGGTTACTTGTAATGACTTCATGAAATTGAAATAAATTTATGAGGTCGAAATAAAATTTTGACCAGAATCAACGATTATTTTGGGGGCAACAATCTTTGGTGTCACTTGAAAGAATTGCAAACCGGTTTCTGAATTAAACTATAATTGAAAAGGGAATGTGAAATTTGCAAACGTTCAAAAACAAAACTAAATTTACATACTAGCACCACCTGTAGTTGAATGTTCTTTCATTTGATAAGCATCAAATACATTCTTTGCAACCAATTTCAAAACAGTTTTGTCACGTGAGCTTATGAGAAAATTAAATTTATCATCTGTAGGTGAGCTACTCAATTCTTGGTTACACTTACTTACTGCGTCATACATATTTTGTCTCAATTCCGTGTACAGTGGGCAATTACATAAAAAGTTAATTTCAGTTTCAACACCATCATGACAATGAGGACAAATCCGATTTTTATATTCAAAACCAATACGACTAGTCTCAACAGTTAATTTGTGGGCTGATCATCTAAACCATCTAGATAATGTCTGTATGGAGGGTTCAATAAGTAATATAAATATGGTTCTACATGTAGCTCATAAACTGTCTTAAATAGTCTGTATATTCTAAGTTTATTTTTATGGGTGGATCCTTTAGTATCGTCGTGTAATCTTTCTAGCCAATTACAAACGTAATTATTTTGCATCTCTTTTACAAAAATAGTACAGAAATTACGTTTAATTTGTGATCCCAACAATGTTACAGGGTCAGCCCACTGAATTGAACCAAAAACTTTCTTAAGTTTAAGAAACAAAGACCTTTTCCCCCTCTTGCTCAACTTAAGATCTTCTCTAAATGCATTGTACAGGATAGAGTCAGCTGTTTTTCCTTTCAGTTTAATCCAATACTTTAGGGAATTTCGATATTGTTCTATATATACAAAGGAAGTCTAAGTCCCAAGTTCACCCAGTACTGCATCATTAGAAGTCTGTCTGTTTACATTCAATATAAATTTAAACCAGTTCAATTGAAAAATCTCATCCTGATTATCTGATTTGTTCCAGGTTACTTCTGATCCATACATAATTATTGGTTTCAATATAAATATTTTCAAAAGCAATTGAACAGATAAATTATGACCAATATTTTTCTTAATGGCATAAGCTGCTTTACGTGCCTTATCAATCAAGCTTCCTGGCGCTACTTTAGAAGACCCAGAAGTTTCAAAAACAATCCCCAAATACAGATAAGACTGAACAACTATGACAGCTTCTGTGTTAATAAAGAAATTAGATATCAGATCCTTTGATTTGAGTAAATCATTATTGAAAATAATTATTTTAGTTTTATTAACATTTACCATTAATCTCCATGTTGCAAAATGACTAGAACCTCGTTGAGAGTAGTTAAGTCCGTCATGTGTATCAGACAATAATTAAATCATCTGCATATGCAAGTGAATTTATCTTTCTTTCTTCCAATTCTACAGCATGGAAGGGTGCTCTACCCAATTCTACCTCAAGATCATTTTAAAACAAAGAGAATAATAAGGGGCTTAACACAGCACCTTGATGTCCTATGTACATGATGTATGGCTTTGGGGCATTTCTGGCATGTGATGGCGTATATGACATTTGTAGAATTGCAGTTGAAGCCTTGAAGGATCACTTGATGTTGATTGGCGAAGCATTGGGTCTGATGATTTGGGTGCTGGGGTTTATGTGTGGGCAAAGTTGACATCTGGAGCTGTTGCAGGGTGACGTTCCATGGTCAGTGTGTTGCATTGCCAAAGCACTGGTTACTAGGTTGCTTCATAGGCTGGGGGGTAGGGGGGGGGGGGGGGGTGTTGTCTGTAGACAATCACTGGTTTTTCTTTGAACACTTTGCTGAGGGTGCTGTCATCCTACAGAATGGGGTTCAGCTCGTTGACGATGCGTTGGAGGGGCTTTAGCTGTGGGGTGTATGTGGCGACAAGTGGTGTCCTATCCATGACATTGCAGGCCTTGTATTTCAAGAGTTGATCACGGGGGTGCGTTTGAACTTGTTGATCTGTTCCGTCACTGTTCTGGGGTTATACTTTAGGGAGGTGAAGGAATCATGCAGATTGGATAGGTTCTTGTCACGGTCTGCTGGGCTGGAACAAATCCAGTTGTAACGAATGACCTGGCTGTACACTATTGATCTTGTAACATGATGAGGGTAGAAACTAGCCATGTATATGTGTATAAAGGCCCTCACCCGCTCACTAAGACACCCCGCCCCCTTCCATGCTGAGCGACACCGAAGCGCCCCACTGTGCCTCTGCACTTTTTAAGAGCTTGCTACATGTACGCCTATGGATAGAGCCGCTCACCAGTGTGGGTTCTCATATGTACCTCCATTTCACTACTCTGTGTACATGTAAATGTCTTACCACAGTGGGTACATGCAAATGGCCGCTCACCAGTATGGGTTCTCATGTGTCTCCTCAAGTGACCACTTTCTGTGAATGTCTCACCACAGTGGCTACATGCAAACGGCCGCTCACCAGTATGGGTTCTCATGTGTCTCTTTAAGTCGCTACTCTGTATGAATGTCTTACCACAGTGGTTGCATGCATATGGCCGCTCACCAGTATGAGTTCTCATGTGTCTCTTCACGTTACCACTCTCTTTGAATGTCTCACCACAGTGGCTACATGCAAATGGCTGCTCACCAGTATGGGTTCTCATGTGTGTCTTCAAGTTACCACTCTCTGTGAATGTCTTACCACAGTGGCTACATGCAAATGGCCGCTCACCAGTATGGGTTCTCATGTGTCTCCTCAAGTGACCACTTTCTGTGAATGTCTCACCACAGTGGCTACATGCAAACGGCCGCTCACCAGTATGGGTTCTCATGTGTCTCTTCAAGTCGCTACTCTGTATGAATGTCTTACCACAGTGGCTGCATGCAAATGGCCGCTCACCAGTATGGGTTCTCATGTGTCTCTGCAAGGTACCACTCTCTGTGAATGTCTCACCACAGTGGCTACATGCAAACGGCCGCTCACCAGTATGGGTTCTCATGTGTCTCTGCAAGGTACCACTCTCTGTGAATGTCTTATCACAGTGGCTACATGCAAACGGCCGCTCACCAGTATGGGTTCTCATGTGTCTCTGCAAGGTACCACTCTCTGTGAATGTCTTATCACAGTGGCTACATGCAAATGGCCGCTCACCAGTATGGGTTCTCATGTGTCTCTGCAAGGTACCACTCTCTGTGAATGTCTTATCACAGTGGCTACATGCAAACGGCCGCTCACCAGTATGGGTTCTCATGTGTCTCTGCAAGGTACCACTCTCTGTGAATGTCTCACCACAGTGGCTACATGCAAACGGCTGCTCACCAGTATGGGTTCTCATGTGTCCCTTCAAGCTACCACTCTTTGTGAAAGTCTTACTACAGTGGGTACATGCAAATGGCTGCTCACCAGTATGGGTTCTCATGTGTCTCTTCAATCGCTACTCTGTATGAATGTCTTATCACAGTGGTTGCATGCATATGGCCACTCACCAGTATAGGTTCTCATGTGTCTCTGCAAGGTAACACTCTCCGTAAATGTCTTTACACAGTGGTTGCGGAATATGGCCGCTCACCAGTATGGGTTCTCATGTGTCTCTTCAATTTAACACTCTCTGTGAATGTCTTATCACAGTGGCTGCATGCAAAGGGTCGCTCACCAGTATGAGTTCTCATGTGTCTCTTCACAGTACCACTCTCTTTGAATGTCTTGTCACAGTGGTTGCATGCATATGGCCGCTCACCAGTATGAGTTCTCATGTGTCTCTTCAAGTGACCACTTTCTGTGAATGTCTTACCACAATGGCTACATGCAAATGGGTGCTCACCAGTATGGGTTCTCCAGGGCTTGAAATTCGTCACCGACAGGGCACTGCCATTTCTGTTTTTGGAGTCGTCTTTTGGAGTTTAAAAAGGGCACTTCCATTGGAAAATGAAAAAGTCTATGGGATGATTGCAAAAGGGCACCAAGGCCAAGAGCAGGGGCAACAGAGGCAATGGCCTCCGTGGCCTCCGTTAAATTCAAGCCCTGGTTCTCATGTGTCTCTTCAATTTAACACTCTGTGAATATCTTGTCACAGTGGCTGCATGCAAAGGGTCGCTCACCAGTATGAGTTCTCATGTGTCTCTTCACGTTACCATTCTCTTTGAATGTCTCACCACAGTGACTACATGCAAACGGCCGCTCACCAGTATGGGTTCTCATGTGTCTCTTCAATTTACTACTCTCCTTGAATGTCTTTACACAGTGGCTACACGCAAACGGCCGCTCACCAGTATGGGTTCTTACGTGTCTCTTCAATTCACTACTTTCCTTGAATGTCTTATCACAGTGACTACACGCAAACGGCCGCTCACCAGTATGGGTTTTCACATGTGTCTTCAAGTTACTACTCTCTTTGAATGTCTTATCACAGTGACTACACGCAAACGGCCGCTCACCAGTATGGGTTCTCATGTGTCTCTTCAATTTACTACTCTCCTTGAATGTCTTATTACAATGGCTACACGCAAACGGCCGTTCGCCAGTATGGGTTCTCACATGTGTCTTCAAGTTACCACTCCTTGTGAATGTCTTATCACAGTGACTGCATGCATATGGCCGCTCACCAGTATTGGTTCTCACATGTGTCTTCAAGTTAACACTCACTGTGAATGTGCTTTGTCACAGTGGCTACATAAGGTACATCTGGACTTTGAACTGTTTTGACTCCAATCTGTGTCTTCAAGACATTATTCTCCGCTGATGTTTTCTCCATTTTGTGTTGTAAATTGGACATTCTCTGAAACTACATCAAAACATCCATAAACTCTCAACAAGTTGGTTTCCATGTCTGCTGTTGAATTCTTACTTGCTGTAACATTGGTTGGAATGGTTCCTGAGCAGAGCCTGATGTGAAGATTACTACATGTTGACTGTTAGAGCTACAGCCACTGCCTCACTTGGTAGTATGGAGCCAAAGCAGGTCACATCCCCTGGACTCAAAAAAGAAGGATCTTGTGACTCGTCCCTGTGATTGAAAAGATGAGACCCAAAATGGTTCAAATAAGCAAGGGCTGATGAGGTTGGCAAGCCCAAGCAGTGCCTAACTTAGTAGTATCAAACCAATGTACGTCAGCTCCCCTGTACTCAAAGAGAAGGGTCTTGGCTCTGGGATTCAAACAAATATGAGAACAAAAGGTTTTAAATAAGCAAGGGCTGATGAGGTTGGCAAGCCCAGCTAAGGCCTCACTTGGTATTATAGTTAGCTCCTACTTCCAATGGGCCACGCACGCACTCGCAACGATCCACCCTTACCTACCTTGCTACGCCATTGCGATGAGCATGCAGCGCCTTCAAGAGATGAATACACTCGCCACTTGGGCGCTGTTCAAAACAAATGCATGCAAATGTCATGGCCGTTATATCGACGCTGATGCAATAGATTTGCGTGTTAAGTGATCGATAATAGCAAGTGAATCATGTTTGGTAAATTTACACCAAATTTTGGAATGACAGTTTTAGAGGGGAAATTAATTATTTTTGTCCGGGCGGCCGAGATGTTTGTCCGGGCGGCAAATTTTTTTCTGGGCGCTAACGGTACATGTACCTCTGATGATTATGTCCTTGCGAGACGAAACCGGCAGTGGAGATCACTGGAAATTGCAATTTTTGCGTAAAATCAAAATCTCTACACGTTCTACGTACCGCCCTGGCCGTAATACTCTCAAAACTGGCATACACACGTCCTTGAAATCCGAATCTTCCAAGAGAAATCATAGCAGATGTTAGTCTATCGATTTTTGCTGTTCAAAATAAAGACGGTGTCTCGTGTAAGGCTAGACTGGTTTTCTGTCCTCATATTTATGTACCCTTTGTTGTACCGGTATATGAGAGAGCAGCATAGCGCACATTGACAGGGGACCAGTGGAGGCCCATACCGGTATATAGGGAAGAGTGGGGTTAGTTGGAAAATTTTTCACAAAATCGTCTACATGTAGAAATCACTAACAAAATTTATTATTGAAAAAACAACTATACCACTTTACTTTAAGCATAGATAGTTGGGCTACAAATGGAGCCTATAAAATGTTAGGACTCGTTGATGGTTTCTGAAATAGCGCATCTTGCAAAACATCCTCCAAAATATCACAACATTGTGTAATTCAAACCTTTTAAATAGATACTGAAAATAAAGTATCATTTCTGACGATATGCATTTTGTCAGAATGTTGCTTTTCTGTAGAAAAATCACGTTTTCTTCTTCAAAAATTGCCTTCAGTTAGCATGGTTTTAGTGCACAAGATAACCATTCACGCGCGCGCGCAGCGCCCTTTGTTGTCGCGCTTATGCACAGCCGGCTCACCACGTCATTTTGTGCATTACTTTATGCAGTAATTTTATCATTTATTAATCTCAGAAATGCAACACGGACTCGCGAGTCCGTGTGTGCAGACTCGCAGTGCCGATACGGCGTGTGTTGCATATGATAGCGCATACCGAGCTGCGAGCGTGGTACTCGGACTCTACCGATACGAAGGGAATCCCCAATGATTTCTCGCATTTGCAACATTTCTGTTTCGGGACATGTTTGTCAGTATGTTTGATATGTGTCAAAGCATGGAGGAAGAAACAAACTTCCTCCATGGTCAAAGATAAAGTGGTGGGAGGTTGATTCTTGAACTCTTGTTGGTTTTCGTGAAAATGAGTAAAACAGTTGCCTAGTTGGTGTCCGCCTCATAGGTTTATGCACATTTGGCCGGGCAATTTTGTCATCCAATCCCATAATGCATTGAGAACGTCGATAAGGTTTATTGTCATCCAATCCCATAATGCATTGAGAACGTCGATAAGGTTTATTCACAGATATCTATTAACAACAAGATAGGAAACGACAGTGTTATTGAATGGCACATCACCGTAACCGGCTTGGGGCGGTTCCGAACGTATGCGCGTGCGTAATATTAAATATTTATGTAATTTATGTTTGATCTGATGACGTCAAAATTAACATACCCGGAGAAAAAAAAAGAAAAACGACCATCTTGTTTTTGACCAGTGTGGCGCAAATTCCGGGCTTATTATGCTGAAAATATACTTTAAACTTGTAACCATGGAGCTATAAAGGTGATGTAGTTTGAATATTGTATCTAATTGAAGCAATCTCTTGACAGAATAGAATCTGCCGCGATAATTCTAGGTTTATTTAAGACAATTTCGACCGTCGTCGCGACGGTATGGACTCCTTACCGCATACTACATAGCGGACGAAGTCCGGGATATGAAGTTCCAAAAACATGGCACAAACTTTATAAGAAAGGTTTTCAAAATGTCTACCTTGTGCTGGAAGCCGATGTGCAAACAAGGTTCCGTGTGTCCTAATCTCTGACATTGACGGGTTTAGAAATACCCTACACATCACCAAACTGCTTAATCCGGAGGAAAATGGCAAAAAGTCACGCTAAATTGTGCACAGAAATGTACGTATAGAGCTAGCTTAGCAACCAAGTTCGTTCGTTCGTTCATCCTTCTGGTGTACGCGTGCGCGTGCCAATACAGCGCGCACGTCGCGAATAGGGCTTTGCGTACACTACCCCGAATTGCGTGTGCGCATCGCGCGTATCCAAACTTGAGGACGCGACGCGAGTCACGCGACAGCAGCTTTCATCTGTGCGCATGCGCGAAAACCTATGTAGAAGTGCCTAAAATCATGCAAATTACGGTGCCCAAAATCATGCAAATCAGGGCCGGATCCAGGATTTTGAAAAGGGGCGTGCGTGAAATTTTTAAGCATGAAATGCTGATGACAATGAAATAGCGAGCGCGTAGCGCGAAGCTCTGACGGCTTCTTCTAGATGGATTTTAGATGCTCTGTGGTGCGATCTGAGGCAATATTTAACCATTTTAAGCAGGAAAAGTGTGCACAAAAAGTGTTTTTTTTAATTTTTTTATTTAAAAGGGGGGTGCGTGCGCCCCCCACGCACCCCCCTGGATCCGCCCCTGCAAATGAGGTGGCTTAAACCACACAAATATGCAAATACTTATGCAAATGGTGCCCAAAAGTATGTAAATGAGGGTGCCTAAAACTATGCTAATGAGAAGGCGCGGTTATGCGCGTACGGTCTCCGTTTCCTATCTTGTTGTTAATAGATATCTGTGGGTTTATTTAACAGTATTTTAAGACGAGTTGGCACAAACGGTCGAGTTGGCACAACGCCATGAACGGTACCTGTGTATGTCACTTTTTTAAAAACTTACTCGAGTCAAATTACTACCAATGCATTTTTAGCATCACCGGGAAGATTAAAATTGTTTACCTACTTCCGGATGGACGGTTTAAACGTTGATTTTGAGTGGATTTTTGTGATCCTGATGCACGATTCAACTGGAGTTTGAAACACAATCGCCAAGAGAGGGCGCCCTGAGCGCATGCCATACACGGAAAGTCATAGACTGGTGCTCGTATGCAACCAATGCTAAATGCCTCATTTTCAAAAATCATTTAAAAATACTCACAACTCTCTCAGCTTCTCAGGACAATAACCAAATACTCATTGAAGTCTCATCTTTTCAATCCTGTTCAATAAACCTTATCGACGTTCTCAATGCATTATGGGATTGGATGACAAAATTGCCCGGCCAGATGTGCATAAACCTATGAGGCGGACACCAACTAGGCAACTTTTTAACTCATTTTCACGAAAACCAAAAAGAGTTCAAGAATCAACCTCCCACTACTTTATCTTTGACACATATCAAACATACTGACAAACATGTCCCGAAACAAAAATGTTGCAAATGCGAGAAATCATCGGGGATTCCCTTCGTATCGGTAGTCGGAGTACCACGCTCGCAGCTCGGTATGCGCTATGCAACACACGCCTAGCCTGCGAGTCCGTCAGGCCACCCGCCTCGCAGTGCCGATACGGCGTGCGTTGAAGAGCGCATACCGAGCTGCGAGCGTGGTACTCGCACTACCGATACGAAGGGAATCCCCGATGATTTCTCGCATTTGCAACATTTCTGTTTCGGGACATGTTTGTCAGTATGTTTGATATGTGTCAAAGATAAAGTGGTGGGAGGTTGATTCTTGAACTCTTTTTGGTTTTCGTGAAAATGAGTTAAAAAGGTGCCTAGTTGGTGTCCGCCTCATAGGTTTATGCACATTTGGCCAGGCAATTTTGTCATCCAATCCCATAATGCATTGAGAACGTCGATAAGGTTTATTTTACGAGGGTAATCCGTCACTTTTATTCCCTAATTTCCACTTGAAACAAAACTACGCTATCCCTGCAACAGTGAAAATTGCTAAACAGACCGGCGTCCATCTTGGAACAAAGGCACATACGCTACTGGGCAAAATAGGGCAATTTTTAGGAGCTACATTCCTACCTCCATGCATTGTCCAAAATGTTTATAGTTGGACGAAAAAATACCTCACATCACGGCGATGGCTACATTCTACACAAGATCACACTCGTTCAGCTCGCAACTCTCTCTAATATTAATTTAAAAAAAAAATTAGGGGCGTAAGCTCGGCGCACGGATTTACTTGGGTGCACCTAGACCCGTGAACGTGGCTTGTTGTAAACTACGCCACGTTCACGGGTCTAGGGTGCACCCAGCTAGCTGTACAAACGTCAATGTTCATGTTTTTGTACCGAACCTTTTTATCTCAATTCATGTCGTCTTTTCCTTCCTCCATGCCTACCTCCAATGGTCTTACAGACTAAATAGAGCTTTTAAAGATGGGAAACAAACTTGTACATCCTGATTTGAAGCTTTCTCCAGAAAAATATGTGATGGTGACGGGAGGAAACACTGGTGAATATGTTTTTACTACTTTTAGAAGGCTAAAAGTGTTTATTTGATGTTTATATTGGGACGTTATCATTTTGATGTTACACTTTTAGCCCCTTACCTTTTGAACCCCCATTCGTTGTGTTGAATTTTCCTGCACGACCAAGATAGCGGCCTTTCTGCAAAGTGAAATTTGACCTTACAGTCAAAATTAAACATTGAAAAACTTACCATGGAAGTCCCTGGAATCTCCAGAATTTTGTACCGTGGTCTATTCTCCCCGATGATTCTTTTAAACAGGAAAAAAACTAGTCCAACGTCATTTTTCTTGACATTTTCCGAGCATACTGAAGATAATAGCGTGATTTGATGATTAACCAATTATTGCAAAGATATACCGCCCTCTTGTGGCCACCTCATTGTACTGCAGTGACGTCATACAATGAGGTGACCACAAGAGGGCAGTATATCTCTACCCTGGTTGGTTGTGCGCGTTCGAGTATTACATCCCGCTATTCTCTTCAGTAAAGTCAAGAAAAAGGACGTTGGACTATTTTTTTTCCTATTTAAAAGAATCATCGGAGAGAATAGACCACAGTACAAAATTCTGGAGATTCCAGGGACTTCCATGGTAAGTTTATCACTGTTTAATTTTGACTGTAAGGTCAAATTTCACTTTGCAGAAAGGCCGCCATCTTGGTCGTGCAGGAAAATTCAACAGGTCGAATGACCTAGTTGAAGTGAGCCGCCTATTCGGCCGAATGAGCGGGCCGCTCATTCAGCCGCCGATTCAGCCGCACATTCAGCCGCACATTCGAACATTTATAAAATCTAGAATACATACACCACAGGATGTTTGTCATCCGGGACTCAATACTAAACAATTGTCTCATTTTCCTACATGTCCGAACAGTCTCTTCTTCAATTGTTTTTAAAATTAGATTTTAATAGGTTTCTAATTAGTTTGGACCTCAGCCCCTCAATAATTAGTCCCTAATGAACTATTTAAAGGGCACTACTGCAAATAGATATAAAATTGAAGATTTTAAACAAAATCTTAAACCGCACGCCTTTAAAACATTTTGCTACACTCATTTTTGGAAAATTAACGACTTTTAATGCATTTTCTAATTGGTTCCACCCCCGGGCACACTTAATTTTGGACCTAGCTTCAGCCGCACATTATTTAGTACCTAATTAACGATTTAAAGGAGTAGCCCTAAAAAGTCAAGATTTCAATAATATTTTCGACCGCACGCCTTTAAAACATTTTGCTACACTCATTTTTTGACAATTAACGACTTTTAATGCATTTTCTAATTGGTTCCACCCCCGGGCACACTTAATTTTGGACCTAGCTTCAGCCGCACATTATTTAGTACCTAATTAACGATTTAAAGGAGTAGCCCTAAAAAGTCAAGATTTCAATAATATTTTCGACCGCACGCCTTTAAAACATTTTGCTACACTCATTTTTTGACAATTAACGACTTTTAATGCATTTTCTAATTGGTTCCACCCCCGGGCACACTTAATTTTGGACCTAGCCTCAGCCGCACATTATTTAGTACCTAATTAACGATTTAAAGGAGTAGCCCTAAAAAGTCAAGATTTCAATAATATTTTCGACCGCACGCCTTTAAAACATTTTGCTACACTCATTTTTGGACAATTAACGACTTTTAATGCATTTTCTAATTGGTTCCACCCCCGGGCACACTTAATTTTGGACCTAGCTTCAGCCGCACATTATTTAGTACCTAATTAACGATTTAAAGGAGTAGCCCTAAAAAGTCACGATTTCAATAATATTTTCGACCGTACGCCTTTAAAACATTTTGCTACACTCATTTTTTGACAATTAACGACTTTTAATGCATTTTCTAATTGGTTCCACCCCCGGGCACACTTAATTTTGGACCTAGCCCCAGCCGCACATTATTTAGTACCTAATTAACGATTTAAAGGAGTAGCCCTAAAAAGTCAAGATTTCAATAATATTTTCGACCGCACGCCTTTAAAACATTTTGCTACACTCATTTTTTGACAATTAACGACTTTTAATGCATTTTCTAATTGGTTCCACCCCCGGGCACACTTAATTTTGGACCTAGCTTCAGCCGCACATTATTTAGTACCTAATTAACGATTTAAAGGAGTAGCCCTAAAAAGTCAAGATTTCAATAATATTTTCGACCGCACGCCTTTAAAACATTTTGCTACACTCATTTTTTGACAATTAACGACTTTTAATGCATTTTCTAATTGGTTCCACCCCCGGGCACACTTAATTTTGGACCTAGCCTCAGCCGCACATTATTTAGTACCTAATTAACGATTTAAAGGAGTAGCCCTAAAAAGTCAAGATTTCAATAATATTTTCGACCGCACGCCTTTAAAACATTTTGCTACACTCATTTTTGGACAATTAACGACTTTTAATGCATTTTCTAATTGGTTCCACCCCCGGGCACACTTAATTTTGGACCTAGCTTCAGCCGCACATTATTTAGTACCTAATTAACGATTTAAAGGAGTAGCCCTAAAAAGTCACGATTTCAATAATATTTTCGACCGTACGCCTTTAAAACATTTTGCTACACTCATTTTTTGACAATTAACGACTTTTAATGCATTTTCTAATTGGTTCCACCCCCGGGCACACTTAATTTTGGACCTAGCCGCAGCCGCACATTATTTAGTACCTAATTAACGATTTAAAGGAGTAGCCCTAAAAAGTCAAGATTTCAATAATATTTTCGACCGCACGCCTTTAAAACATTTTGCTACACTCATTTTTGGACAATTAACGACTTTTAATGCATTTTCTAATTGGTTCCACCCCCGGGCACACTTAATTTTGGACCTAGCTTCAGCCGCACATTATTTAGTACCTAATTAACGATTTAAAGGAGTAGCCCTAAAAAGTCACGATTTCAATAATATTTTCGACCGTACGCCTTTAAAACATTTTGCTACACTCATTTTTTGACAATTAACGACTTTTAATGCATTTTCTAATTGGTTCCACCCCCGGGCACACTTAATTTTGGACCTAGCCCCAGCCGCACATTATTTAGTACCTAATTAACGATTTAAAGGAGTAGCCCTAAAAAGTCAAGATTTCAATAATATTTTCGACCGCACGCCTTTAAAACATTTTGCTACACTCATTTTTTGACAATTAACGACTTTTAATGCATTTTCTAATTGGTTCCACCCCCGGGCACACTTAATTTTGGACCTAGCTTCAGCCGCACATTATTTAGTACCTAATTAACGATTTAAAGGAGTAGCCCTAAAAAGTCAAGATTTCAATAATATTTTCGACCGCACGCCTTTAAAACATTTTGCTACACTCATTTTTTGACAATTAACGACTTTTAATGCATTTTCTAATTGGTTCCACCCCCGGGCACACTTAATTTTGGACCTAGCCTCAGCCGCACATTATTTAGTACCTAATTAACGATTTAAAGGAGTAGCCCTAAAAAGTCAAGATTTCAACAATATTTTCGACCGCACGCCTTTAAAACATTTTGCTACACTCATTTTTGGACAATTAACGACTTTTAATGCATTTTCTAATTGGTTCCACCCCCGGGCACACTTAATTTTGGACCTAGCTTCAGCCGCACATTATTTAGTACCTAATTAACGATTTAAAGGAGTAGCCCTAAAAAGTCACGATTTCAATAATATTTTCGACCGTACGCCTTTAAAACATTTTGCTACACTCATTTTTTGACAATTAACGACTTTTAATGCATTTTCTAATTGGTTCCACCCCCGGGCACACTTAATTTTGGACCTAGCCCCAGCCGCACATTATTTAGTACCTAATTAACGATTTAAAGGAGTAGCCCTAAAAAGTCAAGATTTCAATAATATTTTCGACCGCACGCCTTTAAAACATTTTGCTACACTCATTTTTTGACAATTAACGACTTTTAATGCATTTTCTAATTGGTTCCACCCCCGGGCACACTTAATTTTGGACCTAGCTTCAGCCGCACATTATTTAGTACCTAATTAACGATTTAAAGGAGTAGCCCTAAAAAGTAAAGATTTCAATAATATTTTCGACCGCACGCCTTTAAAACATTTTGCTACACTCATTTTTTGACAATTAACGACTTTTAATGCATTTTCTAATTGGTTCCACCCCCGGGCACACTTAATTTTGGACCTAGCTTCAGCCGCACATTATTTAGTACCTAATTAACGATTTAAAGGAGTAGCCCTAAAAAGTAAAGATTTCAATAATATTTTCGACCGCACGCCTTTAAAACATTTTGCTACACTCATTTTTGGACAATTAACGACTTTTAATGCATTTTCTAATTGGTTCCACCCCCGGGCACACTTAATTTTGGACCTAGCTTCAGCCGCACATTATTTAGTACCTAATTAACGATTTAAAGGAGTAGCCCTAAAAAGTCACGATTTCAATAATATTTTCGACCGTACGCCTTTAAAACATTTTGCTACACTCATTTTTGGACAATTAACGACTTTTAATGCATTTTCTAATTGGTTCCACCCCGGGCACACTTAATTTTGGACCTAGCTTCAGCTGCACATTATTTAGTACCTAATTAACGATTTAAAGGAGTAGCCCTAAAAAGTCAAGATTTCAATAATATTTTCGACCGCAAGCCTTTAAAACATTTTGTTACACTCATTTTTGGACAATTAACGACTTTTAATGCATTTTCTAATTGGTTCCACCCCCGGGCACACTTAATTTTGGACCTAGCTTCAGCCGCACATTATTTAGTACCTAATTAACGATTTAAAGGAGTAGTCCTAAAAAGTCAGGATTTCAATAACATTTTCGACCGCACGTCTTTAAAACATATGCTCCTGTCATTTTGTGCAAATTAACAACGTTTAATGCATTTTCTAATTGATTCTACCCCCGGGCACACTTAATTTTGGACCAACAATCTTGGACAAAATGGACACTAAGCCCTGTGCAACCCCAGCACCCCCGCGCAATGTTGGGTCGCTGGGGTACGGTGCGCGCCAGCGAAATCTGCACCAGTCGGCGTCAACATGAACTGTCCCAACTATTTTGTCCAGGATTTTGCAGCGAAAATTTGAGTCTCATTTTTTGGACTTATTGGTTTTTCTGTGCAAGTTTAAGTAAACCCAACGGGGAGGCGAGCTCCAGCTCTCTGTTACTTACAATTGAACAAATTGTTTTATCTTGAATTAGTACAGCTATATGAGACCACACAAGTACTAAATTATTCTTTATTCGGGGCGTTTTTCCCGTCCTTGGGACACGCTACCTGCCGAAATTCCACGCGCATTGCACAAGCATAACAGAGCTCTCATGCCAGTGTACGTGTACATCTGGCCGCTGCAATAGCACAAATCAATGCCAGTTGAGGGCGCCCTTACACGGAAAAAAGAAGAGGGAGTAAAGAGTGGAAAGGGCAAAAAATACCACGTGCAAGGGGCCACGTTGCACAACATGCTCTTTTACTGCTTCCAATACCTCAGAGACATTAAGAAGTATCACAACTTGAAAAATAATCTGACGCAACCCATAGTAGGCCTACATGGCAATTGCTCGAGGATCGTTTGTCACGCTTTGGTAGCAAATATATTTTAGAATTTACGTATTGTAACAAGTATTTCTCACTTACTATTTCAACTCGACCCACAGGACAGAACACACAGGAAACCTTCTAATACAGAAACCTTCCAATACAGAACAATTCACTCGTGGTGTATTTGCTACCTCCTCTCGTTTCACAACTGAAAACAGCAATCGCGCTCGGGGACGCCTCTCCCGCGAGACGGGTTACCCAACCTTCCAGCATGGGTTCGCGCCACACGGCTCCGTGTGGAGCCGTGTTAGCGACCTCAGCAAGTCGATTGGGCTCCGTGTGGAGTGGTGCTGGTGCCCTCTGCTGGCCGATTTGGACCGACGTTACACTAACTCCTTCGAGGACCCCGCTTTGTCCTCAAAGCCGGCAGCGAACCCGATGTCTCGCCGGAGAAACGATCCCCAAACAACAAGGAAACAACAGGGGTTGGAATGAAGGGGACACAAGTTTGCAAAATTCAATTATGGGGGGGGGGTGGGCGGTGGTTCCCGCTGTGCCGTCGTATGGCGAGAGAAGTGCTCCCAAAAGGCGCGGGGGACATTCACTGGGTATCTCGGGGGTGGGGGCGCTCCGGGGGGGGGGGGGGGGAGGCAACAATCCTCCCAGTGAAGGCTGGCTGGCCACGCCGGGGTCAACGAAATATTGTCCGTATTGTTGACCGTCATACGTCCGCAGTAGTCTTCCGGGCACCTCATAAACGTGGGTAACGCGGGCCCGGAATGTTCGCAAAGGGGGGTGTCCATCCCGGTGGCGGCTTCGCAGGTCGTCCCGTCCGTCTGGAGGTGGCTGTTGGCGGCGACCCCCCAGCGAGACCCGCATGGAAAAGTGACGATGGCCCTGGCCGGAATTCGGAGCCGCGGTCCCACCGCCAGTGGCAGGGGTGGCAGGGTACTGATGGGCCTCTATGCGTGTCGCCCTCGGTCAGCGTGGGCACCTCCCGACGTTCGCGGCTGCGGGACCCCCGTCTGGGCGTGGTCCTCTCCCCTGTGCCAGCGGCCGGGGGAATGTCGAGTCGGCTGGGGTGCAGCAGCGACCGGGGTTGCTCCGAGGTGGTGTTATCTCCCCCACGAACTGGCGGCTGCGACAGGTGGGGCTCCGGCCGTAGTGCCGCAGCGGCTTGGGGCGGCTCCGTGTGGTCGCCAGCCCCCTCCGCTCCCTGCCTTCACCGTCCGGCTCGTCGTCGCTGGCGTACACTTCCAGTTCGTCGGTGGCTGTCACGGTCGCCACCCTCCCTAGTCGCCAGGCACTGGCGAGTGTAGCGCCGGGCACGCCGTTGCCTGATGCCGCCTCAGGTTCCCCGACCTAGTGAACTGCCGATCGCAGTGGCTGCACTGGACGTGGCTCATTCTGGAATGGATAAAGGGAGAAGGACAAGGGTCAGTTATAGCATGGCTATAACGGGTGGGTTTGTTGATCTTCCGTCCACCCCTCGTCAAGGAGTGGGTTCAGGCTCGCCTACAGATGTTGGTGGTGTGCCCTCTTGGCCTCCCGGTCTCCGGCTTCGGCGTCCTCCTCTGAGTTTTCCTGTGGCGGCCCCTTCCTGCTCCTGGTCTAGCGGGCCTCCTTCTGTGTCTCAGTGCATGCCCGGTCCCCGACTTCGACTTTATCTCCCGGGCCCTCCCTGGCCGACCGCGTCTCCTGGTCCAGTAATAATACTAATAATAATACACACTTGTATACCGCCATCTATCTAGATAAATCTATTCCGAGGCGCTTGAGGAAAGAAAGAGCAAATACAATGTACTGAAATAATTAGTAATTAATAAGATGAAGCTGCGGATGCATTGTTGGTGTAACAGTTCTTAAAAAGAAAAGTTTTCAAATGTGATTTAAAAGTGTCCAGCCTGCTAAGTGATCTAGGTTCTAGTGGTAGATTGTTCCAGAGTGTCGGTGCGCAGGAAGAGAAAGCTCTATGTCCGTACGTCTTGTAGGTTCGGGGAATTTCTAAGAGTTGCTTGTTGGAAGATCGAAGACTGCGTTGAGGGATGTAAGGGGTAAAATGAGGTCCTGTAGATAGGTTGGTGCCAGGCCGTGTACTGCCTTCCATATTAACAAGAGGATTTTGAATTGAATACGTTCCCGAACAGGCAACCAGTGGAGTGACTGTAGTACCGGTGAGATGTGTCCTGCTTATTAAAGTTTGTCTAACTGTCGTGATTGAATATTAAACAGGAGCGCGTTTCCGATGTCCAGTCTTGACAAGACAAAAGCATGTATGAGAATGGCAGCAGACTTGTCATCAAGGATTTTCCTGATGCTGTTAATGTTCCGGATGTTGAAATACACCGATTGGCAAATCTTCTTGACGTGAGCATCCATAGACATGTTCCCGTCAAAGGTTGCTCCTAGATTCCGAAGTGAAGTTGAGAGTAGGACGTGTTCATTTCCAACAGTTATCGACTGGAAATGAATTGCAGCTTGCTGGGATTTCGAAGAGAGGATGAGTAGCTCTGATTTGCAGTTGATCAGCTTTAACTTGTTGGCAAGCATCCAGACTCCTATATCTGCAATGCAGGCTTCAAGACGTTGTTTTGTTGACAGCTCACTAGTGGAATTTGATGGATCAAATGGAATATACAGTTGTGTGCATGTCATCAGCGTAAAGATGAATATTAATACCATGTTGACGAGCAATATTAGCAACTGGGCTGAAATACATGCTGAATAATATTGGTCCAAGCACAGATCCCTGGTGGCCCACTAGTACAATTATTGGTGGCCCACTGTTGGCCACAGCTGTTGGCCCACTAGTGTTCTTGCTCATCGGCAAACCAGCGGCCCGCTGGCGGGTCAACAGTAGCAAACTAGCGGCCCGCTGGCGGGTTAACAGTGGCAAAACAGCGGCTCACTGGCGGGCCAACAGTGGCAAACCAGCGGCCCACAGGGCAATTAACCGACGCAATTGTGATGTAATCAATGACGTAATCGGAATCAATGACGTAATCGAATATTTTCAATGCGTAATTACATATCAACTAATCGCTTACCTGAAGTTCCAGGGCTCTTGATACCAGTCACTTCCTGTTACTAGGATTAGTAAGGACGCCTGATATATATGCTCCTTGAAGTTCCTTCGTATGTAGTCACGGTACTCACGGACACTGGAAACCACATTTTTCCGTTATTTCTTCAAAATATTGACTTTTTAGACTATAGGTGGGTTTTTTATACAAAAGTACATACATATGAAATCAGGCAGTGCGTGGTTACGACGTAAAGCCCAAAACAATGCATTTTCCCGTGAAATTTACGGGAAAATTATCTGGAGCGTAACAATCGGCCACCGTCGGGTCAATGTTGGCCACAGGTGGCACTTGTTGCTCTCGACTGTAACAGTGGGCCACCGTCGGGCCACTGTCAGTCACGGGTGGCACTCATAGTGTGCTGGAGCATAACAGTGGACTACCGTCGGGCCACTGTTGGCCACAGCTAGGTGGCACTTGTTGCTCTCGACTGTAACAGTGGGCCACTGTCGGGCCACTGTCGGTCACGGTGGCACTCGTCGCCGCTCGTATGCCACTAGTGGGCCACTGGTTGTGGCTATCTGGGTGGGGGACTCCAACATTTAGCTTAGCAGGTGCAGATGTTGATTCAGCGATTCGAACGGTTTGAGATCTGTCGGTTAGGTATGACTGAAACCAGTCAAGAGCGACACCGGTTACTCCACATGATTTGAGACGTTCGATTAACAGCGAGTGGTCCACTGTATCAAAGGCAGGTGCACTGACAGGTCCAATAGAACAAGGAATATGGCTTGTTTGTTGTCGAGTGCACGCAAAATGTCATTGGATACACGTAGAAGGGCTGTTTCGGTACTGTGACATATTCTATACGCTGATTGGAAGGGTTCAAACAATTGATTATCGGAGAGATGATCCAAAAGGCGTGATGCAACTATCTTCTCAAGTATCTTGGAGACGAACTTCAAATTTGAAACTGGTCTGTAGGTCTATCTCCGTCCCGGTGGCCTCCTCTCCGCCAGGAGTCGCGACGTCAGGCTGATTTCCTTTCCACCATCCCGTCGCCACTTTACCCAGGTATGGTTTCAGGGGATTGTAATGGACGACCTTGGCTTTAGCCCGGCGGCGTGTTTTTTTTTTACACCGCAGCGAGGGGTACACCCCAATTTTTCAACCCGAATAGAGTCTAAGTTTCCAATGACTGACACTTCTCGAGTGACAATCTTGGAAATAGTGACAACTCTTACTCTCACTATTAGAGAAAAAGAAGAAACCGAGAAATTTCGGAAAATCCCAAACATGCATAGATTCGAACCAGGGACCTTATGATTACAAGTCGAGCTCCCTTCTAACCAGACCACGAAGCTGGTTGCAAACCGACCGCATTCAAAACCCTAAATTCCTTTAAAATAACCAACCCTAAACCCTAACCTATTATATAGTCTCCTCTCAAGACGCTAAAAAGGTACAAATCCCATTGTTCTCCCCTCGCAGTGGTGTACAAAAAAATTACGCAGCCCGGCGGAACCTCTGGATCTTGTAGGTGACCTGGTCGATCGCCTTGATGATTACGTAGGGACCTTCCCACCAGCACTGTATAGCTTAGGTGTTCGACCGACCTTCTTGCTTGGGGTGTAGAGCCATACCAGTTGGCCTGGCTCGTAACGAGCCCCGGCCACGCGTCGATCGTGCTGACGTTTCTGATACGTTTGGCTCTTCTGCAGGCTGGTGAAGGCGCGCAAACCTGTGCGCATGTTCCAGTTTGTGCCTCAGGTCAACTACGTAGTCGTGTACTTCCACCGGGGGGAGGGGGGGGGGGGGGGGGTGGGGGGGGGGAGGGGGGGGGGGGGGGGAGGGGGGGGGCGTGGGGGGGGGGGGGGGGGTATAGTTCCACCTCCCTCCCGAGCATAAGCATGTTCGGTGTGAACTTTGTGCTGTCGTGCTGGGACGACCGGTAATACGTAAGCCATCATTACATATGGCAGGTGCTCATCCCAATCGTCCTGTCGTTCGTCCACGAAGAAGCTAAACATCGTTTTAACCGTCCGGTTGAAACGTTCCACCATTCCGTCCGATTGTGGATGGAATGGTGTAGTGCGGGTCTTGCGTATGCCAAGCAGCTTGCAGACGTCCTAGAACAACCCCGCTTCGAATTCCCTACCTTGATTCACCTCCCTTCCGAGCATAAGCATGTTCGGTGTGAACTTTGTGCTGTCGTGCTGGGACGACCGGTAATACGTAAGCCATCATTACATATGGCAGGTGCTCATCCCAATCGTCCTGTCGTTCGTCCACGAAGAAGCTAAACATCGTTTTAACCGTCCGGTTGAAACGTTCCACCATTCCGTCCGATTGTGGATGGAATGGTGTAGTGCGGGTCTTGCGTATGCCGAGCAGCTTGCAGACGTCCTAGAACAACCCCGCTTCGAATTCCCTACCTTGATTCACCTCCCTTCCGAGCATAAGCATGTTCGGTGTGAACTTTGTGCTGTCGTGCTGGGACGACCGGTAATACGTAAGCCATCATTACATATGGCAGGTGCTCATCCCAATCGTCCTGTCGTTCGTCCACGAAGAAGCTAAACATCGTTTTAACCGTCCGGTTGAAACGTTCCACCATTCCGTCCGATTGTGAATGGAATGGTGTAGTGCGGGTCTTGCGTATGTATGCCGAGCAGCTTGCAGACGTCCTAGAACAACCCCGCTTCGAATTCCCTACCTTGATCCGTGTGGATCTCTCTGTAGGTGCCAAACCGCGTGATGACTTGCTCCACCAGGACTTTCGCCACCGTTTCTGACGTCTGGTCGGGGATCGGGAAGGCTTCGACCCACTTTGAGAAGTAGTCGGCCACCACCATGATGCTGGAATTTCCGCTCCGCGTCCTCGAGAACCTACCCGTAAGGTCTATGTATAGCGATGCGTTCCATTGGTGCACCAGCCTTCTTGCAGCCACCGTCCCAGACTGGGGCGAGTCCGTCCGGCGGCGTGGGATCATGGCTTCCTCCTCGCCACCCTTTTCCCCTTGACCCGTTACGGCCCCGACCACCGGGTTCTCGCTTTGTCACTCCTTCGCGGAGCATCTTTTCTACCTGATTCTCTGCCTCCATCCGCTTGTGGATCGGCATCCGCCTGGCCGTCTGCCGTATCGGTGTCGCTCCCCCTGTGTCGATCCTATGTTTGGCTTGCTCGGTCTTCCCTAACCGACCCTCTGGACCCGTGAAGGCCTTGGAGAATTATTTCAGCAGCCCTGCTAACTTCGCTCGGTACGCTCGGTACGATTCAATCCTACGGCCCCTCTATCCAATAGTTCTTGCAAGTGGTCCGACACTCACCGGCCACATCCGCGTCCCTGACCTCTGAGCGGAGGTGATTAACGCTGTGTTCAGGGTGGTCTGGTGCTAGATCAATGATGTCTTGCGCATCCAAGGGCGAGAACAGTGCCAGACGTGTTCCCTTGTAGATTGTCACCGGGTCCGACGTCAGGTTAAAGACGCGAATAGGCACGGTCCCTCTGTGTGTGTCTACTAGGCCCGTCGCAACTGCCACAACCGTCTGTGGACACCAAATTTGGGTACACCATCCACGCTCACTCGTTGTCTCTCCTTAACGGGTCCCCGAATTATTGCCTCGTGTCCAGCCGGCACCACGGTATTCTCAGTGATGTGAACCCTTGCCACCGACGGCCGTTGGTTGTGACCTCCCAACGCTGTGGTCTTTCCATTGATGAGCACCGTGTTTTCCCCCACCGCCATTGGCAGCGGTATGATGACAGGAAATCCATCCCCAGGATTACGTCCGGCTCTATATTGACTACGATGCAGGTCGATCGGTCGAGCGGTCCACGCGCGTAGCCTGTGCTCTCAGTGTTCCTGTCTGGCGGAGGTTGCGTTAGGTGCACTACCGACCTCACGTCCCTGGTTCCTTGTTTCCGTTTCTTATTCTGCACCTATGAGTCTGGGAAAGCCTCCATGCATCTCCGTGGCCAGGGTGATTGCTTCGGTCAGGGTCGTCGCTTTCTCGAAAAAACGTGGCGTTGCAGCTGTTCGTCGCCTAATGCATTCCTGAAAGCCTCCACAGCCATGTCCTCCCGCGCTTGCGTGGGGAGGTTCGGGTAGCTCTTGGAAACCAACCGCCTGATCGACTGCCCCAGGCTGCTGATAGGTTCGTCCCGACCCCTGGTGCGCATCGACAAACGGGCCCGATGTAAAAGAATTTGGGCCGTGACCCCAAACCGCTGCTCGAAGTACTCCAGGATGCTGGGATACTCCCTTCGTGCCTCCGGGGCCATGTTGGCCAGGACCTCTTGTGCCGAGCTCCTCAGATGGGAGGCTAAAAACATATATAGCCTTTTCGGCCTCGCCCCACTGGTTAACCGTTGCCACGCTCTCGAAGTGGATAAGGTAATCGGACCACGACGAGACCCCATCAAACTTATCTGGGAGCATCATTGGTCGTCGGCTCCCCGAGGGGACCTCAGCGGCTCCTGCCCTGGAGCCGCAGGTGAAACCGTCCCGGCCTGGTTTCCAATCCCCGGTGGTGGTGCAGCCTGTCGAGCGACCAGCGGGGCCACCGTACCTGCATGTGGAACCAGGTGAGAGGGGGTGCCTCCCTGCTGTAAGTGCGGAGCGGCTCTCCATAGAGTTGTGCAGTGCGGAGCGGATTTTCGTACTCCGCACCATAGGTTTGTGCAGTGCGGAGCGGCTCTCTATAGAGTTGTGCAGTGCGGAGCGGCTCTCCATAGGTTTGTACAGTGCGGAGCGGATCTTCGTGCTCCGCACCATAGGTTTGTGCAGTGCGGAGCGGCTCTCCATATGTTTGTGCAGTGCGGAGCTGTTTTTCGTGCTCTGCACCTATTGCTAAGTACTAAATAATGTGCGGCTGAGGCTAGGTCCAAAATTAAGTGTGCCCGGGGGTGGAACCAATTAGAAAATGCATTAAAAGTCGTTAATTGTCAAAAAATGAGTGTAGCAAAATGTTTTAAAGGCGTGCGGTCGAAAATATTATTGAAATCTTGACTTTTTAGGGCTACTCCTTTAAATCATTAATTAGGTACTAAATAATGTGCGGCTGAAGCTAGGTCCAAAATTAAGTGTGCCCGGGGTTGGAACCAATTAGAAAATGCATTAAAAGTCGTTAATTTTCCAAAAATGAGTGTAGCAAAATGTTTTAAAGGCGTGCAGTCGAAAATATTATTGAAATCTTGACTTTTTTGTGCTACTCCTTTAAATCGTTAATTAGGTACTAAATAATGTGCGGCTGAAGCTAGGTCCAAAATTAAGTGTGCCCGGGGGTGGAACCAATTAGAAAATGCATTAAAAGTCGTTAATTGTCAAAAGATTAGTGTAGCAAAATGTTTTAAAGGCGTGCGGTCGAAAATATTATTGAAATCTTGACTTTTTTGTGCTACTCCTTTAAATCGTTAATTAGGTACTAAATAATGTGCGGCTGAGGCTAGGTCCAAAATTAAGTGTGCCCGGGGGTGGAACCAATTAGAAAATGCATTAAAAGTCGTTAATTGTCAAAAAATGAGTGTAGCAAAATGTTTTAAAGGCGTGCGGTCGAAAATATTATTGAAATCTTTACTTTTTAGGGCTACTCCTTTAAATCGTTAATTAGGTACTAAATAATGTGCGGCTGAAGCTAGGTCCACAATTAAGTGTGGCTGGGGGTGGAACCAATTAGAAAATGCATTAAAAGTCGTTAATTGTCAAAAAATGAGTGTAGCAAAATGTTTTAAAGGCGTGCGGTCGAAAATATTATTGAAATCTTGACTTTTTAGGGCTACTCCTTTAAATCGTTAATTAGGTACTAAATAATGTGCGGCTGAAGCTAGGTCCAAAATTAAGTGTGCCCGGGGTGGAACCAATTAGAAAATGCATTAAAAGTCGTTAATTGTCCAAAAATGAGTGTAGCAAAATGTTTTAAAGGCGTGCGGTCGAAAATATTATTGAAATCTTGACTTTTTAGGGCTACTCCTTTAAATCGTTAATTAGGTACTAAATAATGTGCGGCTGAGGCTAGGTCCAAAATTAAGTGTGCCCGGGGGTGGAACCAATTAGAAAATGCATTAAAAGTCGTTAATTGTCAAAAAATTAGTGTAGCAAAATGTTTTAAAGGCGTGCGGTCGAAAATATTATTGAAATCTTGACTTTTTTGTGCTACTCCTTTAAATCGTTAATTAGGTACTAAATAATGTGCGGCTGAAGCTAGGTCCAAAATTAAGTGTGCCCGGGGGTGGAACCAATTAGAAAATGCATTAAAAGTCGTTAATTGTCAAAAAATGAGTGTAGCAAAATGTTTTAAAGGCGTGCGGTCGAAAATATTATTGAAATCTTTACTTTTTAGGGCTACTCCTTTAAATCGTTAATTAGGTACTAAATAATGTGCGGCTGAGGCTAGGTCCAAAATTAAGTGTGCCCGGGGGTGGAACCAATTAGAAAATGCATTAAAAGTCGTTAATTGTCCAAAAATGAGTGTAGCAAAATGTTTTAAAGGCGTGCGGTCGAAAATATTATTGAAATCTTGACTTTTTAGGGCTACTCCTTTAAATCGTTAATTAGGTACTAAATAATGTGCGGCTGAAGCTAGGTCCAAAATTAAGTGTGCCCGGGGGTGGAACCAATTAGAAAATGCATTAAAAGTCGTTAATTTTCCAAAAATGAGTGTAGCAAAATGTTTTAAAGGCGTGCAGTCGAAAATATTATTGAAATCTTGACTTTTTTGTGCTACTCCTTTAAATCGTTAATTAGGTACTAAATAATGTGCGGCTGAAGCTAGGTCCAAAATTAAGTGTGCCCGGGGGTGGAACCAATTAGAAAATTCATTAAATGTCGTTTATTGTCAAAAAATGAGTGTAGCAAAATGTTTTAAAGGCGTGCGGTCGAAAATATTATTGAAATCTTGACTTTTTAGGGCTACTCCTTTAAATCGTTAATTAGGTACTAAATAATGTGCGGCTGAAGCTAGGTCCACAATTAAGTGTGGCTGGGGGTGGAACCAATTAGAAAATGCATTAAAAGTCGTTAATTGTCAAAAAATGAGTGTAGCAAAATGTTTTAAAGGCGTGCGGTCGAAAATATTATTGAAATCTTGACTTTTTAGGGCTACTCCTTTAAATCGTTAATTAGGTACTAAATAATGTGCGGCTGAAGCTAGGTCCAAAATTAAGTGTGCCCGGGGTGGAACCAATTAGAAAATGCATTAAAAGTCGTTAATTGTCCAAAAATGAGTGTAGCAAAATGTTTTAAAGGCGTGCGGTCGAAAATATTATTGAAATCTTGACTTTTTAGGGCTACTCCTTTAAATCGTTAATTAGGTACTAAATAATGTGCGGCTGAGGCTAGGTCCAAAATTAAGTGTGCCCGGGGGTGGAACCAATTAGAAAATGCATTAAAAGTCGTTAATTGTCAAAAAATTAGTGTAGCAAAATGTTTTAAAGGCGTGCGGTCGAAAATATTATTGAAATCTTGACTTTTTAGGGCTACTCCTTTAAATCGTTAATTAGGTACTAAATAATGTGCGGCTGAAGCTAGGTCCAAAATTAAGTGTGCCCGGGGGTGGAACCAATTAGAAAATGCATTAAAAGTCGTTAATTGTCAAAAAATGAGTGTAGCAAAATGTTTTAAAGGCGTGCGGTCGAAAATATTATTGAAATCTTGACTTTTTAGGGCTACTCCTTTAAATCGTTAATTAGGTACTAAATAATGTGCGGCTGAAGCTAGGTCCAAAATTAAGTGTGCCCGGGGGTGGAACCAATTAGAAAATGCATTAAAAGTCGTTAATTGTCAAAAAATGAGTGTAGCAAAATGTTTTAAAGGCGTGCGGTCGAAAATATTATTGAAATCTTGACTTTTTAGGGCTACTCCTTTAAATCGTTAATTAGGTACTAAATAATGTGCGGCTGAGGCTAGGTCCAAAATTAAGTGTGCCCGGGGGTGGAACCAATTAGAAAATGCATTAAAAGTCGTTAATTGTCAAAAAATGAGTGTAGCAAAATGTTTTAAAGGCGTGCGGTCGAAAATATTATTGAAATCTTGACTTTTTAGGGCTACTCCTTTAAATCGTTAATTAGGTACTAAATAATGTGCGGCTGAGGCTAGGTCCAAAATTAAGTGTGCCCGGGGGTGGAACCAATTAGAAAATGCATTAAAAGTCGTTAATTGTCAAAAAATGAGTGTAGCAAAATGTTTTAAAGGCGTACGGTCGAAAATATTATTGAAATCTTGACTTTTTAGGGCTACTCCTTTAAATCGTTAATTAGGTACTAAATAATGTGCGGCTGAAGCTAGGTCCAAAATTAAGTGTGCCCGGGGGTGGAACCAATTAGAAAATGCATTAAAAGTCGTTAATTGTCAAAAAATGAGTGTAGCAAAATGTTTTAAAGGCGTGCGGTCGAAAATATTATTGAAATCTTGACTTTTTAGGGCTACTCCTTTAAATCGTTAATTAGGTACTAAATAATGTGCGGCTGAAGCTAGGTCCAAAATTAAGTGTGCCCGGGGGTGGAACCAATTAGAAAATGCATTAAAAGTCGTTAATTGTCAAAAAATGAGTGTAGCAAAATGTTTTAAAGGCGTGCGGTCGAAAATATTATTGAAATCTTTACTTTTTAGGGCTACTCCTTTAAATCGTTAATTAGGTACTAAATAATGTGCGGCTGAAGCTAGGTCCAAAATTAAGTGTGCCCGGGGGTGGAACCAATTAGAAAATGCATTAAAAGTCGTTAATTGTCCAAAAATGAGTGTAGCAAAATGTTTTAAAGGCGTGCGGTCGAAAATATTATTGAAATCTTGACTTTTTAGGGCTACTCCTTTAAATCGTTAATTAGGTACTAAATAATGTGCGGCTGAGGCTAGGTCCAAAATTAAGTGTGCCCGGGGGTGGAACCAATTAGAAAATGCATTAAAAGTCGTTAATTGTCAAAAAATGAGTGTAGCAAAATGTTTTAAAGGCGTACGGTCGAAAATATTATTGAAATCTTGACTTTTTAGGGCTACTCCTTTAAATCGTTAATTAGGTACTAAATAATGTGCGGCTGAAGCTAGGTCCAAAATTAAGTGTGCCCGGGGGTGGAACCAATTAGAAAATGCATTAAAAGTCGTTAATTGTCCAAAAATGAGTGTAGCAAAATGTTTTAAAGGCGTGCGGTCGAAAATATTATTGAAATCTTGACTTTTTAGGGCTACTCCTTTAAATCGTTAATTAGGTACTAAATAATGTGCGGCTGAGGCTAGGTCCAAAATTAAGTGTGCCCGGGGGTGGAACCAATTAGAAAATGCATTAAAAGTCGTTAATTGTCAAAAAATGAGTGTAGCAAAATGTTTTAAAGGCGTGCGGTCGAAAATATTATTGAAATCTTGACTTTTTAGGGCTACTCCTTTAAATCGTTAATTAGGTACTAAATAATGTGCGGCTGAAGCTAGGTCCAAAATTAAGTGTGCCCGGGGGTGGAACCAATTAGAAAATGCATTAAAAGTCGTTAATTGTCAAAAAATGAGTGTAGCAAAATGTTTTAAAGGCGTGCGGTCGAAAATATTATTGAAATCTTGACTTTTTAGGGCTACTCCTTTAAATCGTTAATTAGGTACTAAATAATGTGCGGCTGAAGCTAGGTCCAAAATTAAGTGTGCCCGGGGGTGGAACCAATTAGAAAATGCATTAAAAGTCGTTAATTTTCCAAAAATGAGTGTAGCAAAATGTTTTAAAGGCGTGCGGTTTAAGATTTTGTTTAAAATCTTCAATTTTATATCTATTTGCAGTAGTGCCCTTTAAATAGTTCATTAGGGACTAATTATTGAGGGGCTGAGGTCCAAACTAATTAAAAACCTATTAAAATCTAATTTTAAAAACAATTGAAGAAGAGACTGTTCGGACATGTAGGAAAATGAGACAATTGTTTAGTATTGAGTCCCGGATGACAAACATCCTGTGGTGTATGTATTCTAGATTTTATAAATTTTCGAATGTGCGGCTGAATGTGCGGCTGAATCGGCGGCTGAATGAGCGGCCCGCTCATTCGGCCGAATAGGCGGCTCACTTCAACTAGGTCAACGAATGGGGGTTCAAAAGGTAAGGGGCTAAAAGTGTAACATCAAAATGATAACGTCCCAATATAAACGTCAAATAAACACTTTTAGCCTTCTAAAAGTATGTTTTTACAATCTAACAAACATGTCTAAGCAGCTATTGGCAAGCTGAGACTCCATGCACTGTAGTTGAGACTCCATGCACTATTAAGTCTGTGTAGCAGTTAGCTAAGGTAATCTCAGCTCTTTTTTTATCATTTTTCATTGGGATGTGGTCTTTTCACGCGTAGAGCTGAGGGAACTTATGAACATGAACCCGCCATCGCAAAAACATGACAAAACAAATGTGTCATTTTCTCACCGTGACACACTAATTCCCCCTAAAACTCACCCAAACCTTGCCAGGCATAACCACTACGCAGGTCCTTGATGGAAATAACCAGCCACGATGATTATTTTGCCAACAATTCCAACAAAACAAACCGGTATTCTCACAGCCAGTCCTGCTGTCTTGTGTTTTAAATGATAATATGTCTTCTCGTCGCGTGACACATAGTCTGTGTACAAAGGAATTTTTATGCGCGTCGGTTACCAGTGCACATGCGGCCTACCAGTCAAACCTATTTCGCCGTGCGGACGTGATTACGAAATAGGTTTGACTGGTAGGCCGCATGTGCACTGGTAACCGACGCGCATAAAAATTCCTTTGTACACAGACTATGTGTCACGCGACGAGAAGACATATTATCATTTAAAACACAAGACAGCAGGACTGGCTGTGAGAATACCGGTTTGTTTTGTTGGAATTGTTGGCAAAATAATCATCGTGGCTGGTTATTTCCATCAAGGACCTGCGTAGTGGTTATGCCTGGCAAGGTTTGGGTGAGTTTTAGGGGGAATTAGTGTGTCACGGTGAGAAAATGACACATTTGTTTTGTCATGTTTTTGCGATGGCGGGTTCATGTTCATAAGTTCCCTCAGCTCTACGCGTGAAAAGACCACATCCCAATGAAAAATGATAAAAAAAGAGCTGAGATTACCTTAGCTATGTAGCAGTAACAAAAAGTGTTTTCAAAGAAAAACTTTCTCATTGCTGAAATCATGTTTCTTAAACAAGTTTACACTTTCTGGGGCCATTATCATATTTATCATATTTATATATTTCTGGGTCATATTATTAGGGAGAATTTAATAGTGTCGAAGGTGTATGGTATACCGATGTCGTCAGTATACACTCCTAAATCCACGCGGTCCTATTTCTATGCACTCGCCTTAATGTTTGCCGGCCAATGCGCGCGCGTGCATAAGCGTTAGGTGCGCAGATTTAATATGGAGGATCGAGGATACACCCAAGTAGCCGATTTCACGAAAAGTTGAGTAGGCATGTAATGATGTAGCTTGCGCAACTTTTGAAAAGGCATAGGAACCATATCCATAGGCATGATAGGCTTGAGCGTTTTATCACAGAAATGTTGCGCAGCTTATGCAATAAAAAGTTGGAAAGAATTTCGTACTGGGACGTCACTATTTTTTCCTTAAAATTACTTTTTAAAGGCACAGGCTCGTCAGCAATGCGCGCCCGCCAAATTCGTGCTCGAAACACGCAGCCCCATGCCTTTGCTATGGAGCTGCGTATTGCGTGGCACACATTTGGCGGGCGCGCATTGCTGACGAGCCTGTGCCTTTAAGCATCAATAAGTGCAAATCTAATGAAATGTGGAGAGCAAAAATATTAAGATTTTACTAGGAAAAACTTCTGAGTTGTCCCATAGGTTTTATAGTGTAGAAGGGCTTATAATAATAATAATAATAATAATAATAATATGAAGTCCGACTTGTAAATTCTTTCCAAAAGTTGCACAAGCGAGGTTGCATAAAATTTCGTAAAATAGGCTGCAGGTCTTTTTATTTATTTATTTATCACATCCAACAGCAGAGGGACCGCCAATTACAGGAATGGGAGCAAGTGTGGTTGTGAGTGCCTTGCTCAAGAGTCCAGGTGCCACAACCCGTCACGGCCCGGAATCGAACCTACATTCCAGTACTAGCACAGGAACTTAAGTTTGACGCACAAGACCGCTCGTCCATAACACCCCATAATGTTTGTAATTTACTTATGTTTGTAATTTATCCTGCTGATAATACATAGAAAAACATGATTGAAAACGTGAAATTTCTTTTAATACTTGCACGTAATTGTCGATATAGATGCGCCGCCCTATTGACATTAACAATGGCTGATGAATAGGGTGGCAACCTCACGGACCTGGCGAATATACTGACATTTATGTTAGGCCTAGTTGTACTACCTGACTACTGAGATTTAAAAGTGAGAGATATGGAAAAAATAAAACCAAAACAAAAGTAAAAAACAAAGAAAGAAAACTGCTCAAGGTTTTTTGTTTAATTTGTTAGGGATTGGATATGAAACGGCCAAGTCATTAGCTCAGATGGGAGCCAAAGTTTACATTGCCTGCCGGTCAGAAGACAGGGCCAAGGCCGTAAGTTGACATTTACACTTTTTGCTCAGTCATGCATCCATGTGCAACAGTGAGAGAAAAATTGGGTTCATAGAAAAGAATAGTTCAGCTGGTGCAGCATCCATCTGGTGAATCGGAGGTCTTGGGAAAAACTTGATGAAGCATACCACTGTGCCTCATATGGCTCAGCTGGTAGAGCATCTGTTAGGTGAATCAGGGGTCTTGGGGAAAACTTGAGGGAGCTAACCACTGTGCCTCGTAGCTCAGCTGGTGGAGCATCTGTCAGGTGTGTTAGAGGTATTAGGGAAAACCTGAGGGAGTATACCACTGTGCCTTATAGCTCAGCTGGTAGAGCATCTGCCTGGTGATCGAGTCAGAGGTCTTGAAGAAAATCTGAGGGAGTATTGTGCCTCTTTAGTATCAGCTGGTAGAGCATCTGCCCGGTGTGTCAGAGGTATTGAGGGGGAAACCTGAGGGAGTACACACATGTATACCAGTACATGTATGCCTCATATAGCTCAGCTGATAGAGCATCTGCACAGTGTGTCAGTTCTTGGGGGAAACCTGAGAGTATACCACTGTGACTCACTCAGCTGATAGAGCATCTGCCCGGTGTGTCAGAGGTCTTGGGGGAAACCTGAGAGTATACCACTGTGACTCACTCAGCTTGTAGAGCATCTGCCCAGTGTGTCAGAGGTCTTGGGGAAAACCTGAGAGAGTATACCACTGTGCCTCACTCGGCTTGTAGAGCATCTGCCCAGTGTGTCAGAGGTCTTGGGGAAAACCTAAGGGAGTATACCACTGTGCCTCACTTACATGTAGCTGGTAGAGCATCTGCCCAGTGTGTCAGAGGTCTCGGGTCTAAATACATGCGTTTCAAATCCCAATGAAGCCATACAATTTTGTTCTCATCCCAACAGCTTAAAAATAGTGTGTCCCGTAAGTGTCCTTCAGTTTATAAATAAATGTGCATTGTTAGATGTAACCAAGTTTATACATGTGTGCATTTTGTTTTTCAGGCAATTGAGCGGATGCAAAAAGAACATCATGATGAAATGCACCAAAAGAAGCTGGCCAAGGTACGACACAAAACATCAGTGTTTGACTAGTCATATGCTTTATTTAGTCAACATTTAGACAGACCAAAAAGAAGTGTAAGCTCTGTTTACCTTCTGCTTAACGTGCAGACACCCTACCATTTGAGCTAACCAACTTGTGGTCTCGAATCACGGTATTGCAGTTGTTCCTCACTGATTGGGATTGGCTATCATGTGATCTTAGCAAGCCCTACAGAGGGATAGACCCTTCAATGAGATAACCACCCCTCCTAGAGATCACTCAAGATATGCCCCAAATCCCTGCCTGGCTTGCCCCACGTACTTAATCAGTAAAATGAATGATTGGCGTTATCTTACAATGTTCAGGGTGAAACTAAGGAGGGCGATGCTGATGTTGAGATGCAACCACTGAATGTACACTACATCCATCTAGACTTGGCCTCGTTGGAGTCAACCATGGCCTTCATACAGGAGACTAAGCAGAGAATGAGCTCATTGAACATTCTGGTGTGCAATGCCGGGATTGCGTTTGTCAAACTAGGTTGGTTCATGGCTATGGCTTGTAGCCTGATGTTGAAATACAACCACTGAATGTACACTACATCCATCTAGACCTAGCCTCGTTGGAGTCAACCATGGACTTCATACAGGACACTAAGCAGAGAATGAGCCCATTAAACATTCTGGTGTGCAATGCCGGGATTGCATTTGCCAAACAAGGTTGGTTCATGACTATGGCTTGTAGCCTGATGTTGAAATGCAACCACTGAATGTACACTAAATCCTTCTAGACCTAGCCTCGTTGGAGTCAACCATGGACTTCATACAGGACACTAAGCAGAGAATGAGCCCATTAAACATTCTGGTGTGCAATGCCGGGATTGCGTTTGCCAAACAAGGTTGGTTCATGGCTATGGCTTGTAGCCTGATGTTGAAATGCAACCACTGAATGTACACTAAATCCATCTAGACCTAGCCTCGTTGGAGTCAACCATGGACTTCATACAGGACACTAAGCAGAGAATGAGCCCATTAAACATTCTGGTGTGCAATGCCGGGATTGCGTTTGCCAAACAAGGTTGGTTCATGGCTATGGCTTGTAGCCTGATGTTGAAATGCAACCACTGAATGTACACTAAATCCATCTAGACCTAGCCTCGTTGGAGTCAACCATGGACTTCATACAGGACACTAAGCAGAGAATGAGCCCATTAAACATTCTGGTGTGCAATGCCGGGATTGCGTTTGCCAAACAAGGTTGGTTCATGACTATGGCTTGTAGCCTGATGTTGAAATGCAACCACTGAATGTACACTAAATCCATCTAGACCTAGCCTCGTTGGAGTCAACCATGGACTTCATACAGGACACTAAGCAGAGAATGAGCCCATTAAATATTCTGGTGTGCAATGCCGGGATTGCGTTTGCCAAACAAGGTTGGTTCATGGCTATGGCTTGTAGCCTGATGTTGAAATGCAACCACTGAATGTACACTAAATCCATCTAGACCTAGCCTCGTTGGAGTCAACCATGGACTTCATACAGGACACTAAGCAGAGAATGAGCCCATTAAACATTCTGGTGTGCAATGCCGGGATTGCGTTTGCCAAACAAGGTTGGTTCATGGCTATGGCTTGTAGCCTGATGTTGAAATGCAACCACTGAATGTACACTAAATCCATCTAGACCTAGCCTCGTTGGAGTCAACCATGGACTTCATACAGGACACTAAGCAGAGAATGAGCCCATTAAACATTCTGGTGTGCAATGCCGTGATTGCGTTTGCCAAACAAGGTTGGTTCATGGCTATGGCTTGTAGCCTGATGTTGAAATGCAACCACTGAATGTACACTAAATCCATCTAGACCTAGCCTCGTTGGAGTCAACCATGGACTTCATACAGGACACTAAGCAGAGAATGAGCCCATTAAACATTCTGGTGTGCAATGCCGGGATTGCGTTTGCCAAACAAGGTTGGTTCATGACTATGGCTAATTGTAGCCTGATGTTGAAATGCAACCACTGAATGTACACTAAATCCATCTAGACCTAGCCTCGTTGGAGTCAACCATGGACTTCATACAGGACACTAAGCAGAGAATGAGCCCATTAAATATTCTGGTGTGCAATGCCGGGATTGCGTTTGCCAAACAAGGTTGGTTCATGGCTATGGCTTGTAGCCTGATGTTGAAATGCAACCACTGAATGTACACTAAATCCATCTAGACCTAGCCTCGTTGGAGTCAACCATGGACTTCATACAGGACACTAAGCAGAGAATGAGCCCATTAAACATTCTGGTGTGCAATGCCGGGATTGCGTTTGCCAAACAAGGTTGGTTCATGGCTATGGCTTGTAGCCTGATGTTGAAATGCAACCACTGAATGTACACTAAATCCATCTAGACCTAGCCTCGTTGGAGTCAACCATGGACTTCATACAGGACACTAAGCAGAGAATGAGCCCATTAAACATTCTGGTGTGCAATGCCGGGATTGCGTTTGCCAAACAAGGTTGGTTCATGGCTATGGCTTGTAGCCTGATGTTGAAATGCAACCACTGAATGTACACTAAATCCATCTAGACCTAGCCTCGTTGGAGTCAACCATGGACTTCATACAGGACACTAAGCAGAGAATGAGCCCATTAAACATTCTGGTGTGCAATGCCGGGATTGCGTTTGCCAAACAAGGTTGGTTCATGACTATGGCTTGTAGCCTGATGTTGAAATGCAACCACTGAATGTACACTAAATCCATCTAGACCTAGCGTCGTTGGAGTCAACCATGGACTTCATACAGGACACTAAGCAGAGAATGAGCCCATTAAACATTCTGGTGTGCAATGCCGGGATTGCGTTTGCCAAACAAGGTTGGTTCATGGCTATGGCTTGTAGCCTGATGTTGAAATGCAACCACTGAATGTACACTAAATCCATCTAGACCTAGCCTCGTTGGAGTCAACCATGGACTTTATACAGGACACTAAGCAGAGAATGAGCCCATTAAACATTCTGGTGTGCAATGCCGGGATTGCGTTTGCCAAACCAGGTTGGTTCATGGCTATGGCTTGTAGCCTGATGTTGAAATGCAACCACTGAATGTACACTAAATCCATCTAGACCTAGCCTCGTTGGAGTCAACCATGGACTTCATACAGGACACTAAGCAGAGAATGAGCCCATTAAACATTCTGGTGTGCAATGCCGGGATTGCGTTTGCCAAACAAGGTTGGTTCATGACTATGGCTTGTAGCCTGATGTTGAAATGCAACCACTGAATGTACACTAAATCCATCTAGACCTAGCCTCGTTGGAGTCAACCATGGACTTCATACAGGACACTAAGCAGAGAATGAGCCCATTAAATATTCTGGTGTGCAATGCCGGGATTGCGTTTGCCAAACAAGGTTGGTTCATGGCTATGGCTTGTAGCCTGATGTTGAAATGCAACCACTGAATGTACACTAAATCCATCTAGACCTAGCCTCGTTGGAGTCAACCATGGACTTCATACAGGACACTAAGCAGAGAATGAGCCCATTAAACATTCTGGTGTGCAATGCCGGGATTGCGTTTGCCAAACAAGGTTGGTTCATGGCTATGGCTTGTAGCCTGATGTTGAAATGCAACCACTGAATGTACACTAAATCCATCTAGACCTAGCCTCGTTGGAGTCAACCATGGACTTCATACAGGACACTAAGCAGAGAATGAGCCCATTAAACATTCTGGTGTGCAATGCCGTGATTGCGTTTGCCAAACAAGGTTGGTTCATGGCTATGGCTTGTAGCCTGATGTTGAAATGCAACCACTGAATGTACACTAAATCCATCTAGACCTAGCCTCGTTGGAGTCAACCATGGACTTCATACAGGACACTAAGCAGAGAATGAGCCCATTAAACATTCTGGTGTGCAATGCCGGGATTGCGTTTGCCAAACAAGGTTGGTTCATGACTATGGCTTGTAGCCTGATGTTGAAATGCAACCACTGAATGTACACTAAATCCATCTAGACCTAGCCTCGTTGGAGTCAACCATGGACTTCATACAGGACACTAAGCAGAGAATGAGCCCATTAAATATTCTGGTGTGCAATGCCGGGATTGCGTTTGCCAAACAAGGTTGGTTCATGGCTATGGCTTGTAGCCTGATGTTGAAATGCAACCACTGAATGTACACTAAATCCATCTAGACCTAGCCTCGTTGGAGTCAACCATGGACTTCATACAGGACACTAAGCAGAGAATGAGCCCATTAAACATTCTGGTGTGCAATGCCGGGATTGCGTTTGCCAAACAAGGTTGGTTCATGGCTATGGCTTGTAGCCTGATGTTGAAATGCAACCACTGAATGTACACTAAATCCATCTAGACCTAGCCTCGTTGGAGTCAACCATGGACTTCATACAGGACACTAAGCAGAGAATGAGCCCATTAAACATTCTGGTGTGCAATGCCGGGATTGCGTTTGCCAAACAAGGTTGGTTCATGGCTATGGCTTGTAGCCTGATGTTGAAATGCAACCACTGAATGTACACTAAATCCATCTAGACCTAGCCTCGTTGGAGTCAACCATGGACTTCATACAGGACACTAAGCAGAGAATGAGCCCATTAAACATTCTGGTGTGCAATGCCGGGATTGCGTTTGCCAAACAAGGTTGGTTCATGACTATGGCTTGTAGCCTGATGTTGAAATGCAACCACTGAATGTACACTAAATCCATCTAGACCTAGCGTCGTTGGAGTCAACCATGGACTTCATACAGGACACTAAGCAGAGAATGAGCCCATTAAACATTCTGGTGTGCAATGCCGGGATTGCGTTTGCCAAACAAGGTTGGTTCATGGCTATGGCTTGTAGCCTGATGTTGAAATGCAACCACTGAATGTACACTAAATCCATCTAGACCTAGCCTCGTTGGAGTCAACCATGGACTTTATACAGGACACTAAGCAGAGAATGAGCCCATTAAACATTCTGGTGTGCAATGCCGGGATTGCGTTTGCCAAACCAGGTTGGTTCATGGCTATGGCTTGTAGCCTGATGTTGAAATGCAACCACTGAATGTACACTAAATCCATCTAGACCTAGCCTCGTTGGAGTCAACCATGGACTTCATACAGGACACTAAGCAGAGAATGAGCCCATTAAACATTCTGGTGTGCAATGCCGGGATTGCGTTTGCCAAACAAGGTTGGTTCATGACTATGGCTTGTAGCCTGATGTTGAAATGCAACCACTGAATGTACACTAAATCCATCTAGACCTAGCCTCGTTGGAGTCAACCATGGACTTCATACAGGACACTAAGCAGAGAATGAGCCCATTAAATATTCTGGTGTGCAATGCCGGGATTGCGTTTTTCAAACAAGGTTGGTTCTTGTTTGTCTGGGGCCTTAATTCTAATTATGTCCTCAGAAATTTATGCATGGATGCATCTAAGATGTGTCTTAGGAAGGGTCATTGAATTAGGATGCATTGAACTCAATCCCAGGTCTCGGTGGTTATTAGTTAATAATTTGTACTAACTGGCGAGATCTACATGTATTACTTGATTTAAATACATGACCAGGGCCAATTTCACAAAGCGCTAAGATGCTTATTAGGAAGGGTCACTCATCTTATCTTGGAAACATTGATATAGGAATTAGGACGCATTGAACTCATCTTAACTTTTGTTAAATTGATCCCAGGTCTCGGTGGTTAGTTGATAGTTTGTACTAACTGACGAGACCTGTTACTTGATTTCAATACATGACCAGGAGCCAATCTCACAAAGCGCTATAAGACGCATCTTAGGGAGGGTCACTCTTCTTATCTTAGGACTTTGGTATGGAAATTAGGTACGCATTGAACTCGTCTTAACTTTTGTAAAAGCGACCTCATGAATGCCATGCAATCATCTTTATATGGAAGTGTATGAACCCTAGGCATACATTGCAGATGAATGCATAGTTCCGAGATTGCCCAGTTAATCCTGCCCCTTAGATACTGTTGCTATGTGCTCACAAGCCATCGCGAAAAAATGGCGACACACAACGTACAAAGCAACGACATGGAAAGCACAGATTCATTGGAGAAAACTCAAAGGTATTTATGTAAGGGTCGACAGTTACCGTAGCACACACTGAACAAAGGGCTAGTAATGCAGGGAAGCCATAATATTCATAAAAAAATCCGCTTTCTAGCTACCTTTGAACAGCGAATCACCCGACATTGAAACCAAAATTAACCCGGATCGCCGCATACAACACTGTACAAACTGTATGGGGCAGAAAATCGCGTGTTGTTGTGAGGCAATGCACTTTGACCTATTTGAGCGCTGTCTGCTAGCTCTGTTGTGATTGGTCGGTGGGTTCGGCTTGATTGACAGGTCGAAACTATGCATTACCAGAAAAGGAAAAACAGTAAAATTGTAAAATTGATATCTAATTTGCACAATTTTGTCATATTTTGTTTTCCCTCCAGGGTACACCTGTGATAATTTGGAGTCCCATTTCCAGGTCAACTACTTGTCCCATCTTCTCATTGTTTTACACCTCATGCCGCTGCTACGGTCTGGTGTTCCTGACTCGCGCATCGTTTTTCTGTCATCTGGTGTTCACAGTAGGGGAAAACTAGACCTGAACAATATGCAGTTGCAGAAATCCTACAGTCGTTTTGGAGCTTACGCATCCAGTAAGGCATTTATGGTGAGCTTTCATTTTGGGCAATGTCCTTTAAATGGTCTATAGATGATTTGGATATTGATTCTGACAGATTGTAACTTCCCTCCCCCCCCCCACCCCCCTCCCCCCTTTAGAGACGAGTCAAAGCAAGAGCTACTTTGGCAGTACAGCCTGGCATGTCTGAATAAGTTTCTCTCTGAAGATGTTCTCAAGGAGTCATTCCCATCAGCAAATCCAGACCTGCTGACCATTACAAAGGATGCAAAGCCGGTGGAAGAAAAGATTACGAATAAAGAACGTCCCGATGACAAGAAAAATCCAGGAGGTAAGGATGGGAATTTGACCAAATGTGAGCGTAAAGTCGCACTCTGCTATTTCATATAACGTGAATGAGCCCATTAAACATTCTGGTGTGCAATGCCGGGATTGGCTATGGCTTGTAGCCTGATGTTGAAATGCAACCACTGAATGTACACTAAATCCATCTAGACCTAGCCTCGTTGGAGTCAACCATGGACTTCATACAGGACACTAAGCAGAGAATGAGCCCATTAAACATTCTGGTGTGCAATGCCGGGATTGCGTTTGCCAAACAAGGTTGGTTCATGGCTATGGCTTGTAGCCTGATGTTGAAATGCAACCACTGAATGTACACTAAATCCATCTAGACCTAGCCTCGTTGGAGTCAACCATGGACTTCATACAGGACACTAAGCAGAGAATGAGCCCATTAAACATTCTGGTGTGCAATGCCGTGATTGCGTTTGCCAAACAAGGTTGGTTCATGGCTATGGCTTGTAGCCTGATGTTGAAATGCAACCACTGAATGTACACTAAATCCATCTAGACCTAGCCTCGTTGGAGTCAACCATGGACTTCATACAGGACACTAAGCAGAGAATGAGCCCATTAAACATTCTGGTGTGCAATGCCGGGATTGCGTTTGCCAAACAAGGTTGGTTCATGACTATGGCTTGTAGCCTGATGTTGAAATGCAACCACTGAATGTACACTAAATCCATCTAGACCTAGCCTCGTTGGAGTCAACCATGGACTTCATACAGGACACTAAGCAGAGAATGAGCCCATTAAATATTCTGGTGTGCAATGCCGGGATTGCGTTTGCCAAACAAGGTTGGTTCATGGCTATGGCTTGTAGCCTGATGTTGAAATGCAACCACTGAATGTACACTAAATCCATCTAGACCTAGCCTCGTTGGAGTCAACCATGGACTTCATACAGGACACTAAGCAGAGAATGAGCCCATTAAACATTCTGGTGTGCAATGCCGGGATTGCGTTTGCCAAACAAGGTTGGTTCATGGCTATGGCTTGTAGCCTGATGTTGAAATGCAACCACTGAATGTACACTAAATCCATCTAGACCTAGCCTCGTTGGAGTCAACCATGGACTTCATACAGGACACTAAGCAGAGAATGAGCCCATTAAACATTCTGGTGTGCAATGCCGGGATTGCGTTTGCCAAACAAGGTTGGTTCATGGCTATGGCTTGTAGCCTGATGTTGAAATGCAACCACTGAATGTACACTAAATCCATCTAGACCTAGCCTCGTTGGAGTCAACCATGGACTTCATACAGGACACTAAGCAGAGAATGAGCCCATTAAACATTCTGGTGTGCAATGCCGGGATTGCGTTTGCCAAACAAGGTTGGTTCATGACTATGGCTTGTAGCCTGATGTTGAAATGCAACCACTGAATGTACACTAAATCCATCTAGACCTAGCGTCGTTGGAGTCAACCATGGACTTCATACAGGACACTAAGCAGAGAATGAGCCCATTAAACATTCTGGTGTGCAATGCCGGGATTGCGTTTGCCAAACAAGGTTGGTTCATGGCTATGGCTTGTAGCCTGATGTTGAAATGCAACCACTGAATGTACACTAAATCCATCTAGACCTAGCCTCGTTGGAGTCAACCATGGACTTTATACAGGACACTAAGCAGAGAATGAGCCCATTAAACATTCTGGTGTGCAATGCCGGGATTGCGTTTGCCAAACCAGGTTGGTTCATGGCTATGGCTTGTAGCCTGATGTTGAAATGCAACCACTGAATGTACACTAAATCCATCTAGACCTAGCCTCGTTGGAGTCAACCATGGACTTCATACAGGACACTAAGCAGAGAATAAGCCCATTAAACATTCTGGTGTGCAATGCCGGGATTGCGTTTGCCAAACAAGGTTGGTTCATGGCTATGGCTTGTAGCCTGATGTTGAAATGCAACCACTGAATGTACACTAAATCCATCTAGACCTAGCCTCGTTGGAGTCAACCATGGACTTCATACAGGACACTAAGCAGAGAATGAACCCATTAAACATTCTGGTGTGCAATGCTGGGATTGCGTTTTTCAAACAAGGTTGGTTCTTGTTTGTCTGGGGCCTTAATTCTAATTATGTCCTCAGAAATTTATGCATGGATGCATCTAAGATGTGTCTTAGGAAGGGTCATTGAATTAGGATGCATTGAACTCAATCCCAGGTCTCGGTGGTTATTAGTTAATAATTTGTACTAACTGGCGAGATCTACATGTATTACTTGATTTAAATACATGACCAGGGCCAATTTCACAAAGCGCTAAGATGCTTATTAGGAAGGGTCACTCATCTTATCTTGGAAACATTGATATAGGAATTAGGACGCATTGAACTCATCTTAACTTTTGTTAAATTGATCCCAGGTCTCGGTGGTTAGTTGATAGTTTGTACTAACTGACGAGACCTGTTACTTGATTTCAATACATGACCAGGAGCCAATCTCACAAAGCGCTATAAGACGCATCTTAGGGAGGGTCACTCTTCTTATCTTAGGACTTTGGTATGGAAATTAGGTACGCATTGAACTCGTCTTAACTTTTGTAAAAGCGACCTCATGAATGCCATGCAATCATCTTTATATGGAAGTGTATGAACCCTAGGCATACATTGCAGATGAATGCATAGTTCCGAGATTGCCCAGTTAATCCTGCCCCTTAGATACTGTTGCTATGTGCTCACAAGCCATCGCGAAAAAATGGCGACACACAACGTACAAAGCAACGACATGGAAAGCACAGATTCATTGGAGAAAACTCAAAGGTATTTATGTAAGGGTCGACAGTTACCGTAGCACACACTGAACAAAGGGCTAGTAATGCAGGGAAGCCATAATATTCATAAAAAAATCCGCTTTCTAGCTACCTTTGAACAGCGAATCACCCGACATTGAAACCAAAATTAACCCGGATCGCCGCATACAACACTGTACAAACTGTATGGGGCAGAAAATCGCGTGTTGTTGTGAGGCAATGCACTTTGACCTATTTGAGCGCTGTCTGCTAGCTCTGTTGTGATTGGTCGGTGGGTTCGGCTTGATTGACAGGTCGAAACTATGCATTACCAGAAAAGGAAAAACAGTAAAATTGTAAAATTGATATCTAATTTGCACAATTTTGTCATATTTTGTTTTCCCTCCAGGGTACACCTGTGATAATTTGGAGTCCCATTTCCAGGTCAACTACTTGTCCCATCTTCTCATTGTTTTACACCTCATGCCGCTGCTACGGTCTGGTGTTCCTGACTCGCGCATCGTTTTTCTGTCATCTGGTGTTCACAGTAGGGGAAAACTAGACCTGAACAATATGCAGTTGCAGAAATCCTACAGTCGTTTTGGAGCTTACGCATCCAGTAAGGCATTTATGGTGAGCTTTCATTTTGGGCAATGTCCTTTAAATGGTCTATAGATGATTTGGATATTGATTCTGACAGATTGTAACTTCCCTCCCCCCCCCCACCCCCCTCCCCCCTTTAGAGACGAGTCAAAGCAAGAGCTACTTTGGCAGTACAGCCTGGCATGTCTGAATAAGTTTCTCTCTGAAGATGTTCTCAAGGAGTCATTCCCATCAGCAAATCCAGACCTGCTGACCATTACAAAGGATGCAAAGCCGGTGGAAGAAAAGATTACGAATAAAGAACGTCCCGATGACAAGAAAAATCCAGGAGGTAAGAATGGGAATTTGACCAAATGTGAGCGTAAAGTCGCACTCTGCTATTTCATATAACGATGGTTTAAAGTCAAAAATGAATGGGAGGTAAATTTTAGGGTTTTGTAATATTTGGAAAGAGTAACTTTGATTCCAATTTTTTAGCGCCATCCAACAATTAAAAACATAATTTTCAGACCAATTTTGACGATAGCTTTTTTTGTCCATCTTAACAAATTTTGTTTGAAGATTTGTTTGAACACTACCACATCTCCAAGGTGTTTTGCATTGGGGGAATTGTTTTACCCTATGTGTTGCTATGGGAAAAGCTCTTTTTCTGCTGATTTCCAAAATACCAATATCTAAATTTTTGAACATTCTGAGCTCATTTTGTGTCGACAGGTCACAAAATAGCATGAACAGGGCGGAATAGGATTACATTTTGGAAATGTTTAGGAATTTCCTTACCTTTAATAGTGAATGGTCTGGTAGATTGTGTCTGAAAGTTGTGGATTTGAATCCAGCCCATTCATGGTGCGTGTACCCTTGAGCAAGGTACTTTGCAATACATTGTTTCTCTCCACCTAGGAGTAAATGTGTACCTGTGAGGGTAGTGTTTGATTAGCCATTTGAGTGCCTGATAGGGATGTATACTGTAAAAGCTGAAATATTCGCGGTGGTTTTATTTTCGCGCACCAGACAGAGCCCGCGAAAATAACAACCCGCGAAAATATTGTTTGCAACAATTGTGGCTATCCCTGAAACAAAACATAATTTCCATCGGCGAAAATGTCAGTGATGTTGAAATGCGCGAAAATATCTGTACGCGAAAATATTGGCTTTTACAGTACTCCCCAGGGAGCTGAGATATAATAGAGTGATGCAATGTACACCAATCCGGTAACTAAGGTGTACATCCGCCATAGCTGGGGGCCTTCCGCTGAATGAACTGTATGTTTTTGCTGTTGCTGAAGCATGCATTTGTTTACTTCGAACAAGTTGCGCGTCTTTGTAGGTTTGTGTGTACGCGCTCGTGCATGTAATAAATAAGCGCTTTTCGTTTTAACAGCAACACAAAACGCACAGCCAATGCACTGGAAGCTCCCCAGCTATGGTGAATATACAGGGAAGGAGACCTTAGTTACCGGATTGGTCTATAGGTTCTAATTCATCAGAAATGCAATGGATTACGTTTGTTGAAGTCGGTATTCAAGTGATTTTGATCAGGACGCAATTTCTCTGGTTCTTATTCATTTGCACGTCATTCAATTTCGTTTAAAAACATTAACATTTGCTCGCTAAGACTTCCAGATTAGTATTTGCGTCATTCAAATACAAAGCAGTGAATCTTCATTCAATTTAGCACAGGCTGGGGCGAATTTGAATGATTTGCGCTGGTATTTCAAAATTGAATGCGCGTAGTTGTAATTTTGAGTGCAGAATTTTCCTGATTGCGTGCTCGAAAAACCAAATTGAATGCTTTCTTTAAATAATTGAAGGATGATCCCAAACTGCATTCAAGTTTGTGCTAAAATAAATGCATCTGAAACGAACTTGGGAGGTAAAACTGAACGAGAAAACCTATAATAATATACTCGCCTTGATCAGGGGTTTTTCCAGATAAGTCCATATTAATTAATGTTATTAAAAATAAGATGCATCTGCGACAGTTTCAGATAAAACTTCTGGAGGTGAAGCATCCTTAGAACAGGAAGGCACTTCTGCAACGGCTTTGGATAAGAATTTAAAGTTGTCAAAGAATACAGTGCAAGAAAAGACAGGAGGGGATGAAGCATCTTTAGAAAACAAGGAAGCAGCCAAGATTGTGCCCGAGGAATTTCCTGAGAGGGTCACGGATGTAGGGCAGGAGGTGAAGGGAGAGGCATCTGAAAAGAATGAAACCAAAGATGAGATTGCCAAGGCATCGCAAGAACCAGAGTTATCTCAAGATGCAGTGGAGGAGTCGTCATCTTCACAGAATGAGCTTCCTGAACAACCGGAAATAACAACCAAGGAAAATTAGAAACAAAAGGATTAGAATGCATGGTCTGCTGTAATAAAACCATCCTGTTGTCCTTATCGTGTATCTTGTGCCAAACATTAATTTGGCTCATTCTTGGTCTGAATCTGGGCATTTGTACCATGAAGCTGTCCATGTTAACATATCGGTATCATTGATTATTATATAAAATGAAGCTTTTGTGGATATAAGCTTCATTTTACAAAATCACTGTAACCAGTGGTAAACGTTTGCAACGTAGCCATGGGCACCATTGTATTCCTGTACATGTACTTAAAAGGGTTTTTTATCCATCATTTGGTGCTCACAGTACAGTGGAGATTTCACTTGCTTTAACAATTTTTTTTTAAAAAGCTTGTCGACCAAATGAAATTTTATCAATGTAAACTTGTATGTTATTATGGCCTCAGTACATGTGCAAAATTATACTATATTATAAAATTGAAGCATTCTTTTCTATTCCGTCTTCTAAAATAAACTAAAATATTTTAATTGCTTGGATCTACTCAGATTTTGACTACAAAATTGTAAGTACGTTTTATTATGCAGAATGTTAACATTTGTCTTCCAGGAAATTTCTGCTGTCGTAGAACCTTGTAATTAAAGGCCAGTCTACACGAACACGACAACCAAAAGGTGGATGTCACATAGTCCGACTTGTATTTGATCTATTTATTTTTGTAATTGATACCTGAAATAATGTTGCTATTTTAATGCAGGTGTGCACCATGAATAAAATATGAAATTAATTACATGTACATAAAAATTTACTCTGAAACTGCCAAATATGCATTTTGCTACCGACCAAGTCATTCCCACACTTAACCGTTCTTGCGTATGTCTTTAGCTTCGTTCGACGAAGATTAATGAATGAAGCCATGGGAGGTTGTGCGTCAAATACAAACTCTCGACACGTTCGTCGAATGAAGAGGCGTACATTCACATCAGGAAATCTCTTAGTTGAGTCATCGTCGAACGGAGTCTTTGTCATTAATTATATTTTCTGATTTGTAATTGGTTTTTCAGGTTATTTAAATACCAATTGATTCTATTAACTGGCAAAACGGACATTCCATAAGGATCTGTGAGAAGTTACACATGAAATAAAAGCCAATGAAAACCACTTTATCTCAGAATGCCAATAGCTTTATTTCTGTTCTCTCATTGACGCCTTGTTGAAGATTTCTTAAGACTGAAAATTGTGATATAGTAATAAGACCTGCGGGAATATTGTTATTGATTGTGTGGGTCAAAGGTCTTGACCCAGTCTGGTACCACCTTAATTCTATGCTCCCAATGAGACAGGGCGGTACTGAGTTAAGTGTCATGACATTTGACCCAGTCTGGTACTACTGCACTCTATGTAGGAATTGCTTCCAATGAGACTGAGGTACTGTGTCAAGGGTCTTGACCCAGTCTGGTACCACCTCCACTCTATTCTAGACATATTGCTTCCAACGAGACAGGGGACCATGCTCGGCCAGGTACTGCACTCCCACACCGTCGGGTATCAATCGTCCCTCGCTACGCAGCTCCTCAAATCGCTCCCGAGTGAACTTGGTAAAGCCCCAGTTCTCGGAAGTGAAGATCTGTCAGGAATACAAAATACACGATAAAAAATAGTCAAATCTAGATGGCAGGATTTTGATTTGGATTTCCAATTTACAAGGGCAACAACACTCTGTTAAATTGTTTCATGAGCCTTAGGGCTCATTCTTTTTGGTGATGCATTGGGTTATCTTGGCCATTTCTACTACAGACGACAATCTTTAGTGAAAATGACATGGACGCCGTTCTCACTAGAGAAATCGCTTCGTTCGACGAAGATTAGTTAATCATCGTTAGTTAATGAAGCGTGCAGTCATATATGACTTAACGAAGATCGAATGAAGCCGTGGGAGGTCGTACATGTGGGCTGAGCTTTAAGCATCTAGACAACTCTTGCGGGGCGCTCGACGCACAACGCGCTTGTGCAACAGGCCTGCCAAATCACTTCGTTGAATGAAGCGATCTCTTCGTCATATCATCGTCGAACGAAATGTTTTTACTGCCACAATACTGATGCGCACATTAACAAAAAACTTTTATGGCCGTTTCTCATCATTTTGGATAAATGACAATGCAGAAATGTTTCCAAAATGGTAATCATAGTTGGTAGAATACGCTTTGAGACGTATCTAAATATACGCGAGTTAAAATTTGTGTCCTTTGAGGAGGGGTGGAGAAGAGAAACGATAGGTGCATAACATTATAAGATCTCACCTTCTGCCTCCCAGGGAACTTGAACTTGGCACGACGGAAAGCCTCAATGGCTGAAGCTTTGTTACCGTCCTTGGTGCGGATAGACAAGATGGTTTGACCGATGTGGACACGAGCCACCAAGCCTTGGGGCTTGCCAAAGGCTCCCCTCATTCCAGTCTGAAGCCTGTAGGAATTCAAGGACATGCATTGTACTGATAACAAAATATCAATTAATTTATCAGGTTAAACAGCATGTACGTCTTCTTTCCTGGCTAAACCGAAGACGTATTCTTTTAGGAAGTCATTTGAATTCTTTTTTGTCCCTCAAAAAACATTATGAGAGTTAACTGCACTTAAGTCTACTGTGGCCAAGAGGTTAGGCTGTTGTTTTACAACATGGGTGAAAACCTTGCAGGTTTGATACCCGGCTGGATTATCTGTGCCCTCGAGCAAGACACTCGACCACAATTGCTCCTTCCTTTGGAAGGGAAGTAAAGCCACTGGTCCAGTGTTTTATGTAATGCACTCTTTCATGAGGGGTAAGGGGATTCCCCGGTGTCTCTGGCCGTCGGCGTCCATGGTGCCACCTACTTATGTATCTCAATGTTTAGGTGGAAGACATTAGTAAGCTCCATGCAATTCAGCCTACGGGCTGTGAATTGAAGTTCATTAAAGCCATGAAATATATAACTCTCACAGACGCCATCTTTGTAGGAAAAATGCCACTGCGTATTAAACGCTATCAAGTACGCGCACGCACACCCTGGAGAATGTTCAAAAAACATGCGCATGTTGCTCGAAATGTGTTCGAACTACGACGCAGTCGTTGCGTGTCACAAAAATTTACGCTCAAGATCCTGATGCACGTGGCAATTTGTAGGAAGAGACGTAATTTGAGAGTGATCAATAGAATAATCTGGAAAAACAATCTGCCCAAGATGGTAGCTTACCTATCAGCTCCAGCACACGACAACATTTTGTTGATTCGCACCACGTGGAATGGATGCAAGCGAATGCGGATATGGAATGAATCCTTGCCACAGTGCTTGACCATGTACTTGTTGGCACAGATGCGGCCGGCCTCGAGGGCTTCGGAGGACAGCTGCTCAAATTCATCGGATACAAGATGGATGCAGAGTGGGAAATCATCCACGCGAGCCCTCTTACGACCCAGGTCAAAGATACGCAGCTTGGGGTCTGGGGGGAAAATTAAACGATATGCGACTAAAGAAAATAATGAATTTCATATCTTTTGCTGCTTCAAAGGAAGTTACATATTGGTAGGCACAGAGGAAAGAATTCAGTAGCTGACAATGCATAGTTCCGACCTGTCAATCAAGCCGAACCCGCCGACCAATCAGAACAGAGCTAGCAGACGGCGCCCACAAAGGTCAAAGTGATGCAATCATCACCGATCACGAGATTTTCTGCCCATACAGTTTGTATGTTGTATGCGCCAGTGACCGGGTGAATTTTGGTTTCAATGTCGGGCGATTCGCTGTTCAAAGGTAGGAAAGCGCATTTTTATGAATGTCATCCCTGCATTACTAGCCCTTCGCTCAGTGTGTGCTACGGTAACTGTAGACCCTAAAACATCAATACCTTTGAGTTTTCTCCAATGAATCTGTGCTTTCCATGCCGAGTCCCGTTGCTTTGTATGTTGTGTGTCGCCATTTTTTTGCGATGGCTTGTGAGCGCAACAATATCTAAGGGGCGGAGTTAACTGGGCAATCTCGGAACTATGCATTACTTTGGACCTTGTACAAAACATGCAGTATGAGACTGATTGAAAAACGTTTTCCAAGTAAGATGTTCATATTTTTCACTTTTTTTCCCACATCAGATTTGCACATATGAAGGGTTTTAAGACATTGTAAGGAAATAATGGGGTCTACATACCATATACGTTTGCCACTAATTCTTCCCAATATGACTTGATAATGCCCCAGAAAGGGTAAATTTGGATAGGAAACATGATTTTTTGCAATGAAAAAATATCAAGTTTTTCCTTGAAAACACTTTTAATGTCATGCTCTATAGACTTAGTGCATGAAGTCTCAACCGGCCAACGTGTATGGTATCTTTTTTTCAAAAATGGCAATGGTCAACTTTGGTCAATTTGTTTTTTTACAACAAAGGTCAAATTTTTACTCATGTCCAGTGTTCTCCACTGCTAAACATTTTGTCCGAGCGCGCGCTGAGCAGCACCCTCATGCTGCTACCGGTAACACTGATCAACCCCTGGACAAAACAGGTGCCTGGTGGAGAACACTGATGTCATTAACATGTCTCTATGTCATGGCTTGTTTTTAACGTTTCTTGGTACAACATAATGTACCGGTACCAATTTCAAATAGCGACGACCATCCTACAAATTCAAGAAATGAATTGAATTTTAAGATATAAAAAATAAGGTACAAACATTCCAGAGATATCAAGGCATAGACATAGACATAGTGAGCATGATGGGTATAATTGATAACTATTGTACATACCTGGGACACCACGACAGAACCTCGATTTGGGGTACGGCTTGTTTTTGCAGTAGCGATAGCTGAAAGAAATAGAGAAATACTAAAAACATGATAAAGGGTATGAATAAACCTTCTCACGGTTATCGACGCCATCTTGTTCACGGGGCACTTTAAACACGCGTTGCCGTGTGCGTGCGCGGATCGTAGCTAATGCACAGTGACCTAACAATCATCAATGCATTCGAATACGATCCGCGCACGCACACGGCAACGCGTGTTTGAACTGCCCCTGAACAACATAGCGTTGATAACCGTGAAAGGGTTTATTCCGTGGACACTGCTATACCACTGACAATGACTGAGAGACGTCGTGTGTTAAGTCTATGGAACAGGGCAGAAAAAGTATTTTCAAGTAAATTGTTGAATGCAGAAAAGCGTGATGAGGCTCTATTGTTCTCTTCCCGATAGGTGCATTAGCAAGCGTAAAGTTGTACATGTTCATCATCATTTTGTTGTTTGTGCACTGCACATCATATGTAAAACCATGAAAACCCATATAGCTCACCATCTTGCCGGACGGCGCCCCATCTTGCCGAGTTTCAAGCCTAAAAAACGACAAAAAGAAATCAAAAACGAAATCAAAAATTACTAACTATAATAAACAATTACACATAATTGGTAGTGAGACCAATTAAAATCAATAATTCGTTTGGAAAAAGCAGATGATGAAGGATTTTTGTCCATTAAAATTTCTTGCCTTCCTACCTTTATTGCGTCAAGGCTAAAAAGGACGACAGAGGGCGTTGCTCAAGATATTGAGTTTTTAGACTGGCTTCTTGTCCCCTATTTATGTTTTTACTCCACAAAATACTAGAGGGCGCTAGAGTCAAGTAAGCACAGCTGCCGGCCAGTGACAGGGTTAGAAGTGGTTGGAATTTTTTACATTTTCCACATTTCCACTTAACGGCTTTCTGTAGTGTCAGCTAAAAAGCAGAAGCTAGGAAAAGCCCTTGCAGTATGGCAACAAGGGATCCTTTGCTCTATAATCTTAAAGGTAAGTTAGGCATTTATTTATTCCTTATTTGAAGATCTCTATTTATTTCTATGTTTTTAAATTATGTGTTTCCACTTGGATGTTGGTAAAACGCGGAACGCGGAACGGAACGCGGAACCGTTCCGTTCCACTGTACAGTTGTTTGGCCAGTTCCGAACCGGGTTTCATATCGTCGTTGATTGCGATCTGGAGGAGACTGTTGTAAAAACAACTGTGACCCTACGAAGTGTAGAAACTTTCGCTGATTTTAACCATACCGACATTTTGTGCAAAGCCGCTCGTAAATTGGGTGAATTTGCCAACGGAACATCAGCAGTAAGTTTGCGACTTTCGAACCGATTTGTCAGTTCCGAATAGGGCGCCCTCTGCCCAGACTACGTGGATTTTTTTTTGCCCAACTTCATAGATATGCCTACTAAACAATTAATTGTGACAAAGGCATGAAAGGCTGCACTATGAGTGCTTAAAATGTGGGAAAGAGGGCTCAATCTACACCTTTTTACAGAAAAGGAGAAAAATCCAAATGGATATTTTATCTGCTTGAAAGCACCATTTTACCCCTAAATTCTGAATTGTTTGATATTTGTTTGAAAACCATTTGTTGTCTGAGGTCCAGCTCCAGTAAGAGTACAAAACAGAATACTTAAATGAGGGTTTTAAAGAACTGTTTAACTAAAAAAAATAAAAAAAATTGTGACCTGAATTTAAGAGTGTTATTGCAAATGTAACAGATGTTTAACCACCTTAGCAAGTTTTAATGTCGAACATTTGACAGAGCCCTCCCTTCCAATCTGTCATAACAATTAAAGAGACCATTTGTATACAACAAACACAAAACAATGTATATATGTTTGCATTCAGAAAATGTTACTTTTATTAGCCAAACCTTTAGATATAACTCTGTAGATAACGCACTAAATATGTTGTTAAATTACCAAGCATCAATCAACATAAAATAATTGTATATAGGCTAGTGGATTTTCATCTGTTATTTATATTTTTATATAAATATTATATTTTTGATTTTCATCTTAAATATTATGTAACATGTTCATAATTGACTGATCATCATGGAAATGTAATTGTGCATATTTGTTATTAAATAATCCGGGGATCACTTAAATTCAACAATAAATAAATAAGGCATATTCATGTAGACCATATTGAATAGCCGCACGCCAACTTTTGCCATTTACATTGCTCTATATTTGTAAGCACAAAATGTACTAACCATGCATGTGTTCTCAAGGGGGGAAATGGCCAGCCTACATGGTGGCAGCTATTTCATATGGTCTGTACATGTTTACAGACATATAGATCCCTTTGTATATTTGCAATCACAAGGTTTTTAAATTATTTCAGATCATCAAACAAAAAACTAAATGCAAAGAATATATCCAGTATTCGTTTTAAAAATTACAAAAATGTGCACTATAATAAGTTGAGACTTGACAAGAAAAGGTTGACGTCTAAAGTTGAAACTGTCAAATTAACCTTTGCAAGTCTTGTTAGCATAAAACTGGCCCCTGAAATTAAGCAGAGTTTTGAGTTGATGATTTTTGTTCATTCTTTTGGAAATGGCCCATGGTTCGAGTTAACAGGGGTTCTTTTGAGCCATCAAAATTCACTGAAGCTTGGCACATTTTACAAAAAGCATGTAATTATTAAATTATGAAATTATGTAACCAACAGCTGCTTGGCATTACAAATGAAGTGTACATGAAAATAGATAATATAAACAAATCATAAATGTATAAAAACTTACTAGATGTCAATGGCTTTTTTTCTTTATTGTGTTCTAATTTGAAAATGATACAGAGCAGAATTCTGTCGTCAAGATTGTTTTGATCATTTAAATATTTTGTTATCATTTACAACTTTGCTTTTAGAGTTGTGGGCAAATTTGAGCCATCAAACTTGACTGAACCTTGTGACACATTTTATATAAAAACATGTAAATTAAGAAATCATGTAACCAACAACTGCCTGGCATTACAAATGGAGTTTACATGAAAAGGGGAAAAAAATCAGCATGGAAATGACAGCAGTTTACATTGGCTGTGTCAGGAATAATTGGTACAATGCTTTTTTTGCTTTGGTTGTCTTCGAAGGGGTCCTCTGGAAGCCTTTGTTGTACTTGTACTTTTTCTTGACTTTTTTGGCTGCTGAAACTCCCGGACTGCCAGTTGGTTTGCTCGCTTTCTTCGTCTTCCCCATTGTTAACCCTGGAATGAAATGATTATATTATTCTCAATTCATCTGAAATTTTGTCTGCAAATGGATAATGCACCCACCTTATTGTCCCCCCTTCCCCCTCCCCTCCCCTCCCCCTCCCCTTCCCCCTTCCCCTTCCCCCTTCCCCTTCCCCTTCCCCCTTTTTCAGGTGACAACATCCCCACGCCTAGGGCACAATTTATGTTACAAAATTGAAATTCCCACCCACTGCACTGGTACGGTGCAAAAGCATGCATACATTGATTTTTCTGCACAGTTTTGTGGGTAAAAAATCCCCACCCTGTGCCATGATAAATGTGACCAAACCCCCTCCTAGGGGGTGAGGTGGAAGCTGGAGAGGGGAGGGGGAGGGGGGAGGGGGAGGGGAGGGGGAGGGGGGAGGGGGGGGAGGGGGGGGGAGGGGGGGGGGAGGGGGGAGGGGGGGGGAGGGGGGGGAGGGGGGGAGGGGGGAGGGGGGAGGGGGGAGGGGGGAGGGGGGAGGGGGGAGGGGGAGAGGGGAGAGGGGAGAGAGGGGAGAGAGGGGAGGGGGGGGGAGGGGGGGGAGGGGGGGGAGGGGGGGGAGGGAGGGGGGGGGGGGAGGGGGGGGGGGAGGGGGGGGGGAGGGGGGGGGGGAGGGAGGGGGGGGGGGGGGGGAGGGAGGGGGGGGGGGGGGGGGAGGGGGGGGGGAGGGGGGGGGGGAGGGGGGGGGGAGGGGGGGGGGAGGGGGGGGGGGGAGGGGGGGGGAGGGGGGGAGGGGGGGGGAGGGGGGGAGGGGGGGAGGGGGGGGAGGGGGGGAGGGGGGGGGGAGGGGGGGAGGGGGGGAGGGGGGGGGAGAGGGGGGGGGGAGGGGGGGGGGGGGAGGGGGGGGGGAGGGGGGGGGGGGGGGGGGAGGGGGAGGGAGGGGGGAGGGGGGGGGAGGGGAGGAGGGGAGGGGAGGGGGGGGGGAGGGGGAGGGGGAGGGAGGGGGGAGGGGGGAGGGGGGAGGGGGGAGGGGGGAGGGGGGAGGGGGGAGGGGGGAGGGGGGAGGGGGGAGGGGGGAGGGGGGAGGGGGGAGGGGGGAGGGGGGAGGGGGGAGGGGGGAGGGGGGAGGGGGGAGGGGGGAGGGGGGAGGGGGGAGGGGGGAGGGGGGAGGGGGGAGGGGGGAGGGGGGAGGGGGGAGGGGGGAGGGGGGGAGTACGTGCTTTATCAATGGATGTTTCAGATTACCCGGGAATGTTTAGACCCAATTACAATGGCAATTAACTACGTCACACTATAGTAGTCTATTTCTCCCCACCCAAGTAAGATCACAAAACATGCACTTTAAATACTAGGGTGGGACAGTGGGGAGGGAAGGGGGAAATGATAATGATAGGTTGTAAAGTGCATATAAAAGTTGTCTTTTTCACAACAAAATGAAAGGGGAAAGATTTTAATCAATAGTCCTGCAAGTTTAACTCTAAACAAAAATGTTAATTAACATTTGAGTTTCCCCTCGCAATTACACTGTTTGGCAGTAAGCTAGCTGTAGAATCTTTCCACTGAGGGTGCAGTGTCACTAGTGTGTAGTGCCATGGCACATTAACATGGTTTTATAAAATTAATGTCCAATGCTGCTTAATGTGGAATTGTGACACATGAAACAGCCGTAGATGACCAATGCATTTACAGCGCAAAATTGCCAAACCACCCTCAAAGGTAAACGCCTGTTTCATGGTAAAGTCAGCCCGCAGGCGCAGCGCAAGACAACGTTCATCCATAGAGCAAGGAGCTACTCCCACGATTCCAAACTAGACAAACGACACTACATCTTAACTTGCAAGTATTATAAATATTCACTGCTCCATTGTTTCCCTTTTTTTTACTCAAACATTGTGAATAATAATACTTACTTTGTATGTGTGAAACCCGTCTGTAGCCCGCAACGTTTCGCGTTTTTGTGGGTTATCCTGTGACAAGCCCGTCTGCGCACCAGATTTTTTATGGTCGTAACATTAGATTGAGTTGAAAAATGTGGCCGTATCGTTGACAGAATCGAAAAAACTCGGAACAAATTACATGATTAAAATGGTTAATGGTTGGTCTTCAAATGTATAGTATTTTGAGTGTTTGGTTTTTAAATTTGTTTTCATGCGCTACACTTGAACTTGAAATGATTCGTAACCGGCAATGATTCGAAACTGGGCAAACAACTGTACCATGTTCCGCATTCTGTTCCACCCCTCCACCCTTCTGTTCCACCGTTCCGCGTTTTACCAACGTCCTTCCACTTTGAGTTTGGGTCGACAGACTTTCGAGCAACAGTGTTTTATTATACTTTTGTCGGCCCTGGCCAGCTTGAATTGGGTAGTTTTGTTTCAGTTAAGTTTTGTTTATTGTATTTATGGTTTGTATGTTTGCACGTTGTAAAATTTGTTGTTGAATGGCCGAATAAATAATAATAATAATAATTTGATAGTGATATGTCGACATGGTTGACCGGCCACGCACTAGCTCAGTAGCTGGCGACACGTCACCGTCATAGCTCCATGTGTTTAATAAGTTAATGCAAGTATGAGTATAGTCAGTGAGCTTTCCTTTCATAAAGTGGATTGTTGTAATTTTGCCTCGAAATTAGAATCACACCCAAAAATTTTCTCCTAGTTGTGTCCCTCAGTGGTTTTAGATGTCCATGATTGGAAAATGATTGGAAAAAATACTTATACAACACCGTTTTTGAAGCCAAAATGGTTGTCCACGTGCAATCTCAACATTAGTTTTTGTTGTCGCAGTTTAAATAATTCTGGACGTGAGAAGCGCTCTTCGCAGTGTAAATAAGGTTCACTATATCTTAGTCTGGTACCCGGACCAAAAATCTTTTGACTAGACTGAATTCAGTCGTAATATGTGGAGTGGGAACCAGTCTAACTATATCTGTGACTAGAGTCCCTCGAACGACAGATAATGTCCGTTGTTCGAGGGACTCTAGTCGACTATAGTCGCTTGATCGAACTTGGCCTTATTTACACTGCGGAGAGCGCATCTCACGTCCAGAATTATTTAAACTGCGACAACAAAAACTAATGTTGAGATTGCACGTGGACAAACATTTTGGCTTCAAAAACGGTGTTGTAAGTATTTCGTTCCAATCATTTTCCAATCATGGACATCTAAAACCACTGCAGGACACAACTAGGAGGAAATTTTTGGGTGTGATTCTAATTTCGAGGCAAAATGACAACAATCCACTTTATGAAAGGGGTTCCTTCTGTCCCTACGGGAAATCCCGTAGGGACAGAATCATTCCGTCTAGTATGAGTATGACCATATGTCTTACTGTAAATAATAAAAAGAGATACATGTAGGCAGAAAATATAGGCAGAAGGATATGCCATGTGTTGATGGTCCATGCCAGCATGTTTCTTTGGGTTTTTTTAAATTTATTGAACTTGAATGGGATACTCGGCATTTGGAAGAGGAAAGAACCACTACTCGGTCTATTCCAACCTAATCCCTTGCATGATGTTTATCACAATGTAACAAGAGTTTAATCAGTCTGTTTGGTCATCATCCTGCAGGTATTCTGTCAAGGTTAAAGGAGGCTAAGGAGCCAGTCAAAGACAGCAATGCTGATCTGCAGAGTTTGTGCGAGAATTTTGAATACATTCTAAGGAAGGGACTTAAACGTAAGAATTAATAGTGGTTTATGGAACTTCAATTTGCACCCCATCTAGGCTGAATTGAATGAAGTTTGCAAGTACATGTACAGTACATGTAAATATGCATAGGTGGGTGGCGCCATTGGCAGCTAATGGCCAGAGACATCGTGTAGCCACTTAAAGGCCCACTGACACTGTATCATTTGCAATGACCCCAAAAGTTAAATAACGAGTTGACAGGGACAACCTTACTCAAACTCAAAGTAAAGATTGAACTCGGCTGATAGAGCATCTGCCTGGTGTGTCGGAGGTCTTGGGGGAAACCTAAGGTATATACCACTTTGCCTCATAGCTCAGCTGGTAGAGCATCTGCCCGTTGTGTCAGAGGTCTTGGGGGAAACCTGAGGTACATGTATATACCACTTTGCCTTATATATAGCTCAGCTGGTAGAGCATCTGCCTGTTGTGTCAGAGGTCTTGGGGGAAACCTGAGAGTATTCCACTGTGCTCGGCTGGTAGAACTAGCATTTATCTTGCATGTCAAGGTCTATAGGTTCATATCTCGTTGAGCATCATATGATTTTTCTCTCATCCCATTTTTAATGCATTTTCTTGAACATATTTCAACAAATTTTGTTACAAATTTTGTGAAGAAAAATTTCCTGCAATGAGCCAACCTTGCTTTGATAAGCCGTGTGCTTTTTATCAAGCCTCTGTGATCATTGCCCATGCAGAAAGAAAAAAAACAAGAAATCAAATATTTGTCATTTAATGTGCCAATACTAGCTAGAGCTATATTGTAGTTTGTTTGTACCTAACAGGACCAGGCTCAGTATTTGGTCTGTACAAACGTGACTACTGGTGTTGGATGGAATCGTTACTGCAGTTACACTAGCCAATTTAATGTGCCAATATTAGCCAATTTAATGTGCCATTACTAGCTAGAGCTACAGTGTGGTTTGTTTGTACCTAACAGGACCAGGCTCAGTATTTGGTCTGTACAAACGTGACTACTGGTGTTGGATGGAATCGTTACTGCAGTCTCAGGGGAGTGATAGGTGGGTAAAACATTAGCTTGGTAAAGCTTGTTATCTGGGGAGTGTTGGGAATGTTCACAATTAAAGCACTAACCTTTACATACATGTAACAAAAAGGAAAATGGCATCGCAAAGCATAGCCAAGTTCCTATGTATTCTTGTCGTCCGACAATAATAACAAATAAGACAAAATTGCACTCTTCTCTAAAACGACTTAAAGACGCAGGCTATATAGGCTCGTCAATGAGTGCACGGGGAACAAATTCGTGCCACGAAGTTCACAGCTCCATAGAAAGGCATGGAGCGGTGAATTTCGTGGCACGAATAGTTCCTCGCGTGCGCATTGACAAGCCTGCATCTTTAAACCCTGATGCTCTAATTTAAGTGAATGATATGCTAAATGTTTTTGTATTTTATCCAGGGTGGGTATTTTGTAATATAACTGAAAGAGATCTTTATTTTTTCTTTCTTTTCAAATGCAAATCGTGTGTATATATTACCCTAAATGTGTTTTTTCAGGACATAAAATATGTCTTTGCGCCCACTAATTGAAACCTTGCTGTTTTAGTGAATGTACATATTGTATTATAGATTCTATCCCAACTCTGGCAATGATTTCCACCCCTTAAACTGCATGCATGCGATCATGCATGTACATGTAGCATTGCTAATAATCTCACTGTATCTCATTTACGTCCTGCAGATTACATCCCATGTTTTCAATCGCTATTGAAGCATGCAGAACATCAAATAAGGTATTGGCAAGTAGTGTATATCACCATCTGGTTAAATCATTCAAATTTTCCAATTTTCCAAGTTTGTTTTTACAAGTAATTTTTTCCCCCACAGCTGTGTAAGCAATAGACAGGTCTGAAACAAAATGATGTCATGGTTTATTTACATGTATGGTTTCCTAATGCCTGAACGAACCATCTGGTACCCTGACACTCCTGTAGAATTATATGCATAAACAAAACCAGGCTTCAGCTTTATGGAAAGAGTCCAGCATGTCACTCCTGTTTTGATTTTGTCAAAATTTCAAAGAGCATGAGGTCTACTGGAGGGGCACCGTGGCCAACTTTATTCAAAATGTGTACTGGTTATTAGTGTGTTACAAGCCTCATGAAATAGAAGGGATAAGGCATGCTGGCCAATGCAAGTTGGCCTCAAAGTGTATATCCAGGGGCATCAGGGCCAACTCAGGGACCATTGGCCTTGGTGGCCTTGGTTAATGTCAAGGCCTGGGATAGGGCATGCTGACCAAGTTGGCTTCAGAAAGTGTATGTCTTGAAGGGGCATCAGGGCCAACTCAGCAGGGTATGAGGCCATTGGCCTTGGTGGCCTTGGTTAATGTCAAGGCCTGGGATAGGGTGTCAACTCAGCAGGGTATGAGGCCATTGGCATTGGTGGCCTTGGTTAATGTATTGTGTGCTAATAATGATGTTTTACACATTTTGCTTTAGGTTCGAGGCCACCAGGGTCGAGGTCGTCTCTTGCTTCGAATCTGTCTACACAAGAGGATTCTGGGAGTTCCAATTGACGCTTTGCTCAAGAACCGACGCATGTTAGAGGCAAGTACAAATATTAACCTCATGATAGCCACACATTTCACATAATGTTCTTGCAGATTTGGTATTAGCGTTGCATAATAATCATTGACTGATAATCATTAATTGAATTAGATGTAAATAGGATCACATTTTTTGACCCCCAATTTTTCCCCGTTGGTGTTGAGATTTTGATACCATATCATTTGTCATATTTTTCTCATTACCATTCGCGCTCTCAATCTATATATTTTCAAGGATATTGTCAAAAAAAAACACTGATGTTTTGTAAACTAGTTTATCCGGTTACATAGAACAGTGAAGAAAACTGCAGATTGCGAATGTCATGTTTTCTTCCCATGGATAATATTTTGGGGTTAGGACAAGCTCCTTCAACCCCTACCTTATCTACATGTATGGTATGGTAAAGAACAGTGTTGTGATGCCTAATTTTTTAGTGTGTCATTTAAAGATCATATGGATCTTTGCAGTACAAATTAGTATTGTTAAAGGCACAGGCTCGTCAGCAATGCGTGCGCGCCAAATTCGTGCCACGAAATACGCAGCTCCATGCCTTTGCTATGGAACTGCGTATTTCGTGGCATGAATTTGGCGCGCGCGCATTGCTGACAAGCCTGTGCCTTTAATAGGATAGCCACATGTACAGAGAATGTTTAGGGTCATCAGCCAAGTTAAATAGATTTTTAAAAAAATATTTAATAAGCCGAATGATACAAAAAGCCTAAACTAGTAAATAACAGCACTGATCTCCAGCGGCATCCTCTGCGTACTAAGTACAATGAAAAACCTGTAGTACATGTACACAGGATTACTAACATACGTTTGTATACAGACATCTGTTGTGGTTATACTAGCTCAAACAATCTATGCATAGTCTATACACATAGCCAATTTTAATTATAATATGCACTTTGACATTTTTACCAGCTGTGGTGTACTAAGTGCATACTGAAAGTCAAAACAAACTAATCAAGCAAAGTTTGTTCTATTTTTTTAGAAGAAAGGTCAAATTGGGCAGTTTACAAATAGAGAGGCACTCAAGCATGTCATGCTGAATTTCAGGTTACCGATTGGTGAAATTGACATTTAGGAATTAATACATGATTCATAGTTGTCAGGAGTCATAATAATTTTAACAAAAAACAGAAAATGTCTGTACCAACAAAGGACCTCTTGTCGTGTATACTTTAGAACAGTGGCTTTACAGATTTTTCAAAGTAAAGGGACGGTGCAAAGCCCTGGGCGGAACAACATTTTGCAATCGGGGGGGGTGGGGGGGGGGGGGTGGGGTGGGGGGTGGGGGGGGGTGGGGGGTGGGGGGGGGGGGGGGTGGGGGGTGGGGGGGGGTGGGGGGGGGGGTGGGGGGGGGGGGTGGGGGGGGGGGGTGGGGGGGGCACACTAATTCCCATAAAACATAGTTTTTTGTACCGCAAATCTCATTTGAGGGAGGGGGCACACATAAGGGGAGCACACCACCTTTTTTCAGGGGGAGGGGGCACCTTCGAACCCCACTCCCCTTGGTGATGTCACTGCTCTAGAGTTTATTAGGCTTGTGAAATGGTTTTTATAACTACCATATTAACATAAATAATATTTGAATAATCTAATTTAATGTCCTCAAAGTGCCCCAAAGCACCCAAAACCGCCCTGTATTTTTTCCACGATTAACTTAGTGAAATTCTAGTTTCTGCAAGCACACCCTCAATTGAATAGGCATGTACATGTACTTATACATGTAGCTTGACTTTCAAATCTTGTGTTCAGTAAGGGTGGCTACCAGGTAGTATCGTGCAATTCTGGTTATTGACCTTACTAGTAACATTACTCATCATTTCAAAAAAGTCTTGCAGAGTAATAAGACACACTAGTGTCTTATTACTCTGCAAAACTTTGTTACCAGTAAGTGCTATTGAGTTAATTTGATCTAATATAATATTTTGTTTGTCTTAATACAGACATGGTATGACCCTCTGACATCAATTATTGGCAGTGAGCTTCTTGTAGGTGAGTACATATTGGGTGCGATTCCATATCTGACATTGAGGCTAGGGGTGGGGGAGTGGAGGTGGTGCAGGGAAGGATCCAGGGGGCAGGAAGCTGAACTAAAGTAAAAAGAAATGGTTAGTTTACTGTGCATTTTGCAGAAAAGAATCTTGCTGTTTGATTTTGCATTAAAGTAACAGTTCTCTGATACCTCATTAGCTGCGCGCTGGTCAGGTGCGTCAAATTTGAACTTTCAGCACAGTGCAGTGTGCGTTTGCGTCGCGATAAAAAGCGCACAAGCGGAAAATTAGCTCCTGTGGAAAGAAATGGCATAACCATGCGCAAAACCTTCTTTCTGCAATAATGTGAATGCCTCCTAGGACCTTATTATGACAGTCTGAATTTCAAATCTTTGACATTTTCTTTCGTTTTTTTTCTAGAGTCCTTGACTTCACTTCTGTTCTGGGCCTCAGAAATCCAGTTTGACCTCAATATAAAGGTCAGTCAATCAAACATCAAACCCAGTATACTTTGTATGAACGCTGTTTTATAACTTTGTCTACCTCAGTATTACAAACTGCTAATATCCTTCAGGTTGATGTGTAACAATACTTACAGGCTTATACCAGCTAATTTCACAAATCTTCTGCCCTCATTTTTTCCCACTACCTGCATGGTTGTTTTATGCTTTGAAAAAACCATTCCACTTGATAGGTGATTTTAGAGTTGTAAAGAGTCCTAAAAACTGAAATATTTTGAAGGACAGTCATAAAAATCCAAATCTGGTGAACTATAGTTTATTACTTAAATACATGCTGGTTTTTCATTGCAAAAAAATAAATATTTACGTGTGATCCGTCAGTTCCATCTTAGATTTGCCTTGAAAGATTGGTGAAAATATACTTTTTCAAGAAAACCAAAAAGAGAATATGACGTTTATATGCTCAATATTGTGATTGCCATGAATTACTCGCTTGTCTGTTTTAGTAGCATTTTTGTAGCCTGTGTTGAAAGTTGAAAGCAAATGTATAATTTGCAAGGTTAAAAACTTTTAAAGGTTAAAATATTTTTACTGATTCCTGGAAAAGATGGGACATAACATATCTTGATTGACGGGTCGGAACTATGCATTAATAATTTCTTATTGTAATTTTTTTACAGAAAAAAATGTGTTTGTTACCGTTGCTATCAACACTTTGAGTAAGGTTTTTCTTGTCAACTCATGAACTCAAATTGGATCAAGGCAATCATGATACCATAAACCTTTAATTGATGTGACAAGAACTAAATTTGATTGTCGAGTGCTTGGGGTTCAAATGTGTTAAGTGCAATTTTATAGTTTTTAGATAAATCCAGTTGAATGTTGTAATAGTTGTGAATCAGGGGTGTACTCCACATGCTCCTCCTTACAAATGGTGTTTCTTGTAATAATATACTTTGGATTGAATATGACATGGGTCATAAAATTAATTAAAAGCCGAAGTTATTTACTAAAAAAGTACTTAACACATCTGTGATAGAAGCAGTTAACATGTTTTTGTGCACCAAACTAGCTTGGGCAATTGACAATCTGCACATACTTCCCATGCAGTTTTCACCATGACAATGTGTTATTAGCACTTAACTGATGTGTGCATTGAAAAGAGCATCCCAAATTTTCCAAGAATATGCAAATAACTCAATATGGCCAAAATTGCACTTAACACATTTGAACCCTAAGCACTCGTTGTATCCCCTTCCAGACCAATATTAATAGCTCAGTTGGTAGAGTCCTGAGTTTCTTTAACTGGATGCTCTGATGCTTAAAATCCTGGTGTAGCTAAATTTTTTCCCAATATTTGAAGTTGATAGTTAACGTTTAATCTTTAATTACTCACTGTTTCAAAGTCTTTTGTTTGTTTGTTTTTATTGACCAATCAGAATGCAAGTTTCCTGGATGAGACTTGGACGCTACCAGTTTACAAACAATATGAGTTTGTCCCGTGTAAAGACCTTGGTCTGATTATCAAACACATCAACCAACGGGTCTATGTAGCTGAAGTCAAACCGGATAGTGTAGCAGCTTACAAGGTAGGAGTACTAAAGCCGAGTGGTTTAGGTTATGACTCACAAACTGCAGGAGGAAAGTACGACTTAAGGACCTTGGTCTGATCATCAAACACATCAACCAACGGGTCTATGTAGCTGAAGTCAAACCGGATAGTGTAGCAGCTTACAAGGTAGGAGTACTAAAGCCGAGTGGTTTAGGTTATGACTCACAAACTGCAGGAGGAAAGTACGACTTAAGGACCACGGTCTGATCATCAAACACATCAACCAACGGGTCTACGTAGCTGAAGTCAAACCAGATAGTGTAGCAGCTTACAAGGTAGGAGTACTAAAGCCGAGTGGTTTAGGTTATGACTCACAAACTGCAGGTGGAAAGTACGACTTAAGGACCACGGTCTGGTCATTAAACACATCAACCAACGGGTCTATGTAGCTGAAGTCAAACCAGATAGTGTAGCAGCTTACAAGGTAGGAGTACTAAAGCCGAGTGGTTTAGGTTATGACTCACAAACTGCAGGAGGACAGTACGACTTAAGGACCACAGTCTGATCATCAAACACATCAACCAACGGGTCTACGTAGCTGAAGTCAAACCAGATAGTGTAGCAGCTTACAAGGTAGGAGTACTAAAGCCGAGTGGTTTAGGTTATGACTCACAAACTGCAGGAGGAAAGTACGACTTAAGGACCACGGTCTGATCATCAAACACATCAACCAACGGGTCTATGTAGCTGAAGTCAAACCAGATAGTGTAGCAGCTTACAAGGTAGGAGTACTAAAGCCGAGTGGTTTAGGTTATGACTCACAAACTGCAGGAGGAAAGTACGACTTAATAAGGACCACGGTTTGGTCATCAAACACATCAACCAACGGGTCTACGTAGCTGAAGTCAAACCAGATAGTGTAGCAGCTTACAAGGTAGGAGTACCAAAGCCGAGTGGTTTAGGTTATGACTCACAAACTGCAGGAGGAAAGTACGACTTAATAAGGACCACGGTTTGGTCATCAAACACATCAACCAACGGGTCTACGTAGCTGAAGTCAAACCAGATAGTGTAGCAGCTTACAAGGTAGGAGTACCAAAGCCGAGTGGTTTAGGTTATGACTCACAAACTGCAGGAGGACAGTACGTCTTAATAAGGACCACGGTTTGGTCATCAAACACATCAACCAACGGGTCTACGTAGCTGAAGTCAAACCAGATAGTGTAGCAGCTTACAAGGTAGGAGTACTAAAGCCGAGTGGTTTAGGTTATGACTCACAAACTGCAGGAGGACAGTACGTCTTAATAAGGACCACGGTTTGGTCATCAAACACATCAACCAACGGGTCTACGTAGCTGAAGTCAAACCAGATAGTGTAGCAGCTTACAAGGTAGGAGTACTAAAGCCGAGTGGTTTAGGTTATGACTCACAAACTGCAGGAGGAAAGTACGACTTAAGGACCACGGTCTGATCATCAAACACATCAACCAACGGGTCTATGTAGCTGAAGTCAAACCAGATAGTGTAGCAGCTTACAAGGTAGGAGTACTAAAGCCGAGTGGTTTAGGTTATGACTCACAAACTGCAGGAGGAAAGTACGACTTAATAAGGACCACGGTTTGGTCATCAAACACATCAACCAACGGGTCTACGTAGCTGAAGTCAAACCAGATAGTGTAGCAGCTTACAAGGTAGGAGTACCAAAGCCGAGTGGTTTAGGTTATGACTCACAAACTGCAGGAGGAAAGTACGACTTAATAAGGACCACGGTTTGGTCATCAAACACATCAACCAACGGGTCTATGTAGCTGAAGTCAAACCAGATAGTGTAGCAGCTTACAAGGTAGGAGTACTAAAGCCGAGTGGTTTAGGTTATGACTCACAAACTGCAGGAGGAAAGTACGACTTAATAAGGACCACGGTTTGGTCATCAAACACATCAACCAACGGGTCTACGTAGCTGAAGTCAAACCAGATAGTGTAGCAGCTTACAAGGTAGGAGTACTAAAGCCGAGTGGTTTAGGTTATGACTCACAAACTGCAGGAGGACAGTACGTCTTAATAAGGACCACAGTCTGATCATCAAACACATCAACCAACGGGTCTACGTAGCTGAAGTCAAACCAGATAGTGTAGCAGCTTACAAGGTAGGAGTACTAAAGCCGAGTGGTTTAGGTTATGACTCACAAACTGCAGGAGGACAGTACGACTTAATAAGGACCACAGTCTGATCATCAAACACATCAACCAACGGGTCTACGTAGCTGAAGTCAAACCAGATAGTGTAGCAGCTTACAAGGTAGGAGTACTAAAGCCGAGTGGTTTAGGTTATGACTCACAAACTGCAGGAGGACAGTACGTCTTAATAAGGACCACGGTTTGGTCATCAAACACATCAACCAACGGGTCTACGTAGCTGAAGTCAAACCAGATAGTGTAGCAGCTTACAAGGTAGGAGTACTAAAGCCGAGTGGTTTAGGTTATGACTCACAAACTGCAGGAGGAAAGTACGACTTAAGGACCACGGTCTGATCATCAAACACATCAACCAACGGGTCTACGTAGCTGAAGTCAAACCAGATAGTGTAGCAGCTTACAAGGTAGGAGTACTAAAGCCGAGTGGTTTAGGTTATGACTCACAAACTGCAGGTGGAAAGTACGACTTAAGGACCACGGTCTGGTCATTAAACACATCAACCAACGGGTCTATGTAGCTGAAGTCAAACCAGATAGTGTAGCAGCTTACAAGGTAGGAGTACTAAAGCCGAGTGGTTTAGGTTATGACTCACAAACTGCAGGAGGACAGTACGACTTAAGGACCACAGTCTGATCATCAAACACATCAACCAACGGGTCTACGTAGCTGAAGTCAAACCAGATAGTGTAGCAGCTTACAAGGTAGGAGTACTAAAGCCGAGTGGTTTAGGTTATGACTCACAAACTGCAGGAGGAAAGTACGACTTAAGGACCACGGTCTGATCATCAAACACATCAACCAACGGGTCTATGTAGCTGAAGTCAAACCAGATAGTGTAGCAGCTTACAAGGTAGGAGTACTAAAGCCGAGTGGTTTAGGTTATGACTCACAAACTGCAGGAGGAAAGTACGACTTAATAAGGACCACGGTTTGGTCATCAAACACATCAACCAACGGGTCTACGTAGCTGAAGTCAAACCAGATAGTGTAGCAGCTTACAAGGTAGGAGTACCAAAGCCGAGTGGTTTAGGTTATGACTCACAAACTGCAGGAGGAAAGTACGACTTAATAAGGACCACGGTTTGGTCATCAAACACATCAACCAACGGGTCTACGTAGCTGAAGTCAAACCAGATAGTGTAGCAGCTTACAAGGTAGGAGTACCAAAGCCGAGTGGTTTAGGTTATGACTCACAAACTGCAGGAGGACAGTACGTCTTAATAAGGACCACGGTTTGGTCATCAAACACATCAACCAACGGGTCTACGTAGCTGAAGTCAAACCAGATAGTGTAGCAGCTTACAAGGTAGGAGTACTAAAGCCGAGTGGTTTAGGTTATGACTCACAAACTGCAGGAGGACAGTACGTCTTAATAAGGACCACGGTTTGGTCATCAAACACATCAACCAACGGGTCTACGTAGCTGAAGTCAAACCAGATAGTGTAGCAGCTTACAAGGTAGGAGTACTAAAGCCGAGTGGTTTAGGTTATGACTCACAAACTGCAGGAGGAAAGTACGACTTAAGGACCACGGTCTGATCATCAAACACATCAACCAACGGGTCTATGTAGCTGAAGTCAAACCAGATAGTGTAGCAGCTTACAAGGTAGGAGTACTAAAGCCGAGTGGTTTAGGTTATGACTCACAAACTGCAGGAGGAAAGTACGACTTAATAAGGACCACGGCTTGGTCATCAAACACATCAACCAACGGGTCTACGTAGCTGAAGTCAAACCAGATAGTGTAGCAGCTTACAAGGTAGGAGTACCAAAGCCGAGTGGTTTAGGTTATGACTCACAAACTGCAGGAGGAAAGTACGACTTAATAAGGACCACGGTTTGGTCATCAAACACATCAACCAACGGGTCTATGTAGCTGAAGTCAAACCAGATAGTGTAGCAGCTTACAAGGTAGGAGTACTAAAGCCGAGTGGTTTAGGTTATGACTCACAAACTGCAGGAGGAAAGTACGACTTAATAAGGACCACGGTTTGGTCATCAAACACATCAACCAACGGGTCTACGTAGCTGAAGTCAAACCAGATAGTGTAGCAGCTTACAAGGTAGGAGTACTAAAGCCGAGTGGTTTAGGTTATGACTCACAAACTGCAGGAGGACAGTACGTCTTAATAAGGACCACAGTCTGATCATCAAACACATCAACCAACGGGTCTACGTAGCTGAAGTCAAACCAGATAGTGTAGCAGCTTACAAGGTAGGAGTACTAAAGCCGAGTGGTTTAGGTTATGACTCACAAACTGCAGGAGGACAGTACGACTTAATAAGGACCACAGTCTGATCATCAAACACATCAACCAACGGGTCTACGTAGCTGAAGTCAAACCAGATAGTGTAGCAGCTTACAAGGTAGGAGTACTAAAGCCGAGTGGTTTAGGTTATGACTCACAAACTGCAGGAGGACAGTACGTCTTAATAAGGACCACGGTTTGGTCATCAAACACATCAACCAACGGGTCTACGTAGCTGAAGTCAAACCAGATAGTGTAGCAGCTTACAAGGTAGGAGTACTAAAGCCGAGTGGTTTAGGTTATGACTCACAAACTGCAGGAGGAAAGTACGACTTAAGGACCACGGTCTGATCATCAAACACATCAACCAACGGGTCTATGTAGCTGAAGTCAAACCAGATAGTGTAGCAGCTTACAAGGTAGGAGTACTAAAGCCGAGTGGTTTAGGTTATGACTCACAAACTGTAGGAGGAAAGTACGTCTTAATAAGGACCACGGTTTGGTCATCAAACACATCAACCAACGGGTCTACGTAGCTGAAGTCAAACCAGATAGTGTAGCAGCTTACAAGGTAGGAGTACTAAAGCCGAGTGGTTTAGGTTATTACTCACAAACTGCAGGAGGAAAGTACGTCTTAATAAGGACCACGGTCTGGTCATCAAACACATCAACCAACGGGTCTATGTAGCTGAAGTCAAACCAGATAGTGTAGCAGCTTACAAGGTAGGAGTACTAAAGCCGAGTGGTTTAGGTTATGACTCACAAACTGCAGGAGGACAGTACGTCTTAATAAGGACCACGGTCTGGTCATCAAACACATCAACCAACGGGTCTATGTAGCTGAAGTCAAACCAGATAGTGTAGCAGCATACAAAGTAGGAGTACTAAAGCCGAGTGGTTTAGGTTATGACTCACAAACTGCAGGAGGAAAGTACGACTTAAGGACCACGGTCTGGTAATTAAACACATCAACCAACGGGTCTACGTAGCTGAAGTCAAACCAGATAGTGTAGCAGCTTACAAGGTAGGAGTACTAAAGCCGAGTGGTTTAGGGTATGACTCACAAACTGCAGGAGGAAAGTACGACTTAAGGACCTTGGTCTGATTATCAAACACATCAACCAACGGGTCTATGTAGCTGAAGTCAAACCAGATAGTGTAGCAGCTTACAAGGTAGGAGTACTAAAGCCGAGTGGTTTAGGTTATGACTCACAAACTGCAGGAGGAAAGTACGACTTCACACTGTGAATTCACGGTGAATTCACACTGAATTAACTTTTCACTGAATTCATCTTTCATGAAAATGTGGCACAGAAGGAATTTGCTGTGTTTCGACGAACTGAAAATCACAGAATTACAAAAACGGTTGAGGACCAACTTGCAGTTTGCGGTTTTCAGTGCGTTGGTTCACACCAAATTCCCTTCGTATTGTGTTTTTGTGATCTACGCACGTCACAATTTACGCGCAAAACATAAACAAATGTTGAGTGAATCCAGCCTTAAGGCTATGCATGGTGAAAATCAACGTGTGTACATGGTTTGCCAAAGCACCATGTGAACGGGATCATTGTTATAAGTTGATGAAGTCTAATTTCTCCATTGATCTGTTTACAGGATCGGATAGAGGCAGGTGACATTCTGGATGAGTTATATGGAGAATCTATGTATGGCAACAATAAAGGAAGTAAGGTAGGTCAGACACTCCCCAAACCCCAACCCCCCCCCCCCCCCCCCCCCACCCCCCCCCCCCCCCCTTTGGTCACATTTTTCATGATTTTGACCCATTTAAATACAAAATGTCCATGCATCTGATAGCAAGACATGCATGTTTTGCACTCGCTGGTGGGGATTTTTGTCGCCTAAAAGGGGAACAAAACAAAGATGGAAGCACCATGATAAAGGTCAATTGTGATTGGCCGATGCCCAACAGAATGATGATGGAGAAGGGAGCACTGGTCAGAAAAGTTTAAGTTATCAAGTCCAAAAAGTTGCTTTCAAACCTGCTTGGGGATGTTTTTTTAGGGGTCAAACATTTGACACCCATACAACCACAACCCTCTTGATGTCAGCAAATTTTCTTTCTTCTGGTACAGATTCCGTCTATGATGAAACACCACGAGGGATGGCCTGTTTACGTGTCTGTTATAAAGGTAGTTTTCATCACCTCCTTATTAGAGGCAGAGACGCAAATGGTCAGATTGAAACTAACGAATAAACGGCCAATCCTTAGAAGTTGTCAATTTTATTTATTATTTATATTTTTGGTGTTCTCTCTGAAACTTGAACATGATGTCATCACGTCTCATAGGCATCATGATGTCATCATGATGTCATCACGTCTCATCACGTCTCATCTAGGCATCATGATGTCATCATGATGTCATCACGTCTCATAGGCATCATGATGTCATCATGATGCCATCACGTCTCATAGGCATCATGATGGCATCATGATGTCATCATGTCTTGTAGTCGACATGACAATTTATAGGTTCCTAATATGATAGGTCCATGTAAAGCGGGCCTCTCACTGTGCGATTTTGGCCACGAATTAGTCACGATTAGCTACGATTTGGTACGTTTGTGTATAGAGTGTATACACAATCGTAGCTAATCGTACCTAAATCGTGGCCAAAATCGCACAGTGGGAGGCCCGCTTAAGGAGCATATTATTACAGTCTTATTTCTGTTGGTTCCCACATTACAGTGCCATTTACGAACGGGTAAAGTCTTCTACAACCTAAAGCAGCATCTAGCAGTGTTACGTGATGAGTATCCGGGCTTCAAGGTACCGGTAGACCGAGATCTAACGTTGAGACGGAAATCAATGCTGGAGGAAGGGGAAAATGAAGAGAGCATATCACACAAACTGGGTGGTAGGTGAGTATGCATGATGGGAAGGCTGTGATGCATCATGGGAAGGATGGAGGAGGGGGATAAAGCATATCACACAAACTGGGTGGTAGGTGAGTATGCATGATGGGAAGGCTGATATGCATCATGGGAAGGCTGGAGGAGGGGGATAAAGCATATCACACAACTGAGTCAAAACCACCTCGGGTACTTTTGCCCTTGAGCAAGCCGCTTAACCCCAATTGCTCCATTCTTTGGACGAGATGTAAAGCCCTTGGTCCAGTGTGCTTTGTGTTTCTCTGATGATTAATTTGGCCGAGTTTGGGTAGTCTGTTCTTGACACGGGTTAACTTGTTCTTGCGCCTATTGACGCTTGTTTGTTTCATAAACCTTTTTTCTCTTTCCAGTTCTGTCCACAAAGTGAAATACGTTGGCTGCACAGATGTCGGCAGGGTAGGTAGCTTAGTTTTCATTTGAGTTTTACGAAAGAACAAGCCATTCTAGTCACATACAGGAAACGTTAGTGGCACTCAACGGTTGGCGAACGTCTACATTTACTGTACACACAGCTATTTGTAGTTTTGAATAAATTTCATGCTTTCATCAAAATGTTCACTCTAATGCACCTTTGTTATGCATACATCCACAAGTCATCCCAATCTTTTGCATGAAATACGAAACTTTTGAATGCAAATTTGTCAGAAGCCACTCAAGCTAAGTTTCTACACCAAGAGAAGAAAAATAAAAGCCCATAGAGCTTCAGAAAATTGTCCCTGTTGAGGAAATTTATGCAAAAATTTCATAATGTGATACTGTAAACATTGAGAAACACAGCGCATCCGTGTAGCACGTAATTCAGATGAGTAAAATGATACATGTACAAGTAACTTCAGATGCCAGTAACCCGTGAGTTGAATTTGTCATTTCAGGAGGGTGGCACCTCAGTCATAGAGGGCGCTATATCAAGAGTGTTGAAAGAGAAAGGTCCAAACCCTACGGTGAGTTTGATGGTTTTACACTGTGTATACTATGGCAAAACTGACCAGCATTAATGAATGGTATACATGTATGTGACCTGCTCTGGAAGAAGGTAGCATAAGTCACGCAGGCTAGGTCGAGTTATTGCGACCATAAGAAGAAATCTGTAGCAGATCCACGCTCATTAAAATCGAGATTAAAATACAAAAACACATAGGAAATTCCAGGCGAAACAGGGACATTCCAGGAAGTATCTGGGCATCGCCAGTAATTCCCATCGTGTTTTTGTATTTGCCGCATATTTCTTCTTATGGTCGCAAAATCTTGACCTAGCGCGATTTTTGTTTTCTAAAGCGGGTCACAAAAAAACCAATCCAAGAAAGGTATAAGGATTGGAAACAGATCGACACACTTAGGACATTTAAGGAAGAATTATTACAATTTCTTCTATTGCCAACCCTGCTCAAACATTAATCCTTGTCATAATAAATCCACCAAGATTCTCCATCATCTAAATAAACCCACAGTAGCTCCCATAAGTCTAACTTGTACCTTGCTTTCTTTTCCCCCTCATATCTCCTTGGTGCTGTTTCTACACGGACACAGACTTACAAGGTGAGTGACATTTTCCTTGTTCAAGCAATCATGAGGTGTCTTGTATGTTTCAGACAGATCCAAATTCACATCTGCGCAGATCTTAAGGTGCACTCCTCTATTCCACACAGATCCTGATCAAGATCTGTAATCTCAGTAATCCTTCTTGACAGGTGGTTCAGATCCAAAATAGACCCTATTCATGTGTTTGAACGGTTCAAACAGATCACCTAAATCAGTGCTATAAAATGCAAACTGCTGACTTGAATGGTACCAGACTACTTATACATTCTAAGCCTCATCTTCAGATTGAGATTTGGAACGCATAATGTAATTGGCATTTTGCCAATCAGCCGTTTGCACTGTTTCAGGGGACACGCTGAATGTGGATGTAAACTTGCAAAGACGTTTTAGCTTTTGGTAATATTAGTAATGTGACCTAAACTATTACAGGATATCTACCTAGAAATTGGCGAGACGAACCTCATTACATTTGAACCATCGGATAAAGTCTTCATTAAACACAGCTACCCTGAAATATCATCCTGTGGCCGCAGACTGGATGCACTGCTCTACTTTGCATATGTTGCTGGGTGAGTGTGGAATTGTTAACAACTGATGTGTCTTATTACTCCTCAGAGATTTTTACTTATGTGGTAGAGCATCTGCCCGGTGAGTCAGAGATCTCGGGTTCGAATCCCGATAAGGCCCTTACGATTTTTCTCTCATCCCAAGTTTGGTTGCTTATGTTAAATAATAATCCTTGTCAAGGTCAATAACCAGAGTTATCCAATAGTAGCCACCCTTAATGAACACAAGATTTGAAAGAGGATGAGTCAAGCTATGAGTGCATGCCTATCAATTGAGGGTGTGTTTGCAGAAACTTGAATTTCAATGACTTGAACGTGTAAGAAATACAGGGGCACTTTGAGGAGAAAGCTGCAGGGCGGTTTTTGGCGCATTGAGGTTTAATAGGTCAATTAGGGTTTGTTTTACCCCTACCCGATGTAACTTGATTAGCACTGTATACTCGGTGCTTCCCAGAGACACTATGAGAAAAACTTAATAGCGTGCTCGGGTGGTACTCGAACCCACAACCATCTGCATACTAGGCAGATGTCTTAACCACTGGTGTTAAATGGCTGGTTTGAATCATAAAGCAGCAGGAACAGCAACTGATGAGGGAAGGTAATTTAGCTTGTGTTGGGGAGAATGAATGTTAGTTGGGGTTTGTTTCACCCTAACCCAACGCAAATGTTCCCCCCTGCAGAAATTGACCTTAGTCTACATACATGTACACATAGCCTGTGTGGTGCAGGCCAGTTTGTTTGATGGAGAAAAAAGGAGGGGTGGGGGTGAGAGGGGAGGGGGCAAGAAGGAATTCAATTAGAAATGGCACCATAAGGCACAGGTGTTTGTGTGTTTTTGTCTTGCACATTTCAGGTGGAAGCACCTGCAGGTTGAGGACTGGATCTTGCATTCTTAAATCTGCATGTGACCAGGGGCCAATTTCATGGTGCTGTTAAGCACAACAATTTGCTTAGCACATAATTTCTTTGCTTTATATTGCAAAACTGGGCTGCCACTCAAAATTGTATATGGTGTGTATATTTACTAATGTTTTGCCACTGTTTCTAAAAACACAATTTGACGTACAATTTTGGCTTTTAACACATTTTACAAAGCAAATAAATTCTGTGCTAAGCACATTTTTGTGCTAAACAGCGCCATGAAATTAGCCCCAGCTCTTGCACCACACACCAAGTGACGGGCATGCCTCTCTTATCATACATATCTATTCAAACTCAACTAGTGATTCAGTTTTAATGATTTGCTTTTCAAGATGCAGAATTGTAAATTCTCTGCTGTTCCAAGTGACTATAAGTTAGTCACAATCATAAACCACTTGTGATGTGGCTTGCTTGTGATATGATGTGCGTGATGTCATGCGACATGTTGTGGACCGTGACTCGTGCCATGACTTGTGCTGTGGCTCGCACTGCGGCTTGCACTGCAGGGTTGTAGTCGTGTCCCTTACAAGTCCATTACAAGTCCTCACAGCCTTCACAATTAAACCACAAGTCCCTGGGTCTTAATTCAAGTTACAAACTATTCAAATGAACTCCAACAAAGGCATTCTTTTGTGCGTGTTCATCCTTTGCTTCTTGTTACTGGACTTGTGACAGACTTGTGTGGGACTTTTTCACAGACTTTATCGGCTCTGGACTTGTGATAGACTTGTGATAGACTTGTGATATGATGGATTCAACTACATGTACAACCCTGTCACAATGTGACTAGCGCCGTAATATTTTTAAACGACGGCCTTAATTTATATTCATTCATGACAGTTGGAGCTTGGAATGTCTAAATACTACATGTAGTAGTGTGCGTATAAATCTTTTTTGGGGAGGAGGGGCTTATTTTTGGTTTGGATGAAAAGTAATTTAATCTCATTTTGTCTGTGTGATCAGTGACACCACGTGCACCATTTCCAAACAGTTTAAGTGCTACGTCTACTTTTCCACTTGTGATAAGCGGGTGAGTTGAATTTCTGTTTTTGTTGCATGAGAAGAGTTGGGAGTGGAAATTGATGAAAGAATGCCTGGCTTCATGAAGTGCCACTGCAAAATGAGGTGTGTCCCCCAAACGGCAAAATTGCATGTTTGCTCAACAAAAAGGAATTTTCCAAATCAACCACTACAGAGCAGCGAAATTTCACATCGTTCTTTCTGAAGCATTGTAAATTTCATCTGCACGAGTTGTCTAGGCTTGTGATTTTGTTTTTGTTGAGTATGAATGCCAAAGAATTACTTTAACATGTTTATTTTTGCACGAAATCTTCACTGGAGGTTTTAAAAAAAGTGTGTTAATTAGGGTATGTTTTGCCCTTTCCCGACGTAATAATGTGCTTTCGCAAGACACTATGAAAAACTTCATAGCGTGCTCGGGTGGGACTCGAACCCACGACCTCCTGCAAACAAGGCAGACGTGTTTTTGTGGCATGGCAAAAAATTATTTCAAAAATAATTTTTTTTAAACTCTCCTCGGTTGTAAGAACGTGCTTCATTGTCTTTCCACAGTCATGTGGTAACGTTTGTATAAATTGAAATGTAGGAAAAGAATTAGTATAATTAAGACCCGTTAACAGAAGGCTAACACTCAAAAATATTCCTATTATCTGATTGGTGGGTTGTTGGTCACATGTCACTAAATTTAAGTATAATGGTCTGTGTGGCGAGCTGTGGGTTATCTGCTCGAAGTACACGTTTCGAGTGAGAAGTAGGGACAGTTATACTGACTAAAGATTATCCTCTTGATCTACATGTTATGCGATAAAGTCAGCATGGTCATCGTGAAGGAGGATATAGCCTCCCCAAAACCGTTTTCCTAATAACATCCGCTATTCATACCCAAACCATGTTCTGTTTGAGGAAGTGATTTCCCCATGGCATTTTAAAAATAGTCTGTAGTATGAAGGACGCTGGGTAATTAACTCTTGTCTTCTGTGTTGGGAGCAGAGTCTGATTTGGCCATAAGGCATGCAAGGCCTTTTTGTTATTATTTCTGTATTAATGGGAATGAAAAATTACATGTCATCCCCTTGGAATTTGTCTAAGAATAGTGGTAGAATCAGGTGTGTAGTTGAGTTGGTCACAAGTCTCATGATAATAAAATCACAAGTCCATCACTCACAAGTCTGTCTCAAGTCCGTCACAAGTTCATCACAAAGTCATCACAAGCAACAAAGGATGAACACACACAAAAGAATGCTTTGTTGCTGTTAATTTGAATACCTTGTGACTTGAATTAAAACCACTTCGCAACGGGGAACTGCATATGCAGTTCTAAGTGTGAGTGTCTTAGGGGCGGTTATACAGAATTTGCCCATGAATTAGACCAGGGCAGAGCTGGTCACTATTATCTTGTTGGCTTGGGGTCAAGTCATTTTTGGGTTTTTGACCTGTGACTTGACTCTGGAGAAAATGACTTGTGACTGGACTTGGGAAATAAGATTGATTTACGACTTGGAATAAAAACTAGTCATCGAGTCTCTAGCCCCAGAGACATATAGGCCTACTTGTGTATACTGCATAACCAAAACTGCTAGTGCAGTCTCCCGCTCCAGGGGAATAAATTGGAAAATGCCTAGCTGTCGCGAAGTGGTTATAACACGGGGACTTTTGGTGGACAACCATTTCTTTTATGTTTTTGAAGAGAATAGATTTTTGGTTTGGGTTAAACAGACTTTTTACTTATCTGAGTTATTTAAATTTCACTGTAGCTATTAAATAGCTATTAAATTAACAAAATAATAATGGCTTCTGTAAATCCAATTAACAACAAGATACAATTGCCAAATGGCCCATGGATGTTAAAACGCAAACTTTAAATATAATTGACTTATTCAGTGTTAGAGATGATATACTACCGGTAGCGTCTTGTCACTGCAAAGGGGAAAGTGTTTACTGAATCTGCCTTGCATGAGCCCAGAACCTCTCAAGGACTGCACATTTCAGGGGGCTACTCTGTGCGAAGATAATGAGGCTAAAAATATATTAGCAGTAAGAAATCGGGCAGAGGAATGAAGATTCCTCCTGAGTTAATGCTACAGGTAGCCACTTGAGGTCCATTTGAGAATATCTATGCAAATGAAGGAATTAGTTAAGTCAAAGTAGAGAAATCGCAGACTCGTTGGGGAGAGATTGTCCTGCTTGTGTTGTTGACGACGACGAGCTGACTCTAGCCCTGGGAATCCCAAGGCTTGTGGGAAAATGGCCTGCTGAGAGAGACAATTTACATGGATGAGGACTTGGACTGATGCCAAGACGGGAAAATCAAGAAATCGTTGATTCCTGTTTTTAGTCTTGCAATTTTGGTTGAGCTCCGGGGATTGGCTCTCATATTACACATCGGTTCACTTTTGAATTAAAGAAAAATATTTTTGCCCCAAAAGCAAAGATAAAGGCTCCTTTAGGGTTTCATTCGCTGTTGAATTACTAGAAAGAAAGACAAATATTTTTCCCAAAGTTTCAGTAGAATATGGAAGTTATTTAAATGCAAAATGGTCTAATCAAAACAGATAAAAGTCCAACCGTACGTCTATATTGGATATTTCCAAACTTCAGGTGCGATTTCTTTTCACGAGCGGCAGTTTCTTTCACAGAAATCTTGCCAGTTGCTATCCTGAGCATTGAAAGAAAGCCATCTTTATGCAACAATAGCATCGAGTTCCAGTCCTCAAATGGCAGGGGATTATCTTTCCATCTGCCATTTAGTGAAAGCCTCAATTAACGCGGCGTTATATTTCTCTTCTTTTTGTGACTTCTGAGTCATTTATCTCGGAGGAATATCCGGAGACTACTTAGAATTGATCCCGTGTAACCTGAGCTAAACTGCAGAATGGAGTGCGGTTTTATAAAATACTCCTTTCAAACCAAGCTTCTTTTTAGATAACGTCACGCTGTGTTTGCATTCTGAAATTAACTCATTCATCGCCATGACAGTATCAATATTTGGTTTGCCTGCAATCTGATCGCGGTAGTTTCAGTGGTTGAAACCTCTTTCCTGGTTTATTCTTCACGATATTATCCCTTCACTTCATTTTAGAGCCACCAGGATGCGGAGAACTTGCCATTGTTCTCTTGTCTTTTCTGACGTTGTTTGCTTTTTTTAACTTGTGTTTTTATTCTGTTTTGTAAAATTGAAATCCAAGCTAGTTGGTTTTTTAAACCCATATATGGTTATTCCATGAAAACAGGACACAGTGTCCCCCCTTACATCGTGACACTTTTATCTGGAGTTGATTTTTTATAATTACCAGATTTCAGAGAACGATTACCCTCGGCATATGACCTCATGAATCGAACACCACCTTTATCTGTTGATACTACCCAAAACATAACGAGAACGATTCAATAAACTAGTGCGATCTTCTAAATGAAAGTGTGACATTTTAAAACTTACGCTCAAAATTTTACAAATTTTGACCATAATGTAATTTGAATCGACAAAATTCAGGTTCTACAGCTGGATAAAATCAGCAACTACCTTTTCCAGAAAGAAACTGGTCAAAAAGACTTGAAATGTAATTGCAAGAGTTAAAAATGCCTTGGAGTCACCCCTTACATCTTGACAAATTTTCTTGAATATTTTCAAGACTATGATACCAAGACATGTCTAACCGTTTGTAAATTATTATAAATATTCTACATTATTTATAAATTGCACAGAAATGTCTTTAAACAATTTTGGTAGCTTGAAAACTCCATTTTTTTCCTGAATAAACCCAAGATTTGGGCTCAAATCAAATCCAAGTCGCACAACAAGATATTATAGATTAACAAAACATTGAAATATGGGCTATTTCACAATAAGTGGTCATTTGAGTAAATTACAGTATAACCCATCCTGGATAACTTTATCAGTGCAAATACATGTTATGAGTGATTTTATATGATGGGTAATATGAAGGACAAGCTACAGAACCATTTTTACATAATTCTACGAGTTATTCGTTTTGAATTTCTCTATTTACATGCACTTTTAACACCATTTTGGAGTCTCATTTCAAGTTTTACATTAGTTTAAGTGGAATCATTTGTTGATGATGCATTATTGTGGTGAATTTGGTGATCAATCATGGATATATAGTGTTCAACAATATTGTGAAACTTAGGTTGGTCTAATTCGGTCGAAATTTTTAATTTTATGAACATTTCAAAATAAAGTGGATTTCCCGTTAAATAAAATATGGTAATGTCCTCTCCAGGACAAGGTATTCATGACAATGGAATAGTTTGGAGATATATACTCACAAGTATGTTTGTATCATCTACAGGACACATTTGATGGAGTAAAAATGACAATTTGATCGTGGGAGAGATTTGAGTAAATATTATCAAGATCATATTCAGGGTTGTGGAAAATCCGTTAAAAATTTGTCCTCTCCAGGACAGCAGTAAATTGTAATATAACATGTCAACCATGATTGAAATATTTTATGTTATGTTTGTAAAATTAACAGTACCATTCCTTCTAACAGGACATTGCATGGCATTACCATTTCAACATTTAGTCTGGCCATTATATTGTGATATTCTGTGTTTAACAAAATGTCCTCTCCAGACAACCCATTACAAATCATTATTTCATTGGAAAAAATAAACATGTTAATCATAATGCCACGCTCTGATATTTTAGGAATTATTAGTATACATCCTGAAGTTTTTAGATCAACAGAGTTTTTGTGAGTTGGACAAGTTTGAAATGTTACCCCCATTTGCCAGTGAGACTGAAAGTGTACACTTATTGTGAAATAGCCCATATAAAGATTAACATTCACATAAACAGATGTACATGTACAACAATAAAGTACAGAATATTTTGCTACCGCCTTTATAAGGCACCCCAACAATGCTCTCTGGTATAGAATTCCAGACATGGATTGCCACTGGAAGAAATGAACGGTCATATTGATGAAGGCTCCATTTATGTGTGGAAGAACTCTTGCCACCAAGCAACTTCACTGCATGTTGACCGTAGTTGGAGCATTAAAATGTCACACTTTGGCTCCTGTTTTTATGGAAATACCCATATCCAATATGCACCGGGCCTTATAGACACTGTAATATATAAAACGCTGTGAATTTTTCAGCACTAGGTCTCTTCAAAGAAAAGAAATGTCGGAAGTAATTACACTTTGGTTCAAGTACAGTACCTTATATGAAGCATCAAGTTCTAAAAACATTGTACACATGCAAATAGGTTAGATAGAATTTGTATTACTCTATTACAGTTAGGGTTAAGACTTGCAGTTTTTGATGTCCTGAAAAATCAATTTTTGTTCAATTTACAAATTACATGTTTAAAAGAAATGTATTCATTTATTCCACAAAATGTGTGTGGATATACATGTGACATTTGTGCACATGTACACAAAGAGAAATTTAACAAATCAAGGAAAATTAAGCAAACTGAAGAAAAAATAGCAGATGAGTTGCTCTACAATAAAATTTCATTGCAAAGTTGATATATCTATGCTTTCCAACTTATAAAGTTGGAGATAAAATTTGCCACAGAGAAACTATTTTTCAGGCGATGTACTTGATGTGTGCAAGTTGGATGGGGAATATTCAGATTGCCAATCTTGGAGCATTTCACATTTTTCAACCTTTTCTTCTAGATCCCTCCCCATCACGTATGCAAATCGCACCCAAGGTGGTCATTGTGCAAGCGCTGACATCAAGATTTGTCAATCCGAGAATTGGCAACAATCTTACAGTGTAAACCCCCATTATTCATCTTAAGATCATGGGGATTCTTAATGCATTTGTAATTACCACTTGGGCCAGTGTCTCAGAAGTCAATCCAGTGCATAGAACCTCCTTGGAATAGGCGCCTACATGTATGACCGCTAACAGTAGATGGCAGTTTCTTGCCAAACACCCCCTGGGGGTATCTCTCTAAGTCGCTGCATAAGGGATGATAGGATAAGATGTCTGTATATCAAATTCAGTATCGATGTTATCATAGGCTCCATTCATCATGTTCATGCGGGATTAAGACGGTTCAATCATGTTTCTGAATCAGGCCTATAGACCTTTATCACGGTGCCTCTATCTTTGTCTTGTTCCCCATAGTATGTGTTGGGCACAATCAGTGCGTCTGCGCAACTGCGCACGTTATCTTACGTTGTGGTTTTATGAGAATCGCTGTTTGCGCTGCGTGTTTTCTTGATCGCACTATGCGTGTGTCATTGTGATAAACAAAATGAAAAATTTCAAGACGGGGCCAAACCTTTTTTTCTGCAAGCCTCGATTTGGTTACATTCATTTTAATAGGAGAAAAGGGAAGATGGCCGCACCGTGATAAAGGTCTATATTACAAACTGCTGATCAAAAGGGAACCAGGGCTATATGTATGTGTTTCAAATTATTTTGTCAAGACAAGGATTGGAAGGCATAAATAGTCTGCCACCTTTTCAATTAGCAGTTTGCATTCTATATGCCTGTTTCTTTTTTATACGAAGAATTAGTTAATCATCTTTAATTGTGTGTTCACATCTTACTTGACGAGGATTGAACCTGCGCACTAGTAACATGGTGCATACTGCAGAGATGCCAACATCTACGATTTAGGTGGAGATTGTACAATTGTTTCAGCCAATGGCGATCAGTGTTGTGGGGTTTAAATAGGGCTTTGGGTGTAAGTTATAAAATGTTGCGTCCATAGCGAGTGTCCTGTGGCAAATTACTCTTTTTCAAATTGCAATGTTGGCATCTCTGATGCTGTGAAGAAGCTGTTGAAGCACTGTTGGACCATATATGATTTTGATCTCACACAAATATACTTGATTATTTTAGTTGTGTAAATAGCAATTACATGTAGGTGCCACACCAAATATTCCCATTTATCAGCACCATGAAATTGGACCACAAAGACAACACGCTCGTGCTATTTGCGATATGTAATCGCTATATCTCTATACCATCACTCAGCATCAATGAGGTTTAGTGTTACTGGACATCATGCTACTCTACTCATCTTTCTTAAGACTGCCAGATTATCCTTGTCCTCCGCTCGGCAACTTCATCACAAGTTGTCTCTTTCTGTCTCGTCCTTTCACCGACCTCATCCCTTAGTCCATCTAATTTTTCTATTTTATCCGTGAGTTGCCAGAGTGAAAATTACTTCAAAAAGAGCTCCCAATTTCAGCGAGTATACACGCATCTAATCACAGCTGTAAGGTGAAACTCCATCATATCTTTGGCCATAGTTGTGGATTTTTCTGGATTGCCAAGGTGCCTGGGGACTGTGTTGTACTTCTTATGTTATATGCATGGCCCTTACAGCGTTATCGAAGGAACTGATTAGTGAGAGCATTTGTAGCTAGAAAGGCATTTGTTGAATCACTAACTCCTGAGTAATTTAGCTGAAAGCGTGGGTTTTCATTTTCAAATATCTTGCCTGAAAATAAAACTGTTGTGAAAAAGTCTCTGAACTTAGGGACTTTTAGTGCACTTTTATTAACCCTTTGATGCACAGGGTGGTTGCTAGTGACCATTCAAAAGGAGTATGAAAACAATTTGTGCATTAAAAGGTTTAATGACTCAGATGTTCTGGATCACATGAATTTGCTTGTCTATCAGCAGATTTGGAACATGCTTCTAAAAGCTTGTGGGGAAAAAAAGTTACTTGCAGGTACTCTGTGGGATTTGATCTTCTGAGAGTGTTTTGATTGGCTTGTTTAAAAGGTCAGAACTAATTTTACACCGACTTTATGAAAAGGTCAAAGCGGCCTATCGAGAATAAGAAAATGCTCATAAATGTCTCTAGTCACAATTTGGTAGAAATGCCAGTTCCTCTTTACTACAAGAGTTGCATGTTACAAGTCTTGAACAAATGTACACATATCAGACGGCTATATATCTCCTCCGGCTTCCAGAAACGTCATATTGATGGCGGACCCAATTTTCCCACACTGTTAGGCTGTAGATAATAGTATCGCAATCCGCACGTCACCGATGTTGTTTTACAAGATAGATCGTGTCAGTGCACGGCATTGGTACAAGGATATAGGACCATAAAACAGACGCGCACTTTGGCCAGGACTTTCACACGCAATTTCCCGGGAGATATTAGGAAGGAGCTCAAAGTTCAGTGACAATTAGGAATTGAGATAACAAATGGGAATGGATGAGAACCATTAGCGCTGGAGCATATGGTCTGCAGTGGAGGCATAGGATACAGTGTAGACACACATCACTGGGGCTGTAGAAAGTACTGACTTTATTTCTAGAGAACCAACTATAAGTTGAGTTCATAAAAGGGCGGGTCACTTTGGCATTGATTTTGTCTGAATTTAAAAGGGCACTTAATAGTCCAACTTGCGGGACACCATGGCCAACTTTGTTCCAAATGTGCACTGGTTATTTTTGTACAAACAAGGGGCCATCCTTAAAGTACGTAAGTACGGAGGGGGAGGGGATGGAGGTCAGAGCCAATGTGTACACCCAATGTTTAAGTATATGGGTGACGTCACAAATTTTGCATACAGGGGAGGGGGTTGGGTTAAAAAGTCGGCATTACGTGCTTACGTACTTTATGGACGGCCCCTGGAGTTGCCATGGTGATTGGCTCTAACTCATGGCCGTCGGAAAAAGTATCATTGCAAAAGCATAGGGACACGGTTCAGTGATTTTAATGTAGAACCATTGCCTAGGCAACTAACAAAAGATAACGTATTCACTTCGGCAGTTTATTCTTTGTTCTTTTTGGCATTGAGTCTACATTTGTACAGTCTGAAGTAACCTCATACATGCTTTGATGTTATGAAAATAATAAGGGGCAGGTCACCTTTGCCTCGACTTTGTCTGAATGTCAAAGGGCACCAAGGCCAACTGCAGGGGCACCATGGCCAACTTGTTGTACTGGTTATTGCATGCAATTGAAAAGGTCGGGGCTTGCTGGCCAAGCTGACATCAGATTTTACAGTGTGATTTTACTACAGGTCCTGCTGGTTAGTCGCCAAGGGCCGGTTGCCAAGTGCCCCACCCCCTCACGAAAAAGTGTCATGCCCCTCTTTGTGCCCCCTCCCCCTAAATGAGACTTGAGATTTGTACAACTATCTGTGTAAGCTGCTTTCCGTGCACCCCTTTCAATGTGCTGTGCCACCATTTGCCCCCTTCTCACTTTAAATGGTCTGGCGTTGTCACTGTGCAATGGTTTGTATATTAATTTAAAAAACTACTTAAAGGCACAGGCTCGTCAGCAATGCGCGCGCGCCAAATTCGTGCGACGAAATACGCAGCTCCATAGCAAAGGCATGGAGCTGTGTATTTCGTGGCACGAATTTGGCACGCGCGCATTGCTGACGAGCCTGTGCCTTTAAAAGGATAAAATTTGGTCTCCAGAGTTGAGAATTTGAATCCACGCTTACCATATGATTTACATTGCTTTCAGCTTTGAATTACATCATAAATCAATGAAAGATGAACAAATTAAATTCATTCTGTCAAAAGACAAAATCCTTCATGAAATATACATCCAAATCGGATTGGCAGTGCTGTTTTATAAGCTTCTCACAGAATCAAATAAAAGACAATGTATATTTCATTATGGATGATGTTATGACAGGAATTTTGGTGTCGTAACATGCTACGGTGTGTGAGATGTCGAGGGCATTGAACCTTAGTGAAGCTACCTCATGCTTTTCGCTTACAGAGAACGTATGTGGCATAACATTTTAGTTGACTGCTCAATGTATAGAACCATCACCATCATAATTACTTGTGATGTTGTTCTTCTGTAACCATTAGTTTTTTGATGTTGTAGTTCTTGTACAAATGTACAAGATATATGCATGATTAAAACCAACCTGAGCAAAAACCAGCTCCGTACTTCGTCTAACTTTTGAGAAAACAGTTAAAAAGGGGTTTGCAGTCATTTCGCCCCCAAACCACTTCGCCCTGAATCATTTCGCCCTGAACCACGGCCTGTGCACAAAGTGGTTTTGGGGTGGTGTGGCATTTGGGCGATGTAGTGTTTGGCCGAAATAGTACTCTGGCGAAGTGGTTTGGGGGCGAAATGGCACTTGGGCGAAATGGTTTTGGGGCGAATTGAATTTTCGTCTCATGAGACGAAAAATAATTGTTTTACTCATTTCTCAAAGACTATAGCACTTCAGACAAAACCATTTCAGGGGAAGTTTTCTACGGTCATCATGTTTATATTGTGTAAGTTAGGCGTAAATCTGTGAACATTTCTGATTTTCGAGATACCAATCATGTATACTGCCTTAAATTTTTGCATTTTAAGATTGATCTTATACTACATTAAAATTTACTCTACAGTATACATGTATAGGCCAATTCAGAAATCTACACCTGATAAATCCTGACTAAATCAGGCTAAACGGATATTTGATATTCGATTGAACATTTGGTTGGAATATTCGAATAGTAAATTACTAAATTTTGCTCGGCCCTAATATCCTGGACAAACTTGGCTGCCAGTGAGAAGGATCTGTATGCAGGTTGTGCGTGCTGTTTTAGATTGACTGTCTCCCAGTTCAGAGCTAGTGAAAACAAAACCATAGCTTCAAGCTTTAGCTGAAACCAGACACTGAGCTGGCATCCTTCATTTCATTCATGTCCTGCGTATTACTAGCATTACTGCTGTATCTTGTTAAAACTTGTTAAAACTTGTCTCCCGTGATGATGACATTTAGCAGGGTGTTGCACTTTTACAAGATCTGTCAAAACACACCTGACATGTTCATGTGGTACCTGAGAGATGGTGCCTAGTATCCCTGAGGCGAGACTAAGTGGGAAGTGCAATATGCTTTGTAATGACCCCCTGTTACCCAGAAGGCAGGGACAATCACACACCATTGTTAGTGTATTCTGTGGACATTTCATATATATGGAAATTTCATGTATGTATTTGCTGGTTTACATGCCTGCACATCAAACAAAACTTGAAAACATTATCTGGTATAAGGGGCCTGTCCAAAGTTGTCAACATCTTCACGGTTCTACAAAATGTAGGAAGGGGTGGGGAGGGAGGGAGGGAGGGGGGTTGGGGGGTGTTGAGGGCCGCGTACATCTTTACATCAAAACCCTGCTGTCCAAAGTTGTCAACATTTTCATGGTTCTACAAAGCGTAGAAGGGGGGCGGAGGGGGTTGGGGGTGTTGAGGGCCGCGTACATCTTTACATCAAAGCCCTGCCGCCCAAAGTTGTCAACATTTTGATGGTTCTACAAAGCGTACATGTAGGAAGAGGGGAAGGGGCGAGGGGGTGTCAAAGGCTGCATAGGACTTTACATACACTGTAGAATGTTGATATTTCATGGTACTGCCACAAATATATTGAGTATTTATAGGGGAGGGAGGAGGGAGTCTTAAAAAATACTACTCTCTGTAGAACTGTGAAAATGTTGACAACTTTGGACGTCCCCTAATATTCTGCTGTAGCTTTCATGTTATTCACAGCCTTAAAAATACACTGTCTGTATTCGGAACCAAACATGGGATAAGAGAAAAACTGTACGGTCCTCGTCGGGATTTGAACCCGAGATTTCTGACCCTTGGGGCAGAACGATTATTTCTCCTGAAGTAAAGTATCACATAGTCATAGACTTGTCCCTTTAAGATTAAAAGGAAGCACCAGCTGCTAGTCCAAACAATACTTTGGACTTCCGATGTTATCTGAGCGTTGTGTAGACTGAGCACTCCAGCATGGACACAGTATGTCTAATTGTAGTCTTCCCTAGGAGAACGTTTGAGCTAATTAAACTGAGGCATTGTGATTTTTCACTTATCCCAGGTTTGGTTGTTTTGGGGGGAGGGGGGGGGGGGGGGGGGGAGTTGTTTCTATAGCCCCCTCAGCCCCCCCTGGATCTGCCAATGAAACAGTCTTCTTATTATCGAAGTTCGACTGTACTTAGCCCGCATAGAGACAGGCCTAAAAACAAATGGATACATATATCACAGCATTGCATTGTAGTTAGCCTTCATATGGAAAAGCCGAGAAACAAATTAACTTCCAAAGTAAATTAACCTATAAATAAACTAGAACAGTGCATTCATTTCATACCCAAGCAAATGGAATCTATTTTTAGCATTCAGATCCCCTTCAATGTAGTGATGAGTGTCATCTACAGTAATGAGTCCCATCTACAGTAATGAGTCCCATCTACAGTAATGAGTCCCATCTACATCTACAGTAATGAGTCCACACTCTTAGACTAGTCTTAAGAGGCCTTCTGGATGTTATGCCCTTGTCCTGGATTTTTGACACTAATTTAAAAAAAAAGACCAACTTGCCATTACAGTGAAACTTGTATAGTGGCCACTCACAGGACCATAACAAACTGGCCACTATAAACAGGTGGCCTCTTTATAAAGGTTGCATTAGCATTATACATGTGGCATTTGGGACCAAAGATGGGTGGCCACTATAAACAGGTGGCATCTTTATAAAGGTTGCATTAGCATTATACACGTGGCATTTGGATCCAAAGACGGGTGGCCACTATAAACATGTGGCCTCTTTATAAAGGTTGCCTCAGCATTATACACATGACATTTGGGACCAAAGATGGGTGGCCACTATAAACAGGTGGCCTCTTTATAAAGGTTGCCTCAGCATTATACACATGACATTTGGGACCAAAGATGGGTGGCCACTATAAACAGTTGGCCTCTTTATAAAGGTTGCATTAGCATTATACACGTGGCATTTGAGACCAAAGACGGGTGGCCACTATAAACAGGTGGCCTCTTTATAAAGGTTGCCTCAGCATTATACACGTGGCATTTGGGACCAAAGATGGGTGGCCACTATAAACAGGTGGCCTCTTTATAAAGGTTGCATTAGCATTATACACATGACATTTGGGACCAAAGATGGGTGGCCACTATAAACAGGTGGCCTCTTTATAAAGGTTGCGTTAGCACATAACAATTTGTTAAGGAATGTCTTATAGCAATATTTGATGTCATGTAAGCCTCCTGAGCTAATGACTATTGTTTACGACCGAACATTATAAACATAAGCCCAGTTGCTGCCAAAGAGGAGTCATTTTTATGAATTATTCAAGACATAGGTGGTCCAATAATTTTTTCCAAGGCTGTACTTTAGTAAACTGTGGATCAGCTGGGAAATTTAGTTTTCCTAGAATTCACATAAATTGGATGATGTCTCAGAGGAGTGCATACTTGCTGATTGTTGGAAATCAAAGCACAGGATATGGATTATCAAATTTAAAATATTAAATATTTTGCCAGAAGCCTAGTTTATTCACTGGCAGTGCACGAACACGGTTGTTTGCAGTATTTCTTTCAGCGGTTTTCCTTTTGTGTATTGAGGTAAGATCGGAGATCCATTGACGATATTCCTCCATTGTTGAGATTGGATGTCGTGCGGAGCTGCGGGCAAGAACTCCAGAGAAAGATGAAATATGGTCAAATAATTACACTGGCTAATTTGTTTGATTTGAGTTGATTACACGCTCTGTGGGCCATTTACATAGAAGTATCATTGTGATTGCTTGGTGCACGCTTTGCTATGTGGGCCATTTACATAGAAGTATCATCGTGACTGCTTGGTGCACGCTTTACCTTGCCAAGTAAATTAAAGGAGTGTAACCCTTGTGGATGCAACAATGATGCCATTTCTGAACTTCATTGAAAGATCGATGAAAATGTTGTGGAAAATGTTTGTGAGAATCTGTGAATCCTTTCATTAGGCGGATTTTCCTCCAAGTTTGTATTTATTGCTAATATTCATTTCTGAGGTTGTGCATGCATGCATCCACAAGTAAACATATGCCACAATTGAATTAATATGGCTAAGTGTACCATATGTTGCAGGAAATACCCAATCACAGTTGGGTTTAATAATTGATGGATTTTATAACAAGGACATTAATTTTTCTCCATTCTTTAATCTACTGTACGAGGTATATATGCTGGCACTTGGAAACAGTCCAAGCTTTTTAGGACCATCCATTTCAAACCAACACCATATACTGTAGTAACAATGAATTGGACTAGCTAGTATGAGCTCAAGTACCATTAGGATAATTCAATGTGGGTAAAAGGTGCTTGAGGTGCTGGGCTTGGCTCAATGTGGTGGATTTTAAGTGGCTTGGTAATAGAATGGTAGGGAAGGATGAGTGGCAGGTCAAACGAGCTCTGTCTTGCAAGCTTTGGTTTGACAGATATAAAGATTAATTGAGTTACACATTACACCAATTGGCAGTTAAGTATTGGGCAAATTGTAAAGGGGCCAGTTTGTTGGTTAAAGAAGCGTGTTCAGAATTTTTTTTTATTTTTAACCTTACAATCATATAAAATACATCCCCGAAATACTATCTATGGGCAGCAAATGGGGATTTTGCAATTTCTAATTTGGATGTGATAGCAAAAAGGTTGGTGTAATTACTGCTCTGGAGCCAGTAAATTAGTTTACAAAATCGGCGGTATTTCAACGATATCCTTGAAAATATACGGACTGAGAACACGACATTTCAGAATGGTAATGAGAAAAATGTGATATGTATCAAAATCTCAACATCCATAGGGAAAATGGGTGATTCAATAATGTGACCTGGTCATGCTCCTTTAAAGGCCCAGTGGATCATTTGCAATGACCCCAAAAAGTAATCGACGAGTTCACAGGGGAAAAGTTCTGAAAGTAAAGATTGAATTAATAGCAACTATCCATTGAAAGGTTTTCGCTCAAAATGATATATTTTTACCAGAAAATAATCCGTAAAGATGAAATTATTTAGATCGTTTGCAAACGATTTACTTATTTTTGGTTCGCATCTACGCGGTCCAAAATGCATGGGCGCTGTGTACTCCGTGTGCGTGTTCCAACGAGATGCATTTTTATGGATCACGCGCACACGCAGTATGTGCGCCACAGAGTGCATGACGCAAGCCACATAATACCCGATCAACTGAGAACGAATATTTGAAACACCCCCGCCAAGACCAGGAAAATGCATATGGATTTTCATTGTTTTTTTAAACGTGGTACATTTGACAAAGCTGAAATTTCTTTGGATGAGTTTGTTGATGTCTTTCTTTTGATTTATAATGGTTTTATTCGCAGAATCGCTCAAAAACAGATCATCTACAGGGCCTTTAACAGTGTTTAAGCACACGTTTAAAAGATGTGCTTACTGTAGCAGCATAGATACAAGGCCTGGCCTAATTGTTTGTAAGTCAAAACTCTTTACAGATTCCTTAAACAATGACTTTATATCTGAAGAATAATGGTCCATACATAAGCGAATTCAGAATATTTTTTAGAGAGGGGGATGAGCCAAGAACAAAATTTTAAAACCACAAACAAAATTACGGTGAAATGATCAAAGGGGCAAAAAAACAATGCACAATGAGGGGGAAATAAGGGGGAACAAGTGAAATACATGTACCTCTCTCTCTCTCTTCTCTGCATCCCCACTTTAAAAAAAATAGCCAACACCCCCTCCCCTTGGATTCTACGTGTGGTTTTAAGTGTATGGTGAAAAAAATGCATTGTATAGTTTCCATGATAATGTTAGCGTGACAACGTCTTAGATATTGTAGTTGCCTTGAAATGATTCATGTCATAAGGTTGAACATGGTAAAAGATTTGTGCGCTGACGTCACTTATGCTGCTGACATCACATGAAGGTCATGAGCAGTGATGACCAATGTACTCAGTTCTATTGTTTGACCATCAAGTTTGACCATCATATTTGACCATCAGGGACAATAGACACCTCCACACATGTACGTCACTAGACAAGTACCATTGACCGTCTTCCTGTGTGGTCAGACAATGACGTTTCCAAGTAAAAAATGTCATTAATTAGACCTTTGATAATTCATATATTATTTTTTAGATGATTTTATAATTTTCAAGGGTGGAATTTTACAGACGTGACTAGTCATGGCCTCTGTTGGCGCTGGTTTTGGCCTTGCGTGGTGTCCATTTGACTTCTCATAATAAACATTAACATTTTCTAATATGCTCTTTTTGAACACGAAAAATGGCACTGCCTCTTCAATGATTATTAAAAAACTATGAATTGTAGGATAGGGCGACAAATCGTGTGTAAAAAAGCTATATTAGGGCGACGTGCTCAATAGGGCGACATTTTGGTGTCGCCCTAATATTTTTGAGTTTAAAAATCATTTTTTTAGGTCAAAAACCATTTTTTTAAAATCGAGAACCATTTTTATTAGGTCTAGAACTGTGTCTCTTAGGTCTGTGACCATCTCTGGAAGCTTTGGGTAAAAAAATAAGGTGTCATTTTGAGTGATTCTTGCCGAAATTTCGGTGGTCCCCGGTGAGAGTCTTCCCGAAATGTCGCCCCATTGCGGCATTCAGGGTTGTTTAAATATCTAAACTGATTTTCTGACAGCTTGTCAATCTGAAAAAGATGTGGTTGACTTTTAGAAGTACATTGTACATGTATCAGTTATTCCTTAAAAAAACCATTAAATTTATTCATTGAAAAAAATGATACACACTACTTGATAAACTTCACATTAAAAAAAGAACAGGTTTTGAATACATTGGACACTTGATTGTATTTGTGATTATGTCCAGGCTTCCGTGAGTGAAATGAAATCCGCTTGATGCCCCCATGCATGTTCCTCTCTGCATGAATCATTCAGGATTTGGAATTGCCAATCTCTGGCTTATCTCAGCTTCTTTAAGATGTAAATGAGATACTAAAGCCGCATGCAATCTTTATGAGAATTAATGTTTTGGTCCCAACACGCTCAGAGTGCAATAATTATGTCCTTCGTGCTGCAAGACGTTGCATTAAGTTTCCAGGAACATCTTATACAAGTATTCAAGTTTCAAGAGGCATCTGTTATCTTGTTTTATTTCTGGTGTCTGGGAATTATTTCTAAGGACTTGCATTATTTAAACCAAGTTGCCTTATTAAACCCTAGCTCCCTAGGGTGTAAATAAAATCGTATTGATTTTGGAGAATTAAAGAGTGCTAAGGTCAATGTGCACTGGTTGGGGGTACCACCATAGGCGGATCCAGAACATTTTTTGGGGGGGTGGGGGATAGGGGGGGGGGACTGAGAACCAACATTTTTTTCAAAACTCCCGTCCCAATGTTAAAAACGTGATATTACCAGGACTACTACCATACACTATAGAAGGGGAGTGCATTCTTCCATCTCTTTCTTCCTTCTCTTCCTTCTCTTTCTTCCTTCTCTTCCTTCTCTTTCTTCCTTCTTCCTTAACACAATTTTAGAGGGCTATAGCCCCCTTAGATCCGCCAATGACTGTGCGGCTAAGCAGTTGAGGTTACCAACTCACAAACTGCAGGTGAAAACTCCCTAAGGTTGTAGGTTCGAAACCACTCCAGGTACTTTAACCCATATACAAGGTGCTCAACCCTAATCGCTTCATCCTTTGGATGGGATGTAAAGCCGACGGTCCAGTGTGCTGTGTAATGCACTCAAAAGATCCCAGAGGATTCGTTCAAAATGAGGAGGTGACTTTCCCCGGTGTCTCTGGCTTGGCTGCTGAAAGTGCCACTTACATGTACCTATGTGTCTCGATGTTTAGGTGGTTAAAGCGCAACTCTGCGCATGAACTGTGCTATATGAGAACTTAAAGGAAATGACAACACTTGCAAAGGGTTGCCTAACTTCATTTTTTGCAGTTCTTCGCCCTGACTTGAGAAGGCGTGGGTCAGGTCACAACAGATTTTACACACTTCACGTCGTGTGGGAGTCGGGAAACAAGGCATCAATTATATCGTCATCCATACATATTCCCAATCTTCCTTTCTTAAAATAATACTTATTTATTATCCCTGCTTTGTTCTCTTTTGTGCACAGAGCAAGCAGATCTTAACCAGTATAGCACAAGGATTTGGAAGGACCACCTGGTTTGTTTGACCAATCACACACATTCACACTCAACAGCAATATGTGAACAAAACCTACTCCCATTGGTTGGTTGGTAAGAAGAGGCTTTCCTTCCTGACCAATCACATGCCATGTAACAACACTCAACAGCAATATGTCAACAAAACCTGCTCCCATTGGTTGGTTGGTAAGAAGAGGCTTTCCTTCCTGACCAATCACACACCATGTAAGAACACTCAACAGCAATATGTGAACAAAACCTACCATTGGTTGGTTGGTAAGAAGAGGCTTTCCTCCCTGACCAATCACATGCCATGTAACAACACTCAACAGCAATATGTCAATAAAACCTGCTCCCATTAGTTGTTTGGTAAGCAGAGGCTGACCAATCACGTAATTCCATTTGCACATTCCTTAAATATGTCACAACATTTCATTGGTGGTTAGTCTCAGGAATGGCTTTATATTCTAGTAGTTGAGATGGTCTGTGGGATTAAAGTATACAAATGAAAAGTATTTTGTCGAAGTAGATGTTGCCTGGTAACTTCCTAACAGGGTACTTGACTGTGCACCAGACACACTAGCAACCAACATGTATTCGGTGTCATGGCACTTTATGGCAGACACAATTTGGAGAATTCTTTTTGAAAGAGGGAAAACGATGAGTATTTATGTTAACATTTGAGGTCACAATATGAGGCCACTTCATTTCAAAGCATTGTTTATATGAAAGGTCACAGTTTGTTGGTAATCAGTATGCAACAGTTTGTGTCTTATAAAGTTTAACATTTTAAAACATTGGGCTAACCTCTAAAATATTGCTTGACCACTTCATATTTTCTAGGGAGTTATGCTCACCAATTGATAAACAGGGTACATGCAGTAAGCTGTGTAACAAAATCATTTAATAATTTTTATTAATTCATTCTAGTACCGAGACAAGGATTCCTCGAAAGCACCCCTGGCACCGTAGCTCTTAACACAAAATTACAGAATCTTGTGAAGACCAATATTTTGTTTTTTTAAATGCCAGTTTTAGAGGTGGGAGGAAAATCCCTTCGCACATATGCCTACAAAAGGGAAACACATAAATCGAGCAACGATTGAAAACCCAATTATCTTACTGATGACTGCGATGGGATTTGAACCAGAGTCCTAGATGTGGAAAACAAGGAAAGTATTCAATAAATAATAATAATAATAATAATTCAATACACTGCCAGTTTATATGAAATAAATCAATATATAACTTCCTGTGTTCAATTTTCTAGATACACATGTATGTTCGAAATTCATGTACATGTATTCAAAAGCCTTGCATATAATAGACATCTGATTTCTTGTATATATTAAATTAATGTTGCTGAATGGTCTGAGAATATGTAAATACTGTCAATAATATCGGAATGTGAATAGAGTATTTGTAAATAACAATTACAAAAAGCAAAAGGTATAATAGGTATTTTGGTGGCATATTCAAAACATAAAATATATTTAGGCCTAAGTCGCAAAACTGCAGGCGAAATAATCCGTTTGATCAATTCCAATTTTCTTTTACTGTTGCATGTAGTTGTCATTTTATTTATTTATCTGAGTATAGACTTTTTCAATGAAATCTATGCTATGAAACCACTAAACTGAGTTACATTCATAAAAATCCCATTTGGAGCTTGTTTTGGGGGTTAAAACAAAGGTTTTTAGTTTTTATGCTAATGATATGCATATTCATGACCAAGGTCACGATGTCACAAGAGGCAAATACAGGAAAATCACATTCAACTGTGCACAAAAGTATCCACCTTTTTCTAAAACGTCCTGGAACTTTTGTCATCCATGGCTGTTTGAATTTGTTTTACATGTTTCCTGTTGTAAGCCATGACGAAACTGGGGGAGAAAACTGCAGCAATTTGCCACAAGTCCAACTTGAAGTCTTATGTTTTTTCTTAACTTTTCCATTCTGTCTTCCTTGGGTGATGCACTACAAACAGCGCCCTCTGTCTGTGGTTTATTGCAATTAAATCTTCAAAGTTGAAAAAGGCTATCTTTTATTGATTTTACATCCAAACAAACAATAGCATGTCTTGCTGAACAAGTAATCCATCATATGAAGCAAAGATTAGGCACAAAGTTGTTTAGCATGTCACAGGTCCTTTAAGGGATTTTTCAGGGGAAGACAATATCGAATTCTTATACCTAAATGCTATAGAAATATATGACTTTATCTGTCATTTAAGTCCACGAATATAAAAATATTCTCACAAACTGGCGATTCAGCGATTGGCCTCAGACCTGCCGCATGAAATGATAAACTGCATCCCTGTCACTTTACCTGACAATCTTCAATCTCTCTAATTTCCTGTCTGGCACTCGCTTGTTTTTGCCACAACTTTCTTTAATAAAATCAGCAAACATGGCTTTAATTTATTAACGTTATTGGCCCTAATTCTCGTGCATTGTTCAGTTGTCGTGGGGTGTCGGAGCGCAGAGATAAATGACATTAATTTCCTCTATAGTCGTATATTTTGAGGCTAGCGTTTGGCTGAAATGGTTTCGTTTCTCCTTGTTTGGGTGGTATTGTAAAAATGAGAACTAGAGTCTTAAATAACTTTCATTTCAAATGGATAAATAAAATTACATTGAACGATGAAATGGGACCTCAGGTCTACGTTGGTGTATGTGATACAGGTTTTTCTTTTTCGTCAATTTTGTATTTTGATGCATTATTTAAAATAATTAAAAATAAATTATAGTACGAGCATGAACGGTTTTTACGGACGTATAGAGCATAACATGTGGACAGTGTTTGTGAATTGTCATATTGCAGAGCTGCCAACCCTCCCAGATTTCCTGGAAAATGGCTGATCTTATAACTCCCGACAAATTAAAACCCTCCTCGATTGTCAGTTAACAACCTCAAGGATCTTGAGATGTGTCTGAAGTCAGGAAATCAAGCTATTTTCCGGGTGCACATCTTCAAAATCAGGGAGGGTTGGCAGCTCCGATACTGTATTGTTAGCTGTTCAGTGTTATTCACATTCAAATCTTTGCAAAAAGGGTAGAGAACATTTTACAATATTTGTTGAATTACAATATTTTTTCACCTTCATTTTCGGCTGGGTAAAAGTGCGTGAATGTTCTTTTCCAACAAATTAGCCAAACGTTCATAGTGCATCATGAGAATTTTCCCAAGTTGTGAACATGAAATTGATTCCCCCGGTGTCTGACCATTCCTGTTTACTGTTGTCATTCTCCGGGGAAAGTAAATGTCACTGTGGAAGGGTAAGATATAATGTGAATCAGCGAATTGTATCAGGGGTTGGATGGTACGGTTATCTTTCAATCTCCTTAAATTTAGTAAAGCGAACACTAGTTATAAATACCTGCTCCATAAAACGAAATGCCACGATGGAGTTTAAAAGGTCGAATTTGTACAGTTTTTCAGCGTTAGCGAAGGAATTTTATAAAGGAAGAGACAGCTATTGAGTTCAAGCGAGGGTCTCGTGTGAGCTTTTGAAAGAGTTTGGCAACAGTCCCAGTCACAAAGCCGTTGCTAAAATAGAAGCTTTCATCTCGGGAGATAATTTGAAGGATTGACTCATGCATGCATCGGAACAGCAAGGATTTAGCCAAAATGTACCAAAATGTTAGTTGAGGAATTGGGTTACTGTGGCTTATCTGATGAACTAAAGGTATCGCTACCTTTTAGTGAATTGTATTGCGTATGTGACGATGTACATAAACGGTGTTCTCCAATTGTTATAATCTGCTGGCAAGTGCATGGTATGATGATGATGACCGAAACACGCACGGTACCTTTTTACTCGTCGTATACTTGTAAATAGACCGAGACTTCGCACTCCTTTTTGCTGAGTGATAATGTTTTCTTCAGCTGTTAAGTGTGTTCGCTGATTCTACATTCGGTATGGCTGTGAAGCCAGTATAATATGCGATTATCCTTTCTTCCAGCTGATAATATAAAATGCGTTGATTCGTCTTTTTTTCGGCATCTTTTCATCCACTCTATGGCGTGCGTTTTCCATCAAAGCGCCCCAGGTACCGTTGCTATGCGCCTGTATCAACATCCCACCGTTACAAAAGAACATCTGATTTCAACGGTGTTCGAAATGACGTCAAATACGTGGTAACATTTCAGAGTTGGATTAATTTTACCATCGAAGAAGCGAGGAATTTTGAAAGCACCGCACACACGGGCGGTCCCACGTCTACAAAGGAACTTGCAGCGCCGTGTTTGGAAAACACTTTGCTTTCTAAAGAACCGTTAATCCTGTGTTTACTCAGAAAATTCGGAATGAAATGGTTTCCATGGAAGCGGATCATGTCCGTACTAAGTTCGATTTATGTTACAAGTGAGCCTTGAGAGGGAACCTATTAAACGCTAAGTGTCACGTTTCATATCAGAACTGCACAAAGGCAACACTATCGTCAGATATCCGGGAAAAGCGAGGGTCGTATGACGGAATAACTTGGACAATTTCTGGGCAGGTTTTCTCATTTTCTCGCTTTCGGATATTACACATTTATCTTTACTGTCCATTTTTAATTTTTATTCATGTAAAGAATTCACCGACTTTTTTTCTCAATGGTCATTTTGATATATTTTCCTATTTTGGTAAGAAGACTAAGTAAAAATGTCATTTTCCAACATTGTGCATTTTGTTTGCTTCAACTGATGGTACTTGCATAGGCCTATTTCTTTAACGGTATACCTATAGATTCCCCATTTCTTTGCGGCCACAGCATTTTTGTTTGATTTTCGTTTTTCTAATTTATTACCATTTTCATTTTATTACTATAAAATCCCTTTCTTTGCGGTCGCATCGCGCAGCATTTTTTGTTTGAATTTCGTCTTTTCCCCCCTAATTTTATTTATTTACCATTTTCACGTTTTATTATAATCTCTACCCACGCCGTTTCTCTCACCACGATCATTGACCTTGTAGTTCTGGAGCCTGTTTTGCAATCATAATCAGAAACATATTTCTCAGTGACGTAATTATTATTATTATTATTTATTCGGCCAATACATCAACAAAAAAACAAGCACACACAAATTACATGCTGTGAACAATAAACAAGAGTTACATAAGAAAGCGCAATTTACGATGTACTGCCAATCATCATCTTGCCTTGCTGACGACTAAAGCTGTTGATTGATTGAATGAGCGGGTACGTCTGAAACATGTTCCTGTATATGTTCGCCAAAACATGCCCTTGGTGATTGGACACACCACAGAGAGCGTTCAGGTTCCTCTTATGTTGCATTTCTCCGAATCTACAAGGATTTTCAAAACCAGAAAAAAATGACCTTTTTTAAAATTAACTTGATCATTTTGAAGGGAATGTGTAATGTGTTATGAATACGTGTGTTGATTGCACGTTGGCTATTTCCGCGAAAGGATCATTACCACGTGGCATGTCGTGCATGCCATTCGTTAATGGTGCTGCGGTGAGGTATTACATGGTGTAAATCACGTTTTGCGTATAAAGCCGTGTCGTTTCGGCTCGGTTCAAGTCCGTTGCGGGTTTCAAAATTTTTTTGGATAGGCTGTGCTCGAAAAGACAAAAGACATTACATTCAATTTGACCTCAAAAACACAATTCTTTGAAACTGACAAATGCTAACTTTGGCAAACATTGCAAGATGACGTAACGCGATATTTCATTGTTTCGTCACAGATTCGCGTTCGCGTTCGCTTTCGCTGCCGCACAAAGTACAAACCAACCTTTAGAAGTTAAGCGTATATACACCCCTTGCACCGGCGGAAATGACAGGGGGCTGGTTTCCATATTTAAATGATGTGACAATAGATCCATAAAGTGCCTACTCTTGCATGATGCATGATGACAATGTGCCTGCCCCCTGTCATGGCCACCCGTACAAACGGTCTATACACTCATCTTGATAATTCAGTAGGTTAGGTTTGATACCATTTTATAGTTGTACTTTCTGCATCTCGGAAAGAACGAGAAAGAAAAGTAAGATAGGCCTATGGCTGTAACATGCCACGCAGCAGTGTATCTAATAGATCTATATGGCTGTAACATGCCACGCAGCAGTGTATCTAATAGATCTATATGGCTGTAACATGCCACGCAGCAGTGTATCTAATAGATCTATATGGCTGTAACATGCCACGCAGCAGTGTATCTAATAGATCTATATGGCTGTAACATGCCACGCAGCAGTGTATCTAATAGATCTATATGGCTGTAACATGCCACGCAGCAGTGTATCTAATAGATCTATATGGCTGTAACATGCCACGCAGCAGTGTATCTAATAGATCTATATGGCCAGCTGTAACATGCCACGCAGCAGTGTATCTAATAGATCTATATGGCTGTAACATGCCAGGCAGCAGTGTATCTAATAGATCTATATGGCTAGCTGTAACATATGCCATGCAGCAGTGTATCTAATAGATCTATATGGCTGTAACATGCCACGCAGCAGTGTATCTAATAAATCTATATGGCCAGCTGTAACATGCCACGCAGCAGTGTATCTAATAGATATATGGCTGTAACATGCCACGCAGCAGTGTATCTAATAGATCTATATCTGTAACATGCCACGCAGCAGTGTATCTAATAGATATATATGGCCAGCTGTAACATGCCACGCAGCAGTGTATCTAATAGATCTATATGGCTGTAACATGCCACGCAGCAGTGTATCTAATATATCTATATGGCTGTAACATGCCACGCAACAGTGTATCTAATAGATCTATATGGCCAGCTGTAACATGCCACGCAGCAGTGTATCTAATAGATCTATATGGCTGTAACATGCCAGGCAGCAGTGTATCTAATAGATCTATATGGCTAGCTGTAACATATGCCATGCAGCAGTGTATCTAATAGATCTATATGGCTGTAACATGCCACGCAGCAGTGTATCTAATAAATATATATGGCCAGCTGTAACATGCCACGCAGCAGTGTATCTAATAGATCTATGGCTGTAACATGCCACGCAGCAGTGTATCTAATAGATCTATATCTGTAACATGCCACGCAGCAGTGTATCTAATAGATATATATGGCCAGCTGTAACATGCCACGCAGCAGTGTATCTAATAGATATATATGGCTGTAACATGCCACGCAGCAGTGTATCTAATAGATCTATGGCTGTAACATGCCACGCAGCAGTGTATCTAATAGATCTATATCTGTAACATGCCACGCAGCAGTGTATCTAATAGATATATATGGCCAGCTGTAACATGCCACGCAGCAGTGTATCTAATAGATCTATATGGCTGTAACATGCCACGCAGCAGTGTATCTAATAAATCTATATGGCCAGCTGTAACATGCCACGCAGCAGTGTATCTAATAGATCTATGGCTGTAACATGCCACGCAGCAGTGTATCTAATAGATCTATATCTGTAACATGTCACGCAGCAGTGTATCTAATAGATCTATATGGCCAGCTGTAACATGCCACGCAGCAGTGTATCTAATAGATATATATGGCTGTAACATGCCACGCAGCAGTGTATCTAATAGATCTATATGGCCAACTGTAACATGCCACGCAGCAGTGTATCTAATATATCTATATAGCTGTAACATGCCACGCAGCAGTGTTTGTAATAGATCTATATTTTGTAATGGGACACTTTTGAGACGCTTGGTGGCAGCAAACAACCCGGTCCTTTGAGCTAAAGTGCGCATGCTCAATTTGACGTAGACGGAGGCCAAGTTCGATCAAGCGACTATAGTCGACTAGAGTCCCTCGAACGACAGATAATTTCCGTTGTTCGAGGGACTGTAGTCGACTCGACTATACTCTATAGTGTACTATAGTCGCTTGATCGAACTTGCTCAATGTAAAAGGACCGGTTTGTCTGCTGCCACCATGCGTCTCAAGTCTCCTATTATTCTGAACGTTTCCTGACAAGAACCAGCCGCCCTTTTGACACAGATCCTTTTGACACACTATCAATTACAGAATGTATATCAATATGACTCTTTGCTCCTCTGCCGTACATTCTGTTGAGTCCTGTGATACGTTTCATGCGGAATTTCAAAATTAATTCCACGAAAGTTGTTTCATTAAAGTATTTTTAGTACCGTGTCGAAAAGGTTTTAAATTATTTATTCTAAGAAATGTATCTAATAATGCTGCCGCCGTCGGGCCACAATGTTTGTACCAGCTTTATCATGTTCCTGCTGTATAATGCTAGTCGGCAAGCTCATTAGTAAATACCAGGAATATTGATGGATTTAATTCTAAGAAATATTTGATCACTTCTGAAACTCCAATAGCTGATGTATTGACAAGGGTATTGATTAAGTAAACGAGATACAATATTAAATGATCAGATGGGGGGTTGCTTTGCACATCGTACGGGGTGAGGTTCAGGTCGTGCTTTGTTCATGGATTTCTAATATTTCATCCAGTATTTGTCTACCCGGTCTGCACTGGTAGAGACTATAGGTTTCGGTAATCCCCTCTGGACTCTGGAGTCGGTTAGAAGTAGAGAGTCGGTTAACTTCGAAGTATACAGACCCTTTATATCAGTGGCTTGGATTTTGGGCAGATTTTCTTAATTCCAGTTTAGAAACAAAGTGCTATTTCATATTTGATGTGTTTGATTAGTCCCTGCGTGCATAAACTGCACAGACTGCATGCTCCATCACAGAGAGTTGTAAATGATTAAGGAATGATACTATTGAGCCCGATGACCAGGGGGACTGTTTTGGCAAACAGCGGCATCCCTCTGCTGTACGCCTTTAGCATTGAGACTATAAGAAATGCGCCGTGACACGTGAGTCTGGAGTGTTTTCAGTATCGATTCGGAAGAGTCCCACCGTGCAAGCACCGTCCGGTCAGCCGTCGTCAGCTGCCGCGGTTCCTCGGGCTGTTTACTCCGTTCACCCCGCTGTCGATTTCGGATTCGTGGTGTCCAAGTTTCACTGCGAATTAGCCTTTTGCCTGTATCACTTGAACAGCATCTGATATACTAACGCACTTCTATTCAGATATCCACTTGACCAGACTATATTTTTGTTGCTATGTAGTGCAAGCAGCAGGTGTGAAGTACAGTGCAGAATCAATACCGTTTTCACCGTAGACGAGAATGACATAAAGCAACCAGCCTGCGTCAAGTAGCAATAACAGCATAGTATGTGAGTTTTTCTAAACTACACCTCAATTTGAAAGTGAAGAATTTGGGGTGCAAGTCATACTGCAAAAGTTACAAGCAAACAATTATGCTATAATAGACTCTATTATCGCGTTTGAACGGTTCAATCGTGTCCCCTGAATCAGTTCTATAGAGTGCAAACTGCTGATTGGAAAGGTGCCTGTTGTGTATGCGGTACAACCTCGAACTGAAGACGAGGCTTGGAACGCGTAAATAGTCTGGTACCTTTCCAATCAGCAGTTGACATTCTATAAAACTAATTCAGGGGACAGGATTGAACCGTTCAAAAGTATGAATGGGGTCTATTGACGTTGGTCGCCTGCTGCCTGTTAGCCACACATCTTCCCCACTGCTCGGTGTCGAGTCAACCGCCGACGGACTGGGTTGGTTTTTGTTTATGCCCGTGACTCTGATTTCTTGACTGTTTGTTGCCTTGGGGTACTTTTAGACACGACAGTTTTACTAAACGCATCGTCCACATGTCAATGTTGACCGAGTGTACACGTTAAGAGTTAAATGTGGCTGAAGGCTCGCTCTTCACCAACCGCCCCATTCGCAGTGCCAACGGTGACATTAATAGGAAAACGTCCAGTGCACGAATAAGTAAATAACTGAAAACCAGTCACTTGACCCGCGAATGGAACCCACTTTAACGGCAGATTCTGATTGTCTTTGGAAATGAAATGCATTTTGTGAAGGACCTGATTCATGTCTGCAAAACCGTCAAGTGCCAAGGTGCATAATGGATCAGAAAGTTCTCGATAGAAGTTGAAATATATGTACTTAGGCCTTTCTGTTACAAATTGGACATTTGGCTATCGTTAATGTGCATACGCAATTCATGGGTCAGTACAGGCACTGACGGTAAAACGCGCTTGCTAACGTGCTGTTGTTTTCACTGTTAAAATTTGCTGACGTATCAGGCAAATACAGGGCGTGACCATAAATGCTACCTATAAACGCACTACATGTAATATATTGCCATAGGCTGTGATAGGTGGTATTTTTGGCGTCCCCATAGTCGCATGCCATAAAGGCTTTAATTTGTACATTTTACTCCTTTGCAAAATATGGAAACTTTGAAAATTATACTTCAGAGATATTAAAGTGTGACGAAATGTCACTATAACCATTCTTGATGAATAATACACGTCCGAGTTGACATTTTTTAGTAAAACGACTTTGTATTGTTTAGAAATTTCCTTGCATTTTGTCTTCCTTTTTGTTCTCAATCACCGACATTTTTCTAGGAGAAAACGCAAGCAACCAAGTGACTGTGGTCGATCCCTAAGGGAAGTCTATCTGCGCTGCTTGCTCCCCATAAGGCCTTACCGAACTCACGCTCCGTTTCCTGAACAAGAGGATAATTGATCGTGACTGAAGGGGATAGCCAAGGCATCGCCTGCAAAAACACCGGGATGATTTTGGCTTTGTCTCAAAGGCGCATGCGCGCTTGCGTGATATAGCTACACTGCGCATGCCTAGATTTGATGAAACAATCTCGGCACGGTGTAAATCGAGATCACGGCGTATCCGTAGACAATTTCTGCAAATCATCACTATTCGATCAGCATATGGATGGCCTAGCTTAATCGCTGTCTCGCTGTTCGTTTAAGACATAGATATGGGGTAGTCCCTGGCAGACTCCGGATATATAGGCCTACTAACTCAGCCCTGCTCTAGTTTTAGTTGACGTGACTGAAATGGGAAAATGCTAATCCTTCATCTTGTATCGAACTGTCATCTTACTCCCGTCCTATATCGTAAAAATCGCTTGCTTCCCTCGAGGCATATCCAGTATAAGCCACGCAAGCAATGAACAGGGGCGCGTTCAATAGCACAATACGTACGCCGGTATTAGGTATTTTCCAATACCTTCACCGTTGAAGGTATTGTCGGTATGCATACGTATTGCGCTATTGAACGCGCCCCGCAGGACTTCAATCACAGATTGAAACAAAATATGACACATGACGAGTTCAAATTGGGTAAAATACACACAATGTCTGATGTGCTTGGTTGGAGTAAAAGAAAAAAATAGATGTATAAGATCAGATAAAGCATGAATTGAATGAGTGAGCATGGATCCCAGAGTGAGCATGAATCCCATGCAGAGTGAGCATGGATCCCAGAGTGAGCATGGATCCCAGAGTGAGCATGGATCCCAGAGTGAGCATGGATCCCAGAGTGAGCATGGATCCCAGAGTGAGCATGGATCCCAGAGTGAGCATGGATCCCAGAGTGAGCATGGATCCCAGAGTGAGCATGGATCCCAGAGTTAGCATGGATCCCAGAGTGAGCATGGATCCCAGAGTGAGCATGGATCCCAGAGTGAGCATGAATCCCAGAGTGAGCTCTTTGAACGGTTGCGTTCAAACGGAGGTTATGTACATAAGTACGCAAACGTCAAATTTTACAATGGATCACAACGTTGAGAAAGTCAACGTCATATAGCAACTGACATAACAACAACACGAGGGAATCATGTTCTTGCATATTATAGAGCCTCGCTGTTCATCCATTATGGCGGTTCCGTCCCCGCCCCCTCGCCGTAGTTATAATACGCCACTGACACCCATTGTACATATAAATGTTGAACCATGGAGGATAGTAATGCGAATCTTTGAAATGACATCAAAACCCTGCCTCTTTAAGTTCTCTGAGAAGCCGGTATCTATAGAAGCATCGGTGATGTATGAGCTTATACACAAACAACACTAAGAGCTCGTCTTCGTCTCAAGTAGATGTTTGTTATTGGACCGTTAGGCTAGACGCTTGCTCATATAGAGATCTTAAAAGGCGAGCGCGATAAGGGTAAGTAAGGCTCTTGGCGAGCTGTCCCCGGTATGACGTTTAATTCTAGACTGTATTCACACGTTTCTTTAGTTGATTACCGTTTAGTATATTAATGTAAGCACGGTTAGAATTATATGTCATTAGTATTCCTTCAAAAAGTCTCCTTTGATTGCAATTATCCGACAAGATAAACTGTCTTGTTTCAGGAGCTAGTCACAATTCAGTCCAGACATTCATCTCACGATATATAACACCAGTCTCGGTCAACATCAGTCCCATGTGCGACTTGTTTATGTAGTGCATGCACTTTGATTCAATGCATTTTGTTTGCATGGTAGATGGTTGTATTTGCAGCTGAACATGCGTATATAATGCTGCCGTAAAGTTATACGTCATATTTCTTGTTTTCAACATTTCCAGTTATACCTATACCTATTTAATTTTAACGATGACATCTTACGAATTCCAGAGATGTTAGTGCAGATAACCTCCCTCCCTGCGGGATAAGGGGCATTTTTCTCGCTGCGTTGATCTGACTTGGCCAATCTCCAACTAATTATAGATCTATCAATTTCATGGCAAATCTCCGATTCCCTGAATCGCCAATTTTAGACAAACCAATTTCAGCCCCTTAAGACGAATGAACCACCCCTGCCTCCTCACACTCGAGTAGTCAGTGACTTGACTTGGAGTCTGTAGCTAAATCCAATCTGAGTGGATTTTCGTCGCCTTTATCGCTAGTTTGTCCTCATCAGACGGCTGTTTGAAAAGACGTTTGTATATACATAACACGACGACTATTTTACCTAGAACGAGATATTCCACTGCATCTGATTGCGGATCTAAACCTACGCTAAGAGGGAGCGGCGTTACCACATTAAAGTAAAACCGCAATCAGAAGTGGATTAAGACGATTGCTAATAAAGGAATTAAGCCAGTTAAGACGGGCCCGAGACTGGCGCATGCTAGCTGAGGAACATCATAGATATGTGCCTCTTGTCTTGGTGTTGGCAAAGCCATAAAAAGACAACCATCTTCATTCTGATTCCGTATAGTGAACTCGAAGGCTGTTTGGCGTCTCTTGATGAAGTGCAAAATTTGGCTCGAATTGACATAGAATGTAAACCACGACATGCTTTATGCCTTAACAAATTTGCATATCCAGACAGTGCGAATATTCCGTCGGCCTCCCACGGCGGTTTTTGCTTGGATTTTTTTCACGTTTAGGAAAAATTTGTTTAAATGCAAGAACCGAGATTACCTGATGGGACTGTCAGGTAATGTCAGCAAATCTATAATCGTAGGAAATTCGCCAAAAAAAATCGCACAGTTGGAAACCGGCCTGTAGGAAAGTCTTGCAATGGTCCTTTGAGAAAGCAGTCGCTTTCCGGTTTGCCAAAAATAGACAACATGACTTGCTTGTGTACAGATCAGTCATTTTGGTGGCGTGCCCGTGTTGGCTTAAATCAAAGACTTGCATCCTTTAATTTGTTCAACATTCTAAAGTCCCCTACAACTACCACCTTCCTTATCTCACCAATCTTTCTTCCTGCCCGTTCTCTCCCGTCAAATTGCTTTTCTTGCTTGGTGAGTGACCCACTAACCCGTGATGTCTAATCTCTTGGATTCATCCCAAGGCGTTGCCGGCGACTGATCAGCTCACGATCCCTACGTTTTACAGTGTTTTCAACGGAGGTCTACCCTGCTAGTGAAGTCACTTCAACTTGCATTGGCAGTGGAATGTTTTAATCACTATTCCATGGTACCAAGAATTTTAGAAAATTGGTTTTAGTAAGCTTACACGGCGGCCCACTTTTGTCAACACGGTCAACTGATTACATTTGCTTTATTTAGCAATTTTAACATATTCAGGATCCAATCCAAAATTACCGATAACCTAAGAGTGTTACAAATTATGTTAATGGAATACACTAAACCCTGCTATTAAGGCCACCTTTATAAACAAAAATATAAAAAAGGCCACCTGCCTAAAGTGGCCACATCTGTTCGGTCCCAAATCAGTTTGTACACAAACATATGGAGGTAGAACCTTGATATAAGTACCACTGTCTAACACGACCAGTGGCCAGGGCACAAGGATTTCTGTGTGTACAATCCTATGACAGTTCAACCTGGATAATCTGGCCACACACAGTAAATTGCCTCAATAAACAGAGCTATACAGTGGGAACATTTATGAGGAGCTTAAAAGGTTATTTTAATAAACTAAACAAATTTCAACTTTTTATGAGTAACCCTCACTATGAGCAAGAACATGTACATGTTCATTGTAACCCCATTGTTAGTAACAATGGTGTGCCCAATTTCCATTGTTAGATGTTCATAGTGCCTTTGATACAATTCATTTTTAGCTGTTTTTCATCTAGGCCTATTATATAGACCTGCATGGTGTTTGTATGTCAATGCATGCGCCCGGTAATTATATGGGCCACCTGCGGCTACATTTTGTCGGTCCCTTGGGTGGCCACTATATACAAGTTTAACTATATAATAAGCTATATTAAAAAATATATTTGTCTATGCATTTTCCACATTGTATAATGCGCTAAATCAGTTTCCATATTAACATAATGACAGCGGACATTGTGGTTTGCCATAATATCTGAGACACCAAGATGGTTTACTATATTCTATGAAGTATTGTTCCTTAGCAGTAGGCCTACGAAGATAGTAAGTGGGTTTTCGTCCCATTCCTAAAACTGCATCTCTTTCTTCGTCATCTCAAGTTGATGATAAACTAAAGTTAAAGCTAATATTGTATAAAATGTGATGGCATAAAGGACCTTAAATGCCAAACGTGCCATACAATGAACTACAACAGCATGTGAGTGTTTGTGTTGTGGAATGTTTTATCAAGATAATGACCGGAGTGAACAGAGGCTCCATGATTTGGAGACACGTACATCGGTCAAAGGTGATCGTATCGAACCTTCAAAGATATAAGATACTTTGTATATACTCTAGCTGTCGTTCCTAGCGAAATGGGAAATCGATTGAGTGAAAAATTATATTTTCCCAACGTCGCGATCAATACCGTTAGTACAGAGGTAACTTGATTAGTTGAACTTTTGAGAGGGGACCTACTTCTGCAAATGGCGCATTACTTATCATGCTCTATGCCACATCGTTTCCGATGACAAGCATCACATTTTGATAAATCGGATTAACCACAAATCTCAGTGCGCCCATTCGTGGCTGCTGGCAGAGAGTAAATCATTTCACGAGCTTTTATTCGATACATGACGTGGTTTGTTGAGATTCTGCTGTGTTTTCAGTTATTTTAATTTGTGATTTGGCCGGTGGAGATCACGTGATGTTCTATCATCTATCTATTTTATCCTGCTGGGGTATCCTCTCGCGCATAATGCCGGTGATCACGCCTTTGATCTGGCTATGTGTAAATCATTTTACGAGATATCAATACATAACATAGTTTGTCAAGGTTTTGTTGTGTTTTCAGTTGATATTTTGGTCGATGAAGATCAGGTGAGGCTGTATCATCTATCCATTTAGCTGCAGGGTCGCCCTGGTTCATAATGCCGGTCACGCCTGCACGGCGTTAGCGTCATGCCAACCACAATTTGGAGACATGCTCTAAGAGAGGCGTTGGGATTTATCCCCCTGCGTGCCTGGCATGTTAGAAACACGACTCGCTGTAAACCAGCCGGTGTTGTTGAATATATCGACCGCATTCGCAGCAGCATCCCTCGATACGTAGCTACAGGCTGCTGGTACGGGGGAAGACCGAGAAAGGCAGAAAATAGAGGGGATATTTAATTTATTGTCGTGGCAACGGAGAAGAGTTGTGGAAACCGACTGCGTAGTTGTAGATGGCTCACAAAGAGACTGCGTAGTTGTATATGGCTCACAAAGAGACTGCGTAGTTGTATATGGCTCACAAATCGACTGCGTAGTTGTATAGATGGCTCACAAAGAGACTGCGTATCGTGGATACGCGTTTGCACCCGAAGTTAAAGGCCCGTAATATCATTTGCAATGATCCATTATTTTACTTGATGAGTTACCCAAAGTGTTGATAGTTTAACGATAACAAGCACGACATGAATTTGTGTCTATCCAAGATACTTTCTGTTAGAAATTAACAGCTGAAGGTGGTTTAAAAAAATGCGTGCGCGTACACATTTTTCCCATCACTTTTAAAACACAAAGTACTTATAAAACACAAAAGAAAGGTTTTCTGAAGCACTCATGCCTCTATGCAGCTGGAATTTCTTCAATATTCTTCAGATATCTCATGACCTTATTCTAGGAATTCATTTTTAAAAAGTTGTATCTTGGACAACGAATTCATCCAATAGAAATTTGTGGTTCATCCATTCCATTATAGCTGTCATAGGAAGGGCGCCCTCAACGACACTGAAACTCGAGTAGCGTCCTTGGTTAGTAACCAGCATCGCTATTGGATATCGCCATCTCCTGGCGCCTTGTCACCGACTTGGTTGGATTTCATTTACCGCTGCGTGGCAATGGAATGGTGATGAGTCACCGATAGAGCAAAATGATTTCCTTTGAAAACGTGAGGTGGAGGCTCGGCATACATCATTAGCCCAGTAATGCACCTGCTGTCGGCACGTACACGTGGTGGTTTCGGCGCAAGGTGCGATAATTGGTTACAGCGAAATACTGCTATGTTGCGAGAACACAACGGTATACTACAAAGACTGCAACGTGCAAAGAACATTTCCTTTCTATTGATGTAGTAGATGTGTGAAAATGACACAACGTCTTGATATAATTAAGAAACACTTCGTTCAAGTCAGGGATTCTGCTTATTTTTGACAGTTCACGCAACCGGTAACTACACACGCGATCGACCCGCATGTCCATTGGTGGAGAAGACAGCGAACGTGGTGTTAATCTTTGTACGTGACTGAACATCGTGTCAAATCATTCAGGAGTAATTTCTGTTGGTACCAGAGTTGTTTCTGTGCGCCTTTTTACTAAGGATATCAAAAGGTGCAAAGAATAGCTGCAAAGTTATACATTTAGTGCAATTGCAAGGATTCTAAATCTAACAGCAGTGCCTAAGACGCATTGGGAGGCAGTTTTTGAAGTTCGACGGCGCAATGGCCACTGCATCCAAAGCGTCCACCCCAGACTCCGAGGTGTCACCGCCGCAGGAGAACTGCTACCGCCTGGTTGTCGTGGGCTCACCCAAGGTTGGCAAAACGGCCATCGTCAGCCGGTTCCTCAACGGGAAATTTGAAGACCAGTACACCCCGACCATCGAAGACTTCCACAGAAAGATCTACAAGATTAAAGGTCACGTGTACCAACTGGACATTCTGGACACGTCGGGAAACAATCCCTTCCCAGCAATCAAGAAACTCTCCATACTAACAGGTGGGTGTCAGCATTGTTCTTCCAAATTAATATTTCTTTTAACTCTATCGCCACGGCCACCATTATGCAAACTAGCTGAAGTTTTCCTAACAACTTTCAGACGTGCAAATGTGGTCTTTATAACGTGAAGCACCTCTGGTATAATGCTAATGGTTTATCTGGTGTAAAACTGTCATAACCAAAAGATTGGCTATGTCAAGTAATCATGGGATGAGAGAAAAATCACGTGGTTCTCATTGGGATTCGAGCCTAAAACCTGCGACACTCTGGGCAGATGCTCTACCAGCAGAAGTTTGTTCAAGATCTTACTATATAAATAATAAAGCAAGCACAACGAGTCAGCTAGATGTCTGTATACTATACAGCATGTTATATGGCACATATAGACAGTTTGTTTTTTTGTGTTCGCGATATTCCTCTTCTCGCCATTTTTCCCATTCTTCGGTACCATTCTTCCTTTAAGTGTCAATCTTTCTTTAATCTTCTTCACAGCCTCGTCCCATTTTGCAATTCAATGGTTGCCAACATTGTACAGTAATTCTTTGGATCTGTTCGGCACCATAGTTTGTGTTGTGTGATTCACACTAGTCTGGTTAAATCAATTTGATTTATCTGAATTGAAAACTAAAACTGCATCCACGGACATGGTGCAATAAAATGATTTATGTATTTCATGGTTTTGGACAGAGCAGAGCTGCCAACCCTTTCTGTTTTTGGAGAAGACATCCGGAAAATAGGTTGAGCTTTCGACTTTAGATGCATCTCGAGATCTCTGAGGTTGTTAACTGACAACCCAGGAGGGTTTTTAATTTGTCAGGAGTTACAAATCAGCCGTTTTCCCCAGGAAATATGTTCCAAAATCTGGTGTAGACTTCGTAGGCATTTGTAACCCGATTTATCTGAATGCTGTTACGGTTGCTCAATGTCGGGCTTTATACCGAATCAATGCGCTGTGTGGTATCGTGTAATGAATACAATCAGTGAAGGAGCGTTTCTGGTTTCTGTCCGTGTGTTGCCATGGTAATATCATAATGTACAAATCTCCTGCACAATTCATTAATGGTTCGTTTTGAATTCCTCTGTCATAATGAGATGGCAACTAGTAGGAATTGGATGCATGTGCAATGTGCAATAGCCGTTTGGTGTGTACTGGTGCACTTAGTGTACAGAAACAGCGCGTACTTAATTAAAACGTAAGTGGATTGAAGGGGTTGAAATGCAGTTCGAATCTCATGCATAACGGTTGCTGCTATTAGCCTTTTTGAAGTATGGCGGGCACAATAGGAGGGCGCCCTTTGCAGTGGGTATAAAATCGACTAAAATGCAAAATAACTCAGTTTTTCACTTTACAATTATTAATTTTATTTATAATTCTGTCTATGTATTATAATTACAACATGTAAATCAAGTTTTTGGAAAGAAATACAATTGATAAAAAAATTAATACCCAAATGAAATTGCGCCCTCTCCTTTTGTTCCGCCATACTTCTAAAAGGCTAATGGTAATTGCGTCATATTTTCACCCTTTTCATCTTTAATGTCTTTTTTATGGACACAATATACTTAGAGATCTATATCACATGTGTTTGTTGAAAGTGACTTCTTTTTCTGTCCGAATTCCTGTGACTGAAGGGGGTGAAGGAATTTGTCTTTACGCAGAGGCTCGTCAGCAATGCGCGCGGCAAATTCATGCCACGCAATACGCAGCTCCATAGCAAAGGCATGAAGCTGCGTATTTCGTGGCACGAGTTCGGCGCGCGCGCATTGCTGACGAGCCTGTGCCTTTAACGTTGCAACGTTAGTAAAAATGCTTGTATAATTTATGAATCTGTGTGAAGGTCTTGATTCAAGGCTTTGGTGAAATTAGTGCTGGTAGTTTCTATCGGAATTGTTTCAGTTCATTTGTAACCTGGTATGTTCTCGTTCACGTACGCGAAAGGTTCAATTCAACACTTTTTTGCCTTAAAGGCACAGGCTCGTCAGCAATGCACGCGCGCCAAATTCGTGCCACGAAATACGCAGCTCCATAGCAAAGGCACGGAGCTGCGTATTTCGTGGCACGCATTTGGCGCGCGCGCATTGCTGACGAGCCTGTGTCTTTAAATGATGCAAAACAGCATTGACGTAACCTACATGAAACGAACATGCATTCATGGTTGTTTGTGTTAACAGAAGAAACAAATCACGCTAATGTTTGTTGTAAGGGTATAATGTGGCACGCAATTTATCAAAACAATAAATATAAACGGTTGAGGGCGTTCGTGTACTGCTACCAGCCCCTAGGCTCTGGGTTGTCAGAACAGATGGAGTATAAGGAGTTGATGTGAATTGGTTCTGCGTGTAACTCATCAGAAAGGCTGCCAAGTGATCCGTGAGAATGGGGCCAAATCGGAGATTGCTGAAAGATGTTTACCATAGTTTGCGCCACTGCGAGTAATTGGACGATTTTGGCAGGTCTGAATTGAGCTAAATTAGTGGCTCTATGCCCTCCAACAAATAAAACGAGATATTATCAAATTTGTTTGGCAGTCCACATACATTGCCTGGGTGCAAATACAAGTGATCTAACGTAGTCAACAACCAGGCCGCGAAATGTATACACTATGAGCAAAAACATGTACATGTTCATTGTAACCCCATTGTTAGTAACAATGGTGTGTGCCCAATTTCCATTGTTAGATGTTCATAGTGATAGTTCAGTTGACGTTATACGCCATGCTAACTTTCTTTATATCTTCACCTTTTGTGCGTAATGCGCATGTGCGTAATGCTAATTGCGTATCACATTTTGCATAATGGCTGGCGCCTTGATTTATTCACTTTCAAATAGAAGTGCAATATTTAGAAAATCCACATACTATGCTGTTATTGCTACGTGGAGCACGCCATTGCCAAGCAACCAACAGTCTTGCTGCATGCCTTATATCATTCTCTCTCCGCACGGTGAACACGGTAGGCCTATCATGATTCACACCTGCCGTGTGTACCACATAGCAACAAAAATGTAGTCTGGTCAAGTGTGCATGTGTACGTCAGTACACCAGACGCTAAGGCTTATTGTACCGTGTGTCGTTCGATTGGTCACATTCTATCTCTTAAGGTTTGAACTATCAGAAAAGTTGGTTTGAAATAATTTGCTGTTATCGACTATATTTTTAACTATATAGATGCACACATAAGCACTAATTAGGCCTATAAGCTCAGGGTACACCATTTCAAAAACTTTATTTTCTACTACGTTATAAGAAACACATTAAGATTCGATTCATGTTGCATCAGTAAGTTGGCGAACGTGACTTTGGTATGCAAATTAAAGGTCAGCGCAAGATCCTGCGGATCAACATGGCAGCTGGCCTTGTTGGCATACACCGAAAACAGCGGCCAATTGAATTAAGTGACGGAATTAGCCGTGGAAAAATTCATTGTGCGTAATTTCATTCCGCTGTGAACTTCCGCTGTGGCCGCGAGCGAGCGAGGGGGCGTTCGCGCTGTTAGTCCGCTCCGCTGGGCTAATTTCACGGTGATTTGATCGTTGCTACCAAGTGATTGCTACAGGCAGTTTCTTTAACGGATTTGAAAATGTTCCCTCCGGCAGAATGATCTTTGCAACCAGGAGGTCGTGGGTTCGAGTCCTGCCAGAGCACGCTGAGTCTTAGTGTGTTGTCGGGAAAAGTACTTGGTGTATAGAGTGCATAGTCTTGTACCCACATCCCACAGACTGCATGCGGACGTCCCATTGTTCCTCTTTTGTTTGGACTTTTTTTGGCGACTGCTCTCATTTGTTTTGTACACGATTCCAAATCGCGGACGTCTTTCGGATTCTAAACGAGAATGGTATTTTAAGTATGTCTCTTAACATCTTCAAATAGTCAATAAATCATGTTTAGCAGATATCACCGTAGGCTTGTCGTAAACTCCTCTTGTTATTATTTGTAACCGTATTCTCTTCTCATCTCTAAAATGTCAGTTTGATAGTGACCGATTTGACATAGATGTGTCCATTTTGACATAAAGCCTTCTTGCGTATTCATAAACTACACCTCATTTTTCCCGCTCAGTGCACACCTTTACTTGATTGCGGGCAGGTAACTCGTATGCTGTGGGCAATTTGACTGAATACGCGGCCAGCGTTATTAGTACGGGCTTGTTGGTCGATTGCAGGGCGTGAGGAGTAGAACCTCCATTGGCGTCCACTTTGGAATTACATTAACGGGGAGTCCTCAGTAGTCTATAGTCCTGGTGCATATAGATAGTGGTAATATGCAGCAGTGGTTTGCTGTAACATGTATAGTAGTGGCGAGACCTGTTATACTTGAATGAAAGCGTGATCTTTAATGAATTACATGGACGTATAAGTCGTACATTAGCTGACTTTTGAAAAATCTTCTGCGGATAAGTGGTTTACTGGTGGGGCTTTGTTTTCCTTTCCAACTGATAAAAGTACCCGGTCAACATGTATCAACAAGGAAACTAACGTAGGGCCTCTTACTGATAAGAATTGGGGTCGATTCCTTACTTGATCTGAACGAGACTCATACACACGTTGATACATCTCTGTGTGTCATGGAGGTGATGCGTTTGCCCTCCGGCTGTTCTCATTGGTCGCTTCGCTAGATGTTATGACATGCGCCATGACTCACGCCTTGTGCGTGCTTTGCTGTAGAATATTACTGACATCAATTCAGATATTTACTTAGATTATTGACACGTTTTGATTACCGCAGTTCATCCACGACAAAGGATTGTGAAGCTAGGATGCTGAAAACCGAGCTCCTTAAACTCAAGAAGCTGACTGGATTCTGTAAAACTTATACTCAGATCTATATGTATAGATATACCTGGTTGAATGGTTGAATGGTTGAATGGTTGAATGGTTGAATGGTTGAATGGTTGAATGATGGTTGAATGGTTGAATGGTTAAATGGTTAAATGGTTGAATGGTTGAATGGTTGGTTGGATGGTTGAATGGTTGAATGGTTGAATGGTTGAATTGTTAAATGGTTCATTCATCTCTTCGACTCCACAAACGGGGTATGAGAGCCAATAAATTACAGATAAAAAAAAAAAACTAAATAGTGTTACAAGCATTATAAAAGGCATTATACAAAACAGTTAATTAATTGAATCTGACATAATAATCTTAATAAATTAAGCTAAGTCACACAGTTCATGTGAGCTGCATATATTGAAGAGAAGTCCCAGTTTGTCAGGATTTGGTCTAGTCCAATAATCTGCATATATTGAAGAGAAGTCCCAGTTTGTCAGGATTTGGTATAGTCCAATAAGCTGCATATATTGAAGAGAAGTCCCAGTTTGTCAGGATTTGGTCTAGTCCAATAAAATCTCTTGATAAGGGTGGATCTTTCGTGAGTAAGAGACGGACAAACAAGAACATAATGAAATTCATCACAGTGAACATGACTATTACATAAATGGACATAATGTTGACTACAGACGAATTAGCTATAGATAACGAGTCTCAGTATACGGGAGATGATGGTTACCAACCTCGTCCCCAGGATGGTCGAGCATCCTCGTTTATAACTGCTCTTCGCAGTAGACCATGGGGACGAGGTCGGATGGTTACCTGTTCGAAATCGGGCTTAAAGGCACAGGCTCGTCAGCAATGCGCGCGCGCCAAATTCGTGCCACGAAATACGCAGCTCCATGCCTTTGCTATGGAGCTGCGTAATATGTGGTACGAATTTGGCGCGCCGCGCCTGGCTGACGAGCCTGTGCCTTTAACTCGACCTAAACTAAATCTAAAAAATTACATTTTGTTTCGTAAACAAATCTGACACGTTGCTTAACTTTACAACATTTCTTTTGTGGATATATTTCGTCTGCTGAGATTAAAGGGTTGCATGCCACACAAACACATTCAACTCATTGGCATTGCGAAAAGTTTAATGTTAATTCATCCTGATTAAAATACAACTGAATTTCAAATCGTCGTTTTGGGAAGCAGTATAAGATCAAAGATTGCGTTAAAAGGCCGGTACAGACGGCAGACAGCTGGTGCATTGTGGCAATTTGCAAGTACGGAGACTAAAAGTGGACATCGATTTCCATTCTATGTCCCAGCTGCATCCATCATTATTCTGTATAGGCCTATATGAATAAGACGTCCGACACGTTTCTTGTCTGACCCAGAATTCAGACTTCATAAATAACAATTGCCCACAATGTAAGGAAACCCACGGAATCAAGGAGGGATTGAAATTCTGTCAGACGGGATTCGAACCAGACACTTAAAAGATATAACCGACGCATTTGTGTGTGTTGCCAAGGCTACTGGATCTAAGGCGAGTGCATGTATAGCACAGCTAGCTACACCATCCTCATTGACCATGTGTGTTTTGAGAAGATCTTGAGTAATGCACGACAGCGCCATACTGCAATGTAATGCAGCTATAGGTACGCTATAATGAACAATTTGGTGCATTCACAAAACCGCAGTTCATATATTGGTCTAAATTTTGTTTATATTGTGTTTGTTGTCGCTGAGAATGTTTTGGATCCTCATGCTGGACCATCTCGAGAAGGATCCCGGAGATCACAGATATCGATCAAGATTTTCGCGAAGTGAACGGGTTCACCCTAGATCTGAGTAGATCTAGATCTGGATTCCGGATCCGTCCGAAACGAACACGCCATGTTAGCCTTTTTGAAGTATGGAGGACACAATTAGCCTTTTAGAAGTATGGCGGAACAAAAGGAGAGGGCGCAATTTCATTTGGGTATGAATTTTTTTATCAATTGTATTTCTTTCCAAAAACTTGATTTACATGTTGTAATTATAATACATAGACAGAATTATAAATAAAATTAATAAGTGTAAAGTGAAAAACTGAGTTATTTTGCATTTTAATCGATTTTATACCCACTGCAAAGTGCGCCCTCCTATTGTGTCCGCCATACTTCAAAAAGGTTAATAGGAGGGTACACTTTGAAGTGGGTATAAAATTGAATAAAATGCAATATAACTGCATTTTTCACTTTGCACTTATTTTATTTAAAATTCTGTCTCTGTATTATAATTGCAACATGTAAATCGTGTTTTTGGAAAGAAATACAATTGTAAAAGAAATTCATAGGCCTACCCAAATAAAATTGCGTCCTCTTCGTTTATTCCGCCATACTTCTAAAAGGCTAATGTCTTGCCTTGCAATTCACAAGACTAGCGTCAATAACCATGACTCTCCACAACCATTAAATATCTCCATTCAGAATATGTATCGAAATCGTATGACCGTAGATCATCCGCAAATGGAGATGTGTAGACATGTTTACATAGGACGAAATGGCCAAGAGGCTTCCTCGAGAGAGTAATTTGGCGTCGGAATGACCACTGATATGCGGGCATCTACGTGTTTCTCGGTCTTATTTTCAAGTCATTTCCAACCGTTATGAAACAGTAGACTCCATTCTTTGGCTCGTTTTGAGATTAATTTCCCTCCTCAATCCCGCTCGTTTCGGAAATGTTGATTACCGCACGCGAGTTTCGATGGTCACTTGTTGCCATGGTAACGTCATTTTCATAATATCCTTCCGATTCAGCCTCTACGGTCTGGTTCTGGTCAATATAATGTTTAGCATAACCTATACTGTCAATCAAATTCATCAGATTGGTTTCGTAATTAATTGCTTTTATCATTCAATATTACATAATATAAAATTACTTTCCAGGAAAATTGAATCTCCACCGTGAGTGGCGTTATAGCAACAGACATGTTAACAGAACTCAACCTTGACTTATTCTTTCTATACGGACGGGTGCTAATTAAGATATTTTTGCCGTCAATCCGCGCCCTCAAGATGAACCCATGTTAATCAAATTCTGCGTGTGTGTTTTTTTTTTTATTGTATATAGGCCTACTTTGATCTTATGTTATCATACAAAACTATCAATTTTTATATAATTTTATATCATAAACATGCAAATTTTGATGGGAATATGTTGATATCTTTGGTAATCAAATAGCATTTTGTGTCCTTATGGCATCAAATGGAAGGTAATGTTAGCAGGACAATCATAATGTATATTATATTGTGTCATCACAGCTAGCTATAGGTGACGGCATTATTCTCTGGTATTTCAGAGTTTCATTTGTTAAACCTCGTTTTTGGAGGAATGAACAAAGCTTTCACTCATAGATGAGAATTGTTTTGGGCTGCGTGGATTTTAGGCATTTTATATTAAGGATGCTTGTCCAACGGAAACTGGCCAGCAGTTAAGTATCTCTTAAACAGCTTTGGTGTCAACTCGTTCATTGTAAAACATCTCGGCTCCTACTCCGAGCCCAAGCCGACTCTCATAGGCCAACGTGCTTCGGTATAGCCTAGTGGGCCGGACGTGTTCCGCTTCATATGTAAACACTGTACCAATTTGTGATAGCCTACCTACCCGGTGATGTGTGGAATATCTCATAGGGAGTGGTTATCTGTAGTCCGATCGAGCTTCTTTACTAGATGTTCGGATTTAGCTCTCCTCTCCGATTGTCACTATACAGTGGACATTGAAGCCCTTATGGCGTTTTTCGACACTCATAATTTGCTACTGATTTCCATAGAATTTCTTTTCTGAATGCCTCTGTAGTATTTGTTTTTTGGATAATGATTTAATAAACACATATTCACCTTAAAGATTCTTAATTATTACTTTTTATACGTTAATTTATTGATTGATTTTTTAAATGAGGTACGTAGAAAGACGGCAAAGCTTCTGTATCCTCGCGCACAGCTTTCTATCTGATGTGGAGTAATAATGTTTATTTTCGAACTTTATCTAAAAAGCCAGTTCCTCCTATTCGAAAGAGACTACGTTTAATTGTGATAAGGCGACCTCAACGACTAAGACCATGTCATGATAATGTCGATACCTCCATGCAATGCCCTCCACAGAAATACGTACACATTAAGAACATTACCTATACGAGGTTTGGATAATTGCCATTCTTGTATTTTGTGGTGCAGGATTTTCAATTCACCGTGGTTTCGTACGGACTGGTTGAGGCCGCTGCCTGTACTAGAACGAAGTTACAATTTAGCGCTCGAAATGAGAATATTCCCGGTTCACTTGCTGTATTATTAAGTGTGGTCGTGCGGGATTGGGGTGATGTTACGGTGCAATCAATATGGAACGATCGATAACTCCATATAACTGACTATGCATTGTATGAACGCTAACCGCTGTACACTTATACTGGGCATAGCATTACGATCAGCAACATGCATGGGGTAATAATTCTGCCACACAATCTGAAACCACCGGATTTTATGATGTAGAGTCCAAGTTGATTAGCACTAATTTATTACTTAAAGTATTTAAACTCTTTCGGGATGAAGTAGGAAGAAAACATTGTTATTTCAGAAAGGAACAGTAGCCAGTAATAAATGTCTGACTAAAAATGTGGCGATTGTTGCTAATGACGTATAGGCCTTATGCTAAACAAACTTACTAAACTAATACAGTTCATGATATCAAGAAGCCACTGAAAAATGACACCAACGTTTGTACCCAGATCCGGAGAATTCCTCTGTAGTTGGTGAGATGACATCACAGCTTTGCTCATGAATATGGAAATTCTCATTAACATATAGAAAACTTGCAAGTAAAGTTAAAAGCAACCGTTAAATTCTCTGAAATTGATACAGAACACTGCAAAACGCACCATGTGGCACACTTTCATATCAAAACTGCGCGATTTGTGAGTTAATGGACAATCGAGTTTGCTGCCACCAATAGTTCAGCAGTTGCCATTGAGTTCTCGTTGTTCGCAAGGATTAGTGCACGGTTGGATTGCGCGTCAGGGATTCTGTTCAGCTCGAGATTCGTAAATTTGATTCGAGATTCGAGGAATAGATTAAGAATGTTCCCGGATGACGCACAGAGTCTTGTCAACTTTCGTGTTTTATCACTCATCTCGCGCTTCATTAGTCTTCGCCCAAGCAACAACTGCAGCGGTGCTGTCTAATTTGTCATTTAGCAACAATTAAATGAACGTTTCCTTCATTGCTGTGAATTTTAAATAGCAGGTGCAGCGCCAGGACAACGCTAAATGAAACAAAATTTTAATTAAATAATTTTATCTATCGTTGTGATTTTGTCAGTTAGGCTACAATCGGTAGTGACGAACATTCAGCTGTTTTTCAATAGCAACCGATAATTAACCTTCAATTGTTTGTGATACTCGCCTAACATTTTATATAGTGTCTGACTGTTATCCTATACACTCTTCTTTATGGCTATTGAACTTCAATCGGAAGCTGACAAAATCGGAACTTTTACTGGGGGAGGGGTGGTGATATGCTGCTTTGTCTATGCCGAATCGATTTTCTTTTTTGGAGAGTTTGTTAATAATACCGCTATTAGGAACTTTCCATTGTTATAATTCCTTTGTTATCCACGGGCTTCCAGATACGTGTTTCCTGTGTAAGAGGAAGCGCATACAAAATACTCAATAGATATCTAAAGGTAACCCTACACCGCCCATAGAGGCCAAGCTAGCGCTGACTGCTTAGTTCTCCAATCGACGTTCTTCGAGAAAAAGGATACTTTCTATAAAATTGACGCGCTGGGGTCGGGAAGGCTTTGTTCAAGATTCTATGCCTGTAACTTGCCTTAAACTGTCCAAAGAGTTGGTGGTTTTTGGAAGAAGTAATTTGATATTCCCATATGCCTACAGTAACGGATTGTCGGCAGGATGGAAGATATGCATTGATAATATGTTTTTGTTTCATCGATGTCAAGTAGTTCATCAGTTACAAACGAACTGAACAAAGATATTTCACGGCTGTTTAAAGTGGCAATGCGCCGTGTCATCATTAAAGATACATTACATGATTGGAAAACTGTTACAATCTCCATGTGTGATTCATGATGTATATGATAAAAACAATGTGTTTAAGAAAACAATGGAAAACTGTGTCTATGCTTTAAGGGAAATTGCGCAAAGCCAAGGAAGTTGTCAAGCGCAAGATATGTTGTTCTATCATTGTTAACATTGCCGTGATGAATTATGAGCGGAGGGTGTACTATAGAACAAGAAAAGTTGGCCTTCTGAAAAGAAATAAAAAATAGACCAAGGGCAGTCTTTTACATCCAACGGCACGAAAACAGGATTTTAACCTTTCAAAATTTAGGACTTTAGAGGAATATAAGTCATGAGGATAGCGACAATTTATTTTTGTATCTGTCCGAGAAAGTTCTTCAGCTACACTGTCCCGACACCGGTCAAATTGCCCCAAATCTTCAAATGTCTCTAGATTGGACCGTGGGGGTATTTCAGCAAAGCACTTGCGGTTTTGTTGTTGTTGGGTTGTGCATGCATCGTGAGAAACGAAACATTTATCCTGATGTCTGCGCCGACAAACGTTGTTTGCCCAGGCCCAGGGGCAGTGCAACACTGGAAATTAGTCGTCAAGGCTTTTACACGATGACACTAACCGGAAATTAAATTTGAGGACACTTTCAGAATACTCTAATGACTAAACATGATGTTTGATGATTTTATATACTAGTAGGAATTAATGTGGAATTGTTTGTCTTGTGTGTACCAATGCAGAAGTATACTTTGGCATGAAATAATATATCTCCCTTTTCAGCTTATTTCCTTCTTTTTGCTTTCTGTGTACAACAGTGTAACAGTTGAGGATGTTTCCTCTTTTCCTCGTAATGTGTCCGGATTCCTATTGTCCTCCTATTATTTGTCGTTGTTTACTGCTTATATCCCTGATTATTGTACATTTACATGTATAGTCAACAATTTACATACAACTTAAACTTGCGTTATCACCTTTTCTTTACTGAAGTCGTGATTTTGTGGAATTCCTCACGTGCTTGCAGTACTTAAAACATAGCTTGCACACATTGCAATGGTTCGGGTAGTCCTGTTTACCATTTTGGGTGATGATGGTAGCGGTGTACATGTATGTACATTTCTGACTTCAACTGTTCATGCATATAGTCAAATCGATGTCCAATACAGTAGTATTTCCGTCTGCTTTCTGTTTTGTTATATGCCTTTCATTTTGTGTAACTAAGTTCGTTTTTTTTATAATAGGAAAATGTGACAAGTTCTGAAAATGGCGAAATGGCGTCTTCGACACGAAATGGCGAGTCTTCGACAAAATGGCCGTGGGCCGTGGCACGTGACAAACTGTATACAGGCTCATTTTTAATTACATTTTTCTCTTTTTCTTCTTTGCCACTGCTGCAGGCGATGTGTTCATCCTGGTTTTCAGCATCGACAACAAAGATTCCTTCAGCGAGGTACAGCGCCTGCGCAAACAGATCCTGGAAACCAAATGCGGTAATGGCGCCAAATCCGTTCCCATGGTGATCGCTGGTAACAAATGTGATCGGGAAACCAGCCGCCAAGTGAGCACCGAGGACGCCCGGCGAGCCTTCGAATCGTCCAAAAAATGCACCTTCGTAGAAACATCGGCTAAAAGATACTACAACATAGACGTGCTTTTCAAGGCGTTGTTTGAGAACGCCAAGATGCCAAGTGAGATGAGTCCGTCCCTACACAGGAAGATCAGCGCTAGTAACAGCCCTGCACTCAAACCCAGTAGTAACGGGAAGTTAGCCTTGAGGAGAAGACTAAGCGAGGCTTGCGGTATGGTGTCTCCTAACGCAAGACGGCCTAGTGTTCGTAGTGACTTGCTTCAACTCCGCTGTAAGGTGCATCGTAATAGTCAAGACGATGATGATGACGATGACGATGATCGGAATAGCATCCATAAGACATTACGCAAGATTGCTTGCTGTATACAGTGAAAGGTGGATACGCCCCTCCAAACTCCCTCCAACTTGCAGCGCGAATATCAGGGGCCAATTTCATATAATACATGTAGCAGAAAACAAACAAATATTTGTTTGCTTTATAAAAATAAATAGGTCAGCAGTCAAAATCGTCTGTGATGTGTATTACAGTTGACTGGTGTTCTGCTATTCTGATCTTGCTATATAACACAAGTTGACATACAATTTTGACTATTATCCCTTTTTTATAAAGCAAATTTTGGGTTAAGTATTTTTGTTCTTCTGCTAAACAGCTTTATGAAATTTGCCCCTGGTGTCGTGGAACAAAGTGAATGAACATGTTTTGTACCAAATAGTGGAATGTGCTGCAGCCTTATTTTTCTCCAAAAATTCAGGACGTGACTTTTAAAAGGGCTGAGACAAATCTGCTTAGACGAGTTTAACAGATGTGACATACAACAGACAAAGGGACGCTTCCCCTAATTCCCCTATACATTAGCACGCTCTTCCCTATTTGTTAACGCACCAACCTCCATCCCCGGCCCCCTACCCAGCACGATATGTGATAAAGGCACTCCCCCTACTGTCCCTATACCTCAACACACTCTTCCATTTTGTTAACCTGCACCCCCACACAGCAAGATGTGACAAATGTACGCATCCCCTACTTCCCCTATATACCTCAACAAAAAAAATTCTTTTTGTTAACGCACCCCACAACCTGAAATTCAATTTGTTTTATAATCCCTTGTATGTTTCCTTCGAGACAAGACTTTATTTTAGACGGTGGTTTGGACAAGGAGACATTCATGAACTCCAAATATTTCATCAATGGTTTATAGCAGGACGTTTGAGCAACTTCCCTAAACATTTCAAACTGTTACAGTGCCAGTAGAGGCAAGTATCTTTACATAATTGGTGAATTGTATGCGATCCAAAACTTGAAATCAAGTCTACAATAATTATGACACCATCTGCACGGTAATTAATATCAAGGAAAATGTCTTAAACAACCCCCTAGTAGAGGTTGAAATAAATGGCCTGGCGGAAATTTATAAAAGTGTATTTAAACTACCAATATCTAACTACTGGATAAGGAAACGCCCTCTGAATCTTAAACTACCGTCCGCCATCTTAGTACTCCAAAAAAATTAATGCCTTGCTTCGACTGGTATGTTATTTTCACATGTTAAAATTCAAGTGGAATGCAAGCGATCGTAGGGACCGGCAGCCGATTTCACGAAAAATTGCGTTTATAGCTTGCGCAACTTTTGAAAATGGCATAAGTCCCATAGGCTTGCGTGTAATTATCACAGGAATGTTACGCACCTTGCGGCCTGCGCTTACTCAGTGCGTAAGGATTCGTGAAATCGGCTGCTGTATAGTCTAGGCACAGCATGGAGTACCATGGCGGCCGGCGCAAGGCTTCGATTCTCATGAAGCCGCTATGCATATTGAGGACGGACAAGGAGACAATTTCCCAAAGTATTACCGAGAGTAATGTAACACTGAGCTTATTTTTAAAACCGTCCAAGCTCGTTACTACCAAATATTTACTTGTTCTATATTTATTTAATATTTCTTAAAGGGACTGTTTGTCAATAAATTGTTGTTAATAATACTCCAGGTGCTGTAACAACAATGGTGTTTATTGTTTTCATGGCTATGTGTCTATAAAAAAAATCCATGACAGAATGTCTCTTTTGAGGAAAGTAATTGTGGCTCTGGAAAGAATGGAAGCTTTTTTGGAGAATGTACTTTGTACGGTGTTCTGGAAAAACTGCTCATCTTCAATAGGCCGTAATCCTGAACGCGTGAGGGCGCTGTCAAGTGGCCCCACGAGAATGACGTCATGGTTTATAAACCGGGTTACCCAGGTGAGCTAAACGAGCGCACCTAATTTATTCCCTTCACTTTGCACCAATGAGTTCCTGAAATTTCGTTACAAGTCATTTCTGAGACATTTTCAAGAAAGTCAATTGTTTGCTAATTTTGATAAAAAACACTGGACAAAAATTATATGTTTTAAATTTTAATTTTTCTTAGAAATTGGCTTGTAAAAACGCCGAAATTGGTTCTAAATGGGCTAAAATTTCGTTACAAGTCATTTCTGAGACATTTTCAAGAAAGTCAATTTTTTGCCAATTTTGATAAAAAACACTGGACTAACCCCTTGTGATTTTTTCATTTTCGGCCAAAAATTATATGTTTTAAATTTCAATTTTTCTTAGAAATTGGCTTGTAAAAACGCCGAAATTTGTTCTAAATGGGCTAAAATTTCGTAACAAGTCATTTCTGAGACACTTTCAAGAAAGTAAATTTTTTGCCAATTTTGATAAAAAACACTGAACTAACCAGTTGTGATTTTTTCATTTTCGGCCAAAAATTATATGTTTTAAATTTCAATTTTTCTTAGAAATTGGCTTGTAAAAACGCCGAAATTGGTTCTAATTGGGCTAATATTTTGTTACAAGTCATTTCTGAGACACTTTCAAGAAAGTCAATTTTTTGCCAATTTTGATAAAAAACACTGGACTAACCCCCTGTGATTTTTTCATTTTCGGCCAAAAATTATATGTTTTAAATTTCAATTTTTCTTAGAAATTGGCTTGTAAAAACGCCGAAATTTGTTCTAAATGGGCTAAAATTTCGTTACAAGTCATTTCTGAGACACTTTCAAGAAAGTAAATTTTTTGCCAATTTTGATAAAAAACACTGAACTAACCAGTTGTGATTTTTTCATTTTCGGCCAAAAATTATATGTTTTAAATTTCAATTTTTCTTAGAAATTGGCTTGTAAAAACGCCGAAATTGGTTCTAATTGGGCTAAAATTTCGTTACAAGTCATTTCTGAGACACTTTCAAGAAAGTCAATTTTTTGCCAATTTTGATAAAAAACACTGAACTAACCCCTTGTGATTTTTTCATTTTCGGCCAAAAATTATATGTTTTAAATTTCAATTTTTCTTAGAAATTGGCTTGTAAAAACGCCGAAATTGGTTCTAATTGGGGTAAAATTTCGTTACAAGTCATTTCTGAGACACTTTCAAGAAAGTCAATTTTTTGCCAATTTTGATAAAAAACACTGGACTAACCCCTTGTGATTTTTTCATTTTCGGCCAAAAATTATATGTTTTAAATTTCAATTTTTCTTAGAAATTGGCTTGTAAAAACGCCGAAATTGGTTCTAAATGGGCTAAAATTTCGTTACAAGTCATTTCTGAGACACTTTCAAGAAAGTCAATTTTTTGCCAATTTTGATAAAAAACACTGGACTAACCCCCTGTGATTTTTTCATTTTCGGCCAAAAATTATATGTTTTAAATTTCAATTTTTCTTAGAAATTGGCTTGTAAAAACGCCGAAATTTGTTCTAAATGGGCTAAAATTTCGTTACAAGTCATTTCTGAGACACTTTCAAGAAAGTCAATTTTTTGCCAATTTTGATAAAAAACACTGGACTAACCCCTTGTGATTTTTTCATTTTCGGCCAAAAATTATATGTTTTAAATTTCAATTTTTCTTAGAAATTGGCTTGTAAAAACGCCGAAATTTGTTCTAAATGGGCTAAAATTTCGTAACAAGTCATTTCTGAGACACTTTCAAGAAAGTAAATTTTTTGCCAATTTTGATAAAAAAACACTGAACTAACCCGTTGTGATTTTTTCATTTTCGGCCAAAAATTATATGTTTTAAATTTCAATTTTTCTTAGAAATTGGCTTGTAAAAACGCCGAAATTTGTTCTAAATGGGCTAAAATTTCGTAACAAGTCATTTCTGAGACACTTTCAAGAAAGTAAATTTTTTGCCAATTTTGATAAAAAAACACTGAACTAACCCGTTGTGATTTTTTCATTTTCGGCCAAAAATTATATGTTTTAAATTTCAATTTTTCTTAGAAATTGGCTTGTAAAAACGCCGAAATTTGTTCTAAATGGGCTAAAATTTCGTAACAAGTCATTTCTGAGACACTTTCAAGAAAGTAAATTTTTTGCCAATTTTGATAAAAAAACACTGAACTAACCCGTTGTGATTTTTTCATTTTCGGCCAAAAATTATATGTTTTAAATTTCAATTTTTCTTAGAAATTGGCTTGTAAAAACGCCGAAATTGGTTCTAATTGGGCTAAAATTTCGTTACAAGTCATTTCTGAGACACTTTCAAGAAAGTCAATTTTTTGCCAATTTTGTGCTACTCATAAAATTTACCTCTGGGCAGGCGGCCATGACAGGGGGCAGTCACATTGTCACCGTGTGTCATACACGAGTAGGCACTTTGTGAATCTATTGTCACATTTATATATATAAACCTGTCCCCAGTCATGGCCGGTGGTGCAAAGAGTCTATAATATGAAATTTATCAGCTGGAACACTGCAAAACATCATACACAAGGACAAAATAACTTACATTCAGAAAAAGAACTCAAACTTAAAAACATTTCCTTGTACTCATTGTAACCATTGGGTTCGAATTCGATTGGACCTTATGATTGTTCTCTTATCCCAAGTTTGGTTCCTTACAGCAGAGCACTTAGGTGAAAATGTCACCCTTTAAGTGTTGTCAAAGTTACAGGGTCTACACTAAAACCAGTGAACTGTTTCCCTGTGCTTTAGCAATGGGCATTTCAGATTACCAGTTATACCCTGGTCTATGTCCCGTCTACACCACCAGCTGATATTGGTTACGAGTCGGCGAGGAGTGACGAGTTGGCGATGATTGCCGAGACGGGATGGCATTTTCTTCTTCTTCTTCGCTACGTTGTTTCTTTGCGAACTCAATGAACACCTGGAGAAAAGAACCAAAACACAACCAGCACTCACAATTACTTGACGAATGACGTACTAGCTATATCCTGACCCAGGGGAAATCACTGACCCAGAACAGTTTTAAAAGCGATTGCAAATTGATTGGTGCCTTGTTACCTACAAGTTTACTGTGTTCAACAAACTTCTTTTCAGGGGCGGATTGCAATAAAATCGACTTAGCCACTGGTCTAAGACCGCTTTTTATAGCCGGCTTTCCAACTTAGCCAGTCTCGGCTTAGTCACTGGTTTAGCCCATTGCAATAAACCAGTCTAACTGAAGTACGGCTGCGCCAGCAGAAAAACACGCACATCATAACAGAAAGTGACGCAGCCGGCTATCCTTGCGCAACTTCAAGCCAAACAAACGTCCTCACGAAGCCACTTGATGACGCGTGTGTGGTGCAGTTTTTGCAGAGAAACTGACTGCGAAAATTATTAAATAGCACTAAAAGGGCTCTAATGAACACAATGTGCGTTTTGTTCGCTTTTTTTCATGCAAAATTACGAGATGTAGCGCGGTGTCAAAAAATTATAGCCTGCTCGCCGCGGGCTTAAATTTTAAGACTGGTCTAACTTTAAGACATCGATATTGCAAGAGGGCTATAATTATAGACCGGTCTTAGTGGACGCCGCGTTAGCCAGCTAAGTCTATAGACCGGTCTTAGACCGCATATTGCAATTCGCCCCTGATCAAGAATTTGATACAAATGTGGACTGAGTCAGTGAAAAGCAACTTGGCTCCACCGGGATTCGAACCGCGGACCTTCTGCTTACTGTCGGGACGCCCTACCAATTGAGCTATGAAGCCAACTGGTGGTCTCGAATCACGGTAGTGCAGTTGTTCCTCACTGATTGGGATTGGCTATCAAGTGAGCTTAGCAAGGCCTACAGAGAAATAACCACCCCTCCCAGAGATCAATTAAGATACGCCCCAGACCCTGCCCGCCTAATTACCGAGTTTGAATAAGTGATAATTTTTAGGGATTATGACCCAGGGACTGCCGGGGTGAATGATTTCGATACAAATGGTCCACATGAGTTTGGGAAATCTAGATGCAGTCAAAAGCAAGAATTGATATATTAAGGAGAGTATTCATGTACACAATAAGTTAGGGATACTGTCGGGTGTACGCAGATATTTTATTGCAGGTATGCATTCCGCTTGAATGATTTTGTATATGATTAGACAATTGTATCTGCATGACAGACACACCTTGTCACGTGTTGTCATAGGTGAAAACAGTCATTTGAAGAAAAAAAATCCACAATTGACAACATACCAATTATATCCCTATAACTTAGTGTATACGTACCTGTTCCAGTGTAGCTTGGCTGAAGCTGTACTCTTCAATGTTAAGGCTACTTTTACCTGAGAGAATAATCAAAGATTATAACAATAATACTAGCTGGTTTGTTTTGTATTATTAGTTATCCCACTCGCGCTCGTGGAATACGGCATTATGTAGTGCGTCTGCATCCCATACGAGACGCAGACGCACTACACAATGCTGTATTCCACTCGCGCGAGTTGGATAGCGAATTTATGTTCAAGCAAACTTGACGCACTAATAAGGCGTGCAAGCTGCAATACACGCACAGACTGCAATACACGCACAGACTGCAATACACGCACAGACTGCAATACACGCACAGACTGCAATACACGCACAGACTGCAATACACGCACGGGACGCAATACACGCACGGGACGCAGTGCAAAGAACTCCCCTTCACTCACCTTCTTCCAAAGAAGCAAAGACCTTGGAGAGCTGAATATCCGACTCGCTGGGTATCTTGTACGTCACACGCTCTCCAAACGTCTCGGTGACTTCAGCCTTAGGGAATATCCTCTTAATGACATCATCTAGACCAGTCAGTAGTTGGTCTATGAGTTGCTTGGCTTGATTACTAGCATGGTCCATGGCGTAGTAGGATTCCCCTGGGTTCAGCTTGACCTCTAGGATGTAACCGCCACCGTATTTACTCTTCAAGTGTTGGGTTGAACCCAAACATCTAAAGTCAATTGAAACAATAGACATCAATTAGGGTAAATGCAGATATCGACAGAGCCTGATTACTAGCATGGTCCATGGCGTAGTAGGATTCAACTTGATTTCTAGGATGTAACCGCTGCCGTATTTACTCTTCAAGTGTTGGGTTGAACCCAAACATCTAAGGTCAATTGAAACAATAGACATCAATTAGGGTAAATGCAGATATCGACAGAGACTGATTACTAGCATGGTTCATGGCGTAGTAGGATTCAACTTGATTTCTAGGATGTAACCGCTGCCGTATTTACTCTTCAGCAGCCAATTTCACGAAAGAGTGCGCAGCTTGCGCAACTTTTGAAAAATGGCGCAAGCCCCATAGCTTGCGTGTAATCATCGCTAAATTGTTGCGTGACTTATGCAATAAAACGTTGCGCAAGTGGGCTTACGCAACTGCGTAAGTTTCGTGAAATCGGCTGCAGGTGTTGGGTTGAACCCAGACATCTAAGGTAAAACCAAACAATGGCAGCTCACGAGACTACATGATTGGTAAACTGTTACAAAAGGCATTATTTCTACTCGTGATTAAAAGCCCATGTTGAAAAAACTGTCCTGTAGAAATTTCAGCCACATGGGTGCAGTAATACTTTTAAAAACTTGAAAAATCCATGCATGGTTTTTGTGTTGAGTTGAATGGTGAAAAAGACTTTTGCAAAAGACTTTTAGAAAACCACCTTCAGTTGTTAATTTCTCGCACAAAATACCATTTTGGACAGAAATAAATGAATGTGGTGTTTGGTGCCATTATTATTAACACTTTGAGTAAGGTTCTTCTTGTCAACTCGTGAACAAATATTGGGATCACTGCAAATAACAATGTAAACTTGAATCAAATGAACGAACACAATATCTGGTACGGTGCCTATTCACCATAGAATGAGTGGTCAAAATGGCTCCTCGATCGTCACGGAAACTAGCAATGATGGTATTCCTAAAAAAACAATTTGAGTCATAATTTATAGACATTTTGCACAGTGGCCATAATAGGGGACAATCACAATGCCTTTAATACGCAGTTGTATTTTTCCTATGAAGATGCATCTTGGAGAGTTGTCAATTGCTGACATCCCCCATTATTCATGAATATCAAGCACATATAAAAAAAGGCTTTTTTTCAAACTATAAAGATTACTTTTCAAGTATCTTGACCAATTCCTTTTGGGAAATGTAGCTGCTGGTTTTACCCCCTGGGCCTTGGTTTCTGAAGATGCAATAAAATTAACAATATGATAAGCAGAGCTGCCAACCCTCCCAGATTTTGCAACAGATTCTTCGTCCTGACATGGATAAAAACCCTCCTAGATTGTCAATTAACAACCTTGGGGATTTTTAGATGTGTTGGGAGCCACGGAATGAACCTGTTTTCCCAGGTGTATTCCCCCAAATCCGGGAGGGTTGGCAGCTCTGGATAAGCGTGAATTCCAATTTTAGACTTTATTGTCTTACCAGACAAATCTCTTGGATACTGGGTCCATGCCGGTTGACGGTTCATCAAGCAGAACAATTTTAGGATTACCAAGCATGCTTATGGCAAAACAAAGCTGCAAAATGAAACAAGAAGTTTACATGTGGATCCTGCAAGGATACTCCATGTCATTTGGCCCAAGTTAAGATGTCTGTCTAATATGCAGGAGGTAGTGGGTTCGATTCCCACCTGAGCACACTATGAACTTTTTCTCATAGTGTCATAGGGAAGCACTGATATACAGTGCAAGCCAAGTTGAGCCAACTAGGGCATTAACAAACCCTAATTGATATATTTTGCGTGTATGGACATTTGATCTAGAGCTTTTTTTTTTTAACGATCAAGATAATAATTTTTTACAAATAGAAATAACTAAATTTTGTTTAAATTCCGAAAGGGAAACAAATGTTTCTGAAACCTCCCTTAATAATACTCCCATGGAACTTACATAATAAGACACACTTGTGAGACATTTTGGTCCTTCTGTTACGTACATTATATTGTAACAGATGGGGTTTAATTGGTGGGGATTGAGCAGCAGGTTAATGCACTAGCATGTTAAACTTATTGTAGAACATTATGGTTCAAAATTTCCACAGGGAGTTACAAGATACAATGAATGACATGATAAGATTTATGACCAACCTTTCTTTTTGTGCCTCCTGATAATTTCTGGGCCTTCTTATCAGCATGCTCTGTGATCTTCAATGCCTCTATGTAACTAAAAGAAGAAAAGGGCAACATTGTCAATCAGGTAAAACTTAAGGCTATGCATGGTGGAAGTCAACGTGTGTATAAGTTTACAGTAGCACCATGAGAATCTCATTTGTATATGTGTGGTTCCGAAAAGAACCGGTGAGTGTGAACTCAACGTTTTGAACAGCGTGCTCTGTTTGTCTTCAGTAGTAATGCCGGACTCGTGATGATGCAGGGCTATAAGTACTGGTTGAGAGGTTTCAGTGTACAATGTGTGCACTGAAGCGGCTTGGCTTGGGTGGAGGAGGCGTGGTTGTGCTAGGATCCTAATACCGTTGTCAATCAGCCTAGCTGCAGCCTTGAAACTAGGACCCTGACTACAGTGGTATTCGCACATTGTAGCCAGGGAACCAGCCTAAATTTCTTAAAAGCATTGAAACAGGTTTATTCATCGTTTTCTCTGATCTGAATGTAAGTGAGGTACTGATATACACAGATTGATTTTTATTATCCTCAATCACACATGGATATAATGCACCTATCAATTGCTCTAGGATCTTTAAAGTGCGTTACCTAACACACTGGACCAACGGCTTTACATCCCTTCCGAAGGACGGAACAAGTGTGATTAAGCGCCTTGCTCAAGGGCACAAGTGCCACAACCCGGAATCGAACCCACATTCTAGTACTGGCACAGGAACTTGAGTTCAACGTGCTGGACCGCTCGGCCATAACACCCCACGAGGTTAGGTTAGGGTTAGGGTAAAGGGGGTTGGTTACTAGACTACTGACTGATTACAATAGCCTTGACGTCATCAGCGTGAATGCCTTTGAATAGTGCATACATCTGGATGTCTTCACGCAGTGTGATATTCTCAAACAGTGGGTAGGGTAAAGGTATTACTAGGCTACTGACTGATTAGTGATAGCCTTGACGTCATCAGCATGAATGCCTTTGAGTAGTGCATACATCTTGATGTGTTCACGCAGAGTGATATTCTCAAAGAGTGGGTTGGGGTAGGGTAAAGGGGTTATTAGACTACTCACTGATTAGCGATAGCCTTGACGTCATCAGCGTGAATGCCTTTGAGTAGTGCATACATCTGGATGTGTTCACGTAGAGTGATATTCTCAAACAGTGGGTCGTGTTGAGGACAGAAACCCATTGAATGGAAGGCTTCGCTCAGTGATGAGGTGATATCGTGGCCTGCAATCTTGATCTGATAGCAAATACGAAACCAATAAATGCCTGAGAAAATTCATTTACACTTACAGTGAAAAAACACTTACAGTGAAGTAACTGTACCAAGAGAGAGGAGAGGGGGGGGGTGGGGGGGGGGGGGGGGGGGGGGGGGGGGGGGGAGAGAGGGGGGGGGGGGGGGAGGTGGGGGAGGTCGCGTGGTGCCATGAACCACCCCCTCAGTGTTTTGATACCTGTAAGTGAAGATCTCCGCTGTAATCAAACACGATGCTCCGATTTAAATATACATGTATGCCAAATCTGACCACGAGTTTCAGATTACCCACATACCTGTCCCCTTGTAGCCTTAGTATCCGCTGTGATGACGTTCATTGAAGTCGTCTTGCCAGCCCCATTGGGCCCTAGTAGACCCATCACTTCTCCTGTATTCACACCGAGTGTCAGATTACCCACATACCTGTCCCCTTGTAGCCTTAGTATCCGCCGTGATGACGTTCATTGAAGTCGTCTTGCCAGCCCCATTGGGCCCTAGTAGACCCATCACTTCTCCTGTATTCACACCGAGTGTCAGATTACCCACATACCTGTCCCCTTGTAGCCTTAGTATCCGCTGTGATGACGTTAATTGAAGTCGTCTTGCCAGCCCCATTGGGCCCTAGTAGACCCATCACTTCTCCTGTATTCACACCGAGTGTCAGATTACCCACATACCTGTCCCCTTGTAGCCTTAGTATCTGCCGTGATGACGTTCATTGAAGTCGTCTTGCCAGCCCCATTGGGCCCTAGTAGACCCATCACTTCTCCTGTATTCACACCGAGTGTCAGATTACCCACATACCTGTCCCCTTGTAGCCTTAGTATCCGCCGTGATGACGTTCATTGAAGTCGTCTTGCCAGCCCCATTGGGCCCTAGTAGACCCATCACTTCTCCTGTATTCACACCGAGTGTCAGATTACCCACATACCTGTCCCCTTGTAGCCTTAGTATCCGCTGTGATGACGTTAATTGAAGTCGTCTTGCCAGCCCCATTGGGCCCTAGTAGACCCATCACTTCTCCTGTATTCACACCGAGTGTCAGATTACCCACATACCTGTCCCCTTGTAGCCTTAGTATCTGCCGTGATGACGTTCATTGAAGTCGTCTTGCCAGCCCCATTGGGCCCTAGTAGACCCATCACTTCTCCTGTATTCACACCGAGTGTCAGATTACCCACATACCTGTCCCCTTGTAGCCTTAGTATCCGCCGTGATGACGTTCATTGAAGTCGTCTTGCCAGCCCCATTGGGCCCTAGTAGACCCATCACTTCTCCTGTATTCACACTGAGTGTCAGATTACCCACATACCTGTCCCCTTGTAGCCTTAGTATCCGCCGTGATGACGTTCATTGAAGTCGTCTTGCCAGCCCCATTGGGCCCTAGTAGACCCATCACTTCTCCTGTATTCACACTGAGTGTCAGATTACCCACATACCTGTCCCCTTGTAGCCTTAGTATCCGCCGTGATGACGTTAATTGAAGTCGTCTTGCCGGCCCCATTGGGGCCTAGTAGACCCATCACTTCTCCTGTATTCACACTGAGTGTCAGATTACCCACATACCTGTCCTCTTGTAGCCTTAGTATCCGCCGTGATGACGTTCATTGAAGTCGTCTTGCCAGCCCCATTGGGGCCTAGTAGACCCATCACTTCTCCTGTATTCACACTGAGTGTCAGATTACCCACATACCTGTCCTCTTGTAGCCTTAGTATCCGCCGTGATGACGTTCATTGAAGTCGTCTTGCCAGCCCCATTGGGGCCTAGTAGACCCATCACTTCTCCTGTATTCACACTGAGTGTCAGATTACCCACATACCTGTCCCCTTGTAGCCTTAGTATCTGCCGTGATGACGTTCATTGAAGTCGTCTTGCCAGCCCCATTGGGGCCTAGTAGACCCATCACTTCTCCTGTATTCACACTGAGTGTCAGATTACGCACAGCGACATTGGTGGAGGCATCTTTCTTTCCGCATGAGCAACAAGCACCATTATTTCTCTGAAACTCTTTGCGAATGCCCAGTGCTGCCACAACGCATTCCTGTCAAGTAGAGAAAGTAAACAATGAATTCCTGACAGGAAATGTGTCATGTTCCGGCCGTCTCATCGTTACTTGGAACTTGGTAAATATCGTCTTAAATCTACCATTGGGGAAGTTATCAAAGAGGCCTCAAGAAAGTGGTGTTTATATGCATATATGCAGCTGATGTTTGAATGTCATAGATAAGTGTTTTCAATACTGGATAGACTTTTCCCATCAGGGTCATCATATCTCTGCACAAAGGCATTTATCTTATCTAAAAATAAAAGAAATATCTTAACACAGATCAGGGGCCAATTTCATGGCACTGCTTAAGCCCTAGCTTAAAATGTGTGCTTACTGTAGCAGAAAAGTTGTGCTAACTTTAAGGCTATTTCACGGCCGCGGCGTGCTTAAGCATGCGCGTGCTTGGAAACGGGCATTGTTGCGTCACTAGTGTTCAGCAAATTTGCCTCTGAAGCTAGCAAACGTTTGCCAGTGCTTAAGGTTACAGTCTCCATGAAATAGCCGGAGCCTCTGTTAGCACAAAACTGGCTGCTAAACAGCGCCATGAAATTGGCCCCTGGTATTAACTGCAATGTATTCAATCAAAGTATTAACTTTGATTGCACCAGCGGTTGTTACAGGGGGCAGGTTTTCATTATTAAATGATCTGACAATTGATTCGCAAAGTGCCTACTCGTTCATGACGCATGGGAACAATGTGACTGACCCCTGTCATGGCTGCCTGTGCAGAGTGTCTACTACCTGATTGGCAATGACCCGTCTGAATATGGCTTGGACATTCTGCCTTTCCTCTGCTACATCAGTGTATGTTATCGTTGTTTGGGATCATGAAACGTACAGTGCCTGAAGCAACACAGCTATGGCGGCCTACGTCCTTAGTGTATGGCCATTATGCTGCAATTACTTGATTCTTAACGCCCTGGCTGAATATGGCTTGGACATTCTGCCTTTCCTCTGCTACATCAGTGTATGTTATCGTTGTTTGGGATCATGAAACGTACAGTGCCTAAAGCACCACAGCTATGGCGGCCTACGTCCTTAGTGTATGGCCATTATGCAGCAATTACCTGATTGTTAACGCCCTGGCTGAATATGGTTCGGACTTTCTGCCTTTCCTCTGCAACATCACTGTCCTCATCCGGGATATTATCGTTGTTTGGGAGCACTGTGCCGACCTTCCCTTCACTAAAACACAAATCATAGCAGAAATGTATATACAGTAAAAGGTCTAGACGCTGATTCACTAGACCACTAAATCATGTTTTGTTTTTACCAAATCAAACCCGAGTAATACGTAGATTTAACAAATGCATCAATACTGATTATAACTCGCCTCTTTCTGATTCTCAATCCTGACTGGCTGAAACGCAGTCACATGAGGTTCACTAATCTAGGCTAGTGCATGAAATTTGCGCCAGCGTGAACTAGACGCGCGTATCAAGCTTCGAGCATATGAAGCTAGCTAGGAAGCCAAAAGTTTAACTGACGAACTGTCTAGCTCTGTCGACCTGCTTGTTGTTGTAGTGTTCAATGTTTTTTTGTTCAAAAACCTTCACGTATTGTTTTAACACCTATTGTTGGATTGCTTATTAGCAAATTTCATTGCATGTCTATTTTAGGCAGAGGCGTGTTATAAAACACACATGGACTGGCATTATTTGATCACCAGTGCATGTCTATGGGCCCTTCTGGGCTGTGAATGACCACAAGAGGGTCCTATTTCCCTTCGGCCTCGGGGGCCCATAGATGTGCACTATTGACCTCATTGCCAGTCCATATGTGTATACTATGGTCAGAAAATGCCCGCTCTTACACAAACCTCTTGGTGGCGCTGCGTATGGTGAACTGCCTGAAATTAAATAAAACACACCTGAACATGAACGTGTCTTTCCAATTTCCTCCCGTGGCCTTGATTTCCACAAAACGCAGTAAAAAGAAAACCAGCACCAAGCAGAGGATAGCCTGAAGAAATATTTAGAAAATAAATAAATAAAAATGGAATATAATGTTTGCTTTTCCGAGCCAAAAAAAACCAACAAAATATATATACATATAAATGGGATGAAATTATTTGCTTAATAAGTTTTTAGTAGGAGAAACAGTTAACTGAAAACCATACAGGGGACTTGCTAAATTAACAAATTAATGCAAATTATCAGAATGTGAAATTATTTTGGCGGAGGTTCTTAAACTGAAGTCAAACAATTTTGATTATAAAAAATTATATAATCAACAGTCGTTTATAATTTAACAGTATATTATTAAGAATCCCCGTAGACTGCATTAGATATATGAGTAAAATCAGTTTGATTTTAATACATGTGCAAAATTGATGGAAGCTGCAGTATCAATTCTCTCCAGTTTCAATTTCTTTTCTTCAAAGAAACTGAAAACATTTTCAACTCACACAAATCAGTGTTGGCACCATCATCTTGTCAAATGCAAAGTAGTCTCCGAATGTCAGTTGATCCAGCTTCTGCATTGCTAATGCTACTTGATAGATCTGTTGGAGAAAACCGAGGAGAAATAAAGTCACTTACGTCCAAGAGATGTTTTAATAGTTATCCATGTATATCTATAAACACTGACAGCAACCTTATAAGTATAAGCAGAATGGTTAATTGGTATTGAACCAGTTACTGAATAAAACTTAAATTTCCAATCTTAGTCATAAGATGCTCTTATATAGTTCACCATGCCATTTAACGATAAATCTTATCACAAAATAAACTTGAAACCAATATGACGGTGATTTAATATTGACTACTCTCACAGACGCCATCCTCAGTCTAACCTCTTCTACAGATCTCATTACCCATGTTCTCACCTTATCGATGTAAAGCAACATCCCAAAAACTGAGTAAAGAGGGTAGACGAAAATGCAGATGATATGAATGACGACAGCTGCTGTTGCGTTACCGGTGTAGTCCAAGGCCACGATAGGAACAAATAGGAACATTGGTACCTACATGTCACACAGGAAAGCTTATTTAAAGATGCATTATAGGGGCCGTCCAAAGTTGTCAACAGTTCTACAAAGCGTGGGAGGGGGGTCAAGAGCCGCATAGGACTTTACATGCATTGAGTTCATAATTTGGGGCTATCCCTCACTAAGTTCATGGTTTGGGGCTAACTAAAAAGTAGCCCTCTGTCTAAACATACATTACGTGGCTGAAATTTCTACACTGCAGTTTTATCAACATGGGCTTTTAATCATGAATGGAAGTACGTCCTTTGTAAATGCTAATTTACGGAGTCATATGACTTGGTTGCCATAAAATCAAACTTTAATTTTGGAGCCGGAGGGGAATTTTCCCATTTTTATTTTTGTTCGCCCTTCCCGTAATAAGCGTAAATTTTAGTGTCACGTGCATGTATAATAATTACTTGTGGTGGTGTTCTTCTGTAACCATTAGTTTTTTTATGTTGTAGTTGTTGTACAAATGTATCTTATTCCAGTTTGTTAGTAATTATGAAGTTGTTCAATTTAGTATATTTGTTCTATGTGTGTTTGCAGGGCCCCAATGGAAACCAGTTTTTGTAAACTGTTTGGGCACACCCTCGGTAAATAAATGGAATAAATAAATAAATAAATAAAAACAGTTTACCAATCATGTACTCACATAGAAGAAGAACAAAGAAGAATAAGACTCGTAGGTCTTGTGATCGTCAAAGAGAAAACTGAAGCAGTAGGTCCATAGGACTATTAACGGAGCAAAGATAATAATGAAGACGGTGAACATGAACATCCCGCCGCTTGTAGCGAGTGATATAGTCACGTCGATCCCACCGCTGACACCAATCATAATCAATGCTGCTATCAATAAGAGATACATCTGAAGAATGTCTAGGATGAGATGGGAGAGCCAGTAGTTACCAACGGTTAGTCCTGATACGTGAAGTTGGGTTCGCACTTTGTCCTGTGGGGTGCAAAAACATAACAGGTTTTCTGGTTTAACCATTTTAGACAATGCATTTCCATGTGTACGTAGATGTATGTCTATAGTCATGACATGAAAATGGGATGTCAGATCACTGCTTAGAACTACATCCTAATTGGAGATTGCAAATGTCCTGTTTTCTCCCTATGGATAGCTATTATTCAAGGTACTAGTTAGTTTGAGCAACAGTTGTGAAAAATCCAAGACCTCAAACAACATCGGCAAGAAATTTGCTTGAAATTTGCTAAATACCTGATATTGTTACTTAAATTACTTATATAACTTTTTATTGTCAGTAATTTTATTGTAAATTCAATGTACTTTTGACTTTGACATCCGAGTTGAATTTTAAAAAAAAAAAGAATAATTTAGGGAGGTATTTTATGTAACTGTTAGGTTAGAAGGGAATTTATTTTCTAGAAAGATCTGAACAAGATCCTTCAAGTGAGGTTAAAGGATTTCCTTCAAACTAAACAATCATATAAAATACCTCCCAAAAAAAATATCCATGGAAAGAAAACAGGATATTTGCAATCGCCAATTTGGATGTGGAAGCAAAAAGGTTGGTGTAATCGCTGCATTGCTTTATGTAACAAGATAAATTAGTTTACAAAACATCGGTTGATTTATGACGATATCCTTGTAAACATACGAATGGTAAGGAGACAAATAATGGTATCAAAATCTCAACACCCATGGAAAAAAATGGGCGGCCTCAATAAAGCATTTATACATACCTGCCTTTCCTTGATGATACTAATGGCAAATCCCAAGGGAGAGAAACAGAACGACATGCTCATGAATAGCACAAGGAAGAACCCCGAATTGTACGTGTATTCCCTTGCACGTGGTGCCAGCGGATGGTTGACAATGGTCATGTTCAACAGATCCTGGGTTGGTGCCTCAAGAGGCACTAGTACATTGCTAAGAATACTCAGGAAGACCGGCAGGGAATGTTGTGCCGTGTCATTGTACAGGGCTAGGAATGATGGTGGCTCACCCTGGAAAATAAGGAATAGATTGTATTAAATAGCTGCCATCTTGTAGGGCAGTTTCCTTGTTCCTGGGTTGGTATCTCAAGAGGGACTAGTAAATTGCTGAGAATACTCAGGAAGACCGGAAGAGAATGTTGTGCCGTGTCATTGTACAGGGCTAGGAATGATGGTGGCTCACCCTGGAAAATAAGGAATAGATTGTATTAAATAGCTGCCATCTTGTAGGGCAGTTTCCTTGTTCCTGGGTTGGTATCTCAAGAGGGACTAGTAAATTGCTGAGAATACTCAGGAAGACCGGAAGAGAATGTTGTGCTGTGTCATTGTACAGGGCTAGGAATGATGGTGGCTCACCCTGGAAAATAAGGAATAGATTGTATTAAATAGCTGCCATCTTGTAGGGCAGTTTCCTTGTTTCGTGTGGACATGCACGACTGCACATTTTGTGCTACGCGCTGTTGACCAATTTAAACAGCAGCAATTGCCCTACAAGATGGCAGCTATTGAATACGGTCTATGATTTAAGAGAATATTTCTTGGGGAAATCAGGGTGGCAAGTTCCACTTCAGTGGTCCCGGGTTCGATACCCACCTGGGTCAGTATATGGATTGGCTGTGTCATTTGTGTACAGGCCTTGATGTTAACCGAGGCCACCAAAGCCAATGGCCTCATGCCCTGCTGAAATGGCCCTGATACCCCTTCAAGATATACACTTTCTGAGGTCAACTTGGCCAGCATGCCCTATCCTCTTAAATTTCATGAGGCTTGTGTACACCAATAACCAGCGAACTTGTTTTGAATAAAGTTGGCCGTGGAGCCCCTCCAGTTAGCCTAAATGACCTCAATTGAAATTCAGACAAATTCAAGGCTGGAAAGTCCTGCCCTTTTTTATATTTGTAAGTCAAGGACTAGTATGTGATCCATGAAATGGGACCTTTCCATCATTTATATGCAATGAAATACACATGTAGCAACTTTTACAATAAATAAAGAACTTACCATTTGAAAACATTTAGCCTATATATAACACACTGATTGCAGAACATCCAAATTGGTGGTGTGTTTCTAAGTGGGGTTACATTTAATTAGTGGGCAAAATTTTGTAAACATTTTTTTTGTTAAATTTATTTTGGTTAAACGGTTAACCATCCTTACTCACCATTGTTCCCAAATTGGTTGCCACAGTAGCCATGCTGTGAGGAGCCAATGACATCAATCGGCTTATGTTTGTTGTAGCATCACTGACGATTCCCAAACGGTCAAACTGGTTCACCAATAATCTTATGTCTGTATCGGTAAAAACAAAAATAGAATTAACAGAAAGAACCAACAAATGTTACCATGAGTGCTTTTCACAAATCTCAGCTCCAACCTGGAAAACTACGAATAACCCCTGCTAACCTAAAGAATCATTTTCCAGGTCGACTCTTTCACGAGGACAACGGAATCTTTTCCCAGTCCACATGCAGCAACTCGGGTCAACTAATGTGTGAGTGACAGGTTTTTAATCTGTTTTGCTTTATCCCATAAGTTCCATTTCCTCCACTTTGTAAACTGAGAATTTCTTATTTTCAGGGTTTAATAAACTTCAAATCGCAGCCCATAGGCTGAATTGCATAACGCTTACAAGTATCTTCCACCTAAACATCGAGATACATCGGAAACGCGCTCCTGTTCAATATTCAATCAGGACAGTTGGACAAACTTCAGTGTGCCTTAAATGCTGCTGCTAGAGTCTTAAGCAGGACATCAAAGTTCGATCACATCTCACCGGTACTACAGTCACTCCACTGGTTGCCAGCTGTTCAGGAACGTATTCAATTCCTATCTACAGGACCTCATTACCCCTTACATCCCTCAACGCAGTCTACAATCCTTCCAACAAGCACCTCTTAGAAATTCCTTGAACCCACAAGACGTACAGAAATAGAGCTTTCTCCTCCTGCGCACCGACACTCTGGAACAATCTACCACTAGAACTTAGATCACTTAGTCTGGACACTTTTAAATCACATTTGAAGACTTTCCTTTTTAAGAACTTGCATCCGCAGCTCCATCTTAAGAAGAATGGAGCAAGTGTGTTTAAGTGCCTTGCTCAAGGGCACAGGTACCACGGCCGGGTATCAAACCTGCAACCCCACATTTTCACCCGAGTGTTCTGAGTCAGTGACCCAACCAACCCACGTTTTCACCCGAGTGTTCCGAGTCAGTGACCCAACCAACCCACGTTTTCACCCGAGTGTTCTGAGTCAGTGACCCAACCAACCCACGTTTTCACCTGAGTGTTCTGAGTCAGTGACCCAACCAACCCACGTTTTCACCCGAGTGTTCTGAGTCAGTGACCCAACCAACCCACGTTTTCACCCGAGTGTTCTGAGTCAGTGACCCAACCAACCCACGTTTTCACCCGAGTGTTCTGAGTCAGTGACCCAACCAACCCACGTTTTCACCCGAGTGTTCTGAGTCAGTGACCCAACCAACCCACGTTTTCACCCGAGTGTTCTGAGTCAGTGACCCAACCAACCCACGTTTTCACCCGAGTGTTCCGAGTCAGTGACCCAACCAACCCACGTTTTCACCCGAGTGTTCTGAGTCAGTGACCCAACCAACCCACGTTTTCACCCGAGTGTTCTGAGTCAGTGACCCAACCAACCCACGTTTTCACCCGAGTGTTCTGAGTCAGTGACCCAACCAACCCACGTTTTCACCCGAGTGTTGTGAGTCAGTGACCCAACCAACCCACGTTTTCACCCGAGTGTTCTGAGTCAGTGACCCAACCAACCCACGTTTTCACCCGAGTGTTCTGAGTCAGTGACCCAACCAACCCACGTTTTCACCCGAGTGTTCTGAGTCAGTGACCCAACCAACCCACGTTTTCACCCGAGTGTTCTGAGTCAGTGACCCAACCAACCCACCCACCCAAAGTTTACAAGGATGTCTTTGTGGTGTCTTTACAGTTTTCTCCATGTTTACGAAGTTTTGCTTTTAGTACCAGAAACATTAAAATAATGATAAACTGCCAAAACTCTGCTCCCTTACCGTGACCAGATGTCAAATTATCCTGATAAAGCAGCGGTGTAAGCTGATCCAATGAGGATGGGGACGTGGTGTCTAGGTAGAGCTTGGGGTCAAGGGTCAATCGAGACGGGTTTTCAATGAGGACAGGGCCGACACTGACGACGGTCGCAAGCACAAAGGATACAATCATGTAAAGAATGGGCATTACGATGCGAGTTACGTAGACCTGATGGCAAAGGGACAAAACCAACATCAGAATTAAAGAGGTGCTTTTAAAAATAATGGATTGTGTCCTTATGTAAGATACTTTGTGACATTTGCTTTTCCCATATGTAGTTAAATTGGTGCAGAGGCCTTAATTCATTCATCTCAAAGACCCGTCCATACAGACAAATCTGATACCCAAGGACTTCTTCCCTATATTCTGCCATAGCGAGGAGCCAACCAGTGCAATGAACTGTGCATTTTCTGTTGATAATAAGCTGTCACATTATTGGAAAATATAATTAAGCATGACAATAGCATGACAAAGACATGCTAATTAAAGCACTTTTCGACTTGCACTCAGAGCACAACGTAAGAATGGTGTCATGACGCTAATCGACAATAGTATAAGGCTTTAGGCGGAAATGACGTGTGCATGCACTGTAGGGTGCTCCCTGCTGCAGACCAATTAGCGCTCAGCAATTGAACACGTCATTCCCGCTTTTAGCCTTATACTATTGTCGATTAGCGTCATGATGCCATTCTTGCATTTTGCTCTGATGAGTGCAAGTCGTAAAGTGCTTTATCATGTCTTTGTCATTGCTTAATTCTATTTTCTGATTTTGTAGTACCAAACACCTGTTACGTTATTGTTTTTGTGTAGAATGAATAACAAAAAAATTGTCTGCAGACAATTATAAACAAAAACACAAAAAACTTCAGATTCCAATTTTTACATAAAAAAAAGAAATCACGTGGTGTTTGTTACCATTGCTATCAACACTTTCATTCAGGCTTTTCTTGTCAACTCATGAAGTAAAATGTTGGGTAACTGCAAATGATGTATTGTGGCTTTACAGCAAATGAAACTCAAGGTAAAGTGTGTATTTACAACAGGATACCGCAGCATCTGAGTGATTAGGGTCCTCATGAAGGCTTTCATCTGGTGCTTCCCTGGTTGTAGAGGCTTCTTAAAGAGGTGGGTGGCGTCCAAAGACACTGTCTCTGTGGTGTATGTCAGAGGGCCGTTGGCAGTAGGGTTGATGGGAGACATGTCTGAAAGGAAATCAAATACATCAGGTGTGATTACATTAATGAGATGGTTGGCGTCTAAAGACACTGTCTCTGTGGTGTATGTCAGAGGGCCGGTGGCGGTAGGGTTGATGGGAGACATGTCTGAAAGGCGATCAAATACATCAGGTGTGATTACATTAATGAGATGGTTGGCGTCTAAAGACACCGTCTCTGTGGTGTATGTCAGAGGGCCGTTGGCAGTAGGGTTGATGGGAGACATGTCTGAAAGGAAATCAAATACATCAGGTGTGATTACATTAATGAGATGGTTGGCGTCTAAAGACACTGTCTCTGTGGTGTATGTCAGAGGGCCGGTGGCGGTAGGGTTGATGGGAGACATGTCTGAAAGGCAATCAAATACATCAGGTGTGATTACATTAATGAGATGGTTGGCGTCTAAAGACACTGTCTCTGTGGTGTATGTCAGAGGGCCGGTGGCGGTAGGGTTGATGGGAGACATGTCTGAAAGGAATTCAAATCAAGAGCCAATTTCGCAAAAAATGGGTTTTATAAAATTGAGACAGCTCTGCTTATTCAGAAAACAGGTGCGCGTTCAATAGCGCAATACGTATCCATACCAACAATACCTTCAACGGTGAAGGTATAGGAAAATGCCCAATACCGGCATACGTATTGTGCTATTGAACGCGCCACAAGTGCCAATGAAATTAGACCCTGACCTGATACAGCTGGTTCCAGCCCATCATCGTCGTCATCTCTATCAGCCTCTTCCTCCTCACTCAGCTTCAGGAAGACTTCCTCCAGTGTCGTCATGGATACACCGTATGATTGGATGCCTAGTTGCTTAGCAACTGTACCGCTGTCGCTCCCTGTGGTTCCCTCTAGAGCTCGGAAAAGTCCTAAGATTGTCGGACAAAAGAAAACAACGAAGTTTTGGATATGATATACAGCACACAGTGTGGCATATATGGGACCACAAACGTTTACTAGTATTAATTCAAAAATACTTAAACATGAGCCGAGAGGATGCAAGTGTAGCAAAGAGTATTGCTTATGGACATATGTATGATTACTTGCACTGGTCAGAATCTGCAGAACCCACATTTCAGGGCTCGAATTTCATGAACAAAATCTGCTAGACGACAGGGTTAGTAGCTTAAATCATTTACTGGAACGACGCTATTTTTACAAGACCAAAGCTACAAGGAACGTGGATTTACTGTTCGTTAGTTTAAAAATGCACTGGACCACTGGTCTAGTACAGTAGAGAAAGCACTAGACCGAGGCATAAATTACTGGCCTCGGTCCAGTGGGTATTTCGAGCCCTGACATTATAGGTGCAATTACATTTATTTATTATTCAAGGCGACTTGTTCACAGAAAATGTGGTCTCCCACTGGGCCCTGATTGTAAAATACTTGAAACAAAATGTAACATGATACAATGTTAAAGGAGCGTCACCAGATTTTTCCAGAAATTGGATTTCGTTCTATAGCCCAACAATCATATAAAATACCTCCCCAAAATATTATCACTGGGAAGAACACAGGAAATTTGCAATCCCATGTGGAAGCAAAAAGGTTGGTGTAATCTCTTCACTGCTTTATGTAACCAGATAAATTAGTTTACTATTAAAATATACAGATTGAAGGCACAAAATTTCAGAATGATAATGAGAAAAATAATAATATCACTTAATGCAGCAAAGGGGCGATCCACCAGTAAAACTTTGCCAAACGACCACCAAAATTTTGGCTAAAAGACATCGATTGGACACCAAATTTCTGTACCCGAAGCTTCCAAAAATGGTTCCATACCTAAGAGAGATGGTTCTAGACCTAATAAAAATGGTTCTTGATTTTTAAAAGATGGTTTTTGACCTTAAAAAAATGGTTTTTGACCTCCAAAAGATTGGGGTTACACCAAATTGTCACCCTAACCAACCGCGTCGCCCTTATACGACTCTCTACACAAAAAGTGTCGCCCCATTGGATAAAATAGAGAAATATGACACATGATGTACGAGTATCAAAATATCATTACCTACGGAGAAAATGGGGCAGTCAAAGACGTGATCTGGTTACGCTACTTCAAGTCATAATGCAGCACAAAGACAACAATTTAAGTAAATCAGAGGCATACTTGTTTTAACAGAGCCATATCTAATAGTCCTACCGAGTTCATACTAATGGGTATTTCTATAAATTAGAGGTCCAGTTTTGGTGTCCCCCGTTACATTTTACATCTTGTTTTTGTAAATTCAGGACACATTCTTTAAATACTTTCCATCTCAAAGAGTGAGTACATAAAGTACAATTCATACAAAATGGTTTAAAAGCCATTTTAATGATTTTTGTACGAAAAATAACACATATCAGGTGTAACGGGGGACACCAAATGTCACACTTTTGGACCCCTAATTTATAGAAAGACCCTAATACGTGTGCCACGACCAGGGACGACCTATACCAACTGTCGGTGATTGGTCACACATGGGCAGTTGTCAAACGTGCAGCTTTGATTAACCATGTTAGATCAGAAGACCCATTTAAAAGCTCCTTTGACCTTTGACCTACCAGGGAATTTATCCGTGTCCTGTAACGGCAGAGTATATGCCAGTTCCATGCCATGACTTCTAGACATCTTAGCATCCGGGATGTGAGTTTTTACCAAATCGGTGAACACATTTACATCTATGTCCTGTTTTACAACCATGCTGAAATGACAAACAAAATGTTAAAAAATGTTACTGATCATTTACAGCACTGAATCTCAAACTGGGGGGGGGGGGGGGGGGGGGGTGATACAATATTTGCAGGGGGAATGAGATGGTCAAAAGTAGATGAAATAATGCTGATAAAGAGAACAAAGTGTACAAAGACCCTGTCAAGGGGAAATGGTCAGAAAAGGTTTGAGAATGTACATGCAGTAAGCACTTAAATTGATCAACAAAGCATCTCACACAAAGTATGTAAGAAAAGGAATGTACTGTATTAAGAAGCTAATCAGACTCACCCCAGGTGATATCCAATACCAAAACGTGTCTTAAGGAAGAGTGATGATCCATAGCAACGTAGTGTGCCTTTGGACATCATGGCCTTACGATCTGTTTGAATAGAATAAGAGAATTATTACGTTGGTCTATACACCAATCCGGTAACTAAGATCTCCTCCCTGCATATCCGCCATAGCTGGGGGGCGTCCAGTGAATGGGCTGTGCGTTTTGTGTTGCTGTATAGAACGAAAAGCGCTCATCCATTACATGCACGAACGAGCCTCCTTCGCGTATACGCGACGCGCCCGCCTTTGCGTACACGCGACGCGCCCGCCTTCGCACGCACACAACCCTACAAAGACGCGCAACTTGTTCGAAGTAAACAAATGCAGCTTCAGCAACAACAAAAACATACAGTTCATTCAGTGGACGCCCCCCAGCTATGGCGGATGTACAGGGAAGAAGACCTTATTACCGGATTGGTGTATACGGTGTTATAATTGTCAGATGACTGCCGGGGTACCGTGGCCAAGTGGTTTAGGTCGCTGATTCACATTTGGGTGAAAACTTGGTGTTGCGGGTTCGATACCCAATCGTGGTACCTGTGCCCTTGAGCAAGGCAATTAAACACACTTGCTTCATCCTTCAGAAGGGATGTAAAGCCGTTGGTCCAGTGTGTTGAGTAACGCACTTAAAAGATCCCAGAGCACTCTTTCATCAAGAGTAAGGGGATTCCCCGGTGTTTCTGGCCATCGGCTGCCAATGGCGCCACCCACCTATATGTATCTCCATGTTTAGGTGGAAGATACTTGTAAGCTTCATGCAAATCATCCTACAGGCTGGGATATGAAAATGGGTTCCAGAGCTGAGTATGAGTCCATGCCGCTACTCGGCCACGGTGACTCATGAACTAAACTATCAATGCATAGTTCAGACCTGTCAATCAACCGAACCCGCCGACCAATCACAACAGAGCTAGCAGATGTCACCCACATAGGTCAAAGTGCACTGTCTCACAACAACATGATCACGCGATATGTTCTGCCGGCCTCATACAATTTGTACAGTGTTGTATGCGATGATCCAGGTAAATATTTGGTTTCAAGGCCGGTCGTTTTGTTGTTCAAAGGTACGAAAGCTATATTTCGTAATGATATGACATCCCTGTATTACTGGCCCTTTACTCAGTGTGTTCTAAGATAACTGTTGACCCTGAAACATGAATACCTTTGAGTTTTCTTCAATTAATCTGTGCTTTCCATTGAAAGTCCCATTGCTTTGTGTGTAGTGTGTCGCCATTTTTGACGATAGCGTGTGAGCCATAGCAACAATATCCACGGGGGCGGGGCTAACTAGGCAAACTCAATACTATGCATTAGTACCTGCTAGAATGTCTGCCTCGTCCATGAAGTGAGTAGTGAGTACAGTGACTCGCCCCTGTCTTTGCTTCTTGAGGAGATTCCAGAGCAGACGACGTGAGTATGGGTCCATGCCGCTACTCGGCTCATCAAGAAATAGAACCTGGGATGTAAGGTAAAGGGTGTATTTTACAGAAATGGCATTTTATAGAAATATCAAAAGTAAGCAGAATACTGAGGCAAAATTTACATAAATAACATACTAATAAATTTTAATATTTTGCACAAGTCCACAAAGAAATGGTGCTCAGGACATTACCCCTGGGGCCGATGTCACAAAAAGCGTTAAGACAGATTTGGGAAGGGTCATTCTTCTTATCTTGGGACATTGGTATGGGAATTAGGATGCAGTGTACTCGTCTTAACTTCTGTGAAATCGATCCTAGGTCTCCGTGGTTAGTTGATAATTTGTACCAATTGGAGAGACCCGTTACTCGATCTCAATACATGACCAAAATCTCAACACCCATGGGAAATAGGTAGTTCAAAAATATGATCTGGACACGGTCCTTTAAGTAATCTACTAAATCTACCGACCTTCGGGTTTCCAATCAGTGCAATTCCCACACACAGCTTGCGTTTCTGTCCTCCACTCAGATTCTTAGCTTTTGTGTTGGCCGACTCTTTAAGCTGGGTCAGTTCCAAGATTTCTTCCACCTAATGAGCAAGACACAAAAAGAATACATAAAGCCAATATGTTTATTATTGGAAATGTTTTGGGACAGATTTTTATCTCCGATGCAAGAGAGTGATGAGGGAAACAAAATCGTGTATAAAGCCGGCCGTAAACCTTGCATTCCAACTACGTAGCGATTGCACAGACACGCCATTTTTCGAGCATGCTCGAAATTCTATGATTGTGTTTCGACAGACATGTACACAAAATCGTGACCATTGGAACGCATCGCAAAATCCGCAAAAATTGGGGATGCACCTTATACATGGGTATGCCTGCGCCTTATACTCGTGTATAAGGCACATTGTGCCAGCCATCTACAGTCGGAGGTGTGCCTTATACACAGGATTTTACGGTAATAGGAACATTACCTCCGAGCTAATATCCTGTGATGGAACTCCTTTGATCCCAGCATAAACGGTCAGATGCTCTTGTGGAGAGAGATGCTCAAATAGCGTGTTATCCTGAGAACACACGCCCATCATAGAGCGAATTGACTGCATCTGTATAGGATCTGTGACATCATAGCCCAGGATACTAGCATGGCCGCTGTTTGCTGTTATCAAGCCGGTTAGGGTGTTGATAAGAGTGGTTTTACCGGCCCCGTTATGACCCAACAAACAGGTGATCTGACCTTCGTACATGTCAAGGCTCATTCCTGTCAAAAACACAAAGTAATTTTTTTTTACTGGGTACATGGTGAGATCTAGAACGACGGTCTAGAGGTTGTGGGTTCAAGCCTCACTAGTGCCAACGTATTTGTGTCCATGGGCAAGACACTTAATTTCAATCGCCTCATCAACCCGAGAGATATTTGGGGAGCTGTTAGGGGGAATGCCACAATCTAACTGCTGATAGGGTTGTGCACCTTGGCCAGCCAGCCACCTAGCTGAAGTGAAATGGTTCTGGTGATTTCCTGATGGCAGCGGTAATAATGGCAACAGCGCCAGGAGTATCCTGTAGGGGGAATGCCACAATCTAAGTGCTGATAGGGTTGTGCGCCTTAGCCAGGCAGCCACCTAGTTGAAGTGACATGGTTCGGTGATTTCCTGATGGCAGTGGTAATAATGGTAACAGTGCCTGCAGGATAGACAAGTCTATACTACAAAATACACTGGGTAACTAGGCAGAGAATGTTAAGTGAGACAGGACTTAGATCTGAAAAGGGATTGGTACCTGTACATAAATACATTATCTAATGCAAGAGAGTCATGAAATAAGTTTATTATGACCCAAATATTTTAGTGCTGGGCTTGCTTATTTTGAGGTATTAACCCCAACTCTCTAGGTTGTATGTAAAATCATACTGATTTGGAGGATTAGGGAGTGTTAGGGTTAATATTAATTAGATAGTTTTAGCATACTTTTCAAGTCTTGCACGTTTGTGTTCGTGTTTGTGATCCAAAAGAAGCCTCTTATTATCCTACCTTTAACAGCCTGCACAACAGGTTTGCCCCGCCCTGCACTGAATGACTTTGACAAGTTGCGAATCCTGAAAGAGAAAAAAATGTCAGGCATCTCATTCAGCAGGCCTTGGGGGAATAAAACGGGGAGCTGAAAGGGAGGAGGGGGAGGGGAGGGGTTGGGGAAATAAAACAGGAAGCAGGAAGGGGGAGGAGGGGGAATAAAATAGGGATTAGGAGTACCAGGGCCGAGGGGAGTGGGAAAAACAAGGAGACCTAAAAAAGAAAACAGCGAAGAGGGGTGTTGGGTGGGGGTGTGGTGAAGGTAGTGAGACATCATCTCAGGAGACACCGTCTCAACATCCTCAAGATTGGCTTCAATCTCTATCTCATCCGAATCAGTCACATGACTCTGTCTTGACCAATAGGAAGGCAGGAACCATAGTGGGTGGGAGTCAAGGGGAATTAGGGTCAATGAAATGAATGTTAACCTGATGCTGGGTCTAGTTCTTAGCCCAGGAGACACCGTCTTAACATCCTCAAGATTGTCTTCAATCTCTAGCTCATCTGAAGCAGTCACATAACTCTGTCTTGACCAATAGGAAGGCAGGAACCATAGTGGGTGGGAGTCAAGGGGAATTAGGGTCAATGAAATGAATGTTAACCTGATGCTGGGTCTAGTTCTTAGCCCAGGAGACACCGTCTTAACATCCTCAAGATTGTCTTCAATCTCTAGCTCATCTGAAGCAGTCACATAACTCTGTCTTGACCAATAGGAAGGCAGGAACCATAGTGGGTGGGAGTCAAGGGGAATTAGGGTCAATGAAATGAATGTTAACCTGATGCTGGGTCTAGTTCTTAGCCCAGGAGACACCGTCTTAACATCCTCAAGATTGTCTTCAATCTCTAGCTCATCTGAAGCAGTCACATAACTCTGTCTTGACCAATAGGAAGGCAGGAACCATAGTGGGTGGGTGGGGTTCAAGGAGAATTAGGGTCAATGAAATTAATGTTAACCTGATGCTGGGTCTAGTTCTCATCTCAGGAGACACCGTCTCAACATCCTCAAGATTGTTTTCAATCTCTATCTCATCCGAATCAGTCACATGACTCTGTCTTGACCAATAGGAAGGCAGACACAGGAACCACAGGGGCTTCCGTTGGCCATACATTCCTAAAAGATTGGAGACAAAAAGATTCAGGTGTTACAGTACACAAATACAACATGGTTTGAGGGTAAATAGTGAAAACTAATGACGGCAAGCCGAGAGAGATAGTATACAGATATTGACTGCTCATGAGGGTGATGGAGCAAACTACCGTCCCCAGATCACCTCGGGACGGCAAGCCGAGAGAGATAGTATACAGATATTGACTGCTCATGAGGGTGATCGATGGAGCAAACTACCGTCCCCAGATCACCTCGGGACGGCAAGCCGAGAGAGATAGTATACAGATATTGACTGCTCATGAGGGTGATGGAGCAAACTACCGTCCCCAGATCACCTCGGGACGGCAAGCCGAGAGAGATAGTATACAGATATTGACTGCTCATGAGGGTGATGGAGCAAACTACCGTCTTCAGATCACCTAGGGACGGCAAGCCTGCTATTTTTGGAAGATACTGTTTACAAATGCATTTGAGTTAAACAATATTTCTGCTGAAAGTATGCACTAACCTGGAATGACATTGTCGAAGTAGAAAGCCAGGAGTAAATACAGCGAAGCATCAATAGCGAGCATTGCAAGGTATGGTGGGAAACCGTCAGGTCCCAGATTGCTAAACTGGATTCCTGTCCCCTCCTGATCCAAGGCCACAGCCTGTTGGTCAAAATATGCCATAATGCTTACGGTCAAAGAAAGCTTTAGTGTTTGCACGGCAGAGTTCCAGTCTCACAAATGTTTAATACCAGTTGATGAAATCTAATGGGGCAAAGGCATCGGTCGTTTTGCACAAAGTGTATTTTATTTTCAGCTTTCTTCATGGGTTAAACATTTAGCACGATGGCACTTTATTTTAACTGTAGAGGGCGCCCTCTAGGAACAATGCAATTCACCACTTGCATGGCCGCATTCAAAAGGAGGCTTTCCGGGCATATGTCATATTTTACAATGGACAAAAGTCAACGTCACAGCAACCTTTATCAGGGGTTTCCCTTAACTTATTTTTTCACTCGCCCGCCGGACTAGTAAACCAACATTTTAGGTAGTCCGCAAGCTGTTTCACTAGCCCGCATGTTTTTACCAATTTTTTTCTAAATTTCTTCATTTTGTACCAACATCTATCGAGTGTGGAATTTTGCAAAGAAAAGGCTTTGGTTTTATTTTCAGCGGTACAGAACGACTTATCAAAGCATCAGTATAGGTGCACATTTGATAAGGAAAAAAATAATAGTGAAAAAAAAAAACTTGAAGATTTTACTAAAGAAACAAACAGAAACAACATGTTGCTAGCAGGAATAACTTTACGAGGAAAAACTCTGTTCTCATGTGTTTTGTAAAGGTCTGGTAATTGCCAAGTATTAAATTCTTTCCAAATGTAAAAATAAACAGGTAGTTTTCCATTTCTTTTTCATCTATTACTTTTAAAAGCTTCTAATCGTTCCGAAAATTCCGTTTACGAACACCCCGTGCTGGCCGTGCGCACGTGGTTAGCATCGTGGTTAATGTGCATGTGTACACATGTGTAAACAAACCGGATGAATGTCCGGACATGCATGTACCCACTGCATGTACATGTATCGATACATGTGCCATTGTTTCTTCCCCATGCATTATGGCCGTACACATGGGTTGCATTCCAAACACACAAAACGTTGGCCCAACGTCCGCCACTGGTTTCAGTGCTTTTGTGCACGCGTCTATGGGAAGCCTGGTACCTGTTGTTGGCCAACGTTGAGGTTCTCCCCACGTACAAACGTGCGTATCGGCCCGACCAAAAACAGCTCTCGATACGGTACAGACGGCCCGGTCCCCCGGTGCTGGTCCACCGGGCGCCGGAACGTGCCTAGTCTGGTTTCCGGACAAAAGATTCCCGGCTTTAGTGGGGCGGTAACCAGCCCGGCCAACTCATGCCGATCACCATTTTGTTAACTTGAACGTCATTGGCCAGAGTTTACTAGCAACAGGTGACATATTATTTTTATCAGCCAATCAGCATGCGTTTCACAACACGAGTTGGCCTCTTACTCTGATCGGGAAATCCCCTGCACGTGAAATCCCCTGCACGTGAAATCCCCTGCACGTGCACGGGGTGTGGTTGAAACCCGGAGGTCGGTCCGGAGGTAACGGAGTAACCCGGGTAGAATTGTTTGTTACCGTGTAGTACATGCTACAACCTACCTCCTGCTTGTTATTTTAATACCACGTAGCTCCGGAGCCACCGTCAACGCACCAACTACACATTGACAAAAACATCTACCTCCGGGTACCTCCAACTTTTATATATTTCCTACATGACATACATGTAGCTGGGTTGTCGATCGTAATTTTTGTGATGTTTTTTCGTGCATCGCAGCGACCGTGTTTTGCTTGATCGTCATTTTTATGGAAATATTCGACGATCCTCGGCGCCGGAGAAATAGTGCCACACGAGACTGTTTTATACGGACGTACGTACGGGGTGTCCGTACGATCGCGTTGGCATGAACACATTTTTGATGCTGAAATTGCGTGCGCGATCGCGAGCGGCCTTGTGGAAATCGGTGGCAAATGCGCCGGACTAGAGGCCCCAAAACTATATGGATATCAACAGGAGAAATTTATAAATTAAATACACATGGGGACTGAAGTTTTGTTAAATCCACCGTACATGCCTTTCTGAAATATGGACCTTTCAACCTTTTTAACTCGCCCGCCGGACTACAAAGAGAAGGGTTTTGACTCGCCCGCCGCTGTTTTCACTCGCATTTGGCGAGCGGGCGACCGCTAAGGTCGAACCCTGCTTTATTCTCTTTAACTTCCACAGCCTGAGACACGGTTAAGATGTTGCTAAATGAGCACTGACCTGATCAATAGTCAAGGCGAATGCTATCGGAGACAGGAATGATAGGATCCACTTGACCGCTATCGGGACACCTGAGATTAGACTGAGTGGGAGGTAGAGTAGCGACAGGACCATGGTGCTTAGGGTGCCTACTACACCAGCTGTTAAGGCCTTGTTGAAGAATGACGTCAACATGAAGGACAGACAGATTACTGGTCAAAAGAGAACAATCGATGTTAGCAACTGGGATATCTGAGAGACTAGAGGGGGAGGGCGGGAGGGGGTAGAGTAGCGACAGGACCATGGTGCTTAGGGTTCCTACTACACCAGCTGTTAAGGCCTTGTTGAAGAATGACGTCAACATGAAGGACAGACAGATTACTGGTCAAAAGAGAACAATCGATGTTAGCAACTGGGATATCTGAGAGACTAGAGGGAGATGGGGGGGAGGGGGTAGAGTAGTGACAGGAACATGGTGCCTACTACACCAGCTGTTAAGGCCTTGTTGAAGAATGACGTCAACATGAAGGACAGACAGATTACTGGTCAAAAGAGAACAATCGATGTTAGCAACTGGGATATCTGAGAGACTAGAGGGGGAGGGCGGGAGGGGGTAGAGTAGCGACAGGACCATGGTGCTTAGGGTTCCTACTACACCAGCTGTTAAGGCCTTGTTGAAGAATGACGTCAACATGAAGGACAGACAGATTACTGGTCAAAAGAGAACAATCGATGTTAGCAACTGGGATATCTGAGAGACTAGAGGGAGATGGGGGGGAGGGGGTAGAGTAGTGACAGGAACATGGTGCCTACTACACCAGCTGTTAAGGCCTTGTTGAAGAATGACGTCAACATGAAGGACAGACAGATTACTGGTCAAAAGAGAACAATCGATGTTAGCAACTGGGATATCTGAGAGACTAGAGGGGGAGGGCAGGGAGCGGGTAGAGTAGCGACAGGACCATGGTGCTTAGGGTTCCTACTACACCAGTTGTTAAGGCCTTGTTGAAGAATGACGTCAACATGAAGGACAGACAGATTACTGGTCAAAAGAGAACAATCGATGTTAGCAACTGGGATATCTGAGAGACTAGAGGGGGAGGGCGGGGAGGGGGTAGAGTAGCGACAGGACCATGGTGCTTAGGGTGCCTACTACACCAGCTGTTAAGGCCTTGTTGAAGAATGACGTCAACATGAAGGACAGACAGATTACTGGTCAAAAGAGAACAATCGATGTTAGCAACTGGGATATCTGAGAGACTAGAGGGGGAGGGGGTAGAGTAGCGACAAGACCATGGTGCTTAGGGTTCCTACTACACCAGCTGTTAAGGCCTTGTTGAAGAATGACGTCAACATGAAGGACAGACAGATAACTGGTCAAAAGAGAACAATCGATGTTAGCAACTGGGATATCTGAGAGACTAGAGGGGGAGGGCGGGGAGGGAGTAGAGTAGCGACAGGACCATGGTGCCTATGGTGCCTACTACACCAGCTGTTAAGGCCTTGTTGAAGAATGACGTCAACATGAAGGACAGACAGATTACTGGTCAAAAGAGAACAATCAGACATTAGCAACTGGGATATCTGAGAGACTAGAGGGGGAGGGCGGGGAGGGAGTAGAGTAGCGACAGGACCATGGTGCCTATGGTGCCTACTACACCAGCTGTTAAGGCCTTGTTGAAGAATGACGTCAACATGAAGGACAGACAGATTACTGGTCAAAAGAGAACAATCAGACATTAGCAACTGGGATATCTGAGAGACTAGAGGGGGAGGGCGGGGAGGGGGTAGAGTAGCGACAGGACCATTGCGCCTATGGTGCCTACTACACCAGCTGTTAAGGCCTTGTTGAAGAATGACGTCAACATGAACGACAGACAGATTACTGGTCAAAAGAGAACAATCAGACATTAGCAACTGGGATATCTGAGAGACTAGAGGGGGAGGGCGGGGAGGGGGTAGAGTAGCGACAGGACTATTGCGCCTATGGTGCCTACTACACCAGCTGTTAAGGCCTTGTTGAAGAATGACGTCAACATGAACGACAGACAGATTACTGGTCAAAAGAGAACAATCAGACATTAGCAACTGGGATATCTGAGAGACTAGAGGGGGAGGGCAGGGAGCGGGTAGAGTAGCGACAGGACCATTGCGCCTATGGTGCCTACTACACCAGCTGTTAAGGCCTTGTTGAAGAATGACGTCAACATGAAGGACAGACAGATTACTGGTCAAAAGAGAACAATCAGACATTAGCAACTGGGATATCTGAGAGACTAGAGGGGGAGGGCGGGGAGGGGGTAGAGTAGCGACAGGACCATGGTGCCTATGGTGCCTACTACACCAGCTGTCAAGGCCTTGTTGAAAAATGACGTCAACATGAAGGACAGACAGATTACTGGTCAAAAGAGAACACTCAGACATTAGCAACTGGGATAAATTTACATTTATATTATTTCATATATTCTTAAGTTCACAATCTTAGATGCACATTATATAATCATAGATGAATCGAGGGCCAATTTCATGGCGCTGTTTTTTTACAAAGCAAACAAATTCTGTGCTAAGCAAATAGTTGTGCTAAACAGTGCTGAAATTGGGTCTTGATTATTTGCTTACTTACTGGACATTCCATAGAAGAACATGCTTAGAATGATAATAAGGAGGTTTCCATTTATGAAGAGCCGGACTGCGTATTTAGTGAGGATTGCAACGAGCAAAGACACGGTGAAGATGATGATGGAGTAGATGATGAACCAAGACAACCTGGAAACAGAGAAGAAGCAATCATGTCATTTTGAGTGGACCTGGGGAGCCGGACTGCGTATTTAGTGAGGATTGCAACGAGCAAAGACACGGTGAAGATGATGATGGAGTAGATGATGAACCAAGACAACCTGGAAACAGAGAAGAAGCAATCATGTCATTTTGAGTGGATCTGGGGAGCCGGACTGCGTATTTAGTGAGGATTGCAACGAGCAAAGACACGGTAAAGATGATGATGAACCAAGACAACCTGGAAACAGAGAAGAAGCAATCATGTCATTTTGAGTGGATCTGGGGAGCCGGACTGCGTATTTAGTGAGGATTGCAACGAGCAAAGACACGGTGAAGATGATGATGGAGTAGATGATGAACCAAGACAACCTAGAAACAGAGAAGAAGCAATCATGTCATTTTGAGTGGACCTGGGGAGCCGGACTGCGTATTTAGTGAGGATTGCAACGAGCAAAGACACGGTAACGATGATAATGGAGTAGATGATGAACCAAGACAACCTGGAAACAGAGAAGAAGCAATCATGTCATTTTGAGTGGACCTGGGGAGCCGGACTGCGTATTTAGTGAGGATTGCAACGAGCAAAGACACGGTGAAGATGATGATGGAGTAGATGATGAACCAAGACAACCTGGAAACAGAGAAGAAACAGAGAAGAAGCAATCATGTCATTTTGAGTGGACCTGGGGAGCCGGACTGCGTATTTAGTGAGGATTGCAACGAGCAAAGACACGGTAAAGATGATGATGAGTAGATGATGAACCAAGACAACCTGGAAACAGAGAAGAAGCAATCATGTCATTTTGAGTGGATCTGGGGAGCCGGACTGCGTATTTAGTGAGGATTGCAACGAGCAAAGACACGGTGAAGATGATGATGGAGTAGATGATGAACCAAGACAACCTAGAAACAGAGAAGAAGCAATCATGTCATTTTGAGTGGACCTGGGGAGCCGGACTGCGTATTTAGTGAGGATTGCAACGAGCAAAGACACGGTGAAGATGATGATGGAGTAGATGATGAACCAAGACAACCTGGAAACAGAGAAGAAACAGAGAAGAAGCAATCATGTCATTTTGAGTGGACCTGGGGAGCCGGACTGCATATTTAGTGAGGATTGCAACGAGCAAAGACACGGTGAAGATGATGATGGAGTAGATGATGAACCAAGACAACCTGGAAACAGAGAAGAAACAGAGAAGAAGCAATCATGTCATTTTGAGTGGACCTGGGGAGCCGGACTGCATATTTAGTGAGGATTGCAACGAGCAAAGACACGGTAAAGATGATGATGGAGTAGATGATGAACCAAGACAACCTGGAAACAGAGAAGAAGTAATAATGTCATTTTGAGTGGATCTCAAAATATAAAAAATATCTGTTGTTTCTCCCGCAATTTACTGATCAACTCATTACTCATTGACCTTTATGAATATTCAAATACGAAAATCATTATTCAAATATTTGTTTTTTGATTAAATATTCCAATAATTGGCACTAAGCACTAAGCAGACGTCAATAATATGTACTTACCAGAAAGCACCACTGGACATTCCCATCATCAGCATTGTCTCTTTAATTTTCTTCTCCTTCTCATAGACAATCAGAGACAATAGCATACCAATGAAGCCGGCGTACATAAGCACCAAGTAGATGGACGATATTGTACGTATGAATGAAGAGCCTTCGACGTATTCAGACTTAGGAAACATCCGGACAGAAACCTCAGGCAGGGGTAGAGATTGGTTTGTCAATACCTTAAAGACAGAATATATGATTGGAAAACTGTTAAAAACAGGAACAACAGCATTACATACCGGTAAATGAAGAATAATGTTGATAAACTGCCTTGTAGAAAAATACAAAAATCCATACATGGTTTTTGTGTTGCAGACCTTTTTTGTAAAGCACCTTCATTTGGCGATTTCATCCACAAAATATATGGAATCGACAAGCTATTACTGGGAATTGAATCTAAATGAAAGGGAATCGATCATCAAAAATCTGGAATCGAGATTCCGATTCCTAAAGTGGAATTGATTTTACTTGATTCCACAGTGGTATCGCCCAAGCCTACTTGGAAAGGGACGTAAAGCCATGTGTTTATATAGGGACATCCAAAGTTGCCCACATTTTCAGTTCTAGAGAGTGTATATTTTTCAAAACTCCCTCCCTCCACCTTGAAATTCCCCTGCAACATTTTTTGTATCATGAAATGTCAACATTTGACAGTGCATGTAAAGTCCTATGCGCTCCTCGAACCGCCTGCACCGTGAAAATGTTTGACAACGGCCTCTTACTCACCTTGGACACAGCGTTTTGTAGGACAACTTGAAGAGCAGCAAAGCCAGAGTAGAGATAGCGATTGGCTGGACAATTGTTTCTGACTAGTCCAGGAGACTGGCCAAAACCATTGCGGCAGGTGTCTATGGGATAATCACAAGAAAATTAATAATTAGTAATAACAAAGACGTGCTAAAGCCCTTTTTAAACCATCAGATGATGTCAGATGTTAGAGGGAATTTTTAAAAATTTTATTTAATTAATGGGTTTAATGAACTGTTTAATAGCCTGTAGGCTGAACTGCATGAAGCTACATGTAACAAGTATCTTCCACCTAAACATTGAGATACATAGGTGGGTGGCGCCATTAGCAGCCAACGGCCAGAGACACCGGGGAATCAATCCCCTAACTCTTCACGAATGAGTGCTCTGGGATCTTCTATTAAAGTGTGTTACACAACACACTGGACCAACGACTTTACATCCCTTCCGAAGGATGGAGCAGGTGCCTTGCTCAAGGGCACAGGTACCACGGTTGAGTATCGAACCTGCAAGTTTTAATGAGTGTTGCAAGCCAGTGACCACATTGTAACCCACTATGAGGAATTAAGGTTGGGGCTCAAGATCCATTTTTATATCTAATCAAAGGCCAAGAAAACCTTTTTTTCCCCGAAAAATAAAATTAAGTAATGACAAAGACATGGTATTAAAGCACATTGTCGACTTGCACTCTTCAGAGCATTATGCAAGAATGACGTCAGATGCTAATTGACGATGATATAAAGCTAAAGAAGGGAGTGTATTCAATTTGTTTTTAATGTACCTTGGGCTGCAAATCTGTTGTCTTTACCAGTTGAAGGCATCTGCTCAAACGGCATACGAATGACCACGGTCAAGTTCTTGGGAAACTTGGCAGGAAACACGATTGCAACGGTGAAACTCGGATCTTTACTCAACCGATAGTTATCTTCCATCTCCTTCTCGCTGGCAAACGGTAAAAACTGCGAGGGCGCTGCATCGCCAAAGTCCTTCTGAATCGCATCCATGACACGCCGGGTTGCGTTAGTGTTGGGAGTGAACGCCCACGGCTGCATACCATTGGGTAGGAATGATACGCTGCCATTGATGGACAGCAAATTGTAATTGTTAAAGTTATCGTATGGCTCGGAAGGATAAACTGCAACTTTGTTGAATGCTGTGTAGGTAAATAAACTCACGGTGACGATACATGGAAGAAAGAACTCCTGTTGAAGTGGAAAAAAGTGAATAAATTAATTTATAAAAATACACACTGCAAAGTAACAATTTAGCAAATTTTACCTCAACTTTAACAATGAAGCATATGGCATGCTCCCTCAGGTTTTCCCTTTAAGACCACTGACACAACGGGCAGATGCTGTACCAGCTGACCTATAAGGCACAGTGTATACTCCCTTAGGTTTCCCCAAGACCACTGAGACACCGGGCAGATGCTCAACCAGCTGATGAGCTACAAGGCACAGTGGTATACTCCCTCAGGTTTTCCTAAAGAACTCAACATCTCTAATATATGCTGTTGCATGGTTGCGCAAATGAACATCCATGGTACCCTTGAGCAAGGTACTTTGCCACTCATTGCTTCTCTCCACCCAGGAGCAAAATGGGTACCTGAGAGGGCAGTGAATGTTGATGTGTTTGATTAGCCATTGAGCGCCTATGGCAGCCGGGGCTGTATACTCCCCAGGGAGCTGAGATGGTATATGGAGTGATTTAATGATGCCCTATGATCAGGGTGCATGATGATAATGTAGGCACCTTGATGGGGTTTCCCCAGGTAAGTGCGCGGTATAATCCATATTATCATTATCATCATTACGATACAAGTTTCTATAGTCAGGCCGCTGGCCGGTTGGTGTATAGTTGGGGCGTAACATGCACACGGACACCACGCATACGGACACCACGCACACGGACACCATGCATACGGACACCACGCACACGGACACCACGCACACGGACACCACGCACACGGACACCACGCACACGGACACCACGCATACGGACACCACGCATGAATGTTTCCTACCTGAAAGAGCACTTTTGGGTCGTTAATCTTGATCAAATAGTTGCGATAGAGTAAATACCGCAGCTGTTGACTGAACGAGGCCATTGGTTCTCTTCAGACGAGTAGGACACCTGGAAATTATTAATGTAAATTACGGAAACAGCTAGAACAATTATTAGAGTAAGTTCAAACAATGAGTAGCCTACACTATCCAAAAAAATGGTCTAGGGAAAGCCAGGCGGCCTAAGAATCTTGGTTTCCCGAGATCCCAGAGTGCATTTTTCATTTGCACACCACCAAAAATTAAGATAGCAAGTGCATGCAATGCTTATAGCACAAACTTTATTTGCTTTGTAAAATGCGTTAACGGCCAACTGTATGTCAAATTGTGCGTTTTAGCAAAATACGTACACATTTAATACGATTTTGGCTGGCAACCCATTTTTGCAAATATTAACCAAATTTCTAAACTCTAATGCTCAGCAAACTTTCGTGGAAAACACAGCGGGAAAACCACACCGGAAAACACTGAAAAACACTAGCCCAGATGGACTAGTGGTCTTCGCTGCACTATACAACTGTAATGAAATGGAGGTATGACATCCAACTTGGGATAGGCCTAGCTGAGGTTACCTCGGCTCGAACTTTATCACATGATTAGGTTTGAGCCGAGGTAACCTCAGCTAGGCTAGGCCTATAGAAAAACACCAGAAGAACAAAAACAACAAAAACAACACAAAAACACAAAAAAACAGAACTAAACAATGACCAAAAAAACCCATCAGAAAACACTCGGTGTTTTGGGGTAAATTTTACCGCTTTTTTTGCAAAACAGAACCGTGAAATATTTGGCCCCAATGAAACAAATTTTAAACCTTCTGGTACATACATGCGTATGTAGGCCTAGTAGTACTAGTAGCCTACATGTAGGCCTTTTAGTAGTATTGGTAGGCCTATACTGTCGGAGCAAAAATCTAAACACTCTCCTTTTACATGCAACTGCAATGAGGCTGTGGTACCTTTTTAATGATCCTCCACAGCTAGCACAGTACAGTTGGTTTACGGTCCCACTGTCGGGCAATATGGAGGAACCCGCTAGATCCTGGCGACAAGTACGAGCATGGTACGAGCATAGCTCTATGGTACGAGTGATCTGCCTTCAAAATGAATGGTCACTCTACGACAACGTAATAAAATACAAAGTCTACTGCAAAACCAATTGACAAAAGAAAAATATGAATTCCCATGATGTACCCATGGAGGAAGAAATTATGTACCGTACCTGGAATTGTTGATGACATCATGGAGGTAGTTTTTCATGATGACAAGTTCTTGCCGTGCGTGTTGTGCCATACCAGCATTCCGTGCCCGCGCATGCACCGAAGTGAATACGTCATCTTTTGTTAGTTGCCTAGGCAATGGCTCTACACTAAATCATTGAACCGTGTCCCTGTGCTTTTGCAATGGTACTTTTGCCATGGAAAACGTCATACTTCGGCTGTCTATTGACTCATACTCATCACGTGTGTTTGACCGGTAGTGCAAAAATATGCACAATGGCAAGTGGATTGCAGCATGAAGGAGCTTCCTCAATGATTGCAGGCACCAAATAAAAATGCGATTTTAACGCTGTTTTTACATTTATCGAAATCGGTATTTTTCCATGTACATTGAAAAAAATATTTGGATGAAATTACCTGCTGGAATCAACAGATAGATCATCAAATTCTGAGATGTACTCCCCACTAATACACAAAAGTTAAACTTATACTTTTATAGTTTCCCCCCAAGACCTCTGGCACACGCTCTACCAACTGAGCTTATTGTATAAACAGCAGTCGATACTTCTGAAGCCAAATTTCTGTAGAAAGGGTAGACATTGTCAGAAATTTAATAAAGTCTTTAGCAGAAAAAGGCTCCAAGTTGACTGCATTTTAAAGGTTTATTTCGCCGATTAATGTCTCAATTTCTGGACTGCCTTTTGGTGGTGGCACTTTTAATTAACTGCCAATACTATAATGGAAACAATTCATTAAAACCAATCTAACAGATAGTGTGTCCGTACATCCCCGTTATTTATTTTAGCTTTTACCACTTGGCGACAAAAGAAACAAATTCACAGGACTTACAAACATTACTCAGAATTCATCGATCAGTCAGGTACCATTTATTTCATTCTAAACATTCATTCAATGTTACACATAGATCAGGGAACTACATGTATTTAAAATATTCTGCATAAATTACTGAGTCAATTTAGAATTTGAGATCAAATAAACAACCTAAGAGAAACATTGCTTTCGAAGGTCATTTCCATTTCAGAATACATTTAAATAAACAAATCTAAACTGAATTTCATTTCCCACTTATATTTTGCTTTTATTTTTACAACAATATAACTTTAAATCTTATATTTCTTAAAGGAGCGTGACCAGAGTTTCTGGAAAATAGTTTTCGATGTAACTTACCAATATTATCAAGTAACTCCCATACACACCTCCCATGTCCCAAAACCCCGAAAACATTCGCAATTTCCAGTAAAAAATTCAACAAAACTATCGAGTTGGCTTTCAGCGGATATACGTTGATACTGGAAAATTAGTTTACAAATAATCGGTGGATTTTCGACGATATCCTCGGAAATATGCGGCCTAGAAGCGCGGGAGTTTCAGTTTCGTAATCAGAAAAATATAACGGATGTTATGATATAAAAATCTCATGACCCATAAGGTAAGTCCCGGGGAGTTATGGGTAAAAAAAAGTGATCTGGTCACACTCCTTTAAACCATTAGACTACTATTATGTAGACAGACATTACAATATAATATAATTACAATGCAGTACTTCATATTGTATCCAGAGAAAATAAATACCAGTACTATTTACAAACAAACATAAGTCATTGCCATGTATATAATGAGCAACTGGACAAAATTTGAGTTTTCTGTAAGGGGCCGTCCATAAAGTATGTACACGAAATGCCAACTTTTTCGACCCTCCCTGTACGCATAATTTGTGACATCGCCATATACTTTAACGTTGGGTGTACGCACTGGCTCTAACTCTACTCCTCTCATCCCCCACTCCGTGATACATACTTTATGGACGGCCCCCAACTAAACAATTTCCGAAATATTTGAGCATCCAATCACAAATGTACCAGCAGTTTTTTGTCAAGGTTTTTGGCAGAATTAGTCCTCCCAAAACACTTGTCTCATGCAAGGTTAGAACGCATGACCTCCGTCCTTTCTTAGACATGAAAAGAAATATTGACCGTATCAAGTAGCTGCCATCTTGTAGGACAACTTTTAACATTTAAATTAATCAACAAAGCACAAAATGTGCAACCATGCATGTCCTCATGGAACAAAGAAACTGCCCTACAAGATGGCAGCTATTTGATGCAGTCTATACACACACCAACAGTATTTGGTTTTACTGTTAATGAAGTTTCGTGGTGTTCATCCTATAAGATGGTACTTATGGCTGACGGACTGACTAGTGATTTTATCGTTAGCCTTGTGATGGCATTGTGACAGTGGCGCATCCAGGCTCATTATAATACAGGAATACGCCGGGTTCCACCCCCTTATTGCATTGTATTCTTGTATTGAGACTGGATCCGCCACTGTGTAAAGACACTATTAACTGCAAACACTGTTCATGGCTGTCAGAAAATAAATAAAGGATGTTCCCTCGGTATACCCAGCACGATATGTGACAGAGGGACTGCCCCCTACGCATCAACCCCACCCCCCTCCTTTGACTTACCCAAACCTGAAAGGAAACTTCTTTGAAATTCCTCGGATGTTTGAGACACAATGGGGACCAATGGAAAGGGATGCCTTTTCACATCGTGCTGCATAAACTACTGAAAATAAGTTTGGGATATTGTGGGGTGTACGCAGATATTTTATTGAGGGTATGTATTCTGTTTGAATGATTTTGTATATGATTAGACAATTGTATCTGCATGACAGACACACCTTGTCACAGGAATAGGTGAAAACAGTCATTTGAAATATTAATAAAAAATTGACAATATACCAATATCCCTAACTGATTGTGAGCAGTGTACATTGTTTTGTGATGAAGCTCTCTTCATATGTCCCTAAGATTGCCGATTTGTTTACAAGTCCCATCATCTCAGCTAGCCGTTGAGATAAGCTCTTCGTCCGCTTCCAACGCGCCCCCATCCCCACTCCCATCTTCATCCTCGTCCTCGTCATTAAACTGCCCCGCAGTGTCGTAATTGATGGTCGTACGCAGTAAATCCACTTCAATAGGGAAGATTTCAGCCTCTTTCATCTGTTGGTGGCAGTCTTGGAGATAGTTGGCCATGGCTGACACGAGGCGCTGTAGCTGGAACACAATGTCTTGAACTGGACAAGAATCAATCATAAAATGACAAGAATTTACACTCAATCCAGCAATTGCTTTAAAGGCCAGTTTGTATCATTTGAAGTGGCCCAAAATATTACTTTGAAATGACAAGAACAAAAATACCCAAAGTAGTTTTACAGGACTGTAGCATGGTTCTGCAGTAAACAACGAATTCTTAAGTTGTAATCTCTGTGGTGAGATTACGTGGATTACTTTTACCGTGTCACATGCTTACTTTACTTTAGGTAACAGAAAAAAATATCCAATGTACATGTGTGCCCATTTACCATGTTTCTGGTCCAGTAACTCTAGTTTAACCATGACATCAGATCGCAGCTTAGCAAATCGGGTTCGGGCTAACTGACGACATCTCAAGATTAACCTGTGCACAGGAAATAAAGATCACACTTAAGAAACGGCAACTTGAAAGCTGTCCCCATCGACTCAGTGTTTAGAGCCAGTTGCCATGTCACACTTTACCCTCCAAACAAATTTATGAATTATTATCTTTAAGCTTACTTGTTGTCAAGATGGCAATGGTAGTAATCATCCTGTAAAAGTATTTCGTCTGAATTGCCCCCATTCATGAGAAAAATTACAAAATTGTTTTAATCTCCAAAGATCGCATGTAGGCGATCTTTGGAGCCATTCATTCATGCACAAATACCGTGCTTGGATTTTTCAGGTTTTCTAAAGTATTACTACATCTATGTGGCTGAAATTACTACAAGGTAGTTTTCTCGGCCTATGCTTTCAATTACCAGTGGAAATCAAGTACTGCATGCTGTATTACCTGTATTCATAGTTTCCCGTTTCAACTCTGTAGAGTGGTTCCCCCAGGGTGGCATAAGCATATTCCTCATCGTCCATCTCCTTCACTTTCAGGCAATACGACTGCAAAAAGGAAGGGAACATGACAGACTATGATGATACAGTGTGTGTATCAATGGTGGTAACAACACCACTACATTCAAGAATAAGCTTGAATCAAGACTAGAGTCAACCACTGGTAAAACGTCATCCATCCCTTTCAAGCAATATGACTGAAAAAGGAAAGGGATGCGACAGACATAAATATACTGAACAGCAAAAAATACGTCGTATACATCGGATGTTTTGCTGTAGGCAATAAATGTATGTCTCTGCTTGAGTATATAGACTACAGCAAAAGAAACGTCCGATGTATAAGATGCATCTTTTGCTGTTCAGTATATACATGTCAATGGTAGATTCTTGTTTCAAAAAGCACCATCTTAGTTCATTTTTAGGAGCATGACCGCACAGGCGCTCCTACCGTGCTACCCTACATGGGGGTAATCATGGCACTGTTGTCATTATTACCACTCCCATCAGGAAATCACCAGAATCATTTCACTTCAACTAGGCGACTACCTGGCCAAGGCAAACAACCCTATCAGCAGTTAGATTGTAGCATTCCCCCTAACAGCTCCCCAAATATCGCTTGGGTTGAAGAGGCAATTGAGATTGTCTTGCCCACAAACACAAGTGGGGCTCAAACCCATAACCCATCGATCACGAGCACGGCTGTGTACCCAATAGGCCAAATAATGCCACGTCATTGTTGAAGTGATGTGCGTACACGTTGTGTGCGTCTCTAGCACGTGTAACACGCTGTACTAAGGTTCCCATTGATAAAATAAACCGTGTTACGCCTGCCAGAGGAACACACAACAAGCAAGCACATGGCTTCAACAATGACGCGCTATTATTAGACTCCCAAATGACGTATTCACAAGGCGTCAATAGCTGCTAGCCTGTTTTGCTAAGCATAATTAAGCTAATAGCTGCATCATTATCTCAATAACAAAGCTCCCAAGAATCATAAAGCAACTTACCAAATACTCAAACTTAGCATCTGCATATTTCTTGATGGTCAGTCGTGTGTCTGGAATGGCTTTAGTCAGAAATGTTCCCAAGTCAGCCAGCATCTAGGACAAAAAGGAAATTAATTTCTCAAAATTTCACTTGCATGCACACTACACTACTTAAAGTTAACTACGAATATTGTGGGGTGTACGCAGATATTTTATTGAGGGTATGCATTCCACTTGAATGATTTTGTATATGATTAGACAATTGTATCTGTATGACAGACACCTTGTCACAGGAATAGATGAAAACAGTCATCTGGAAAAAATTTCCAAAATTGACATTTAGACTTAGGCTGTTATTATAATGATGGTACTTATTTTCTCCTGGGTGGAGAAAGGCAATTTGTGGCAAAGTGCCTCATCTAAGAGCAGACAAACCAGGATTTGTACCCAAAACATGCATATTTAACCAAAATCTTAGATTCAATTTGCTACACTACTCGCCCCTGGTGCCACAAAAGGCACCATGGGCCATTTTTCCTTGTTTGTGCAAGATAATATTTCATGTTGTGAAATGTTGAACAACTCACAGGTTTGACCGTACGAAGCAGACGGATTCCATATTTCTCCATATTCCTGTGAGCATCAGCAAACACTGTGAAGGCTTCGCTAGCCTTTGGTTGCGGTTCCCTTGCACCAATTACACCAAAGATTTCACCAAAGGCTACAATGACAAAGGCAAAATATGTACAAGACGAAAGAATGCTCTGGGATCTTTAAAGTGAGTTACCGTTACCTAACACACTGGACCAACGGCTGTAGATCCCTTCCGAAGGATGGAGCAAGTGTGTTTAAGTGCCTTGCTCAAGGGCACAGGTACCCCAGCCGAGTATCGAACCTGCAATCCCAAGTTTTCACCCGAGTATCGCTGGTTACCAACAGGAAAATGTCCACGTCCATACCAAGAAACTAAATGTATACATATTTATACCTCAATCAAAAGCTGAATACTTGAGCTACACAACAAAATTGAAAACATCAAGATATTGAGTACAGCATGTCGAAGTGAAGTATTCAAACATTGGAGATGAAATTAGAAACACGAGAAAATTGCAGTGCCTCGACTAGGATTCAAACCCAGGTCCTTGGCATACATGGCCAACTGTCAGTCTACCAACTGAGCTATCTGGGCATCCCCGCAGGAGCACCACGACAATCTCGTGCTTGCCTCTCTTTTTCCAACAATGCAGTGGGGCAAATCCATGCCAACCAATTCCGCTACACTGATGGCCTATCAAATCCCAGTCGGGGCACTACAATTTTCTCGTGTTTCTAATTTCATCTCCAATTGTCAATCCTATCATATATATACCTTCAATATTCAAACATTGTGGGGCTGCTATGGCCGACAGGCTTCAGGCAGCTTGTAGCCACTATGGTCACCAATGGGTTAAAACTGGCTAGGGGCTGGTAGCATCCTCCTCGGCTTTACCTTTGCAATAATTAATTTCCAGGCCTCAAGCCAGATTTAAACGTACAGTTTAAAACCATCGACAATCAGCCTACCTTTGTGCGTTTGAGACAGTTCATAGAAAGCTTTCAGCATCTTTTTAGCATGTTCCATTAAACCTTTGTACATGACGGACGTCGACTGTAACTCGTCAAGTCTCTTGATTAACACATCTACAAATTAGACAATCAAATGAGCAATAATTATTAACATTACAATGAAACCGTATCTTTTACAAAGTGCCCATTTCCCCCCACAAAGTATACATTCCAACAAGGAAAATAAGAAGAATAAAATTGACTTTCAAAGGGCTTGTATTGTTTTTTTGATGTAAAAACAAACATTTTTTATTCACAGAAAAATGTTTTTGTTTCCGTTTGCTCCTTTCTGATTTTGCCCCTCCCCTAACCCCCATCCCAACTGGAATTAGTCGGTACAGAACCTGCACTTTAATTGTTGCCAAAAAAAGGTTGCCTCTCTGGCTTTGGTGTCAAAGCCCAAGTGAGTTTCAACTCGGGGCAGTTCTGCTTCGTGCACTGAATGAAACATTTCATTTTTCATCTAATAAAAAAATACCATTGGACACAGAATTGCCCTAGCGTAATTTAGGGGCCGTCCAAAGTTGTCAACATTTTCACGATTCTAGAGAACGTAGTATATTTTAAGATCCCCTCCCTCCCCCAGAAATACTACTTAACATTTTTTCTGTCAGTACCTTGTATGTCAACATTTTACAGTGCATGTCAAGTACACACAGCCTTCGACCCCCCTCCCCCTTCCTACACTCTGTAGACCCGCAAAAATTTTGACAACTTTGCACTGCCCCTTACTGGGTACTGTTTAACACTGATAATGCTAGTATCAAAACCCGAGTTGTATAAACTAACCATTGCACAAGATAGCCCTGCTCAGTCCGAGTGCGTCGGCTGTTGAGCTGCTCATATTCTCCACCATACGATGCTTGGCTTTCTTCAAGACAATGTCCAAGGACTTGCCTTGCTTGGGGTCGGCATGTAGCTTGTTATAGTTGATTATCACCTCCGACTGAAGGATACAAACAAACTGCTATACATGTAGGTAACCTGGGGCCACTTTCACAAAGTGCTACAAAGGGCGCGTGTGGTCTAGTGGCTATGAAGCGGGGCTCATAATTTGGAAGGTTGTGGGTTCAAGCCCCACTATGGCCAATGTGTTTGTGTCTCTGGGCAAGACACTCAATCCCGATTGCCCCGTTGATCCATGTGATAATTGGGGGAATGTTACAATCCAAGTGCTGATCTGTTAGGGGGAATGTTACAATCCAAGTACTGATAGGATATGCGCTACGGCCGAAGACGAAGCGAGATGATTTTTGATGATTTTCTGACGGCAGTGATAATAATGACAACAGCGCTTTAATCCTCTGGTTATAAAGCGCTGTGGAATTTTTTTTTCGTATACATTGAAGACAGATTTTAAGGAAATTACTTCCTGGAATCAACACAATTCTAAGATATACTTCCCACAAGCACTTTTGTTGTTTTTCTAAAAAAAAATCTCCTTGAAAAATTGCATTCAGTTAGTGCATGCCCCCTCTATTGTCGCACTAACACACAAAGCACTTGCGCCGTGATTTTATCCATGACTCTCTGTAGTATTTTTCTCAGGAATACATTTCCGACAAAAGTCAAGTGGGAAGTATATTATCCGTTGATTCCAGGAGATAATTTCCTTTAAATATTTGTTCAATGTATACGGTAAAAATACCAGCGTTATATAAGAATACATGTAGCTATTATTCTTACCTTGATAGCTTGGATCATGCGAGCAACCTCCACTTTGGTTCGTCCTTTGACTGACTTGCCGTTCACTCCTACAATTTCATCCCCAGATGCTAAAGTCCCATCTTTAGCTGCTGGGGTATTGTCAAACACCTACACACACAGAGTAACAAAAGAAACTTAGTTGAGACGGACAACAAAAAGCAAGGTTTTTATTTAAAGTTAGGTTGTCATAAATGCAATGGTGCATCAGCTCAGCTGCTGTAACAGACTACATTCACATTAGGCATGTTAGGAAAATCGCTTTATTTGATGATGATTCAACAAAGTCAGCAGGTGTAACTCCTTGAAATATTCCTTAATATACCAGATGTATGGAACACCTTACCCATTGATATTCGTTGTTCTGCTTCAGCTGCTTCCTTCAAAAGAGCAGCTGTTTTATTTCTTGGTTAATTTGATTTTTGATGGTGTTATTTGTCACTTTTATTACCTGTAGTTTGTAATTGTTGAATGATTCTTGCCATGGCAGGCTGAACCTTTTTGGTCATAGGAACTTATGTTCCTCCTCAGCCTTGCCTTCTCCACTGTTAGTGTTTACTGTGTACAACTTATATTTATGTATTATATATTTTGAATTAATACCTTAGTGGAGTGAAATAAAATAATAATAATAATAAAGCATGCGAAAGAGATCGCTTGTCAAGCTGCAACGTATAAATTACAAAATTATGTTACTGGTTTACAAATGCATTCACTCATTTGCACAAAGTTATCTGTTGGATCTTGTCACAGTTAGAACACAGTCGCGTTACAATTTAGTCTAATCAGTTATTGTTTGAGTCTTCCAGTGTCAGATTTCTTGCCACTCTTGGCAGCCGGTCATTTTTAGATGCAGCATCAAAGTTATGGAACGCGCTCCCTGCTGAAATCAGAAGCTCTAATTCCCTGTATTCTTTTAAAGTTAAACTCAAGACATTTATTTCGGTATGCTTTTTTTCTAAAAGAGATTGCCTGATTCGACAAAGATGTCACCTCATTCGACAAGGAGATCCCTTCATTCGGCGAAGAGATCCCTTCATTCGGCGAAGAGATCCCTTCATGCAACAAATTAAAATTGTAATATGAACACTCCCTTTGTTAAAACAAAATTAAAAATTCCAGATATGGTCACACATGCGCATCAAGCATCGACCATCTGGCATCCGGTTTTTTTTGGGGGGAGGGGGTTGGGGGGGGGGGGGGGGGGGGGGGGGGGGTTGGGGGGAGTTTGACACATCTCTTGTACAATAGCTCAATTGAAACTACCCTGAGCACAGAGTTCAACACTTGATACCCATGTGCAAGCAAAGCTTAATTTAATCTTCTATCTTTGGTAAGAGATGTGAATACACGCTCCACTAACCAACAATGATCAATTTCTACTAAATGTAACAAGATCAAATAACATGTCTAGTAAAGCCGTGTCCGTATTCATTGGGTCTGGCTCGAATTGACACACGAGTCTATGGAAGACACTACATGTATGTAGACAGCTTGGTCATTTTCCACAGCTAGTTTTAAACTTGGACACAGCTTAAAGGAGTGTGTCCAGGGTGTTGAGATTTGGATTTCATAATATTTGTCATATTTTTCTCGTTACCAATCTTAAATTGATCCGGTTACATAAATGTAAAGCAGTGCAGTGATGACACCAACCTTTTCGCTTCCTCAATCAAATTCATTGGAGATTGCAAATTTCCCGTTGTCTTCCCATGGATAGTATTTCGGAGAGGTATTTTATATAATTGTTGGGTTAGAATGAAATCCTTTTTCTGGAAAAATCTAAACAAGCTCCTTGAAACAGATCCCTATTCATTGATGGAAAATGGACTACCTACCTGTACTATATAGAGACATGGGCAGAGTGGCGCTCCGCCTCCAATGCTAATTCCAATTAGGTTTTGTTTGTCCTTAATCAGACTCACATTCCCAGGAATGGCATCCATCCCCCTGTAATAAAGCAGAAAAAAGACAATACATAACATAATGCAGGCTTTGATGTGACAAAACTAAGGGACAGGTCAATCAAGGGCCAACTTCATGGCGCTGTTTGGCAGAAAAATTTGCTTAATCCAAATTGTTTTGTTTGTTTGCTTTATAAAAAGAGTCAGCAGTATTACAAATGACTGGTGTTCTGCTTGTTGACATACAATTTGGACCGTTAACTCATTTTATAAGGGAAATATAAATTTTAGATTAAGCATGTTTTTTTTCTGCTAAACATTACATTGTATGAAATTGGCCCCGGGCCTCGATTTCCAAATTTCAAAAGGACACTGAGGCCAACTAGAGGGGCACCATGGCCAACTTTGTTCCAAATGTGCACAGTCGTAATATTTAATAAAATGTGGATGCAAAGCATTAAAATACTTTGAAGCTTGCATTATAGCAGCTCTATGAGCATCTACGGGTAGGACTTCATCAGGACAGATGTGGCTCCTATAAACTGACTTTGGAGTGCAGTGTTTAAATTTTGTAGTTGATCTCGAGCGCGACACCAGAAGTTGCATTCAAAGGTCAGGCTCGTGTACAGAACAATGCGGTCATATACAGCGTACAAGGCCGCTTGAATTTCGCGGGCTTTTATTTATTTATTTTATTTATTTATTAACCACATCCAACAGCGGAAGAACCGCCAATTACAGGAATGGATCAATTAACATAGATATTCGAATAACTATCAACTTCTAAGTTGAATTAGAAACGGCCAGAGACACTGGGGAATCTCTCCCCTTGCTCTTCACGAAAGAATGCTCTGGGACCTTTAAAGTGCGTTACCTAACACACTGGAAGGACGGAACAAGTGTGATTAAGTGCCTTGCTCAAGAGCACAAGTGCCACAACCCGTCACAACCCGGAATCGAACCCTCCACCGACGCGAGACAAAAATCTTGAGGTCTGATCTGGGGCCAATTTGGTCCCGAGAGCGTTTACACTCAGTTTGTGACCAGAGCTGATCCCGAGCTCGGTGTTAAACCCCGAGCTCGGGATCAAGTGTAAACAGGCTGGTTGTGTAAACTCAATCTGTATAATTGCAATGTCACTCAATTTAAAACAAAATACAAGTAGTTTACCTTTTTCCCCTGGAAGTGTTGCAAGGGTCATGTTCATTATGCAAACCCTCCAAAACCAATCGGAGAGCTTCTGTTTCAGACTCTAGCTTACTGTACAAGCGTGTCATTCCAACAAATACGACATTAATAAATATTAATCAGGTTAACGGAAAGTGCGTCAATCTGTGTGTTTGCAGTTCCAAGACCTTTACCGATTGCACCCTTTGGTATGTCTCCTTCATAACCATTCTTTGTCATGGGTGCAGCCCAGCAATGCAGTACCACATGGGTTCACGGTTCAATGATTCTTGGTTCAGCCTATTAAAATGTCGCTGCGACATGGTTCGCTCTCTTTTCTGACTACCCTCTGATCTGACGTATTGTATAGAACAAAAAATGTAACCACCTCCCACCCTCCTGCCATAATGTCACGGGTTGGGTATGGCATGTTCTTTAATCTTTATAATCTGTATATCGTACTGGTGCACAATATTAATTATTAATTAGCCTAAGGATCATGCTGACACAGCCCATTAGCTACAATGGACATTGTTCTGATTATAATAAAAGGTGTGGTGCTGAGGGTGGGGCTAGGTTGGGGGGTGGGGGGCAGGGTGGTAGTTTGTGATCCGGAGCTGATCCTGAGCTCGGTGTTTGATCCCGAGCTCGGGATCAAGTGTAAACAGGCTGTTTGTGCTAAGTTTGCTTCAACATAAACAAGGTAAACTCAATTTGTGTCACTCAATTTAAAACAAAATACAAGTAGTTTACCTTTTTCCCCTGGAAGTGTTGCAAGGGTCATGTTCATTAATATGCAAACCCTCCAAAACCAATCGGAGAGCTTCTGTTTCAGACTCTAGCTTACTGTACAAGCGTGTCATTCCAACAAAATGAATACATGTGTAGATGTAGATACCGGCTTGTCACTTCACCACAAGCTCCCCATTATTAGAAATAGAGAATATGTTGTACATACTGTACCGTTATTGTACCGGTGCACAATATTCATACATATTAATTAGCCTAAGGATCATGCCGACACGGCCCAGATTAGAATATAATAAAAAGTGCACATGGTGCTGGGGGTGGGACCAGGTTGGGGGTTAGGGGAGGGAGGGGGGAGGGAGGGGGAGGGAGGGGGGAGGGGGAGGGGGGAGGGGGGAGGGGGGAGGGGAACAGCTGGATTACATACGTTCACTAGTTGAAACTGTATGCACCAAGTCTATGGAGCACGACAAAAGCATTTAGCTTTTAAAGAAACACTGTCAATTTTCTTACACCCACACATGTACAGTACCGGTACACCACTACCATCATTACCCAAATTAGTAAACAGGACTACCTGAACCCTTGCAAGGTGTGCAAGCTACATGTACATGTATGTTTTAAGTACTGCAAGCCCGTAAGGAATACCACAAAATCACGACTTTAGTAAAGACTGTTACAAAAATGGTGACAACGCAAGTTTAAGCACACCAGTTTTAACACAGTTGTATGTAAACTTCCGACTACCGGTACATGTACAACTGTATATTTTGTTCACCAAATTTGCATACTTTCTTGGGAATTATGTCATATAAGGAAGAATTTAGTGGCAAATGTTTATATGAAATTTCAACCCCCGTAAACTTTTATTAAACTTGTTTTGTAGGGACCAGACATACAACCTGTTTACACTTGATCCTGAGCTTGGGGTCGAACACCAAGTTCGGGAACAGCTCCGGATCACAAACTATATGTAAGTGTAAATGCTCTCGGGACCAAATTGGTCCGGGATCATACCCCAAGATTTTGGTCTCGTGTCGGCGGAGGGTCGGGATTAGTTTGCGGTTAGATTCAAGCAATTGAATCTAGTAACAGAACTGTGTTGGTGTTGTAGACACATACACGTCCATGATAAACAGGGAAACTAAAACAATGTGGACGGGGGGCATACTACAGTACCTGTTTAAATATTGTGGGAAACTAAACACATGGTGGGTCATCGTCCTGAAGTACAATAATCACTGTAATCCTTTTAATTAAGGATAACGAAGCTATCCACTGTGTCAGGTGCACCATTTGCAACGGTTCACACCATCTGGGGCGGACTGCAATAAAATCAGTCTTAAACACTTGGCTATAGACGGGGTGACCCGTGACGTCACTCGTTTGAAACATCAAGCACGCCCTCCGTTGTTTAACGACAGGCAAAATAATACAGCTTGTTCTGTGAAACTTCATAAAATCTATAAATTATATCGACTTGGAAAACACAAGCTGTCTTCATTTGGCTAAATCACATAGCTTTAATGTACATGTACGACACCTGTAAGCAAGTTTAATGACAATTTTAGAAATATAAAGTAAACTAGGGGGCTTTTTGCCCGTCAACTCTTGTCTCAAATCAACAGAGGGCTCTCCAAAAGTAAACACATGTCACATCACATCATGTACATACACCCTACGATCGAAGTGACATCAAACAAAAACGAGCCAAGCAAGCGTTGTGCGCATGCATCATGTTTTATTAAGAACATGGTCACAAGTCAAAAAGTTGATCGTGCGTGACTACTCACTTTCTATCCTCCAATGCTGAGAAGCCGTTATGTGAGATCAAATCTAGAGACATATCAGGTGCCTCTAAAATTCCACTGGATGGTTGTGTACGTTCTATACATGCTACAGGTCCGATCCAACGTACATCAACAACTAAAAGCACTGGTATATCACAGAGACAGCATTGGTTTAAGAATACTACACATGTTTTGTATACATGTACACATGCAAGTGGCCCAGGTTAAAAAAGTAACACACATTCACTTCACATGTACATTCAGGAAGGGAATGAATGTCCCACCCTGCTGGTTGCCAATTGTACCACTGATCCATTCAAAAGCTGTTACCAGTACACTGCTAGCTATTGTTGTTTTCTATTGATCCCAACTCAATGGAGTTAGAGTGCATTAATTCCTCAATCACATCTACCTACATGTACATGTACCATTGGGTGAGGGTTAGGCATGCATGTCACCTGTGGTATGGCATGTCCATGGATTGCAATCAATGAATGGAGGTTGTATCTGAACCAGAACAATTTAATCCTTTGTTATTTCACTAATCACAATGACCTTCCTGTATTAGGCAACAAACAATGTATCATGTGTTTCTACTACAATGCAATATCATCTAAGAACAATGAACAAGCATGTCACTAGGTTCCCTGGCAGGTCTCAAATTTTAGTGTGGCAAAAAACTGAATGATGGGCAGTGGCACATACATGTATGCAGCACGATATGTGGCAGAGGGTACACCCCTATTATCATGACTATTGTTCCCCCATTGTGTCTCAAACATCCAAGGAATTGATCACGTTCAAATGACGTCACTTCCCACAAAATGCCACGTGCATCATGATTTTGAGCGTATTTTTTTGTGACGCACATCGGTTGCGCCGTATTTCGAACAAATTTCGAGCAACACGCGTGCGCATACTTTATGTCGTTTAATACACAGCAGCATTTTTTCCTACGAAGATGGCGTCTGTGAACAGGATCAATTTCACCTTTTAGTTTTAACGAAAGGGAAGAGTGTGTTAAGGTATAGGGGCATTAGGGGGAGTCCCTTATCGTGCTGGGTATACCGGTACAGTGGCACCCTGGTTTTGGTGCCATTTTGCAGTCTCCCTGTACTTTTTAAAATGTTTTATCTGAAAGTATCCCTTAAAACGCACAATACCAGTACATAGACCCAAAACATAATGTCACAGTTTGTTTTTATGGACCTACAAACCGTCCAGTTGCTGTGTGTACACAAAATAATCATCCAGGCACAGGGTTTCATATCCACAGAGTTTCATGTAAAATAATGTGGATTTTAGACTACTTGTTGTTTAAACACGAGACACCATTATCAGCTGACGATTTTGTACCCTCAGGTCAAATCAGGAGCATCAAATTGGTGCCTGATCGAAAGGTCTCATGTTCTCAGGAATTTCACTCAGGATTTTCAAGAGAATAATTTTACTTGTTTGTTGGAAGATTTTTGATTTTACAAACTAACAAAAGAATCAGGCAACCGCCAGTATACATGTTAGTCCGCCATATTGAAACAGGAGGAATTCCTTCTTTTTTCGAAGGTTCCCGAAGTTACCCGAATGTTTCGCCACGTGTTTATTTTAAGATGATGCAGACAAAGTTTGAATTTGATTTTTGATGCTATAAATGGGCATGTGTTTTATTGGCCAAATTGTGTGCAAAATTTTATTCAGTACCTCCAGCTAAAAAAATGTGCGCGTGCAGGTTTTAAATCTGCTTGCACAATTTTAAAAATCGCGTGTGCATGAAGATTGCGCCCAACAATGGAGGATGGCCAAACGCAGGTACCGGTAGGCCTACCTACATTACTCACCGACTTAGATAGCGACTTGGGAAAAAAATTCAAAATTTCTATTTTAAGTCAAAACCACTTTCACACAACAGACAAGTTGCAACAGATTTCAAAAATACTTTTGTTGCAAAAATTCATCAAGCGGTTGCCGTTTTATGCTTGTTAAATTGCATTCAATTTACGTGTGGAACCGTCAATGGAAATGAATACACGGCAACTTCAAAAATTGTGATGTGATGCAAAGCGCCCTCTTTGACACAAACACGTTATTTTTTCTTGGTTAGCATATTGGTTTGTCTTAAATTGAAGCATTATTATCTTGTCCTTTAACTTGAAAATGAAACTCAATTTATTGAGAATCACGAAAGTTCCAAAATAGTCAAAATTAACACCACCCACTTCATTCAGATTAACTTAACAGATCTGTTAACATATCTGTTACACTAACACGATGTGTAACATGAGGTGTTCAACTAGTTTAAGAGCAGACTGTATTAACAGGGCGTTATCAACTGACATTAAACAGCGTGAAATCAGCCTGACAGATTAAATGACAGAAACAAAAGGAAGCATGATTTACAGTGAAATTTCACATTACGGTCCATCAGGCTTGCGAACTTCGGTTACGGATTTGACCAATAATAAGTGTAGCGACTGCTGGTAAAACGGTCGAGTTTGTCGGTCGCCGAGTCATGCAACTAGGTCCTACTGGTCATGCTGCATGGTACTGCTATACACCAATCCGGTAATAAGGTCTTCTTCCCTGTACATCAGCCATAGCTGGGGGGCTTCCACTGAATGAACTGTATGTTTTTGTTGTTGCTGAAGCTGCATTTGTGGTATTTTTTTCGTATACATTGAACAAAGATTTTAAGGAAATTACCTCCTGGAATCAACACATAATGTAATTTCAAGATATACTTCCCGCTTGCACTTTTGTCGCAAATGTTGCTTTTCTGTAGAAAAATCACGTTTTCTTCTTCAAAAATTGCCTTCAGTTAGTGCACAAGATAACCATTCACGCACGCGCGCAGCGCCCTCTGTTGTCGCGCTTACGCACAGACCGCTCGCCACGTCATTTTGTGCATTACTTTATGCAGTAATTTTATCATTTATTTATCTCAGAAATGCAACATTTGCGACGGAAGTGTCAGTGGGAAGTATATCTTCGAATTGAATAAGCTATCGATTCCAACATATAAATTTACCCAAATCCGTGTTCAATGTATATGAAAAAAATACCATAAATTGGTGTATAGACTAATCCGACGAAAGAAAACTGCGGTGTATCTCCAAGGTATTTACATGACGTCACAATAGAAATACACCGCAGTAACAATGGAATAATCACAAGAGGGCGGGCTCACTAAATGTTGCTCGGATTACACTATACACCAATCCGGTAACTGGTAACTAATATCTCCTCCCTGCATATCCGCCATAGCTGGGGGGCGTCCAGTGCATGGGCTGTGCGTTTTGTGTTGCTGTTAGAACGAAAAGCGCTCATCCATTACATGCACGAACGAGCCTCCTTCGCGTATACACGACGCGCCCGCCTTCGCGCGCACACAACCCTACAAAGACGCGCAACTTGTTCGAAGTAAACAAATGCAGCTTCAGCAACAACAAAAACATACAAAAACATACAGTTCATTCAGTGGAAGCCCCCCAGCTATGGCGGATATACAGGGAAGAAGACCTTATTACCGGATTGGTGTATAGGCCTAGTCGAGTTGGCGAAAATACGGTGGTACGCGTGATCGTGACCAGGCCGGTCGGCTTGACCATGTTGACCTGCACTTCATGACTTTGCAAGCCCTCGGTTTGATCGTATTACTGTTTTGTAAATTTAAAATACTCACATCTTGTCCTCCTCCATTTCGTAATCCATAATGAACTTTCTTCTGCTTTAAAATAACTGCAATAATGGCACTATTTTTGCGTTTTTGTCTTTCCAATCTTCACTGATTTTTCGTTTCTTCCATATTTGCGAGAGATACCGCCCTCTGTTGTCGTACATGGGTGAGTGCGTAAATTTGTGGAGGATTAGGAAGTACGGGACTGAAAGCTAGTCTTTTTAATTATATTTACGCGCCACCTGCACCATGTGTATACGTACGTACGGACGTACTGTGTACAGCTAGTTCATCATATTTCTCCACGGCTTATACAACTCTATGTATTTCTCTCACGTCTACGTCTCTGCAGTCTATGAAGTTTAGATTTCCATCACCATCACACAGTTCTTTGATCATCAGCTGTTTAATAGGGCGCAGTTGGTCAGGGCCTTTTGGGTGTTTCATCTGTTCATGTGAATACTGAGCGTCTGATGTACGTACTGACGTATGTCCTTTCACATGCACACTTGACTTTCTGACTTTGGCCTAGTACAAATACGGACCCGTGTAGTCTGATCCAGACTAAAGTTTTGTTGCTATGTGGTGCACGCGACAGGTCATTTGGCGATTTGTTTTTGCCGTGACAGTTGCGGGCCACCGTAAACTTGACTTTATTCTGTCAGCATGGTCAGTCGTACATCCTGGCACTTTTGACGTGACCCGGTGTCATGTCGTATGCCTTTGTATTTTTTATTTTGTTTTATTCAATTAGTTTATTTCAATTACAATGGCCAACAGCTGCTGCTGACCGGGCCACTTTACATGGGGTAAACGATGAATATAAGAGAATATACATAAATAACTTGGGTACGTGTTATAAAAGAGTAAAGAATAATGATTAAACGTTTTTAAAAAAATTACTAATCATGAGATAATTATAAGCTATCCAAGCTACAGTAATTAATTGAACAGATTATAAGATATTTGAAACATTCCAAGAACAGGCATATAGCACCGTCTCTGGAGTGAAAACAAATTCGTTCATGCTTAGGCCTAGATAGGTGTATGTGTTGCGTAGACAACAGAGCTTTGTTCCTTTGCTTGTCACCAAGGGCATGAAGGGCACATTCAACATTGTTGTTTTCACTCCAACCCTACTGAATGACGTGGCACCGACCGACATAATTGCAATTAGGCTTACTACTGCAAAAATGCAGACCACTTACATGTAGCCTATGTCATGTCATCCTGAGATATCAGGGAATTTCTACTCTGCAAAGCGACGCAGGAGTTAGGGAGTGCGTTAAAGGGGCACTAATGCAAGAGGATGATGTCATGTATGTGGGAAGTTTCTCTTCTGCTTTGTTCTCTGACCTAATTATCTACATGTTTATCACTGTTCTTTCAATGCAGGTGTTCTTAGACTATATCTTTGCCGCTGCAGTGTTTGGTGCAGTGTTCCTACATGTACCTATGCAGAAGACCCCTCGAATTGGCAGTTCGACAATGGATTCATCAAAGTTAACTGTCGCTGTAATTGGTGGGGGACTAGTAAGTAATGCCGCTGGCGTCTAATATAAATGTAGGCATAGTCTGCAGGTTCATGACCTCGCCACCTGGCCTATAGAGCAGAGTAAACAGGTCCATGACCTTGCCACCCTATACTCTATAGAGCAGACTAAACAGGTCCATGACCTTGCCACCCTATACTCTATAGAGCAGACTAAACAGGTCCATGACCTCGCCACCCTATAGAGCAGACTAAGCAGCCTGTGTTGTAACGAGTCAAGTCAAGCTCTGCCTTCAAGTCCCAAGTCAAGTCAAGTCGGGCATATTGGTGAAGTTGGGCGGTCACGACAGTAAATTTGTTAAACTAATTTCAAAATGAGTCTAAATGCTGATACTCTCATTCATGTTTCTTTAGTGCTGAAATACAATTCGGTCCCCCACAAAAGATGTATTTTATTTTTGGCAGACTCGAGTCAAAAAGGTCAAGTCATTTGAGGTTCGAGTCTCAAGTCAAGTCATTTGAGGTTCGAATCTCAAATCAAGTCAAGTCAATTAAGTCAAGTCAATTGAGGTTTGAGTCTCAATTAAGTCAAGTCAATTGAGGTTCGAGTCTCAAGTCAAGTCATTTGAGGTTCGAGTCTCAAGTCAAGTCATTTGAGGTTCGAGTCTCAAGTCAAGTCATTTGAGGTTCGAGTCTCAAGTCAAGTCATTTGAGGTTCGAGTCTCAAGTCAAGTCATTTGAGGTTCAAGTCTCAAGTCAAGTCATTTGAGGTTCGAATCTCAAATCAAGTCAAGTCAATTAAGTCAAGTCATTTGAGGTTCGAGTCTCAATTAAGTCAAGTCAATTGAGGTTTGAGTCTCAATTAAGTCAAGTCAATTGAGGTTTGAGTCTCAAGTCAAGTCATTTGAGGTTCGAGTCTCAAGTCAAGTCATTTGAGGTTCGAGTCTCAAGTCAAGTCATTTGAGGTTCGAGTCTCAAGTCAAGTCATTTGAGGTTCGAGTCTCAAGTCAAGTCATTTGAGGTTCAAGTCTCAAGTCAAGTCATGTCATTTGAGGTTCGAGTCTCAAGACAAGTCAACTCATTTGAGGTTCGAGTCTCAAGTCGGGTCAAGTCAGTGAAAATCGGGACTTGAGTCTGAGTCTCGAGGTCGAGTCATTAAGTGTGTGGCCCTTGCCCATTCTCAGATCAGTATGATTTCTGATTGGTCATTGGTATTTCAAAAGATTACCTTGACTGATTTTGTTTATGTGCATGTTTTATTTACATTCAACAGGTTGGTGCATTGCAGGCAATTTTTATGGCAAAGCGAGGATTCCAAGTCGATTTATATGAAGCAAGGGAAGGTACAATTTTTCTCTTGTTTTATATTTGGTTGTTACATTTTTGTGTGCATCAATATCTGTGTTGTATTTCAAATCATTTGTCTTTGTGTAAAGTCAAATTACATTGTACATATATATAGGCTTGGACGATTCCACGCCGGAATCCAGGAAAATTGATTCCACCTTAGGAATCGGAATCGCAATTCCAGATTTCTGAGGAATCAATTCCCAGTAGGAACCTCCCTTTTAGCAAGATTTGATTCCTAGTGATAACTTGCCGATTCCAGAAATTACCTTGCAATTTCGTAGCCAAAAGTAACACTTGACTTCTCCAAGAGTATTCAGCCTCTGATAGTTTCCACATATAGGAACGTGTGTGTGGCACAGGCCAACATCATTTTATAGACGTTTAAGTGCTGCTCGGTGCCAATAGGTCGTCGTCTGCACAATACCGGTATGCAGAATCATCAACGTAAGCCTGGATTCCATATCGTATCAAACGCAGACAGAACAACAAACAGACGTAAACTGCAGCGCAAACAGTAATGCAGACAGTCGGCAAAGTTGAACCAAGTTTAACTTCGCCGTCAGTGTTTGCGTTGCAGTTGTTTGCATTTAGTCTGCGCGTGTGTGTTACGATTATATGGAAACTAGGTTTTAACTGCGCTAAATGTAGTAAATTTTTTCTCTGCGAAATATGGAACCGATTCCGAATGGAATCGCGATTCTTCTTTGGAATCAGAGTTGACTCCGAAAATCCTGGATCGAGTCACCCGGCTAGCCTACACATATACAAATTTTTTTGGTTTTCTTTTCTATTGTTAAATCCGTGTGACAGCAAATGAGTCTGAATATGTTCATTCCTTTTGACTTTTCAAGTTTTTAAATCATGAACAATTGGAGTTATTTGAATATGAATGCAACAAATGTAAGACAACAGTGTATATGTGTGAACTTGAAACATCATCCTGTGCAAAGTTAGTCTGTATTTGGAATATAATGTAAATGTCGGCGTAGTCGCCAAATCCGTGACCTCGCCACCCTATTAATGAACAATGGCTGATGAATAGGGTGGCGAGGTCACGGACCTGGCAACTATGCCGACATTTACGTTATATTGTATTTCTCTTCAACACTGCCAAATGTAGTTTCTTACATTTTGAGCTAGTGAATTTGCTGCATGTCACAACGCTTCAATTATTTTGGTTATTTCCAGATATTCGGACATTAGAGCATGTGAGTGGGAGGAGCATCAACCTGGCTCTCTCACTACGGGGGAGGGAAGCACTACGACATGTCGGGCTGGAAGATCAGATTGTGGAGCGTGGGATCCCAATGCATGCGCGTCTGATCCACAGTCTGACAGGCAAGACATCTGCTCAGCCATATGGCAGACAGGGACAGGTATACCAGTCCTATTACAGACATCGTACAAATGGTATATGCATAACATACATGTTATGCATTGAACACGCATTTGAATCATGTGCCATTTTGAAATCAATTATAGGCATTCAAATTTAATTCCCACAATTAGGTAAGATTTGTTGAGATTACCTGAGACTGTTCTAGTTTACACAAAGTCTGAGGTTATCTCAACACATTTTACCTAATCATGGGAAATTCTTCGTTCTTGGGGAAACCGATCATTTTCTGTAGCTGCGCCTCGTCTTTGGAACAAATTGCCATTACACATCAAAACATGTACTAAAAACACATCTCATGTCCAAAGCGTTTTTTATGAACGTCAACTGCTATGTACCAGCGCCTTGAGCACTTTCGAGTGGATACGTGCGCTATATAAGTTTGAATTATTATTATATTATTATTATTATTATGGGAAATTCTTGTCAAAAAATGCATAGTGGCAAGCAGGCTTAACACAAATGTTTACATACTTAATATACTATTTTTGCAAGCTGTTTTAAACACAAACATGCAGATGAGCACGCGCAGACCATACAGTTGATTTTCTCTGTACCCTGTTACAAAATAGTTCTCTTTTGTCAAAGCACTTTTTGACAAGCAGCCGATTTCATTAAAAAGTGCGTAGCTTGTGCCACTTTTGAAAATGGCACAAGCCCAATAGCTTGCGTGTAATTATCGCAGGAATAGTGCGCAACTTATGCAATAAAACGTTGTGCAAGTTGGCTTACGCAGTGCGTAAGGTTTCATGAAATCGGCTGCAGAGACCATAATGAGAGCTATATAAGGACTGTGGAAAACAATGAGTTTGTCTAAACTTGCAGTGAATGTCTATTTCCTTTTAGTTCATATTGTCAGTGGAGAGAAGACGACTTAATGAAGCACTGCTAGCAGGTTGAGTCATTTATTTATTCCCTTCTTTGTTTCCAAGTTGAACATAGTACCAGAATTTAAGAAACATTTTAAAGACTTTGAGGGTGTGTAATACTTCTCATATTTAAGTTTGATTTCAAACACATGCTCTTCAAGCGTTTTTGGAAGTGTAATTCCTGTAAAAAGGGGTGTTCTCAATCAGCATGGTATGCTAAAGCAGGCCTCGAAATTCATTTTCATAAGGGCACAGCAATTTTCTCTTAGTAAAGGGCACTTGAATGAGGAAATGGAAAATTTGTGTTAGAACTTTTTAAGGGCAACACTGCAAAAGCATAGGGCACCGATGGCAATTTGCCGTGGTGCCGTGGGTTATTTCGAGGCCTGTAAAGAAATCCTGTCATATTCGATGAGTACGTTTGAAACTGGGGCTTTCTGAGAATAACATTACAATACGTTTTTTGCACAAATGGTCACTATTGGTATCATTTTTTAAATTAAACACAAGACAGTGAATTGATTTTATAAAGTAACAATTCTGACCTTATTATATCCCTTTATTTTCTTCAGAGATTTCTGTGGCTTTATAGCAACATTTATCTTTAATTTGACTTTTTTGTTTTTGCAGAAGCAGAGAAGTATCCAAACGTAAAGTTTTATTTTTCTCACAAGTTGGTTAAGGCTGATGTTGACAAAGGAACTGTTGTGTTCACAGAGTAAGCCAAGTTTTATTGATTAATTGTAAAATATTCAAAACGGACTTTGCATTCCACTCATTGTCCATATTTTACATCTCTTATTCGGCCAAAAAGACAATATACATGTAACTTTACAGTGATGGCCAGGATCAACAATTAACATTGTTTTTGAAATAATTAAATTTGAAGGCACTTTTAAATTTGCATCTTCATGACACTTCTTTTAAGACCTTTTCAGAGGTGCTATCCTTTTCAGATTTTGAATTTCATGCAATATTGACTGATAAAACCCTCTTCTTGATTGTCAATTAATTAATTAGTGTCTAAAGTTATATAGATCAAGATATTTTCTGGCTGTTTTCCTCAAAATCCGGAAAAGTTTATAGCTCTACGCTTCTGCCTTCTGGTGATTTTTAGATGGAACTAAGTTTATTTTATAAAACACTTCCTGAAAGTTTCCTTATCAGTGTACTTTTCGCTCGTCTGTATTTGTATGTTTTATGTGGCAAACGTTTCTTGTTTTTGTCCAGTCATTTAGGATCAGAGGTAACAGCTAAATCAGACCTGATTATTGGATGTGACGGAGCATTTTCTGCTGTAAGGAGACAAATGATGCGTTGTGGTCGCATTAACTACAGTCAAGAGTACATACCACACGGCTATATGGAGCTGTGTATACCACCTAAGGATGGAAAGGTGAGATTGTAAATGGCTCTTCTGCAGGTATAGAGACCATGTTGATGATCAAGTCATCCTACAAATGCTCAGTGTTGTAGTCGAGTCCATCACAAGTCTATCAGAAGTTGAGCTATGAGGCACATACCCCCTCAGGTTTTCCCCAAGACCTCTGACACACTGGGCAGATGCTCTATCAGCTGAGCTATGAGGCACAGTGGTATACCCCCTCAGGTTTTCCCCAAGACCTCTGACACACTGGGCAGATGCTCTACCAGCTAAGCTAAGGCACAGTGGTATACCTCTCAGGTTTTCCTAGCTTAGCTGGTAGAGCATCAGCCTGATGAATGAGAGGTCTTTGGTTCGAATCCCGACAAGGCTCATATTTGACTTTTCTCTCATCTCTCAGTGCGTGTGGTCTAGTGGTCTAACACAGACACACTTGTGGGGTACCAAACACAATGGAACAATGGTACCCCATAAAGAAATTCAAAAGGAACAGTGGTACCCCACAGGAATTCTAAAGAAAAGGGAAAATATGCATGTACCCCATAAACCCCTGTGTACACAGATGGGTGGGTATGAAGCGGGACTCCCAATCAGAGGTTGTGGGTTCAAGCCCCACTATGACCAATGTGTCTGTGTCCCTGGGCAAGGCACTTAATCCCAGTTGCCTGGTCAACCCAAGCGATATTTGGGGAGCTGTTAAAGGCCCAGTGGATCATTTGCAATGACCCCAAAAAGTAATCGACGAGTTTACAGGGAAAAAGTTATGAAAGTAAAGATTAAATTAATAGCAACTACCTAATGAAAGGTTTCCGCTCAAAATTATATAATTTTACAAGAAAATAATCCGTAAAGATGAAATTATTTAGATCGTTTGCAAACGATTTACTTATTTTTGGTTCGGATCTACGCGGTCCAAAATGCATGGGCGCTGTGTACTGCGTGTGCGTGTTCCATGATCCAACGCGATGCATTTTTATGGATCGCGCGCACACGTAGTATATGATGTGCGCCACAGAGTGCATGACGCAAGCCACATATAGTACCCGATCAACTGTGAACGAATTTTTGAAACATCCCGCCAAGACCAGGAAAACACATATGGATTTTCATGGTTTTTTTTAAACGTGGTACATTTGACAAAGCTGAAATTTCTTCGGATGAGTTTGTTGATGTCTTTCTTTTGATTTATAATGGTTTTATTCGCAGAATCGCTCAAAAACAGATCATCTACAGGGCCTTTAAGGGGAATGCCACAATGTAACTGCTGATAGGGTAGAGCGCCTGGCCAGTAGCCAGATGGCAGCGGTAATAATGGCAACAGCGCCAGGAGCACCCTGCAGGGTGGACATGTGCGCTATATAAGAATCCACCATTATTATTATTACCATACCAAATATTAGGTTTGTTTTCTTCGTGACTAGTTTGTGATGGACGTGAATTACCTACACATCTGGCCACGCAATGAGTTCATGATGATTGCGTTGCCCAATCAGGATTGTTCCTTCACGTGCACCTTGTTCATGCCTTTTGCTAATTTTGACGCCATCAAGTCCGCTGGACGTCATGCTATAATGGACTTCTTCCGATGTTACTTCCCCGATTTAATCCCCTCCATTGGGGAAGACGCCATTATGAGGACCATAGACGAAGACTCTCCTTCGCCTTTGATGTCTGTTAAAGTGAGTACCTTTTAAATAATTGGAATCATCCTTCCAATCTGGGGCCATTTTCGTGGCGCTGTTTAGCAGCCAATTTTGTGCTAACGGAGGCTCCTGCTATTTCATGGAGACTGTAACCTTATAAGCACTGCCAAACTAAATGCTTGCTAGCTTCAGAGGCAAAATTTGCTAAACACTAGTGATGCAACAATGCCTGTTTCCAAGCACGCGCATGCTTAAGCACGCCGCGGTCGTGAAATAGCCTTAAAGTTAAACTTTTCTGCTACAGTAAGCACGTTAGCGCTTAAGCAGCGCCATGAAATTGGCCCCAGGTGGCATCTCGTTAAGTCAAAGGAAAAGAGCTTAAATTCAGACTTCATATCATTGTGCATGGTTTGCTACACTTTCAGTATGAATGGATTCCTGGCTGATGTCATTTTTGTGTTCAAACAATTTTTACTACCGGTAATCGAGATTTTGACTCGTCAAAACTTCACGGTACTGCAGTGCAATATTACTACATAAAATAATTCTATGTAATATTGTGATACCATGTGCATTAAGCTTCATACCCTATACACTCCCCCAGCAGAATAAAACTCCATGTTTATTTTTAAGAGGACATTTGAATAACTTTCAATTTGGTCCTGCCTTTTCTGTGATTCCTTAGTGTTCACCGTACTACTACAAGGACAAAGTAGTCATTCTTGGTGATGCTGCACATGCTATGGTTCCATTCTATGGCCAAGGAATGAATTGTGTAAGTCGGTATATCAACCCCTCCCCCTCCCCCTCTCCCTCCCCCTCCCCCTCCCTCTCCCCCCTGTTTCCCTCCCCCTTTACCTCCCCAAAGATTTCTTGTGCTATCTTGTACGTATTGATTAGGATTTTCCCCAAATGCATTAAAGAGTGAGAGTGCCATTTCACTTAAAAAGGCCAACATTTTTTACCAAAAAATTTACAAAATTTACAAAATATTTACAAAAAATGTTAAGTATAAAATTGCTGGACAATAAATTGTGCATCTTTGAAATAAATCTTTTAATACAGTACTTTTAAAAACATTTCTAAAAATTCTGTTGCAGGGTTTCGAAGATTGCATTGTTTTCGATGAATTTCTGGACAGCTACAACAACAACTTTGGTGAGTTACTCCGTTAATCTATCGTACAAACAAATAATAATTTAGCTTGAATGCTATATTCAACAGTTATAACTTTTAAAACATATTTATAACATTTTATGAAAAAAAGGGGCAAGTCACTGAGGCCTTGGGTTTGTCAAAACTTAAAGGGCACCTGACGCCAACTGGAACATTTTGTTCTCACTAACATTAAGTTATCATCTCAAAATTAATAACCGTGGTATTTATAGACCATATCAAATAGCTGCCATCTTGTAGGGCAGTTTCTTTGTTCCTTGAGGACATGCATGGTTGCAAATTTTATGCTTACATTGTTGACCAATTTAAACAAAAGTTGCCCTACAAGATGGCAGCTATTCGATACGGTCTATTGAGTAAGATATTTTGGGACCTGTTAAAACAAGATACATCACAATGTTTATTTGTTTATGCCACATAAAGTAAAACTGTTTTTAATTGATTCCCAGCCAAAGCATTGCCAGCATACAGTGACCATCGTGGTCCGGATGCAAAGGCCATATGTGATCTTGCTATGTACAATTACATTGAGGTATGTGCTGGATTTTTAGCTCTTAATTGTTCATGTCATTTAAAAATTACAAAGTTTAATCCTAAGTCCTCCAATTTCAATCCAATTTTACAGGGTTAATCTAGTTTGTTTCTGATGGCAGATTACGGTTGGTTAGCCAGTTTTTAGTGCTTTGTTTGTACAGAGGAAGATATTTAGTGACCCGTGACAGTGTGAAATCGCTCTTTATTATGGCCTACCGCTGGCATCAGTGGATCCAATGGAACGAAATGTAAGGTAGCCTTGTCCAAGGCTGTGAGCTTGTCAGAGAAAAGCCCAAGGAAAACCCGGCCAAGCAGCGACTGCGCGCGGCATGGTAAGACAAGATCACAGCCTTGGACAAGGCTATATTTAAGGACAGCACCAGCGTAAGAAAACAAAATGTCATGTTCCCTATTGCTGGCCACAACGTGAGACAGCAGATGAGTATTTTGTTTAATGATGTCTTAATGATGTTTCTGTACTCAGATGAGGTCTCTTGTCAACTCAAGATGGTTTCTGTTTCGTAAGAAGGTTGATAAGTTCCTGCACTGGTTGATGCCACAAAGCTACATCCCATTGTATAGCATGGTAACATTTGACCGTATTCGTTATCATACAGTCGTACAACGCTGGAAGAAACAAGACAGAGTGAGTATTATATGGCATACCATCAAAGGAGCCGTCCATAAAGTACGTACAAAATGCCGATTTTTTTTAGACTCCCCACCCCACCCCCCGTACGCATATTTCGTGATGTTACCCATATGCTTTAACGTTGGGTGTACACATTGGCTCCAAACCCCCTCCCTCCGTGCGTACGTATATTATGAATGGCCCCAAAGTGGAATATTACACTACTCACAATAAGTTAGGGATATTGTGAGGTGTACACATATTTTTTATTGAGGGTATGCATTCCTCTTGAATGATTTTGTATATGATTAGACACTTGTATCTGCATGACAGACACAACTTGTCACAGGAATAGGTAAAAACAGTCATTTAAAAAAAGAAAATCAAAAATTTAACCGCACCAATATCCCTAAATTATTCAGATTACATGTAGTGTATAATGAAATAAATGTGTACTTGGCTGGTCTTAAACTGTATGTTTAAGCACTATGCTGAATATTTGTCCGAGTTACTACTATATGTATGTTAAAAGCTTTGAGCACTGTGGAGCACTGTGGCAGACTTGTTTGGGTCATAGAAGTTTAAAGGTTCACAGCTCGCCCATGGTACTAACTTGTGCCCTGAGCAAGGCACTTGATCACATTTACTCCTTCCTTTGGAAGGGATGCAAAACCATAGGTTTAATACATTTTGTAACACACTTGAAAGATCGTAGATATGGAACTTGAATTGAGATTTGAGAGTGAACACGTTAACAACCTCACCTCTGATTAAAACAAAAAAGGTCCAATAAAACTTCTAGCTAAGAAATTTTTTAATTCAGCTAGATATTTAAATTCAAAAATAGTGTTTTGGCTACGGAATATTTTATGGTAAACATGCAATAATTCTTTGGTTTTTACCCTCAGCTTGTCAACAATGGCCTTCTGTGCCTGTTGTGTCTATCTTCTATGGGCTTTGGAGCGCTGATTCTGCGACTGTTCACACCCAATGTGTTTGCCTGGCAGTGGCTAAATGTTTTCACACACAACTGAGTTGGTGACCTCTGGGGCCGCCCATAAAGTACGTACGCACAGAGGGGAGGGTTAGAGCCAATGCGTACACCCAACGTTAAAGTATATGGGTGACGTCACAAATTTTGGAGGGAGGAGTAAAAAGTCGGCATTTCGTGCGTACGTACTTTATGGACGGCCCCTCTCTTCAGTGACTATGCTACTTTTTGTATTCCATGTTTATATATAAATTTGGTATGGTGCCTTTTCACAACAGAATGCAACAATTAAACATGGTATGACAGGAAAATCAGGATTTCAACCTGAGACCTCTGACTCACCGGTCAGATGCTCTCTGGTTCGAATCCCGATGATGCCCATGATGACTTATCTCTCATCTCATGTTTTGTTGTATTAAATACCATGTAGGAAAAATGTTTAATTGCCTGATGTTTTTGATGTTAGCAGCATATCAGGGACATTGTGAAGACATTTTCTTAGGGTGTATGTGCTAATCAATTTGCCATACCGTACGGCATCTTGCCATTAGAATGATGTGTGAAATGGTACTTGTGTATGATATTCATATGATGTGTTCTCATCAAGTTACTGTGATGGATTAACATTCCTGAGTTAGCATTTCAACTTATTTCACACAGTCGAGTCACGTTTTAGGAGTTCACAGCCATCTGCAGTAAATCAAACTTTTCTGAAAAATGTGGAAGTCTCCTCCAAATTGCCGCACCCCTCTGAAAGCTCTAAACATGTTTGCCTTTGGGAAATGTTGCCAACATCAAAATGCAGGAGATTGTTCAATATTTTTACATCCAAATAAATACCAGTACTTTAAGTCTCTTAAAGTCTTATCAAATCTCTCTTTTCATATTTTGGTAAGATTTTTTAACTCTGCTTTTTAACTTTTATTTGTTTATTGTACTGTTATTGATACACTTAATAACCAAAAAAAAGGAAAGTTTTGATTAAACTAAAAATGTGCGTTTCTTGTGTTACTCGGTATCATAGATGAATGGCTAAAATGTTATCAATTTGGCTATAATATTATTACATGTAATTGTGTTTTTTAGTGCACACATATCTACCAGATAAGGTACCCCGGGCCACTTTAACAGTTTACAGCTTAAATTAACAAATTATACCTGTTAAAGTTACTGTTTTATACATGTACATGTATAGAAGAATTGCATTTAAATTTATTTTGATATTTTTCTCCATATTGAACTGAACACACTGATACCGAGTGTGACCTGTACTCTTGCCTTAAAAATGTGTTTTCTATGTGTGTTTATAATATTTTGCTTATAGATACAAATTAATTTACGGTACATGTAGTAGCAACATTATAGCCTCATTTGCATTGCAGACTAAACTTATTGAAACAGTTTTTTTCTCTAAAATATACCTCATTGAAAAAAAATGTGTAATTTTTCGGTTGAGATTAACATGCTCTAATTAATGTATACAATTACATGTACATTATTTGTTGGAATAGAATACTTAAATGGATACGACATCTTTGTTGCCAAAATTACTGGACCGTAACTCAAACCACTTAGCTACATCCAAGGTCTTATTTGGCAGACAAGCCATTGCTCCGATACACTGGCATTTTAGTATTCTGTAGAGCCTTTGCACTGCAGCCATTTGAGGGGCAGTCACCGTGTGTCATGCACGAGTTAGGTGCTTTGTGTATTGTCACATCATTTAAGTAGAAAAACCTGCAGCTGATTTCACGAATCCTACTTTTTATTGCAGAGTCTACTTAGTAGTACTAATTATAAAAGGCAAATTTTGATGTTGCTGTATTGTATTCAAACTGGGGAAAATTCCTCCATATTCATTGTTTTGTATAGACCTGCAGCTACGTTAGTGCCCTTGAAAGCATTTATTTGTAAAATAGAATTAAGTAGCAAAAAATACATATGTTTTCATAAGGGGATTCATTTGTATATTACTGTAACAGAAACTTAGTGGGTCATAAATGTATTTATTTGTACTAAGTGAAGCCTGCAGCAGTATGTTTTATACAAAGCTGATTCCAAAGAATTATACATGTACCATCATGCTATTTGCACTCGTGTGACAGGCACACTAGCAATGTGGTTTGCAGTGTGAGCACATTTTTCTTTAAAGGTAGTATATACTTGTTTGGTGAACTGTTAAAACGGCATGATTGTCACTGGTAATACCTTGTAGAAATTTCGGCCACATATAGATGCAGTAATATTTGAAAAGATCATTAAATAAATCCCTTTAAGAAAACATGGACAAAGGTGCACATGTCTTTGATGATTCAAGGAGATATACTGTATGATAATTTTATTGAAATTTTGGCAAAATATGTTCATTGATCCCTTGTACTACAAACAGCGGAATTTAAGTAATATATTTACTTTATTTGTGTTTTTTTGCATGTCACAATGATATTTTGACATCACACTTTCAGTACAATCATTGTCTATTGGTTTTTGCTTTTTGATAAACCAATTTCAAACGATTATGTTCCTTTTGCCTTTATACAGGGTTTGTAGAATCTGATGAAAGTTTGTAGTTTGGATAAATAAAGACGGTATTATTGATTTAAAATTGTTTTGTATTGAAGAGCCTAATTTGGTATTCTTGGGGCTTCATTTTGGCCACAGGGATCCTAATTTGTTTCCTATAGCAAGCTTATCGAAACCCCTTAAAAAAAACTTGTTACACAGCGGTTTTCAACTACAAAAACAAAGAGTAGACCTTTCATCATGTTGTGCTTTGTAATGCCCATAACCAGTAGGTCTATCCTCTGAGATATTATTAATATTATTGTTATTATTGCTTTCTGGTATTCATACCAAGGATTCCTCAAAAATGCCCATTGCACTGTCACTCGCAAGCGCGTGAGAAAACCTATGAATAATTAGAAATTAGCCAGAGACACCGGGAATCCCCTTGCTCTTCATGAATGAATGCTCTAGGATCTTTAAAGTGCGTATTACCGTTACCTAGCTACACACCGGACCAATGGCTTTACATCCCTTCCGAAGGATCGATAGAGCAAGTGTGTGCATGGTTGAGTGCCTATAGCTTGCTCAAGGGCACAGGTACCGGGGGCAGGGAGTGGTGAGGTTCCAACCCGCAACCCCAAGTTTTCACCTATGATTGCAAGTCAAATGACCCAAACCACTCTGCCACGGTACCCCACGAGGAGGAACAGTGGAGATACGGTATAGGGGAGGGGCCAGGGAGGATCAGGAACGCATGCAATGCTGCAAGCAACAGGTGCATTCATCAACAGGTGGATCGCAAACACAGTCTGCCGCCCTCTGTTGATCAAGTTGGGCTCTAACTTTACTTTGGATAACTTCCACTTCCGGCTTTTGACTGACGAGGGCCAGCTGATTAATTCATTTATATTATTATTATTAATTAAAACAGTCTAATGGCGTGAATGGTAAGATCGATTTGTCAGAATTCCGTTTGTAGTTAGTATGCCTATAAAGAACTGAAGAATTTCTTGATTCGGAATGCGCGGACATATTTGGAATGAGGCATGACTGATGTAGGCCGTGAGCAGGGCGTCGTACCCCGAGCTCCGCCCTGTAGCTGGAGCCGTTTCCAACCCAAAATCTGTAGCAAACTCGCATCGCAAACGAAATTAATCCCTTGCCTCTGATATTTGCTCAAAAATACGTGCATTCGCCCCAATGACATGTTCAAATATTCCGAAGAGTATGCATCGATTCGATGTCTAGTTTCGGTGAAATCGTGGGGCAAAATTTAGACCGTCACCTTCCGTGAGATAAAATACATTACATGTGTACAGGCCGTTTGCCCCAAAATCAAATATATGCGCATATTTGATTTGGAGGCAAATGGCCTGTATTTTATCTCACGGAGGGTCTAAATTTTGCCCCACGATTTCACCGAAACTAGACATCAGATCGATGCGGGTGAGTGCACAGTATTGAGCAAATATCAGAGCCAATGGACAAATTTCATTTGCGCGAGTTTGCCACAGATTTTGGGTTGGAAACGGCTCCAGGGCGGAGGTAAATACGGGAGATGTTTAGTGACACATGACAGTGTGAAACCGCACTATTTTGACTTGCCCTGTTTCCCACTGAGGATTTTGACATTTTTGCTTTTTATTCAAATTTCAATGTGTTTTAGAGTTCTGGAATGACAGACAGCATAACAAAATGACCTGAGACGAAGCATAGATTGCATTCAGGATGTTTTCATACGGTAGGCTTATGTGGAATACGAGGATGATGGTACATGCTGCATTGTGGGCTTTGTTATTACTGCTGATTACTGATGAGGCACAAGCTCAGGGGAATAATGGTAAGCAGGTTTGATGAATTTTGGTTAAATGGCTAGTGATTCAAAAGTTTTAAATTTGCTTCTTTAGAAAAATAAAAGCACCGTACCTTTGACTGTCGGCATAAATTCCATTCACTGGTCGCTACTGAGATGAAAGTCTATGGGACATGGCAGAACATGTTTAAGCAATTTCAAGGAATGTTGTTTACTCTTAAAGGCACAGGCTCGTCAGCAATGCGCGCCCGCCAAATTCGTGCTCGAAACACGCAGCTTCATGCCTTTGCTATGGAGCTGCGTATTGCGTGGCACACATTTGACGGGCGCGCATTGCCGACGAGCCTGTGCTTTTAAATTCAGTTTCCTAACTAACCTAATTGTCGGCATGGTCGCCATTCATGGTCGCCTATTCATCGGCCATTATTCATCAATAATAATAATAATAATAATAATAATAGCAGGTTTTTATATAGCGCCATTCCATATAGATCATGGCGCTGTTGCCATTATTACCGCTGCCGTCAGGAAATCACCAGAATCATTTCACTTCAACTAGGCCGGCAGCCTGGCCAAGGCGCACAACTCTATCAGCAGTTAGATTGTGGCATTCCCCATAACAGCTCCCCAGATGTCGCTTGGGTTGACGAGGCAATTGAGACTAAGTGTCTTGCCCACAGACACAGACACGTTGGCACAAGTGGGGCTCGAACCCATAACCCTCCGATTACGAGCACGGCTGTGTACCCACTAGACCACACGTGCGAGGTCATGGACCTGGTGACTTGCCAACATTTACATTGTACGTTAGATGGCTTCAGGAGCTCTCTCTCATTCAGTGCTCTGCTAAGGGAGGAAGCCCATAAGGGGGCCGCCTCCCCCTCACCCCAAGAAGTGTTATACTCCCTTTTTGCCTGTGCCCTCTCTCTTAGAAAAAAAGTATATGCTTTGGAGAGATAGTGTCCCCCTCCCCCCAAGTGTTGTTACACCCCTTTGCCGCTCGCCCCCTCCCCTCAAGTGTTGTTACACCCCTTTGCCGCTCCCCCTCCCCCCAAGTGTTGTTACACCCCTTTGCCGCTCCCCCTCCCCCCAAGTGTTGTTACACCCCTTTGCCGCTCTCCCCTCCCTGGAAATCTGTCTATGCCGATGCTGTCATTACCACGTTTCGTATATTGTTTCCCAACATTCAGGAGGATTATCGGGTCTAGGGATTGGACTAATTGTGGCAGGAATTGTGATTTTTATCATCGTCATTGTCATAGCAGGAATCTGTTGTTTTGGCTACAAACGCAAGCAGTAAGTCTATAACAAACACAAGCAGTAAGTCTATAACAAACGCATGCAATAAGTCTATAACAAACGCAAGCAGTAAGTCTATAACAAACGCAAGCAGTAAGTCTATAACAAACGCAAGCAGTAAGTCTATAACAAATGCAAGCAGTAAGTCTATATTTCTGTAATTTATAGAGTTTTAATCCCAGTTGGTGGAAAACTCATGGACACTTAGTAAAAATGTGTACATTCATTAATTCATTCGTTAGTGGGTTACATGAGGTGAAGTTTCTCCGTTACATCTGAAACTATTTTAAACTCTTTTGGCACCCAAAGCCGTATAGACCATATCGAATAGCTGCCATCTTGTAGGACAGTTTCTTTGTTCCTTTGAGGACATGTATTGTTGCATGTTTTGTGCTTCTATTGTTGACTAATTTCAAAACTTTACCTACAAGATGGCAGCTATTTGATACGGTCTATAGATGTGTGAATATATACCTGACTTTTTACTTGGTGTTGCCTAACTTTGATAACTGAGCAAAGTAAAAAAGGTAAAACTACCACACACATTCACCAGTTGAAACTCCATGCACTAAGTCTATGGAGCATGACATCAAAATCCTGTGTTTTCAAAAAAAAACTTGATATTTTCTTATTGCTAAAATCATGTTTTCTAACCAAATGTACACGTTGTGGGGCATTATCATGTTATATTAGAAAAACATTAATTAGTGGTGAATGTGTACGGTATTTATACCCCTACATGTAATCGCCATGAGAATGAAACAACCAAACATGGAATGAATGAAAACCACATCGTGATCTAGTTTGAATCGTGATGAGGAACATTTGATGATTTTTCTCGCCTCCATCTTGTTTTCTTTACTCGATAAGTCTTGGCCACCTGGAATTAGAGCATCCTGATTATGAGCATTCTACAGAGCCTTATTACAGGACGTCATCTATGTCACATGACCAGGAAGTTGAGGAACCCATCCATTATGATACTACGGACGAGGCGGCCGCAGATCGGATAGAAGCTAGTGAATCAGGTATTGGGCTAAACTGATTCCTTTGATTTTACTAATGATTTGTTTTCTTGTCTTCTTCAAGACTGAAGACTCAAATTTATCACAAACGGTGAATTAAGGATACCATTATTATTGAAATGACGATTTGTTGCTCAGTGGTAATGAAGAAATGTAAAACCTGCTATAAAGGCCACCTTTAAAAAGAATCCACCTGTGGCCACCCGTCTTTGGTCCCATATGCATATAATGCCAATGCAAACTCTATAAAGAGGCCACCTGTATATAGTGGCCACCTGTCTTTGGTCCCATATGCATATAATGCCAATGCAAACTCTATAAAGAGGCCACCTGTATATAGTGGCCACCTGTCTTTGGTCCCATATGCATATAATGCCAATGCAAACTCTATAAAGAGGCCACCTGTATATAGTGGCCACCTGTCTTTGGTCCCATATGCATATAATGCCAATGCAAACTCTATAAAGAGGCCACCTGTATATAGTGGCCACCTGTCTTTGGTCCCATATGCATATAATGCCAATGCAAACTCTATAAAGAGGCCACCTGTATATAGTGGCCACCTGTCTTTGGTCCCATATGCATATAATGCCAATGCAAACTCTATAAAGAGGCCACCTGTATATAGTGGCCACCTGTCTTTGGTCCCATATGCATATAATGCTAATGCAAACTCTATAAAGAGGCCACCTGTATATAGTGGCCACCTGTCTTTGGTCCCATATGCGTATAATGCCAATGCAAACTCTATAAAGAGGCCACCTGTATATAGTGGCCACCTGTCTTAGTCCCATATGCATATAATGCCAATGCAAACTCTATAAAGAGGCCACCTGTATATAGTGGCCACCTGTCTTTGGTCCCATATGCATATAATGTCAATGCAAACTCTATAAAGGGCCCACCTGTTTATAGTAGCTAATTTGTACAGCCACTATTATCGGCTCCTGTTAAACAAGTTTCAATGACTTTATTAAGAAGGTACAAACATCTTGGTAATGCCTTGTAATTTAAACTGTCATTTTAAGATGGAGATGCCACCTCAACAGACGGCGTCATCACGTCACCAGGCAAAGCTGGACGCAAGGAGAAATTTGATCAACAATTGCTGGAACTTCAGCATCATAAAGCGACATTGCATGAAATGTTGACTGATGTACAAGAACGCATCAAGAATGCTAAACATGGAAACCCCAGGGTGCAAGGATACAAGTAAGATTCCACATCAATAAGATTCTTAAGATTCTTGTCAGAGTTTGTAGCACATCAAGTCAGTTTAATATGATTAATGCTGGATTATTGCATACATGTAGTGCACATGTCTATCCTGAAGTGTACCACTGGCACTGTTGCCATTATTACCACTGCCATCGGGGAATCACCAGAATCATTTTACTTCAGCTAGGTGGCTGCCTGGCCAAGGCGCACAACCCTATCAGCACTTAGATTGTAGCATTCCCCCTAACAGCTCCCCAAATATCGCTTGGGTTGACAAGGCAATTGAGATTAAGTGTCTTGCCCAGGGACACAGACACATTAACACTCATGGGGTTTGAAACCCTCTTAATTATGAATATGGCTGTGTACGTACCTACTAGATCATGTGTAAGAAACCTGTTTAAATGTCACGTCCCATTCAGATGTAAATATAACCGGGACGGATTTCTTGAAGTGTTACGATCCTTTGTAACACCAATTGTGATGGGTAAACCATCGTAACATGCGTCTCAAGTGTTAAAAGGATTTTAGCGCTTCTTGAAATCGACCCCAGTACTCTCAATTTGCAGGAGAAAATAGAATTTTAGAAGTAATTTTATTAACTTTTTTATTAACTCTCTGACCCTAATTGGAGCTGTTTTTTTTTGTTTTTACTAGAGCTGTATCAAGGGACTTGAGTCGAGTCCAACATTTGCTCAACAAGAGTAGTTCTTCCACTGTCAAAATGCCACCAGATGGAGTAGAACTCTTAACCTGGGTAGCAGAGGCTAAGAACAAGTACCTAGAACTCCAGCGGGTGAGGATTCATTCTTGTTTATGGGAGCGCGACCAGATTTAAAAAAAAAAAAAATCGTTTTAACCCAGCAATTATAAAAATAACCTCCCTAAAACACTATCCTTGGGAAGAAAACAGGAAATGTACAAGCTCCAAATTTGATGTGTAATCACTGCACTGCTTTAAGTAACCGGATAAATTAGTTTACAAAACTTGGGTGGATTTTTGATGATATCCCTGGAAATATACAGATTGCAAAATTGCAGAATGGTGATGGGAAAAATATGACAAATGATATGGTATCAAAATCTCAAAACCCATGGGAAAAATGGGGGCTCAAAAATGTGATCTGGTCACGCTCCTTTAATGGGCGTTATTAGTGCTGTAACAAAAATGTTCGGTTCATTATTTCTTGAACATTGGTTTGATTCGAGTTTGACATTCATTACTGGGCGTTTCCATCAAACTTGGTTTTACAAACATGTACTGACCATTGCTGTAATGGTGGAATAAAGTTAGACTACGAAGACGGGCAAAAACAAACTTTAATTTATATCAATTTTCCCTGATGCAAGCCATTTTGCATTCTCTCGTCAATTGCGGTATCCATTGCTAAATGTTTCGAACTAGGTACTCAACACTGGCCAGCTCAGTGGTCGAGTGGTTAAGTCGTCTGGTACGCAGGAGGTTGTGGGTTAGAGTCCCACCCAGGCACACTATGAAGTCTTGTAGAAGCAATGAGTAAACAGTATTAATCAAGTTACGTCAGGTAGGGCAAAACAAACTCTAATTGATGATAAGAACAGATCACAAAACTCACAAATAACCAACAAATGTATAAACTTTTTAGAGGGTTTTATTTGTGAAAATAACAGCTAAAGTTAATCATGTATCTTTCAATTTGCCAGTACAAGTCACGTAAGGACAGTGGTGCATCCGCTGAGCCTCCGGAGATGGCATCTATTATGTGGATCCAGTCTAAAGATGACTCGGCTTTTGAGGATAAGTTGTTTGATGAGCGTGCTGTCTAACAGGTATTGTCATTCTGTGCCTGTGTGCTCGTTTCTAAGTTTTCCAATCCTTGTATTCTATAGTTGCCAGTACAAGTCACGTGAGGGAAGACACATAAATCTAACCGCCGGTACCGACTGCGGTAACGGCGGTTTTTAGCGGTACCTCCTGCACTAAGTGAGCTGTTCTCGAGCAGTACCACTGTCGGTACTGGCTGTTAGATTTGTGTGTCTTCCCTAAGACAAATCATGTGATGAATGTGCTGTGTAACAGGTGGAGTGTGTCATTCTGTGGTTGTATTCTTAGGGCACTGAAGCCGTGCAAAAAAATTCATTATAGTACTACAGTTTACACACCTTAATCTTGTTTTATTTTCTCTCTTTTTGCATATACTGCTGCATTTATATCAGTTTTGCATGTAGTATATTTCTACTATAGCAGTTTTTTTTCAAAGGACCAAAACAAGATTTAAATTGGTCTGCTTGAAGTTCTTAGCAAGGCTTGAAAAGTTGAACTGATTAAAGATTGGTTATGGTTTTGGTTATGGTTTTGGTTATGGTTATGGTTAATGATCGCTTAAACATTAAACACATTAATGACAATAATCTGCGACAACTACACTTCCTAAAACTGCAAATGGCATCAGCGACCTACTCGTGCTGATTACAAATTGTAACAGTTTTGTTAACCTTTGCTGTAAAAATTCTGTTACAATTCTGTCAATTGTGGGGTACCGTGGCAAAGTGGTTTGGGTCACAGACTCGCAATACTCTGATGAAAACTTGGTTCGATACCTGGCTCGGGTACCTGTGCCCTTGAGCAAGGCACTTAAACACACTTGCTCCATCCTTCTGAAGGGATGTAAAGCCGTTGGTCCAGTGTGTTAGGTATCACACTTTAAAGATACCAGAGCATTCTTCTGGAAGAGCAAGGGAATTCCCCGGTGTCTCTGGCCGTTTCTAATTCATCGTCTTCCCCTCATGGGTTTCCTCACGCTTGCGAGCGACAGTGCAATGGGCACTTTTGAGGAATCCTTGGTTTCAGTACCAGAAAGAAATAATAATAATAATAATAATTTATACAGTAAAGCAAACGATACTCATTCTACTACATGCTTTTTATCTCTGCTGCTAGGTTTTTAGATCTGTATGCGGATGCGGGAAAGTGGGCAAACTTGATATGAGACCGAGTGACACCCCCCCCCCCCCCCCCCCCCCCCCCCTCTCCCCCCCCCTCTCCCCCCCTCTCCCCCCCCCCCCCCCCTCTCCCCCCCCCCCCCTCTCCCCCCCCCTCTCCCCCCCCCCCTCCATTGTTCCCCCATAGTGTGTAAAACATCCAAGGAATTTCCTTTCAGGTTTTAGGGGAAGTCATACGTTAACAAAAAGGAAAGAGTGTGTTGAGGTATGGGGGTGGGGGGTTGGTTACTCGGTCTCATATCTGGCAGCATATAGGCAAACTACTGCAACACACAACTGGTGAAGTAAACCAACCAATCAGGTTGAGATTGCCTGATAAATATTCATGAGGTATACATGCAGTAATACAAAGAGTTCTACGTACAAAGGGCTGAAATTTTGCCCTGAAATTACTATTTTGATGAACTTAGGAAGGATATTTTTGTAACATGAAACCAAAGTGCTATGAAGTGCCTGTCATTCTGCTGTACAATATTTATAAGATTTTTTACTGCCAAAAATTAGTTGAGGATTTTAACTTCTTGTTTTATAATTGAACATAAAATTTACTTTTTGTAAACTGTATTTTGTATTAAATATGCAAATGTTAAAGAAAACCCAAATGTATTTACAGTTGATAAATGAACATGGTGTACAAGGTTTTTATTATGGTGGAGGAGGAGGAAAAGCTTTCATGCTGTTTTTAAGAACAATCTTGTTTCATGAATTTGTCCAAATTCAAATCTTCTCTAGTTATTTTTCTGGAATTGGTATACAGAGATGCCAACATCTACGATTTAGGCATAGTTTGTACAATTGTTTCAGCCAATGACGATCTGACTGTATTGTGACATAATAGGGAGGATTAGCACGTAAAACGCGAAAAGCTTTAAGCACTCGGTCGTTACTTTAAGGACATCTTAAACCCAACGAAAACAAAAATCCACAAATGTGACCTTCGTGGCAAGATGACTCCTTTGCCCTGACTAAAATTCGAACCTTGATTCTGAGACCTAAAGATATGTGCTCAAGCCACTTCACGTTCACATTGGCATTTTACGTGAATCCAAACCTCCCTAATTCTAGAATGCATAGCTTCAAATGTGCGGTTTAAATAGGGCTTGGGTTAAGTTATAAAATTTCATGTCCAAAGTGGGTGCCCCGTGGCAAATTACTCTTTTTCAAATTGCAATGTTGGCATCTCTGCATGTATTATGTGAAAGACACTTTCCATTCTTCTATGCATTATTGATAATTCTTATATAAATGTCTTTACAAACAATAACAATGAAATGAGCCTTAATACCAGTATATTGGAAACTGTCTAGATTATTTGACACTGGTACCGTAGTATTCAGCAATAACTACATGCACAACAGATTCAAATCAATTTAACGGTAATGTCCTAAAAGTGGCAAAATTAATGTGGTTCCTAGGAGTATATACACACAATATGAAATGATGGTTATTTTAGTTGAAGAATTCAAGTACATGTAGTCCAACTAGTTGAGTTGAGTTGTTTGTATGTGGCTTCAATCTATCTTGAGAAAACTTTCAGAATATTTTGTACTGACCTGTAAATAACTTCCTTGCAAAGAAACGTACTGGAAAGTAATGTATTCAACAGATGCAAATTTATGCACGGCACGCCTTAATTAATGCTGTACACCGTAGCTCATTTAAATAATCCACTGATGAGTATATGTATTCACTATGATCTATGTTGGCTGTCTACTTTACATCTTTTGTTACTCTTCCAATGAAGTCTTTAAAAACAATTAGTGCTAAAGTTTGTTTGCATTTTTAAATTAAACGGTTTAATTTTTCCAGTGTTTTAGTTGTGTAAGTGGCAAATATGTACATTTTTATGTAATGAGTTGTGTGGCTTTACTGGCTTATAGCAGATTGGATAGTGTGGCTGTTAACTAAATAATGTGTTCATCGTTTTATGCAATATTTTTGTACTCTTGAAATAAACCTGCACATGAAAAAACCCCAGCACTTTGTAAATCTTAAATGTTATCTTATTCAGAGATGTCAGAGTTCAGGCAATTGCCTGATTTCAGGCTTTTTCATTTTGTTTGTCTGTACATAACTGCTTTGACTACATGTTATGTTCTTAATATAAAGGCTATGCGTATGGAAAGCTGGCATTTCACTGCAAATTTAGGCAACTTTAAAATAAATTGTTAACGGGTTAAATGTCAAATGTAACATAATTTGGTAACAGGAGCAGACATTTTATTTTGTTGTCGGTCCCTGATAACATTTCCACCAACAGATTTTTCTGTATTTTCATAATGACACCCAATTCTGAAAATGAGGGCAAAAACCAACTACATGTACTTATTTAGTCTTTAAACTATAGGTCCCAGCTATTTGAATTCTTACACAGAACCTAGCTCCTCTTGAGCCTAATGTAAGACGTAGTTCCGAAGAGCAGGCATGCCTGTTAGAATTTGCTCTGGCTTGCGCAGTTTGAGATTTGTCAATTCACTGTGCTTCAGCAGGCCTCTTGGAATTTCCTCTGGCTTGCGCAGTTTGAGATTTGTCAATTCACTGTGCCTCAGCTTAAGGAAGAAGACCACTTTGACATCCACTGCAGTTGGTCTACGCTTCTGACGGAGGAGTTGGGATGAGAGAGTGACTGTGATTTCTTGTTCATCTCCGAACTTTGCTGTGACACCTTCAAAGGTGCTCACTATGGGTTTACTTGAGCCGCCGCTGTAATAAGGGGACGCTGTGAGTATGGCCGCATGGAAGCTCTTTTCTGCGTGTTTCATCTCGCAATCACGCGATGGCTTCAGGTGATAGCGTATTCCCCATAGTTTAGCCTCTTGGTCGTAGAAGGTGACTCCGTCCAATTCCCATTGGTCTTTCTGGTGTAGTTGGATCTGACGTAGGACTACATTGTTCTGAGTTAAGTACATTAATTCAAAAAGGAAAGAGGGATGCCGTCTTGAAGTATAGTCGGAGGCATCCGATGAAGTTTCTTTATCACTTTGAACTTTTAGTGTCAGTCTAAAGTAGTTTTCTGTCGGTTCCCCAATGTAATATCTTAGGGGAGAGAAATTTCTTGAAAATGAGCTGAACTGTATGTGATGCGGTAGTTGCATGAACACGTCATCGTCGGCAATAGCATGCCACTCAAAAGCTTCATGCAACAGCTTCTTAAAAATGTTCTTGAATTTGGGGTACATCTTCGAGCTGATCCGAATATGGAAACTTACTATCTTGAGCTCTGCAGGCGAGATGTGTGCAAACCGGATCAGGGAAAGAATCTTCTCAGTGTGTTTCCGACGTTCTTCTTTTCCATTCGTCGTTAGCCACTTTAAGGCTATCGATAAGACATAAAGCTCAGAACAAACCACCAGTTTAGAGCTTCCAACGATCCTAAAGAACAACTCGGGGCTCATTTCAGTCACACATGACTCTGGGATAGAGTCAAAGTTCCTCTCAAAGACATCAATGCAATGTTCGTAGAGCTGGGTCATCCCAAGACTTTCAGCTTTATCCAAGTACCTCTGGGCTGCTCCTGTATCATCGGACACCTTTTGAATGAGAAACTCCTGGCAGAGATCAGTAAGGTCATTGACCTTGTACGTCTTGGCAAGCTGGAAGATTGGGTACACAGTCGTGTCACTGAGATCCACGCTTTCTGTGTACATGAATTTCAGGAAATCCTCAAAAACATTTGCACATTCACCCTTTTCCTTGAAAGTCAGAACAGTACGGACTCCGTCAGATTCAACTTTACAGGTTGCAACACATTTTGCAGTTTTCTCTTTCTTCGAGTCCACACTCAGCATCTCAGAGAATACCTTGCTCCAGGCACAGAGGATTAGCTTGTGCACATGGTAGACCTTTGTCTTAACGTGTAGAGTAACATCGCTGAATTGTGGGTTGTTGAAATGACTTGAGAGTTGCTGCGAGAGGTCGCAGGTTATCTCAGGAATGTCTTCGTCTTCACTTGCATTGAGGCCCTAACATGAAAAAAAAAACTTTAAAGATACCTGGAATTTTATATAAAATAGTAATGAAAAAGATTGATGTATTACCACTATTCTGTTTGTTTTAATTTTTGTAATTATAAATACAATTATAGGAGTACATTTGAAGGTTTTTGCCTGTAGTGTTCCTTTTAAGGTCATGTTAGACAACATTGTCCTCTCCAAGTTACTTCAAAAGTGATACGCTTTTCACACCATGTCCTGTTTTGCTCATCATCAAAGACCACAAAAGTTGTGTAAACAATTTATCTTGAAGCTACCTTTTACCTTTTGTAAAATAAATATTTTCTCTGACAAGCATCCTCGATCACTTAAGTCAAAATCAGAGTTTCTCTTAAAGGAGAGAATAGATATGCCCCTTCTTGGTCAAATCACAAAAATACATTATATCCCGTTGCCTTCTAAATTTTGCAAAGCGACAATTCAAGTATACTGTTGAACAATGTTCATTAATTGTATACCAAATATCTTGCAAAAAAACTTTGGCAAGATATTTTAACACTTGAATGTAAAATAAATAAATATATGAAACCCACATTCCTGAAGCAAAATGACCACGCACCTTATAGCTTTACGTACAGTCATTATATAGGTACATGTATTTCAAAGTAATTTAGTCCTACTTCTGCATGTAGTTCTGGTATTTACAAATAAGGCTTTAAAAAGACAGCAGTCAAGTACAAACCTGATTTATTTTGGATTGCTTCACTGATCGCTCCACGAAGTCATGTGCAAGCCATCTTGCCCACTGATTAACGCATCCGCTACTCGGACGATAATTATACTCGGCATCATAAGCGGGGAAAAAGGCCATGTTACTTTGCAGTTCGCTGTTGATGCAAGACAGAGTCGCTAATGGTTAGCTGATAAATTGCTGATTGCTGATCACGCCTACAGTCACCAATCGATCATGCTCATTTACAATTTGTATAAATAAAGTGAAATTTCCTGGAATCCTGGTACAGCAATTTTATCAAAGACTTATAACTGTAGTGATGCGCTCGTGTTGCGCTCGGGGCGATTTTAGGCACTCGCTGGAGGCGAGTTGACGTGTAGAATTACATGTAATGGTAGTCAGACACGAGCAAAAAAAAACATTCCATCATTTATTTATTGTCCCATCATTAGAGCTCACGTTATCGGTAAGAGGCGGCCTGTCGACCAAACCAGGGTGCTAGGTTACATGTTCATCAAGTTAATTACTGGTTGTTCATTACATATTAGAAGTTTCAGGCAGTCTAAAATCTCATTGTTATGGCTCAAAAACGACAGTTCAACGTGTCAATCTTTACGTTTTTCTCCCAACTCTTCTCAACAACAACTACAGTCACCTTTGACCCACAACTCAAGTTCGGCGGGCCTCATTACCGCCGTCTGGGTCAGACAATCCCTTCCCTTACAACAAAATACTTGGTTTTACTCCAAATCCCCTTGATTTATATCCCTTGATTTATATCCGAAAGGAATGATAAATGAATATCCACTTAATGCAAGTATAGCAAATCAAAACGGGCCTATGTTGTTATACACAACCGATTGCCAGTCTTTGCAGACATATCAATACGCCGCATGGATACAAGTTCTATTTTTAGATTTATGTACATACAGCTAAACTTTCGGCAATTTACGGTGGGTTGGCAAACGCCCTCTGTTGACCCTCTTAACAAGTTTAAAGGTGTATTGCTTAAAGTCATTTCTCCACAATCTCCCCTACTATATTGATCTCCTCCTGGAGGTCACCTTTGTGAAAAATACATACAATTTGAGTAAATTACGGATGCAATCACCATTACTGTAAGAACAACAATAAAAGGTAACTTTTTTTTTTTTTTGGTATCGTCAAAAGTTAATTCTGAACAGCCTCTCTCTCGTTTAGCAAATTACGTACAATCGAGCACTGCCAAGAAGTAACATATGGAGTGATGCCTGCAAGACAAACTCCAGGTACATAATAAGTTCTTACTAGGTTTTAAGACTACAAAATTACTTTAACAACAAAGCAAACAGTAAAGTTCCATTTTACCAGTGCTTAACTGCAACGCATTCCGGTCATTTACCAAATCCTGCCCTCGAAAAACTTAACGAGCTGTTTAAGAGTTCTCTCATATTGATGGACTCCCCATTTATTCAGGTGTACACCATCGAGATTGAAGCGTAGATGCTTCAAGCCGCGGTGGTGCCAAACCCACCAACGATCCTCCTTTAGAGTTTCAGCCTCAAGTAGCTCGTTAAAGGCATTTGCCCTTTCATTAAACTCAGTGACAGATACTTGACCCTGCCTCATATTACCTGTACGTGGTAAGACAGGCAGAAATACCACCACACTAGGATTAACACCTAATGTAGGTAAACACCTTATGAATATACAAAGTGAATCCAATACAGCATTTGGTGATATCTCTACTAAACACAGATCATTGGTTCCAAGATCAATTATCAAAACGGTTGGTTGTGCCCTAGAAATCATATGGCAATAACGACGGCGATTGGCATGGATACGATCCAATGTCAATCCACCCTCACCAAAACAATAGATAGGCACATTTCGTCTCTCTAAATCAATACTTATGACAGCTTCTCGTCTGCCGGTTAAACGCTTTACAAAACTGTGTCCAAACAGCACAAATTCCATATTTTTTTTTTTTTCTTTTTTTCGGGTATGGTTTGGAAGATTACTCCTCTTCTTCCTCCTGGAATAAAAAAAACTAAATTAATTAACTTTAATGAATCATAGGCTCAGCATCGACATACAAATGTTCAATTACTATTTCAGATTTTAAAGAGCCATACGTATTTACATAAACAATGTACATGTGCAAGCATACACTGGTCAATGACATGAAATGATTCCACATGATAAGCAAAGCAAAATAGCAGCATGGGGTCGGGCTTGCTCGTAAGAAGACTGGATGCCCCAAGCCTCTTCCACAGAGCACGTCCGGGGCCCATGCAACCACCAGCCAAACTCTCCAGAGAGACTATTTCAAAACAGAGCAGGGCAATCTGTGTGGATTGGAATGAATTCCCTGAGTTCGTCTGTGTGATCTCCTTAGTGGGACTCCATAATCCATCCTTGAGGCCCCATGGGGCTCCCCTACTTTATTGTCCCTCACACCTTGACCAGCTGCCTTGTCGCTTGCTGCGGACTTAGTTATGATTATGTCACCCTCGGATCCATCGCTAAAATCAGAACCCTCATCAGACTCCGGTTCTGCAACTGGATCTAAGCGTAAATATTTCCGATTCACAGTCTTTTCAGGCCCTCCATTCACTGGTCGGATGCGGTACACATCCTCATGCGCATTCTTCCATTCTACAACATACGGCTCTCTGTCGTATGCATCCCTTAATTTGTGACGGCCCTTAAAAGCGCATCTCTTTAACAAAACTCGCGAACCTACTGGCAAAGGAGCAGCATTAACCCTTTCATTGTGCGCAGTTTCGTTTTGGAGACACCTTTTCTCTACCCGGTCTTTTACCAAGACTCCTGCTCGTTCAAGCAGCTCAGACTGTTCCTTGACAAAGTTTTGCCCCCAGTCAACATCCGTACGGCCCAAAATTTGGTCCAAAGGAATTAACGGTTCTCTCCCAAACATCAAAGTGTAGGGGGCTACACCGGTCGTACAATGAGGGGTGGAGTTGTAGACAAAAACGAGGTGCGACAAGAAGTCAGGCCAACGTCGGCGCTCACCTTCACCGAATGACTTGATTAATCCAAAAAGGGTTCTATTGAAGCGCTCTGCTTGCGCATTACCCTCCGGGTGATATGGCGTAGTTCGCGACTTTTGGATTCCATATAAGGTACATAACTCCCGGACCAATAACCCCTCAAAATTCCTACCCTGATCACTGTGTAGTCTGTTTGGAATGCCAAATCTTGTGAACCAACTGTCCCTCAGTACTTTAGCAACAGTCTCGGCTGTTTGGTCTTTACACGGAACAGCCTGAACGTACTTAGTGTAAACATCGGTCATTACCAGAATGTCTTCGTATCCTCCGCGTCCCCTGTCAACTTTAACAAAATCAATGGCCAAAACCTCCAACGGCCTAAAAGCCAGCAAGTGACGCATGGGAATCTTTGGGACAGGTTTTGACACCTTAGCTCTGATGCAACGTTGGCACTTCCGGATATGAGCCCGTACATCCGCTGCTATTCTCGGCCAATAAACGCGTCTACGCAAGAGCGAACAAGTACGTGTGACACCTTGGTGCCCCCAACCCTCATGGCAACTTTCCATAGCCCTAGATCGAATGCTTCCCGGCATAAGTATTTGGAACACTTCCCCAATGACCGGATCCTCAACCCTTCGGCACAGGACGCCTTCTCGTTCTACAAAGCGCGACCATTGCCACAACCATTTTTTTAATTCGGGTGGATCTTCCTGGCTTCCTGGTACCACTTCCCCTGGTGACCATCGCTGTTCCCAGCGTTCCCAAACAATACTCAACAATGGATCAGACTTCTGTAAAGCTGAAATCTGCTCTGAGGACCACGATGGAAAAATGCCCGGTGGGCCTGCCTGTGCAGCCACACTTATCTTTGGTGTGCACCCTGTATTACATGCATCCACACGTATTGGAACCGAGGTTGAGTGTGTCTTAGTTTGAAGTAACCCCGCAACTGTGTCCGAAGAACAATTTCCTGGATGTCGGCTCAATGCATCCGCGCAACGATTGCTTGCACCTGATCGATATTCAATGTCAAAGTTAAATGCTGCAAGCTGTGCAGCCCACCGCATTTCTGTGGCACCCAACTTAGCTGTGTTTAAGTGCGACAATGGATTATTATCCGTCAAGACTGTAAATGTTCCTCCTATCAAGTAGTCCCTAAATTTGTCCGCAATTGCCCATTTCAAACCCAGTAACTCAAGTTTAAAGGAACTATAATCTGGGTATTTCGACTCTGCGCCCCGTAAACCTCTACTCGCGTAAGCGACAGGGTGTAGTCTTCCCTCACTGTCACGCTGTGCCAAGCACGCACCAAGCCCCTTTAACGAAGCATCAACTTCCAGAACAAAGGGCTGTGTAAAATCAGGATAGATTAACACTGGGGCTTGCACTAGAACTTGCTTCAATTTTTCGAACGCAGCCTGCGCTTCGGGACACCACATAAACTTAACTGATTGGGGCTTACCCTTTTTGACAGGTGGGAGCACAGCATGCAGCGGCGCGGCTATTTTGGCGAAGCTCTTGACAAAACGACGATAATAGCTCGCCAAGCCTAGAAATGACCGCAGTTCCTCTGGCTTCTTTGGCACTGGCCAATCCTGAATGCGCTGTATCTTGTCCCCGTCAACCGAAATCCCGTGCGCACTAACTACATGTCCAAGGTAATTTACCTCGCTGCGAAACAAGGAACACTTCTTGCCCTTAATTTTTAGGCCAAACTCTCCAAGCTTAGAGAAAACTTTGTCTAGGCGTTGCAAATGTTCTTCCACAGAGGAAGAATACACCAATATATCGTCCAGATATATAAGTAACTCGGACAAGTTCATATCGCCCAAACATTGTTCCATCACCCGTTGGAACGTTCCTGGCGCATTTGCTAGCCCGAACGGCATTCGTGTAAACTCGTATAACCCGAAAGGTACGCGAAATGCGGTCTTTTCTATTGAGCTAGGATCCATGGCAACCTGGTGGTAACCGTGCGCTAAGTCAAGAGCAGAGAAAAACTTCGCCCCCTGCAAGGCCTCTAATGACTCGTCTATGCGAGGAAGGGGAAACGCATCGCGAATGGTCTTCGCGTTCAACCTTCTATAATCTACACATAACCGTAATCCTCCATCGCGCTTTCTCACCAAAACGACCGCGCTCGCATAAGGACTCTCACTATGCTTTATGATTCCCTGATCAAGCAAATTCTGCAACATGGTCTTTACCTCTTGCACGCAGTGAGGTGAAATCCTCCGGTAGGGCTCACTGACCGGACGCTCATCAACCGTATTTATCTTGTGAGGTATTCGATCACAGTAACCAACGTCAAACTGGCTTTTCGAAAATACTTGGTCATACTTCTGAATGAGTCGAGCGACCTGCTCTTTCTCTCCCTCACTCAGAATGCAAGATTCAAGGCTCAAACCTGGGGGCAAGCAATACTTACTCCCATCTGAAAATGTAAATTCCTCTTTGGCGGTCTCACTTTCTAAATTTTCATTGTCATTCAAGTCAGATGAATCATTTGATTTAGCGGTGTTCTCAACTAGTACATTGTTTACAGACACTTGTACTCCAGCTGGGGTCTGATCCAGCTCGATACAGTCCGACATTGATGCTTCGATCAAAGTAGCTAACCTAGTATAGGGTGGTATCACCCACGACTGGGTACCTAGGTTTGCAACCAAGACTCCTACTGTCCTTCCATTAGTAATTCCACAAGAGTCATAAACCTTAGCCGCCGCATTTAAATTACTATCAATGTCGGATTGTGCGACCACTACTTTGTTTCTGAAAACATGCACTGGTGCCCGTACATAACAGTTCACGGTCATGGCATGTCTAGGTCTAACAATTACTTCATGCCTGCCAGTGCGCGCTGCAATTGGGCCAGCCTTACATTTTGGCGACTCACTGACATTTTTCTCACCCTCCCCTCTAGTTAGCCTATACCACTGGAGAGCCACATTCCAAGCCTCAGTGTCACCCTGCCCTTGTTTTACAACAAGGTCCTTTAACATTTCCAGAACATTGCACCCCAAAATTAACGGGCTTTCCCTACGGCTGAGTAACCCACCGTTAGAGGAATCGTTAACCACCAAAAAATTGGCATCAATCGTTTTGTTGAAAACGGTTAGTGGTACTTCTACATATCCGGCGATTGGGACCTCCAATCCACCTACCCCAAACACTTCAAGGTAAGTACCTACTGGTTTTACACCCATGATTTTGTCTGCCAAATGATTCTGATAAAATGTTGCACTCATCAGGGAGGTTTCCGCGCCTGTGTCTAAAATACACATGGCTGGTACTCCAGCCAGTGTAACCTCAGCACGAGGGCTTTGCTTGACTAACCTAGTCAACAACTCGTCTGCAGACAGACTAGGAAACGCTCCCTCTTTACTAGGTGCACCGGACGGCAAGGACCTTTTGTGACTCTCCTCCACCAGTCGGCCCACAGAAGTGGAGGTTTTTAGTTTAACCCTTGCCTGGGCTGACTGTCGGGCTTGCTATCTGGCTGAACTTTCATAGCACCTGCCCGACCAGCTTCACTTTTATCATGTAGGGTCCCACCTGGGCTAAAATTTTGTTGGGATCGACACTGAGACTTGTAATGGCCTGGCTTGTTGCACTTGTAACAAACCACTGATCGCCGACCTGGGGCTTGACCACTCCCTTGTTGACTAGATCTATCCGCCGTCTGTGTGCGCAACAAACACTGCATCAGAAATGTTATTTGTTCCTGTTGCTTGTTTATTTGCCCCTGCATTTCCTGTATGCATTTTAGCACATCAGTCTGCTTCTGCTGCGGCTTAAAGTCTACGCTGGCTGGTAGCGCATCAACCTTAATCCCAGTATCACACGTACCTTCCATACATTCATCGCATTCTCGGTCGTATTCTGCAAGGCAAGCCGTTTCCACATGACGCACATGAGTGTGTTTACTTTTGACCGTCTCAAAATCTTTGAACAGTTCTAAGGCCGCGTCCCTAAACTGGTTGAATGTTTGGGTAGAACTAGCCAGTTGCAGTCTCTTCAATTCAAAACGTGCACTTTGTCCACGCGCGCTCGCAACGAACTGATTAATCAGAGTTTTGTCCTTTAGATTTTCCAAGGACTCCCTCTCTTCTTGGGGCGCTACACGTATGATTCTTTCGTACAACCTTATTATTGCACGAGAAAAGTCCATGAGGGACTCGTCTTCCATTTGCCCGCGTTCAAAGAATGCTTTCTGAAGAGACTGCAAAGTTTCTCCTCCCCCGAACTGGTTGTACAGCAGTTTCACCAATAGCGAACAGTCAGACTTAACATCTTCCCTGCTTTTTACTTCAATGCGCGCAGGCCCCGCCAAGTGGTCAACTATAACTTGGGCCTTTTCCTTTTCCGGGATATTGCACTGGCGACAATAAATATCCACTTCTTCTAACCACTCACGAAGAGTGGGGTCCCCTGCCCTAACTGGTTTTCCTTTAAACCGATCAAGCTTAATAGGCCTCTCTCTCGTGGAGTTATTCTGCTTTAACGCGGCTGCAAGCTCAGACACTAACTGGGTCATTAAACTTTCCTCCATTGCCATGTCTGTGTTTTGTCCCAAACTAGCCCATAAGCACGCATAAATTTACTGCGCGCCCCAAAAACAGATTAAACTAGGCCTAAAATCTGAAATGGACCCTCCAAAAATCACTGGACAACAAATCCACACAGACTGCCCGGGACACGGATACAATAGAACTAAACCATTTCTGGCGCACAAGCAATGTATGGATGCACACTACTTTGAATAAACTATGCCCGGTAATGCACTGTATATTTGTAACAACTACCTTAACCAAATGACTTTATGCTATACACTCTGAAAATGAGTGCACATAGAGTCATTAAAAATAAGCAATACTCAACAGTCCGTTGATTTCTTCAACCTCAGTCAACTGCTTTCTCTCGTCCGCCAACTTCAGGGTCGAACCGATCGAGACTCAATGAACTGGTCAATCACTGATCAGCACCGCTGGATCAAACATCCGTTCCCCGGCGCAGCAGCCCAGCTCGCCGAGTGCTGTTCCCGTCCCGAGTGGTTCCCGGACTCGAGCGATCACCGTCACCGCTCACAAAATCCACCGCTTGAGGCCTTGACTAGGTGGACCGAACGTGCGTCTTTGCCTCACCGCACACTCACGCTGGAAACTGCAACTTGTACTTCTGAACGGGTCTGTCGCTCAACGTCGCCACTCCGCCCGCGGTTCGAACAACCAGTCCAAATTTTAACAGTTCACCGCCATCGAAGAAAAATGACTACCATACACGCAGCTAACACACACAAACACACACCCCATCCGTGTTACCAATTTGTAGTGATGCGCTCGTGTTGCGCTCGGGGCGATTTTAGGCACTCGCTGGAGGCGAGTTGACGTGTAGAATTACATGTAATGGTAGTCAGACACGAGCAAAAAAAAACATTCCATCATTTATTTATTGTCCCATCATTAGAGCTCACGTTATCGGTAAGAGGCGGCCTGTCGACCAAACCAGGGTGCTAGGTTACATGTTCATCAAGTTAATTACTGGTTGTTCATTACATATTAGAAGTTTCAGGCAGTCTAAAATCTCATTGTTATGGCTCAAAAACGACAGTTCAACGTGTCAATCTTTACGTTTTTCTCCCAACTCTTCTCAACAACAACTACAGTCACCTTTGACCCACAACTCAAGTTCGGCGGGCCTCATTACCGCCGTCTGGGTCAGACAATCCCTTCCCTTACAACAAAATACTTGGTTTTACTCCAAATCCCCTTGATTTATATCCCTTGATTTATATCCGAAAGGAATGATAAATGAATATCCACTTAATGCAAGTATAGCAAATCAAAACGGGCCTATGTTGTTATACACAACCGATTGCCAGTCTTTGCAGACATATCAATACGCCGCATGGATACAAGTTCTATTTTTAGATTTATGTACATACAGCTAAACTTTCGGCAATTTACGGTGGGTTGGCAAACGCCCTCTGTTGACCCTCTTAACAAGTTTAAAGGTGTATTGCTTAAAGTCATTTCTCCACATAACCCTGCTACTTCCATAACCTCAAACATTTAATAGGAGTAAACAAAACGCAATCTTAATTAAACCATTTACCTTTTTGCAGTATTATGGTACAAAAAAAGACAACCTGTACTCACCCTTATCTAGAGAAATTGGAGAAAGTCATACATGTAACTTCACAATCAATCCAAACACATTTGCTGCGAAAATACTGCCCGGAAATAGGAAAACCCAATAGCAATAACGCGCCAGGGAAATCCCCGCGATGCGAAATATGTGATGTCTCATCATGCGTGCGCCGCCCGCCCACACATCACGCAATAATCGAGCCAAACAAACTTGCTCACATCAGACGTGTTTTACAGTTTTAAAAAGGGCAAATTATGGTGGAATTTTATATTGCAATCAAAAATAAGGGTCTATTAAGCGCTTTCTTTTGTGATACAAAATCAAGAATACACGCCTGATAATATACCGTATCGAATATCCGCCATTTCGTGGGGCACCTTTTGTTACTTAAACCGTTCAACAATGGAAACACAATATGTGCAACCATGCATGTCCTCAAGGAACAAAGAAACTGCCCACGAAATGGCGGCTATTCGATACGGTCTGTACAATGTTTCAGCATACGAAACAAGTCTTGAAAGCGGTGCCTTTTTATTCACATGTTCACTGTGTTTAACAATTCTCTTCAACATGTTGATAAAACTTGTCATCCACTCAGTGCCACCCTCTCCCTCCACCATGGGTACTATAGCCCGATGATCACTGTCTTTATATCTTGTTCTCAGTGTTTTGATACAGTTCACCAGTCTGGGGAAACTTTTTGTAAACTGTATTTTCTAAATCCATTAAATATGCAAATGTTAAAGAAAACCCAAATGTATTTTACAGTTGATAAATGAAAATGTTAAACTGTACATGTACAATGTTTTTATTGTGGCAGAGTTGGAAATGCTTTCATGTTGTTTAATATTAAGAACAATCTTGTTTCCTGAATTTGTCCAAATTCAAATCTTCTCTAGTTATTTTTCTAGTATTGGTGTAAATTGTGAAAGAACTTTCCCCCCTACTACATGCATTATTGATAATTCTTACTAAAATGTCTTTACAAACAATAACAATGAAGTAAGCTTTAATATATTGGAAACTGTCTAGATTATTTGACACTGCTGAAAGTTTTTAGTACCGTATATTGAGCAATAACTACATGCACACAGGTTCCGCGACCGGACGGCGCCCGCAGGGATCTGACACCCGCCGTGGGACGGAAGAGTCCTCGATCAGAGGGAGGGGGAGGGGGAGGGGGGGGGGGGGGGGGGGGGGATGGAAGGATGGAGGGGGGCGGTGACACCCCCTCCAATATTATTTTTTTCGGAAAATTCATGGTATACAGTCGGCAGATCCATGGTGCTGCAGAATCATATAAAGGCACGGCTATATCGTCAATGCTATTACGGTGCCGGTAATATATGTATTATGTCCCGCGAGGGCGCTCATATATTCACCCCATTTTTTTTAGTAACAGAATTTAAGCTTGTAGCATACATGTAATTTGGTAACATTTGATTTTGTTGTCAATTTCTGAAAACATTTTCAAGAAAAAAGATTCATTCAATTTGCGACTAGTGTAATTTAAGCCTCTTGGAGGCTGGCAGGCGTCTTGGAATGTCCTCTGGCTTTCGTAGTTTAAGATTTGTCAATTCACTGTGCTTCAGCTTGAGGAAGAAGACAACTCTGACATATACTCTAGTGGGTTTTTGCATCAGACGCAGGAGTTGGGGTGAGAGAGTGACTGTGATTTCTTGTTCGTCTCCAAACTTTGCTGTGACGCCTTCAAAGGTGCTCACTATTGGTTTAATAGAGCCGCCGCTCCTTATGTTAGGAGACGCTGTGAGTATGACTGCATGGAAGCTCTTCCCCGCGTGTTTCATCTCGCAATCACGTGATGAAGGCTTTAGATGATAGCGTATTCCCCATAGTTTAGCATCTTGGTCATAGAAGGTGACTCCGTCCAATTCCCATTTGTCTGCCGTGTGTTGTTGGTACTGCATTACATTGTTCTGGGTTAAGTACAATAATGCAAAAGGTAAAGAGGGATAGTCATCAGATGAAGTTTCTTTATCACTTTTAACTTTTAGTTCAGAGTAGCTTTCTTTCGGTTCCCCAACATAATATCTGTGAGGGGCGAAATTTTTTGAAAATGAGCTGAACTGTAGGTGATGCGGTAGATGGATGAACACGTCATCGTCAGCAATAGCATGCCACTCGAAAGCTTCATGCAACAGCTTCTTAAAAAGGTTCTTGAATTTGGGGTACATCTTCGAGCTGTTCAAAAGTTGGGAACTTGCTATTTTGAGCTCTCCAGGGAAAATAGTTGCAAATCGGACCAGGGAAAGAATCGTTTCCGTGTGTTTCTGACGTTCTTCTTTGCCATTCGTCGTTAGCCACTTTAAGGCTATCAGTAAGACATGAACCTCAGACCTAACCACCAGTTTAGAACTTCCAATGACCCTCAGGAACAACTGAGGGCTCATTTCAGTCACACATGACTCTGGGATAAATACAAAGTTCCTCTCAAAGACATCAATGCAATGCTCGTAGAGCCGGGTCATCCCAAGACTTTCAGCTTTATCCAAGTACCTCTGGGCTGCTCCTGTATCATCGGATACATTTTGAATGAGAAACTCCTGGCACAGATCAGTAAGGTCATTGACCTTGTATGACTTGGCAAGCTGGAAGATTGGGTACACAGTCGTGTCACTCAGATCCACGCTTTCTGTGTACATGAATTTCAGGAAATCCTCGAAAACCTTTGCACATTCATCCTTTTCCTTGACAGTCAGCACAGTGTGGACTCCGTCAGATTCAACTTTACAGGTTGCAACACATTTCTCCGAGTCCACACTCAGCATCTCAGAGAATACCTCGCTCCAGGCACAGAGGATTAGCTTGTGCACGTGGTAGACCTTTGTCTTAACGTGTAGAGTAACATCGCTGAATTGTGGGTTGTTGAAATGACGTGAGAGTTGCTGCGAGAGGTCGCAGGTTATCTCAGGGATTTCTTCGTCTTCGCATGCAATGATGCTCTAACATGAAGGGAACAAAATTTAAAGATACATGTATTAATGTTCTGACTGATATCTGATATGAAACAGATTCACATTAAAACATGTGCTATCCCTGATAAAGTTTGCTAAGGACCCCTGATATTTGCACATATAGTTTAAGGTAATAGTTTACAAATATTTAAGGGCAAATCAATATTATGTTGATGGAACCCTTAAGGAAGAAAACATAAGTTTTATATAATATCCAGCATTCAGAAAAAAAATTTAAAAAAAAATGTTCAGTAGGCCTATAGGTAAACCTTAGCAAATATTAAGTAGAATAGATTCTTTATTTTCAGGAGAAAGTCCTTTTTTTATTTTTTTTATTTTCATAAATATTGCTGGCTGTGATGAAAATTTGCCTTATCAGGTTAATTAATTCTTCCAAGTTTATTTCTAAGTTGCTTTTTTCCCGTCAAAGATCACAAAGTTTTGTAAACCAATTTAAAGTTACATTCCCTCTGTTTGACGTCAAAATCAGTCAAAACTTTGGGTTTTTACTGTTTGCAAATACAGGCTTTAAAGGCAGTATACATCATTGTAATCTCGAAAATCAGAAATGTTCACAGATTTACACCCAACTTACACAACATAAACATGATGACCGTAGAAAACTTCCCCTGAAAAGGTTTTGTCTGAAGTGCTATAGTCTTTGAGAAATACCGGTAAGTAAAACAATTAGTTTTTGTCTCAATTCGCCCCAAAACCATTTCGCCCAAGTGCCATTTCGCCCCAAACAAGCTTCGCCCGAGTGCCATTTCGCCCCAAAACCACTTCATGCACAGGCCGTGGTTCTGGGCGACATGGTTCAGGGCGAAGTGGTTTTGGGGCAAAATGACTGCAAACCCTTGTTTTTACTGTTTTCTCAAAAGTTAGACAAAGTATAGGCCTACTGAGCTGGTTTTTGCTCAGGTTGGTTTTAATCATGCATATCGTCAATCACACATACAGGGGGATAAAACTATTTGTAACAGTTTACCAATCATGTATACTATCTTTAAAATTAAGATGGCAATAAAAATTCAAACCTTGTTTATTTCCAATAGCACTTGTGCTTCATGTACATGTAGACGTATTCCCGGTACCCACCACGGTTCAATGATGCTGTTTCCGAATCTGCTACTCTCATAATAATCATCCTCGTCATTACCGCCAAATAGGGCCATGGTGTTGTGCTGCTAGTGCAGTTCTCTGTTGGTGCAAGACATACAAAGCGGTTGCTATATACAGTCGAACATTGATATAAACAAGTCCTTGGATCTTGTTATAACAGTAATCTTGTATTATCAGTCATGAAAACAAAGGAAAACAAAGACCTGGGATCTAAACTTTTCCTTGTTATAATCATTACTTTGTATTAACGGTGCTCTTATTATCAGTGTTTGACTGTAATTGATTTATAGCTGAATAAGCTGATCAATTATTGCCGATTGCTGAACACGCCTACACAGCTATATACAGTTACAGATCATCAACTTGACTTACAATTTTTATAAAAGTGGAATTTCCTGAGGTACATCAAATTATTAATTAATAAAAACATAAGCCTAATACCACTTTCAAATAGTCAAAATATGGTATTAAATGCCACAACCTCAAACATAAAGAGTAAAAACCCCAATCTTAATTAGACCCATTTACCCTTTGCAGTATGATACAAACAGACAACCTGTACTCACACTTTTCTAGAGAGATTGGAGAAAATTATACATATAAAGTTCACAATCGATCCAAGCACATTTGCTGCGAAAATACTGCCCGGAAATAGCGGAAACTTGACAAACGACTAAATAACTCGCCAGCCTCAGAGGGACATCCCCGCGATGCGAAATGCGATGTCACATGCGTGTCCCGCCCGCGCACACGCAATTAATAAAGCTAAATAAACTTGCTCACATCAGACTGGTGTGATTTACAGTTTTAAAAAGGTCAAAGTCTATAGGTGCTTTCTTTTGTCATAAAATTTACAAAATGAATAGACGCGTGACCGACGTAATACAATGGCTCAGCATATGAAATAATTATTTCAGTTAAAAGCGGTGCCTTTTTATTTATACATGTATGTCACCCTCTCCCTCCACCATGGGTATAGCCCAATGATCACTGTCTTCATAGCTTGCTCTCGGTCAGTTTATTGATACAGTTCACCAGTAGATGCTTTACTGGTTATTAAAAGACATTTTCGTCACCAGAATAGACAGCCGAAGTGTGACGTATGTCATGGCAATTGGCTCTAAACATCATGGCCGTCGGAAAAAAGTACCATTGCAAAAGCACAGAGATATTTAGTGTAGAGCCATTGTCTAGGCAACCATGGTATTCACTTCGGTAGTTTATAATAAACTCGCTCACATCAGACTGGTGTGTGTTTTAGAAAAGGGTAAATTATTATAGTGGAATTTCATATTGCAATACAAAATAAAGGTCTGGGTGCTTTATTTTGTGATAAAATTTACAAAATCCAGAATACACGCGTGAGGTATACGTAATACACTGGCTCAGCATCAATAATTGATAAAACTTGTCATCCACTCAGTGCCACCCAGACCATGCATGGGTACTATAGCCCGATGATCACTGTCTTTATATTATGTTCTCAGTGTATTGATACAGTTCACCAGTCTTGGAAAACTCTCTCACTGGTCCGTTGATTACATTTTCGTCACCAGAATGGCGCGCGATGATGCTCAAAGTTCGAAAATAGACAATTTTTCGTGTTTAAATTACTCTTATTATGCAGTATTCACAAAGTGCCTACTCGTGCATGACGCACAGTGACAGTATAGGGACCATTATAAATGATACGCGTATAATATACGGGAAACGTATGCGGCACAGAAAAATCGGGTGGTTGTATCACGATTTTGCGTGGGTATTAATCTGAATCAACACAAGTAATAATAATTTCACATCAATATGCTCATGTACACATGCACTCATTTCTTGAATAAACACTCAAAATTGTGATATCCATCCAATTTTTCCGAGCCGCATACGTTTCCCGTACGCGCACCATTTATAATGGTCCCTAATGTGACTGCGCCGGCTGTCATGGCCGCCCGTGATGCAAAGGGCGGTAGCCTCTTTCTCCAACCTGTCAGAATCTGTTGGCATATATTTTTTAATCAGAGCATCAGAGATAGGCATCAGCGAGAGAGATAGGCATCAGCATCAAGGAAGAGGTCACGCGGGGATACAGACTTTATACTTCGTCCACCAATTCTTCTTAATGTGTATATAGGCCTACACATATAAAACAAACAAGGGCTGTTACCGATTTTCGCTATATATCCCAGGACTCGCCTATCCTTCTCTGGAATTCATTGCCACTGTACATAAAATCAGCACCAGATAGCAAAACTTTCAAGTCCCAATTGGTAAATAGATTCCACTTTGAGTATGTGGGACTGCATGCCAATTCGGGCCGGCATTATCAAGACAAGACACAAGGTATACTTGAAGCGATCAACTCGATCTTTTTATGCCTGGACCAGCGCGTCTCTTCATATTTTGTATTTTGGACATCCGAATTCAGGTGAGACGTGGCACCACACACTGAGAAACTGCTCTCAACAGGGATCTCAATTAAGTCCATCCTCTTGCAACAGTGCCCCTTTAACGCACTCCCTAACTCATGCGTACAGTGAGCTTTGCAGAGTGGAAATTCCCTGAGATCTCAGGATGAATTAAGTCACGCGATCGGGCAAATTATTTACCCAAGTGATATATTTGTCAAATTTTGTTAATCACTTTTGTTATTCCACCGTGCGTGAGCCACCGTGACATCCATCGTAAATAAACGAAAACAGTCTTAATTTGTTTGGATCTTTGCGTTGAACCATGGATCTGGAGCCATGGTTGAACCACCTCGAGAATTAAGGATCCCAGAGATCAAAGACCTCGATCAGATCTGCGCGAAATTCACAGTTTCACAGAATGTATGTTGAAAAGCTCCCACATGAACATCACTCAACTCAGGTCAGCATGAGAGAGCCCATTTAGTCAAACTGTTGACGATAGGTATCTACATGGAGGTAGGTATCTATAACCTTTGTTTGAAGACTGATGAAATATTGACTGAAGTTAATGAGTAGGTAGGAGAGTATCCGCGGAACATCTGAGAGCGGGACACCGGATTCGTCTGAAACAATCACGCCCTTCGTCTTCGATATCGCCTTCGTTTAAGCCTTCAAGAGCCAGTCTGGTGCAGATGGAGTGAGCCTCGTGGTCAAAAAAGGTATATATAAGATCGATACCAACATCGAAACAATCGCAGAGAATCGATTACACAACTAACGGCGCGCACGATCGTAGCTATAATCGTAGGAAATTCGTGGCAAAAATCGCACAGTGGGAGGCCCCAAGACTGGAGCCTATACATCTGACATGACAGGTTGCGTGTGAGTGTGAGTGGTTGGATGATTTTTTATTTTGGAACAATTAAGAGGTTCTTGGTTTTTACTTTTGGTAAATTTGCAAGGCTCCGCGTGCCATCTCCCAAACAAACTAGCAAAATTGACTCAGAGCCTGGAATTTCTTTTCCAAACGATCGTGCCGTTTTATAAAGTTTTCCGAACGAACGATAGGTAAGAACGTCTCGGAATAACGTTCGTCGTGAGTTCGACTGGGTTCGTGTTTGGGCGCGGCAGGTTCGGGTACGATCGCGCGCGTACGCGTATGTACACACGTGTCAAAGTTCACTTTATACACGCGATTTGGTTTCTGGTTTCCCGATCGATCGCCGGACTTTTGCATGATTCTGCAGGTCTATAGTTGGCCCAGGTTGGATTAAACACCAATCATATGTAAGTCTTGACCACTCGTCCCCCTTCCGTTGCTCTACTCATGGAGGAAGGAAAGACTTTCCTTCCTCCATGCTCTACTGTACATGGACTTTGTTGTAGTCTGTTTCCACGTACCGATCGAGATCAAGATCGCTGGTTTGGGACTGCGCTATCTGCACGTGTAGTTGTTGCCGTTTGCAACTCTGACTCGTCCGTCGAGACAACTCGACTCCCGACAGTCGTCTGTTCCTCCATGCATATATGGCATGTATGGAGGAAGGAAGGAACTGCAACAATTAAAGTTGCACTGCCCGTGTTTCGGTGAAAAGATTTTAAAAATTAATTTACACAAGCGAACGAATTTAGAAAGGCAAGCTTACGTGTCTCTGTAACGAAAAATATCAAAAACTTGAATTTCCGACGTCGATAGGTGCATAACATTAACAGTAACACTAAACAAAAAAAGTCTATATCGTCAGAACCCCTAAATCCACGCGGTCCTATTTCTACGCACTCACCTTTTGGCTTATGTTTGCCGGCCAATGCGCGCGCGTGCATAAGCGTTAGGTGCGCAGATTATGGAGGATCGAGGATACAAAAAAAAATAGGCTAGAGTAGATTAGGCCTAAGGCCAATGAAATTAGATTACTAGTTTCCGTCAGTGCCTGCATGTGATTTTTACCCCGCACCAACAAATTTCATTAGAAACGTTTCCATTTCAGTTGTGCAATGAACCTTTTGTGTTATAACCAAACAGCTCCTTTGTCATTTCCCATGATTCTGTCATCTCAACTTTCAAACGGGGGAATCAGATTGGCATAGCAGCAGGTAGTTCTCCTTGCCTCCCACCAATGTGGCCCTGGTTCAAATCCCGTCCGGGTCTGAATCTCGTCTCGGTTCGAATCTCGTCTGGGTCAGTATGCTGTGGATTGGGTTCTCAGTCCCTGCTTGATTCCGTGAGTTTTCCCGACTCGTTGGTGTGTGGGGTTTTCCTCCCACCTATAAAACTGAGAATTTCTTCATGTTCTCTCGCACTTCGTGGCTCAGCTGAAGAACCTCCTAGGTGGCTACAGGGCAACGACTTGAGTCGGCTAATTCTCAGCAACCAGATCCTTAAATTAGGGATCATACGAAGGAAGAAGTTCCTTCAAACACAAGCTACCCGGTATAACTCAATAGAATTGATACTGGCACCAAACAATTTCTGGGCGAGTTTAGAGCCTTAATAATCAGTTTCTAGATGGCAGTTCGTGTATGTGTAAAGGTTGTATTTTTCCTTGATTAAATAATGAAAAATAAAAAAAAGTCCCTCACCAAACATTGCCAAAATTTGATTAATGGTTGACGAGAAACTAGTAATCTAATTTCATTGGCCTTAAGTCTATGGAACATCATGGAGGTAGTGGCAGCATAAACAATAAACCTTATCGACGTTCGCAATGCATCATGGTATTGGATGACAAAATTGCCCGGCTATTTGTGCATAAACCTATGGGGCGGATGCGAACTCGGCAACGTTTTTGCTAATTTTTGCGAAAACCAAAAAAAGTTCAAGAACCAACCTCCCAACACTTTATCTTCAATACATATCAAACATACTGACAAACATGTCCCGAAACAAAAATGTTGCAAATGCGAGAAATTATCGGGGATTCCCTCCGTGGCTGGCGAGTCCGTGTAACACGGACTCGCAGTGCAGAACACTCAATCCAACCACGCCGTGGCTATACGGCGCGTGTTGCATTGCGCATACCGAGCTGCGAGCACGGTACACGGACTCCCCCACTACGAAGGAAATCCCCGATGATTTCTCGCATTTGCAACATTTTTGTTTCGGGACATGTTTGTCAGTATGTTTGATATGTATTGGAGATAAAGTGGTGGGAGGTTGGTTCTCGAACTCTTTTTGGTTTTCGTGAAAATGAGCAAAAAGGTTGCCGAGTCCACGTCCACCCCATAGGTTTATGCACAATTAGCCGGGCAATTTTGTCATCCAATACCATGATGCATTGCGAACGTCGATAAGGTTTATTTAAGTGGAGTGCTGTGACGAAGCAGTCTAGTGGATCGTACTTAAAACCTGGGTTAGTTCTAAAGGTAGTGGGTTCGAATCCCGGTCCGGTCCATCCATGGTGCGTGTACCCTTGAGCAAGGTACTTTGTCATGCATTGCTTCTCTCTACCCAGGAGCAAAATGGGTACCTAAGACTAGAGGGTAGTGAAAGTCTGTGTTTGATTAGCCGTTGAGCGCCTAATAATAATAATAGACAAGCTGGGGCTGTATACTCCCCAGGGAGCTGAGAAGGATTAAGGAATGATATAACTGAGCCCAATGACCAGGGTTAATAATGCAGAAAGCGCATTAATAGATGTATCCGTTTGCCATTTTGCTCTTTTAAGTTTGAACAAAATTGTTTTTGTTTACCTCATTCAGGTGCCCTTTACGAAGATAAAATTACCGTGCCTTATTGAAAATTAATTTTAAGGACTGAAAATATGTTCATGTACACACAGATTGTCAGCAGGGGCGAGGACTTTGTCACTCGATAAGTGTAACCAAACTATAATATATAGACTACTAGTACTAATTAAGTATGAATGATCCTCGCACCCTTTTCACCTGGTGACTACATGTATGCCAATATTTACGTCGGTGAAAGTCACATATTTTTATTTTTATTAATTAATAATTGTAATATTTACGGTGAGCAAGATTTTATTTGATTCAATTATTGATATTTCTTCTCTTTTTCCTATTTTCTGCAGAAACCTGGCTTAAGACAGTGTAACGTACCATCAAGTTGAACATTAACAACTTGTAACAAGTCTAAGTAGTCAGCATGGATCCAATACCTCCACTTCACATCAGGCCCCAAGCCGCACTGAGGCGTCTGATGCCGAATGGTAATGAGCATGCTAATTATGTTACTCATTGTAATGTAAACAAATCTTTACATTTTCAGAATTTTCAAAACGTTGGATATTGGTATTTTTGAATTCTACAGAAAAAAAGAGCTTTCCAATGATACATGTATTAAACACATAAGGTACATGTAAAACTATTCCACCAATGCAACACAGCTTGGAGAAGTTGTAGTATTCAACAAAATCTAACAAATCTTCAAAAACAATTTCTTACAAGGCATGAAAAAATATATCGTCAAAAATGGTCTGAAAATGATGTTTTTAATTGTTGAATGACGGTAACAATTTGGAATTTTATAGGAAATAGCGGAGTGCGACTTTACACTCATTTCGTCGTGACAGGTCACATACAGTGCACATTTCATATGTTGACCTGCACTGCGCATTTAATTCGGTTGTATGAAGCTTACATGTGTCTTCTGCCCAAACAGATACGTAGGTGAACAGCACCATAGGTAGCCAACAGCCAGAGACACCAGGGAATCCCTTTACTCTTCAAGAAAGAGTGCTCTGGGACAATGGCTTTAAATCCTACGGCTGGGTATCGAACGTGCAACCCTAAGTTTTGACTTTTTGAAAAATGTTGAACCACCCAAGCTTGAATCAAGTCAAGATAGTATTAAATTTCCGTCTAATCGTTGAACTGCAGATAACCTAGATGAAGATGAAGAGAGTGACAACGAGGATGATGAAGAATTAGCTGAAAATATGTTTGATATCTTGCGGTCAGTTGCAGTCCAGGAGAGAAAAAAGAAGAAAACAGCGTATGGACGTTGTGTCATGCACAAGAGGAGACGGGTAAGCTGGTCAGGGGAATCTGGTAATGGATGTAAAACAGTTATTTGAAAAAAAAGTTAGGGATATTGTGGGGTTGTATGCAGATATTTTATATGATTAGCAGTGTTCTCCACAGGTCCCAATTTTGTCCGGGGGCGCCAAAGTTGCTCAGCAGGGGGTGGGGAGGGGAACGAGGGCGCGCGCTAGCGTTAGCATGCAGTCGCGGAGCGCATGCACCCCGTAACTACCTCCTGTGCATGCAGCGGCCTCAACAGGTTAAGTTACACAACCGCCACTTGAGGGCACTGTTCACAAAAAAAACTTTCATGGCCGTTAACTTTATCGACACATATCTGCATGACAGACACATCTTGTCACAAAAATAGGTAAAAACAGAAATTCAAAAATTGTACTACACCAATATTCCTAACTTGTTGTTATTGTGAGTAGTGAATTCGGTTTTGGTTATATACAATCAGGACTGCGTTCAATAGCGCAATACGTTTTCCGTAGGAAAATACCCAATAGACCTTTATCACGGTGCGTCCATCTTTGTCTTGTTCCCTATAGTACGTGTCGGGCACGATCAGTGCATCTCGTCTTCCGTTGTTTTAAGAGAATCACTGTCCGCGCTGCGCGTTTTCTTGATTGTGATGCATACAATGAACATTTTTAACACAGGACCAAACTATTGTTTACATATTGTGCTGTTAACATGATTGAACGCAGCCCTGGTTTCACAATTGGAAACCAAATTAATTCAAAACCATCACCATTGGAAGTGAGAAACTGCACTACCGTGATTTGAGACCACCAGTTGGCTTCATCATAGCTCAATTGGTCGGACATCTGTATGTTAAGCAGAAAATATGAATCCTCTATTTTCAATGGGAAATGCTATTAAAGATGCATCAGTGTTATAATATTTTGCAACCATTTATAAATCACAAAGAATTTCATTTACAGGAAAAGGTAAAACGAATGAACTTTCTGCAGAAGCAGAGGATCTCTGAAAAGCTGATTCCTGTCGTTCTCTATGACTGCATCTCGGCTCTCTTCAACAACCCCAAGCTGAGTGACATCACTCTCAAGGTCGGCCCGCATCATTTCCACGCTCACAAGCTCATTCTTAGCGCCTGGAGCGAAGTTTTCCGATCTTTGACCAACCAACGGTGGTCATCGGAATCCGTAGGTTCTATTGAGGAACCTCGGGACGAGACACTGAACGAGACTCCAGAATGTCAAGAATGCTTTGAGGATTTCCTGCGGTTCATGTACACGGAGCAATTAGACCTAACCGAGGCCAATGTCTATCCAATCCTGACACTTGCCGATAAATATCTGGTGCATGATCTACGCGAGGTCTGCGAGGAGTATCTCTTGATTAGGCTAGAATCTTCTACAATGCCGTTTATCGATGCCATGCAAGCCTTGAAGCTGACCGAAGGCCTGCCCAAAGTCCAAAGGAAAAGCTTTAATCTCCTGGAGAGCAATTTCCATTCTTGGCCTTGCGTTGACGATTTGTTTTCCATGCAGCATTCTTGTGACACGACAAAAGAACTGCTGGTGCAACTTCTTCAAAGTTCTAATCTTGTGGTTCCTAATGAGACAGATATTTTCCAGAGTGTCATGCGCTGGCTTTTCGATGAGAAGTGCCGAGTGGAACGCGAGGAGTATTTTGAAGAGATGCTGTCCCTTTTCCGGTTTGAGCATATCCCAGCCAGCGATCTCGCAGAACTTCTCCACAATTCAGTTCCTGTGCCATATCGAGCGAGACTGAAAGAGTGCATCTTTGATGCTCTGAAGGTGCGAGCTCTCGCCGGGGAAGAAGCCTATGTGGACATGACTCAAGAATTCTCAGAACCTCGTCTTTACATGGAACCACTCTTCTGCGTTCGAATCACCAACAATCTGTGTCACATCGAGGGAGAACCACCGTTCAGGAAAATCTCGTTGTTCACGGAGGACACTGATGCGGAATTCAAGAAGTTTCGATTGTTGTCTCCCGTAGCTCGTCAGATTGAGGAGCAGAACATATACCTTGTCAATCAGGACATGTGGGAAGTTGGCGGTTTGGCCGTGAAACAGGAAACTGGAGATAACTGGGGAGTTCGATACATCGTCAAACCACACTTTGAGGATATCGGCAGGTCGTATCGAATGGCCATCTTGACCCATCAGAGTGGAATCGAAGAAGAACAAATGTTTGAACATCCAATCACGTGCATCGACCAAGGCAATATTGGGACTCAGATGACAATCGACGTGCCTCCTGCACTGGAATGCGACTGTAACCCTGGAAGGTTGTGGATACAAGTTGCTATCTATGTTCATGGAAGCGACAAAAGTTGGGATTGTTAAGGTCTGAAGAGATAAAAACTTGAAAAGAATGTATACCTTGATGGGAACATAAAAAGCCATACACTCGTTCACTAGTATTTTGTGTTGTATTTAAGACAGTGCCAGTTGCATAAAGCCCTGCAAAGCTTCTATAATCAATTGGAAATCTGTCTCAGTCAAGTCACAAAAGGGGGTCACAAGCAACACACCTGCAGTCTTTTACATTACGTACATGTTCACCTTTTGTTACTTGACCTTTGGTATGTACAATTACATGTATGTTCTTATTCTGTATTTATTATACTTGTGTGGCAGTAGTTTTTTCTTTACTAGTTTGTGACTTGCCATGTTAAAAGTAGGGATTAAAAGTAGGTTTGGCCGGTCTTAAACATATGGGCGCTGATAATAATAGGCAGTTCTTATATTCAAAATTAGCTTGTTTTGCATTAATTCACTTTCTACTATACATGACGTTCGTATGAACTGCTACCTGTGCATGAGTTGTTTTTGTTCGATCGCACGCGTAATAGACTACTAAAGTGTGACGTCAGTTGCCATGGTAATTGGGTCTAAACATTCGTTGGTAATCAGAAACGTCCAATGCTAAAGCGCAGGGAAACAGTTCACTGGTTTTAGTGTAGACCCAGAAACCATGGCAACACACAAAGGGTGACGTTTTCATTTTAGTGCTCTATTGGTATTCGATGAGAGAATATAGTGGAACTGCATAAGCCTGCAGCCTTGAGGAAGAGACTAGTACTGGTCATGCCCACATTTAAGAGTTTTGCAACAAAAGGCGACCTCCTGCATATTATTTTTATCTTTCGGTATTTAAAGTTAACAATGTACTACATGTAAGTTCACCATTTGAACATTTACTTGTTTTAAAACGCCTTTTTCTCTAATTTGTTTTTTTTATCGAACAATAAAATGTTAGGTTCTTTAATTTGGAGCTTCATAAATCACTTTCTTGCACCAGGAAGTTACTATCAAGAAAAAAAACAAAAAAAACTAATCTTTCAAGTGATTAGGAAGGATTGGAACATGACTAAACTACCGGTAGTCGACAAAATCATAAGACAAATTAACTTTACCATAGTTTTGATGAACATGTTTATTATTACAAACCAAAAATAAAGCTTAATGAGTAATGATCTTCATTGTACTTAATTCACACCTGGTGAAAAACCATTTTTTTTTTTTTTTTTTTTTTACATATTCTTGCAAGTAAAATGATGTTGTTGACCTTTACTTTTCAGGCAATTATTTTTGACAAAATCAGTAATGGGAAAGATTAAGAAACGGCTACAGTTACAGCGGTACATCGTATACATTGTACCTCGACCAGAGTTCTTGGAATTATGAATATTAGTCAACATTTGATGAGGACTGTAGACAAACTAAACTCGCATAACTAGCCCATTAAATATGGTATTGAAGACATTAAAAACAAGCTTTTGGCCATTGATTTGTGAAGGCCTGGGATTTTCTTTTTGATACATTTGGAAATTTAACTGCAACACGATGTATCAAGTACAATTATAATATTTTATTCTGAATGTTCGAGACTCCTCTAGTAATTGACGTTCTCAAGGCATCATGGGATTGGATGACAAATGAAGCTGGGGATTTTCACACAAACCTATGGGGACATGACAACGTAACGTTAATCAATTTCATTTCTGTGAAGCGATTGACATGTGATCTTCCCACACGCTTTTGATGAAATAAACTAAGAAAACTCGAGTTTTTGAACGGTGCCAGTTTGTAGCATTATAGAAGGGCTGTCACGATTGGTTGAGCTACCACGTTAGAGCCAATCAGGTGCATTCTTTTGTAAAGTACGTGCTGTGCATTATTTTTAATTTTCTCAATTCATTTCATTTTACTACAGTTAGAATAAAAATGATATTTGTCAAAAATTGCATCTTTCCTTTACGAAGAACATGTCAATCGCTTGACAGAAATGAGAATAGAATCCATGTCCCCCATAGGTTTGTGTGAAAATTGCCAGCATCGTTTGTCATCCAATCCCATGATGCCTTGAGAACGTCGATAAGGTTTATTAAAACTACAGCTACATCAACATTTAAAAAAAGAGTACTGGTTAATAAAGAGCGAAATAAACCATTTTGTGGGACTATACATGTACATTGTACCTTGCAAAATGGCTTCTTCAAAAACAATATATAAGTTGCACATCCAAAAGAGTGACCAGATGTTTTTAAAAAAATTAATTTTGTTCTAACCTAAATACTTCCCCAAAATATTATCCATGGAAAGAAAACAGGAAATTTGCAATCTCCAATTTGGATGTGGAAGCAAAAAGGTTGGTGTAATCACTGCACTGCTTTATGTAACCGGATAATTAAGTTTTCTAAACGTTGGATTTTTTACAATATCCTTGGGAAATATACGGACTGAGGTCATGAAATTTCAGAATGGTAATGGAAAAATGTGACACAAGATATGGTATCAAAAACTCAGCTTTTTCAGTTAATTACAGGACATTTTGATGATCTTTTTTCACAAGGACCATCAAAGATTGTCAAGGATACTACACTAAATTATGGGATACATGTACATGCAGCAAGTATTGAATTAAGCAGATCTTTGAAATTGTTTTGCTATACTTTAGATGGGAAATAATTCTTGCTATAAGTTGACAGATTTTTGACTTGGCATATTCTTTGACTACATGTACTATGGCTCAAGATTCCCCTGCTGTACAATGTATTTAACCAATAAACACCACGTCACGTACATAGGCAAACTCTGGTTTGTCTTGCATGGTATATGGTGTAAACAGCACAATACCATCTGCCCTACCCGGCTTGGTGCTCTTAACCACAGTCCCACAGTGTGTTATGTTGATGGGATCCTGTATGTCTTCTTTCAGTTTAACGCTGATAACGAGCTTATAGTTCTGAGAAATATGGTCATATCGCGGTATCAAGAGAAACTGCAGACGCCAAAGCGTCCCCGCGTTGTTTTGTCTTGAGAAGACACTAACCTCCCAAGACTCTGACTCAGCTCGGCAGTAAAGCCCCCCGCTGAGTTTACGCCAGACCAATGCCCTGCGCTCCGAGTAGCTACTCATATTGGTGGCGCATCTCGCTCGTGTGTACACATCCTTCTTGGATTCCTTAACGCTAGACAGCTTTTGGCCTGGTGGTGAAAACTTCAAGTAGAGACGCGGTGGGGCAAATTGGCTCTGAGAGACCTCGGTAAAGTCCATCTCTTCCGATGCTAAGGCTCGGGCTCTGAGAGCGTTGGACACAATCTCGGGGTGTTTATCAGATATGAGCTTACCGAGTCTCGATTGGCCGAATTGCTGAAGCTGCCAGACGGTCATGTGACAGAAGCGAATATGCGGCAGAATCTGATCAAGATTGGGCCACAAATCCTCCTCCTTCACATGCTCAGATTTGATCCAGGATTCAATCTGAAGAAAAAAAATAATTATTGAAGAAGTGAGAGGTTTAATTTTAACTTGCTTAACCCTCGGAAATGCACTACCCAAAATATTGAACAGAGGCTTCAAGGAGAGACTCCAGAAGGGCAGACACGGCCTAAATAGATGAATGGAGGTTCCCTCAAGACACAGCTGTTTACTGTGACGTCATGTAAATACCTTGGAGATACATGTACACCGCAGTTTTCCTTCGTCGGATTAGTCTATACACGGACAAAAGACAGACTAGACAGCAATGTTTGTACCTTTATAAATAATGCATATTCATCTTCAATGACGACTTCATCAGCCTTGACAATGGACAGCAGCTGGTCCAATCGCAATGCCTGCCACGCTTTGTCCGGAATGAACTGAATGTAGACTTGAAGTACTTTGATGCATTTCTCTTGTAGAATGTCGAGGCTTTTCCGTTCAGCTTCACTCAACCAATCTAGAGCTTTCTCTACGTTATGTTTCCCGATTTCCCTCCCGATGTATTCCTCGCATATCTCCTGAAGTGTTTTGATCTTGTAGATTTGAGCTAAGCCGAGAACGGTTTTCACGACTGTTTCGGTCAGGTCAGCTTTGCCTGAATACAGGAAGTTCATGAATTCTTGGAAGGCCTTGTCCGTATCGTCTGCCTTGCCGTCGGATGTCAGGGATGCATCATCTAAATTCAGGACGAAAGGCTGATTGGGCGTTCCCTTACTGCGCTCATCCTTGGCAGCGAGTGAGAGTTTGTCCTCCAGTATGGGACTCCATGCACCGAGGATCAATCTATGAGCTCGGTATTGTTTTCCAGCAAAGCGCAGCATAACGTCGGATAGTTCCGGCTGGTTCATGAAGTTCTTCATGTGTTTGCAGAGAGCTCCAAGTTTCCTGCATGTCTTCTTGCTAGGATGGTCATTTTCAACATCATCGCCATCTTCTGTCTGTGAAAACAAAGCATCATTTGCAGTTATCCAAAATTTGACTTCACGAGTTAATAGGAAAAAACTGACTAAAAGTGTTGATTGCAATGTTAACAAACACCACATGATTACAATGGCACCCTTGTTGGAGAAATTGCCAACTGAAGGTGGGTTTTTAAAAAGTCTGCAAACACCATTCATTCATACTAAAAAAATATGCATGGATTTTTCAAGTTTTCTGAAGTATTACTGCATCTATGTGGCTGAAATTTCTACAAGGCAGTTTTCTCGACATAGGCTTTTAATTACGAGTGGAAACAACGCTGTTTTTAACAGTTTACCTGTAGAGGTACATGTAGAAACAAACCACGAAGTCTAAGAAACTCTTATCAAATGTATCTAAAAACTCTACAAAACCTACGTTGCACTTTCATAGATAAACTTTGGAAACAAAACATACTATTATTTTTCTCACTACTACTATATAGTACTAGTTGCTCACAAGTGTTTGCTCACAAAATCTTAAGATTTTCTCACGTCTAAATTTGAGTTTGTACATTAAATCTGCACTTACTATCTGACTATTATTAATTAATTAAACATCTTCCATAGCATTCACCGACATGCATAGGCATCAGGCCCGTAACCAGGGGGGGATCGGGTGGATCGGACGATCCCCCCCGCGGAACAGGGAGTTCTGCTCTACAAAATAAAAATTCAATAATTCGAATAATTCAATTTTTCGTCGCACAATATAGCCAGTTGGATATTGAGAATAAATCTACTTATCCATGCATTCTTCGTTATGTATGCAATGTTATGTATAGCCGGCATTTTACTGTTTCAAAACTAGTGCCTCACGGCACTATTCGATCCCCCCCGCAAAACTCGCTGGTTACGTGCCTAGGCATGGTATACATACCTTTGGATCTTTGACCGTTACATCCTCGTGCCACTCCATTTCCGTTTCAGAACTCATTCTGGCTCTGCAAGGAGAAAAAAAACTTGGAAAAATCAACAAGTAGGCCCAGTTGATATTTAGCCAGCACTGGCTAGTTAAAAGAAAATAAACAAACATATCGTTATCAGCGACTTTCAAAAATTGCACAAAATCCACAGACATACGCAAGGTGTCTCAAGAAATAGACGGCTGGAGTTCGGTGAGGATTGTTATGGGCAGCAGTATAACGTTTATTGCGCTAGCCCATGTGTTCATGTCCGCCTGTTAAGTTGCTATACCGGTACGCATCCATCATGTCCATATGATATTGCTTTTATAATTAATAAACATCCACAAAATACCATCCATGGCCATGGGGGAAAACAGGATTGGCATTCTCCAATTTGGGTGTGAAACTTAAAAGTTGGTGTAAATTACTGTCATTGCACTACTTTTATGGAATGCAAACAACATCAGTAACATTTAGTGGTCTTTACTTTTTGGATGAATTCTTAAAAATACTGTAGATTGAGAGCGTGAAATTTCAGAATGGTGATGAGAGAAATATGACAAATCACATGGCATAAAAATCTCAACACCCATGGGGGAAAATGGGGGCGCTCAAAAAATGGACACGCTCCTTTAATTAAACTAAAAGATTTAAGATGGCGGTGAACTACGCCACGGCTCGGGCATGGAGAAAGAAACGGGTAAGTCATGTAAGTACATGAAGTAGTACAGTACCGACGGCGGCGCGGCGCCCAGTATGCCCAAACACAATCTCGTCACACGATCTTCGCCATCTCAAACATGTCTAACAAATAAAATGACTTGAAACAAAATAAATTTGCACCATGTATGTTAATCGGAGAGCTAAATTCTAACGAAAATGCACAGAATGAAAAAGTTGCACATGCATGCCCCATGGGTTTTTTGCTGGACACGCAATATTATAAACGGCGCCACCAACGTCCCGCGATTGAGAGGACGTCGTGCAGGAAGTATGGAAAACCAAAGTTTCAAAATGAAGAACTTGTTTTTGACGTGTGCGCGTGCGAGAGAAAGCTCATCTTTTGTGGGAACCCAAGTGATCGCAGGCATGCCAGGATGATGCAGGGAGACCACAGTTTGGTCCCTGAAATTTTCAAAGTACACTGAACGATGTACACTGTACACGTATTTCGAAGAAATTATTCTACTTTTGAACTGTAGGAACGTTTTAAACTGGTGAGATGATTTGGCTTTTCCAAGCAAATCTTGGATAATTTTCGGGGCGCTCAGGCCAAATGTATACATGTCCCAAAGGGGCCATCCATACGTACGTACGCACGGAGGGGGGTGGGGGGGGGGGGGGGTGGGGGGGTGGGGGGGTTACACCTAACGTTAAAGTATATAGGTGACGTCACGAATTTTCCGTACTGAGCTGGGGCGTCTAAAAAGTCGGCCGCTGTGCAACATAGCCGCATCATGCTAAGATTTCAGGGCATTTCTCGGACACACGTACATGAAATTATATGCGGCTGTTCCACTTAGCGAACGCACACACGAGTCATGTTGATGGTCATGTTATGCTGAAGAGGGGCGTACACTTGTCTTAATTCCTCCAAAGCTTTAAAATACATATATTACAAATCTCATTAGTGGTTGGCACATGGGAGGGGTGGGGAAATTATATTTTCCGAGGAGCACGTTCTTCCCCTCCCCCTCCCCCGACACGCCATTGATCCGGTAACCGTGTTTGTTTCGGACGAATCCGCCGATCCCGATATCTGCGCAGATGGTTCAGCTAGATTCAACTATATGCATAGCGCTGAACCATCTGCGCAGATCGGGATCGGCGGATTCGTCCGAAACAAACACGCCCGGCCGGGCGTGTTTGTTTCACGCAGATCCGAATCCAGGGCTGCGTTCCAAACACGCGAACATTGCAAACGTTTGCATCGTTCGCCAACAACTGGTACCCGACTTTTCATAGACTAGTGCACAAATGGACTGTAACCAGTGGCGAACGTTGGCAACGTTCGCGTGTTTGGAACGCAGCCCAGATCCCGGGTTATTTACGCGCAGAAACATACGTAACTGCTCTGGACGAGGAATTCAAGTCACGTGAATTGGATCTGCGCAGATCTGAATCTGGATCCGTCCGAAACAAACACGCCCCTAGAAACTCGGGAGTCACGTGCCTAACCGCCGTAGCTGCGACCCACTTGACGTATTTTCCAAATCTCGGCTTCGTCTCCGTCTCCGGCTCCGTCTCGATCCATTAATTCCGCCATTTTTGAAGCCGCATACAAAACTTCGGCTCGGCGTCAGGCTTCATTTTGAGGCTTCGTTTTGGCCCAAATGAGGCTCCAAAACGAAGTCAACTAAAGAGGTGACTTCGGCCGGCTTCGTGACGTCATAAACTGGAAAATCACGTGACAGCAACAACAACTTTTTGAACTTTTGCAGGTTTGCTAAACCTCCATGTTTCTTCCTCCACATATGGCTAAACTTTGCCACGGTTTTTTGGTTTGGCTTCGCTAAAGTGAAGCCGGAGGCGGTTGGAGCCGGAGCCGCATGAAGCCGGAGCCGAGATTTGGAAAAGGGCCCTGGATTCGGATCTGTCGTGAAACAAACACGCCCTCTGTCGGCGAATTTCAGTTGCGATGTTTGTTTCTTTAGCACTCCATATCGCCGAGATGACACGTGACAGACTGCATGTGCAATGCATGCAATGAGTGCATTGCAAGCATATCTCATGCACACATTGCATAGTACAGTGACGACGCTCATGACACTGTTCTCTACTTCAAGATTTTTTATTAAATAAACTGGTAAAACAGGATATTATTCCCTGAGAAAACGTTTCCTGACAGGTGAATATATGTTAGTGTTTGGTTAATTTTCGTTTTCTTGTCAAACACCTGTGTGTTGGGCTGGACACCGACCCTGGCCTAGACCTACTTCCAAATACTGAAAGCCGTCCAGGTCAAACTGTACGGCTTTCAAGAGCAGCATTTTCCCCCCCATCAAAACCGTTGCTCAAATGGAATCTTTAGTTTACTCATTTTACAGGAAATTGCTATTTTTGGTAAAATCAAAGTCTCTATACGTTCTACATACCTCCCTGGCTGAAATTGTCTGAAAAGTGGCGTACAATCGTCCGTAAAACCCGAATCTTTCAGGAGCAGTCGTACCGCATGTCTTTTAGGTTTTTTCTCCTTTTCAAGGTGGCGTCTGCTTAGACCATGTAGACTCGGCGCAGTCGGTCTTTGGGCCACCAGCACGCAGTACAGACAAGGGGGCGCTGTTCACATTTATTCGCTCTTGCCTGTTTGGCATGAATGAACCGCGTATACCGCCGGCGCTCCGCCTATCCTAGCGAATCCACATGACGCGAGTATACGTTAAAGATGTGATATATTTCCTCATGGCTTGCATCTCTGAATTGTTTATATATTTTTGTAAATTGATAGTTAGTTAGAAAACCTACAAGCTGTTTAGTTATCGACTAATTACTCTCAAAATGATTGTCCATGTATGACAATTGCGTTGTTTACACGGTTGCCAATGTCTCAACTACGAAAGAAGTATGATTTTTTCTTTGACTAATGGAAATGCCGTAACAATTCCGTCAGATGACGAAAAATATTGCCATCCAACTCCCCTTCCCTCCCTCCCTCCCTCCCTCCCAATTAAACCAACTGTAAAACAAAAATCAGAAAGGACTCGATAAGAACCACAGAACCTCTCGAAACTATACAATTCCAGGCGCCTATAGCTTTTGAGTAAGGATGCCGCCAACTTTTTTAAGCACCTGCAGCCGATTTCACGAAGCATTGCGCAGCTTGCGCAACTTTTGACAAATGGCGCAAGCTTCATAGCCTGCGTGTTATCTTCGGAAGAATGTTGCGCAACTTACGCAATAAAATGTTGCGCAAGTGGGTTTACGCAGTGCGTTATGATTCGTGAAATCGGCTGCAGGTGCTTAAAAAAGTTGGCGGCATCCTTACTCAAAAGCTATAGGCGCCTGGAATTGTATAGTTTCGAGAGGTTCTGTGGTTCTTATCGAGTCCTTTCTGATTTTTGTTTTACAGTTGGTTTAATTGGGAGGGAGGGAGGGAAGGGGAGTTGGATGGCAATATTTTTCGTCATCTGACGGAATTGTTACGGCATTTCCATTAGTCAAAGAAAAAAATCATACTTCTTTCGTAGTTGAGACATTGGCAACCGTGTAAACAACGCAATTGTCATACATGGACAATCATTTTGAGAGTAATTAGTCGATAACTAAACAGCTTGTAGGTTTTCTAACTAACTATCAATTTACAAAAATATATAAACAATTCAGAGATGCAAGCCATGAGGAAATATATCACATCTTTAACGTATACTCGCGTCATGTGGATTCGCTAGGATAGGCGGAGCGCCGGCGGTATACGCGGTTCATTCATGCCAAACAGGCAAGAGCGAATAAATGTGAACAGCGCCCCCTTGTCTGTACTGCGTGCTGGTGGCCCAAAGACCGACTGCGCCGAGTCTACATGGTCTAAGCAGACGCCATCTTGAAAAGGAGAAAAAACCTAAAAGACATGCGGTACGACTGCTCCTGAAAGATTCGGGTTTTACGGACGATTGTACGCCACTTTTCAGACAATTTCAGCCAGGGAGGTATGTAGAACGTATAGAGACTTTGATTTTACCAAAAATAGCAATTTCCTGTAAAATGAATAAACTAAAGATTCCATTTGAGCAACGGTTTTGATGGGGGGAAAAATGCTGCTCTTGAAAGCCGTACAGTTTGACCTGGACGGCTTTCAGTATTTGGAAGTAGCCTAGACCATGGAGCTCGTATGGAGCTCCAAGATTTAGACTACTGACTAGTGAAACGTCCCGGCCAGGCATCGCATCGGCTTGTGTTTTTTTTGGTTTAATTTTAAAGTTTCGGCATAGGCCTATAACTTTAATAGGAGAATAAGTGACGACCAGTAAACGGAATTCCTTCCACTTCCAGATATCTGAAAATGATATATGATATTTTGTATATTTCATTAAAGTGTTGCATGGCGGCATTTGGAGAGCCACTTGATTGTGATTTAGTTCACATTTGGCAATCCTTCAGGGGTGTAATACCATGTAATGTTTTGATGTCAATTTTCATCTGTGTGTACTGTACCTTTTCATGTTTTCCCTGATAAATTAAAATGAAATAAAATTAAAACTATACTTTCAGGATGACAGTCTTTTTACAGGAAACTGCAATTTTTTTGTAAAATCAAAATCTCTAATCTCTAATTGTTACATGTAGTATTTAAAGGAGGGCGTCCAGATTTTTACAGAAAATGGATTTCATTCCAACCTAAACAATCATATAAAATACGGTACCTCCCCAAAATACTATCCATGGGAAGAAAACAGGACATTTGCAATCTTCAATTTGGATGTGAAAGTAAAAAGGTTGGTGTAATTACTGCACAGCTTTATGGAACGGATAAATTAGATTACAAAACATCGGTGGTTTTTTGACGACATTCTTGAAAATGTACGGATTGAGGGCTCAAAAATGTGATCTGGACATGCTCCTTTAATTTTGTGTCTTGTATCCGTGTCCTTTTTCTCAGAACTTGCTGAAGTTTAACTGCAGTTAAGGCGACCTACTACTGCCATGATGTTTGACGATTACGATGATTACATCGATGAGGATGACGTAGATTTCTACGATGGCGGATCAGATGATGAGTATCTGATGAACGACGATGGAGAAATCATTTACTCCGGGGAGCTGCGAGGTAGAGACTACTTTGATTACATCATCGGACCAGTTGCAATGTACAGGGAATTCCAAGAACTGGATGATGAAGCAAAACAAAAGGATGTGAGTATACGACATGTTTCTGCAGTACATATGTCTTAGGGAAGTTTGCATAGATGAGCATGTCATTCTTGTTTATCATTATCATCTACTTAAAGAGAGAGAGAGGAACTACTTGGGGCACATGACCATGCACGGACACCCAGGATTTTCCTTGTTATAACATATAAACCACATAAATTTTTTAGTTTGGTCATAAAAATGCAAAATTAGGAGGTAAAAGTGTCATGAATTTACTAAGGAAAAAATTAAAAAGAATCTTTGAGAGTTGCCCCATAGGTTTAGCGCATGGGGTCACAGAGGGTGTCCGTGCATGATAATCTTTCCACAATCTTCAAGTTGTTGACCTTATACAAAACTGCAAAATTCTTTTTTTTTTTTTGTAATTTCTGATTCCTTAAATATTGAGAATCAGTGGATACTTTCTGGAATCGACAAGGTGATCATGGTGATGAGAATTTATTCCTCCAAATACTGACTTCCAACTTGGAACTAATTATTTCGGCATTATTTCAAAACCTACCGTATAATCAAACGAAACTGCCACTGCGCTATACATCTACATCTACAGGAATAATTAATTTTCAGTAAATAAGAAAATACCACAGAAAGAGAACACAACCGTAATTGCAGTTTTGCATATCATTTGCAAATTGCAATGCATATAGTTTGCATATTTACCCACCATCAAATATAAGATGTCAAGTGATGAACCCCCAAGTATGTGGCATTATTTTTCCATGTTGAACAATCAGCGAGCATCTTGCACTACAGACCACGTCATCATTATTACTATGTGATTTATTTATTAAATTATTTTCCTAATATTGCAGAACAATCTTGAAACTCAAAGGAAAGGTGCCCTAGCTGACCATGTGTCCAAATTCTTCAAGGATCCAAAATACAGCGACGTGACTCTCCATGTCGGTCAGCATTCATTCCCTGCACACAAGATCATTTTGTGTTCCTGGAGTGAAGTTTTCCGCAAGATGTTCATTGATCCGTCGTGGGTGAACTGTCACACGGAATCAACAAGTTCTAAATCTAAAGTACAGGAGCTTGTGGAACCGGACGATTGTGCTGGTGTCTTTGACGTGTTTCTAAAGTTCATGTACTCGGAATCGGTTGATCTTGATGAAGAAAATGTCTATCCTATTCTGACTCTGGCAGATAAATACATGGTACAAGAGCTAAGAGATGTTTGCGAGGAGTTCTTGTTGGAGAAAGTTGTCTTGGTTAAAGGCGAAGAGGCTGGGAAGGCGTACGTTGAAGCAGAACGATTAGGGCTTGTTAGGGTGCAGGAGCAATGCATCGGGATTCTGGAGGCCAATATTAGCTTTATTTGTGAGAGTTGTCTACAGAGCATGTCATCTGACCTGCTGATGAGGCTACTCCAGAGCTCAAATCTCGTGGTTGAGGATGAGCACGACGTCTTCAAAATGGCTCTGACTTGGATGAATGTGGATGGGGAGCAAGAACAGCGTAAACAATTTGCACAAGAAATTTTCAGTCATATCCGATTCCCTCACATGTCATCTGGTAAACTCAAGAGTGTGGGTGATACCCCGTTGCCTTCGTTTCTAGATGAAGATTTGCAGTCTAAACTATCTCAATTGGTTGCCAAGGCGTTTGAGTGGCGCGCTCTAGCCGCAGAGGAAGCCTATAGTTTCATGGATGATGATTACATTGATCCGCGCATCTACCAGAAACCCGCATTCTCGCTGCATACCTCCAAAAGTTTCATGAGTCAAGTGTCTCCAGATGTCTTCCGCAAGCTGGTACTCTCCACAGACGATCAAGACGATTACTATCAAAACAAACTGAACATTCGCGTGGCTAATAGAGCGGAAAAGAATGTTTACAAGTACGGAAAGATTAATTGGGAGGTGAGTGCCTATCCCACAAAGGACACGACCCTGAATGTTTGGACGATTAATTACGTGGTCCAGACGGGGCAAGACATTGGCTCTCCGTACCGAGTCGCGTTGTCGACTCGTCTAACGGGAGACGAAGAAGATGACGTGATTCCGGTTAACACATTGCATCATGGGAAGGTCCTGATGAAGTTTATGTTCAAGGTTCCCCTGCCCGGTTTGAGCATTCACGACTCGGAAAAACCGACTAAAGTCTGGACAAAGGTGGCGGCCTTAGTATTAGGCAAGTGCGAACCACTGCGTCCTTCGGGAGCCATATGCTAGAAAGATGATGAAATCTGTTCAGCAGCTGATTTCACAAAAAAAGTGCGTAGCTTGCGCAACTTTTGAAAATGACATAAGGCCCATAGGCTTGCGTGTAATTATCACAAGAATGTTGCGCAGCTTACGCAATAAAAGGTTGCGCAAGCGGGCTTACGCAGTGTGTAAGGATTCATGAAATCGGCTGCTGTAGTTGCTCTTTTCTCAATTCCTGTAGGCTAGATTCACACTGAACCTTTTCAAAGTGTTACATGCTTAACCAGTTGACCCCGGGATTATTTTTGGCAAAAAGAACAAAAACAATTATTTTTTAAAAGGCAAATATGATTGGCCAAATATGATTGGCCAAATATGATTGGCCAAAAGTGAAGATCAGGTCAAGCACCACAAATACTGACTCATGAGAGTCATTTCTACATGTATATTCATTGTATGAATCATCTTACCAAAAGATCATACTTTGCCAATCGCCCCTGTGACTAGATACGTGTTTACACTTCCTGCGGCGTCAAGTGGTTACATTTAATGTTCATCGCTTCAGGAAAACTCCGCACAGAGAAAATTTGGAATGAAACAACGCACTGAAAACAAAATCTACTTAGGAAGCTAAGGGTTTGTGAGATTCTTTGATTTTCACTGCGTCTGTTCACACCAAATTTTAGTCTTTGTCAAAGACGCGATTGCTTTGGGTTTTTTTAAACGGCAGCTACAACGGTCGGCTCGCATTGAAGTCGGACTTGATCAAGTCTAGTGGCTGGTGGATTTTCCCGTGGAACCGCGTCTTTGCACAGAACACATCTGGCGTGTGCAAACGTTTGTTTAAAAGAGTCGGTGTGTACACTACAATGCGAGATATGCGACAATGATGACATCCCCGGTACCCCATCAGAGATTTCCGGGCGAAATCACCCGAAATGTAAAGAACGAATAAACACGTCGGAGAAATGCGAAAAGGCTTTGCTTACCGCTCACCAGGTGGAGGGCGCTATACCGTGCGTGCGATGTCATCCCAGGCGCGAGTACTGTGGGTGCGGGCGGTGAACGCTTGTAAAGCAAAGTCTTGAAAAATAGCTAACCAAATTTTCTTGAAGCGATGCATGTCAAATTTACACACGTAACACCTGGAAAAGGTTCAATGTGAATCTGGTCTAAACCCTCCGAGACCTTGCATGTGTACAAGGTTCCTGTTATAACAAGGTAATCTGCAAAGTCCCAAGGTCCAACTGGACAAAAAAAACCCACAAATGTTGAGTACAGTGTGTAAATGTAAAAGAAACATTGCGAGTCTGGTGGCTGCTTACGGCGTCGGCTGCTATGGGTGTTAGGCTTCAAGCCGTGTGTAGCCACTATGGTCTAATTCATAATTGTTCCAAATCCTCAGTGGTTTTGTAGGATTTAGGATAATGCTGAGTTGCAGTTACCTTTTTTTATGATGTAAAGTGTTTAAAAAATATTTGAAAAAGTTAAGAATTCATAATGGACCCTTTGCACTGGCGTCCATGACAGGGGACAGGTTTTTATATTTAAAGGAGCGTGTTCAGATTTTTCCAGAAAATGGATTTCGTTTAACCTTAGAAATACCTTCCCAAAAATACTATGTTACATGACAAGAAAACAGAAAATTTGCAATCTCCAATTTGGATGTGGAAGCAAAAAGGTTGGTGTAATTATTGTACGCCTTTATGGAACGAGATAATTTAGTTTACAAAACATGAGTGTTTTTTTAAGATATCTTTGAAAATATACGGATTGAGAGTGCAAAATTTCAGAATGGTAATCATAATGAGAAAAATATGACACATGATATGGTATCAAAATCTCAATACCCATTGGAAAAATGGGAGGTTTAAAAATGTGATCTGATCATGCTCCTTTAAATCATCTGACAGTACATCTACAAAATGCCTACTCATGCATGGTGACAATGTGACTGCCCCCTGTCATGGCCGCCCGTGCAAGGGGTATATTAGAACATGGTTTTTATTAAGCACATTTAGCATGGCAAGATTGTCAACAAGACTGCTGGGTCTGAAACATTTCTGTTTTTATTTTTTGTTTAAAGTAACACAAAACGAAGGGTGTTCAACTGGCTCTCAGCATACGACTGCTTGGATACATTTTTCAAAGAAAAGACCGTATCAAATATATGCCATCTTGTAGGGCAGTTTCTTTGTTCCTTGAAGGCATGCATGGTTGTCCAATGTGTTAGGTAACGGTAACACACTTTAAAGGGGATTCCCCGGTGTCTCTGGCTATAATTTATAATTCTTCATGGGTTTCCTCACGCTTGCGAGTGACAGTGCAATGGGCACTTTAGAGGAATCCTTGGTAAGAATACCAAAAAGAAATACATACATGGATTATTATTATTACTTGTATGTACATGTAGTTTTTTTTCCCTTCATTGACATAAGGGGTTCCTTGAAAGTTAAGTAATTTAACTTTCTTTCGTTGCAATTCAAGTCACAGCAACTGACATGGTAATGACGCGAGGGAGTGTAGTCTCGCTGTTATGCCACTATGGGTGTTTCCTGCACAAGTGACACATTTGTTATAACCAGGGGGTAGCGTAAGAAATAAATCTTTATCAGGTATGGGGGACAGATTATACCATTTTAGACTTATTTCAAGTCTAAGATTGCGCATACTTCACAAATCTTTGAGAAGTATGCCTTATACCGGTACATAATTGGTGATACACAATATCAGACTTGAAATAAGTCTAAAATGACACAACCCACCCCCGTCCCCCCCACCTGATAACCTGATATCAAGATGTTTTTATGCTTCCCCCTGTTATATAATGTCTATCGATTTTACAGTACTGTAAGCAAGTGATTATTTGAAGATACTCGGTATTACATGTATTTTCACGCCATGATATACCATACATGTACATCTAGTGTCTAAATCTGTACTAAATATGCCATTTCTTTGAAAGACGGGCCGTATATGAAGGAATGTATGATGTACAACAACTTACTCTTTCGCGTTTAGGTCGACCGGTTATGGGTAAAAACGGCGTATTAGGACGACCGACCGCATTAGGGCGACCGATAGCCGGTCGTCCTAACGCCAAGTGCTTCAAAAACCATCTTTATTAGGTAAACAAACATTTTTATTAGGTTCTTAACCATTTTTATTAGGTCACAAAGCATTTTCGTCTAGGTCGCAAAACTTTTTTTCAGAGAATTAGGTCGAGAAAATGGGTGTCAATTCATGAGTTTCTTTCCGACAATTTTGTGGTTTTAGTGGTCTCTGTAAGCACTCTACCCAAAACGGTCGTCCTAATACGGGAAAAATAGTTATACAACATTTCATTTATATGTATGTTAATCAGTTAACGTAATTACATCAGTATAAGTAGAAATGCTCATTGTATGTTTTAGGCCTGCAAGGGTCTTTAACATGCATTATGACCTTTAACATGCACTAAACCTATGGGACAACTCAGAAGAATTTGAAGTTTTCCGTTGTAAATCTTCATATTTTTCCCCTCCAAGTTTTGGTTTTATCATTAGATTTGCATTTATTGATGCTCAATAAGTCATTTAAAAAAAAGTGACTTCTGAGTACGGAATTATTTCCATGATCACTAACAATTTGTTTCATTTTTTTCATCAAATTACATTGAAATGACTACTTCAGTTCCAAGAGCCCTCTAAATGTGGCAATGAGACCCTCATTTTTAAAGGTACACTGTGAAAAACGGCGTGATTTCCACTGGTAATTGAAAGCCTAGGTCGAGAAAACTACCTTGTATAAATGTCATCCACATAGATGCAGTAATACTGCAGAAAACATGAAAAACCCAATCATGTTTTTTGTGCACGAATGAATTGCTCCAAAGATTGCCTACAGGTGTGATCTTTGGAGATTCAAATAGTTTCGTCATTTTTCTTATGAATGGGCACTCCCAGGCACTATAGACAAAATAATTTCACAGGATGATTACTATCGTTACCATCTTAGCATTTAGATAATAATTCAGACATTTTTTTCGAGGGTAATTACCAATCCTGTACATTTATATCTTACCTTAAGCATGTAATTAGAGCAATCTGCCTCCAGTAAGATATTTTTTTATGTACCTTGGGGAAGAATAAATTGTTTGTTTTCACTTGAGGTACCCGCTTTGTAGTAGTTTCTTTGTTTTGTAGTTGTTTTTTGTTTGAGGATTGTTTGTTGGGGCAATGGACCTGAAACACAATGACGTCATCGTTTGTTCACATTCGCACAATTCTGTGCGAGTCTCAAGGTACCAGTCGGCATAGGGCTATAGAAAAGCACATGTAAACAAACCCTGACTAGGGGCGCTCCTTGTACAATATCGTTATGCACCTATCATTGTTCAATGTCGTTCTGGACTCGCTCTAGGGGCGCTCCTAGTACGTCCTCTAGGGCCGCTCCTTGTACAATATCGTTATAGACTCGCTCTAGGGGCGCTCCTTGTACAATATCGGCGTTCTGGAATCGCTGTAGGGGCGCTCACTACGTCCTCTATAGGGGCGCTCCTTGTACAATATCGTTATAGACTCGCTCTAGGGGCGCTCCTACGTCCTCTAGGGGCGCTCCTTGCACAATGTCGTTCTGGATTCGCTCTAGGGGCGCCCCTACGTCCTCTAGGGGCGCTCCTTGTACAATGTCGTTCTGGATTCGCTCTAGGGGCGCTCCTATGTCCTCTAGGGCCGCTCCTTGTACAATATCGTTATAGACTCGCTCTAGGGGTGCTCCTACGTCCTCTAGGGGCGCTCCTTGTACAATGTTCTGGATTCGCTCTAGGGGCGCTCCTATGTCCTCTAGGGCCGCTCCTTGTACAATATCGTTATAGACTCGCTCTAGGGGCGCTCCTACGTTCTCTATAGGGGCGCTCCTTGTACAATATCATTATAGACTCGCTCTAGGGGCGCTCCTACGTCCTCTAGGGGCGCTCCTTGTACAATATCATTATAGACTCGCTCTAGGGGCGCTCCTATGTCCTCTAGGGCCGCTCCTTGTACAATATCGTTATAGACTCGCTCTAGGGGCGCTCCTTGTACAATATCGTTATGGACTCGCTCTATAGGGGCGCTCCTTAATTGTACAATGTTCTGGACTCGCTCTAGGGGCGCTCCTACGTCCTCTAGGGGCGCTCTTTGTACAATATCGTTATAGACTCGCTCTAGGAGCCCTCCTATACGTCCTCTAGGGGCGCTCCTTGTACAATATCGAGACTCGCTCTAGGGGCGCTCCTACGTCCTCTAGCGGCGCTCCTTGTACAATATCGTTATGGACTCGCTCTAGGGGCGCTCCTTGTACAATGTTCTGGACTCGCTCTATGGGCGCTCCTAGCGCTCCTACGTCCTCTTGGGGCGCTCTTTGTACAATATCGTTATAGACTCGCTCTGTGATCCCTCCTATACGTCCTCTAGGGGCACTCCTTGTACAATGTTCTGGACTCGCTCTAGGGGCGCTCCTACGTCTTCTAGGGGGCGCTCTTTGTACAATATCGTTATAGACTCGCTCTAGGGGCGCTCCTACGTCCTCTAGGGACGCTCTTTGTACAATGTCGTTCTGGATTCGCTCTAGGGGCGCTCCTACGTCCTCTAGGGCCGCTCCTTGTACAATATCGTTATAGACTCGCTCTAGGGGTGCTCCTACGTCCTCTAGGGGCGCTCCTTGTACAATGTTCTGGACTCGCTCTATGGGCGCTCCTACGTCCTCTTGGGGCGCTCTTTGTACAATATCGTTATAGACTCGCTCTGTGATCCCTCCTATACGTCCTCTAGGGGCGCTCCTTGTACAATGTTCTGGACTCGCTCTAGGGGCGCTCCTACGTCTTCTAGGGGCGCTCTTTGTACAATATCGTTATAAACTCGCTCTAGGGGCGCTCCTACGTCCTCTAGGGACGCTCTTTGTACAATATCGTTATAGACTCGCTCTAGGGGCGCTCCTATCCTCTAGGGGCGCTCCTTGTACAATATCGGCGTTCTGGAATCGCTGTAGGGGCGCTCACTACGTAGATCTATAGGGGCGAACCTTGTACAATATCGTTATAGACTCGCTCTAGGGGCGCTCCTACGTCCTCTAGGGGCGCTCCTTGTACAATGTCGTTCTGGATTCGCTCTAGGGGCGCTCCTACGTCCTCTATAGGGCCGCTCCTTGTACAATATCGTTATAGACTCGCTCTAGGGGCGCTCCTACGTCCTCTAGGGGCGCTCCTTGTACAATGTCGTTCTGGATTCGCTCTATGGGCGCTCCTATGTCCTCTAGGGCCGCTCCTTGTACAATATCGTTAAAGACTCGCTCTAGGGGCGCTCCTTAATTGTACAATGTTCTGGATTCGCTCTAGGGGCGCTCCTACGTCCTCTAGGGGCGCTCCTTGTACATGTCGTTCTGGATTCGCTCTAGGGGCGCTCCTATGTCCTCTATAGGGCCGCTCCTTGTACAATATCGTTATAGACTCGCTCTAGGGGCGCTCCTACGTCCTCTAGGGGCGCTCTTTGTACAATATCGTTATAGACTCGCTCTAGGAGCCCTCCTATACGTCCTCTAGGGGCGCTCCTTGTACAATATCGGCGTTCTGGAATCGCTGTAGGGGCGCTCACTACGTCCTCTATAGGGGCGCTCCTTGTACAATATCGTTATAGACTCGCTTTAGGGCGCTCGTACGTCCTCTAGGGGCGCTCCTTAATTGTACAATGTCGTTGACTCGCTCTAGGGGTGCTCCTACGTCCTCTATATAGGGGCGCTCCTTGTACAATGTCGTTCTGGACTCGCTCTTCTGTTCATTCTGTGTGTCAAGTAGAGTCGTCCTAAACTTTTGATTTCAATCTATGGGGCAGTTGATAATTAAAGGTAATTTTACCCAAAATTTTACTTCATGAAATCAGACAAATCCTACTGAAAGCGTTGATAGCAATGGTAACGAACATGAGGTGCATGGTACTATCTGTGAAAAATAGACCTTTTAATTATCGTAATTACCGCCTTGGTGAGTTAATTTGCAGCACAAAACTAGAACTGGACCGTGGGAAGGAGAACGGGTCAAAGCCTGCCCGGACAATCTTCCCACAATTGTTTGCTTTCCGTGACGTAGAACATCGATCCGGGAATGTTTGGTGGTCAACGATCACGCGCGTACACGCGCGCGCCAATAGGGAAGTTTAGTACACGTAAAACGCGAAGGTGAACGCGAAATTCTTTCAGCACCGGTCACCTCATGAGGAGGTCTTAGAACTCGGGCTCGAATCTTGGTCACAACATAGCATCACGCTCAGTTAACGGAAAATAGGCTGTTAAACAGTTCTATGAAATTGGGCCATTAAAAAAAATGTGTGTCCACACATTCTTTTACCAATAGCACCATTCACTAGACACAAAAACCGTATGTTTTTCTGAAGCATTGATATATCTATGCAGCTGACATTTCTGCAGGCTAGTTTATCGATATTCTTAATTATTCCACGAAATCATAAAAGTTTCATCTTGCAAAATATGCCTTTAACAAGACTTAGCGGACTTGTGAAAAGTCTACTAAACTTCGATTTGCCAGTTTGGCCGGCCAGTTGAGGGCGCTATATTGACGAACGACATGAACGATGCGCGCGACACTCGACAGCGATGAAGTGAATGATTTCTTTTAGTTTTACATGTTAAAAAAAAAGGTAGGCCTAAACGACTTTGCGGCATATTATTGATCTGGCGTTTGGTAAATATTACACTATAGAGTAGTAGTACTGTTACGCCCCAACTATGGCCACAGTCCCAACTATACTCGGGACTCGACTGTCCCAACATGCCCAACTTTAGTATAAACCTTATTTTTATCGACGTTCTCAAAGCATCATGGGATTGGTCGGATGACAAGCGCAGCTGGCAATTTTCACACAAACCTATGGGGCCCTGTTCATCGATTTTATTCTCGTTTCTGTGAAGCGATTGACATGTGATCTTCCCACACGTTCTTAAGGAAAAATGCAATTTGACAAATATCATTTTTATTCTATCTAACTGTAGTAAAATGAAATAAAATGAGAAAATTTAAAATAATGCACCACCTGCATGACCTGGCACAGCACCAGTCATGCCAGTTTGTACTTTACAAAAGAATGCACCCGATTGGCTCTAACGACGTGGTAGCTCAACCCTGGCTCAACCAATCGTGACAGCCCTTCTATAATGGTACAAACTGGCGCTGTTCAAAAAGTCAAGTTTTCTTGGTTTATTTCGCTCAATTAAAATAAAAATTATATTTGTCAAAAATTGCATCTTTCCTTGATCAAAAGTCCCTGGAATCTCCAGAATGTTGTACCGTGGTCTATTGAGCTCGTACCAATGACGTCATTTTGGGAGTCAAAAAATTGCCGCTTCGTTGTGGAAGCAATGTGCGTGTGCAATGTGTGTCCATATAGCGTGCGTAACGCGCAATGCTATAAGGCTCCCATTGGTGAATTAAACCGCGTTACGCACACCAGAGACACACACAACGCGCACGCACATCGCTTCCACAATAACTCAGCATTATTTGACTCCCAAAATGGCGTATTTGCACGTGTTCGAAGGGGGTCAATAGACCTTAGCGGCCATGATAGAGGACAGGTTTTCATATTTAAATGATGTGACAATAGATCCACAATTTGCCTACTCGTACATGACGCACTGTGACAATGTGACTGCCCTCTATCATGGCCGCTACGCATAAGGTCTATTCTCCCCGATGATTCTTCTAACGGGAAAAAAAACGAGTCCAACGTAATGTTTCTTGACATTTTCCAAGCATACTGAAGAGAATAGCGGGACGTAACACTAGAACGAGCACAACAAATCAGGGTCGAGATAGCCCGCCCTCTTGTGGTCACCTCATTGTACTGAAGTGATTAGCGTTGCCCCATAGGTTTAGTGTGTGGGTGTCCGTGTATAGGGTCCCAGTGGGTGTCCGTGCATGGTGATCTTTCCATAATAACTCTTGGTTTTTGTTTTTATCATTTCCACAGTGTTGACACCTGATGTGTTCTGGCGAGTTTAAATGAGCTGTGCCTGTATGAACTACGTACACTGTGCATTTTGCAATGGATGGGATTGAAAAAGAGCACAATGGCCCAGAGAATGGAAGGATTTGTGGCAACATTCTTGATCTCTCTTCCACAAACTTGACCTCATTTGACGTCCTCAAAGCAGACTTAGCAGGTTGCTCCTGCCTCCTCTTAAACTACAATGACCTGTCTGAATTGCCTCATGAAATCGGCACAGTGCTTCCCAATCTCAGTGTGTTGTCACTGATGGGAAACCAGTTGGAGGAGCTTCCAGACTTCCTGGGATGTCTGGAAAATCTTAAGGAGTTGTGTTTGTCCGAGAACGGTCTCAAGTGTCTGCCCGGTACTTTGGGGAATCTACATAACTTAACTGTGCTTAAGCTTGTTGGAAACCAGTTAGAGCAGCTCCCTGAAAACATTGGGTCTCTGAAGTCTCTCAGACGATTAGAAATTGATGAGAATTCATTAACGAGTTTACCGGAATCCTTTGGACTGCTGGAACGGCTGGAGGTTCTTGAAGCGAGTGAGAATTCTTTAGAAACGCTCCCTGTTAACTTCGGACATTTAGCGGAATTACAGATTCTTAACCTGAGCAGTAATTGTCTAGTTTCCCTGCCTACGTCCTTTGGGTCGCTGCAATCTCTACGATGGGTAGACGTATCGAATAATAAGATAAACAAATTGACGGAACGTTTCAGTTCCTGCCACTGTCTTGAGAAACTCTTTTTGACGGGAAACGAAATTGTAAGTCTTCCGTGTTGGATCGGAGAGCTTTCCAATCTTCAAGTGCTTAGTTTGAGGGATAATCACCTAGATGAAAAACCCCTACCGGAAGCTTTTGGCCAGAAATGCTGCGATACCTTAACACACTTAGACTTGTCTGGAAACTTTATCACAGAACTTCCATCAACATTAGGTCTGCTTACCCAACTTAGAGCTCTCTACATGGGAAGTGTGATCGGAGAGCTCGAAAGACGCAACTATCAAAATGGAAACTGGATCGAGAGGCTGCCTGATAATTTTGGGAACCTTACATCGTTATGTGAATTCCGAGCTGATGAGAACCAACTGAACTGTCTACCAGAGAACTTTGGAGACCTGGTTTCGCTGGAGTTCTTGGATCTTGGTCAGAACATGCTGAGAAGGCTTCCCAACTCCTTCAGCAGGCTGAAGAACTTGAAGGTTTGCTTGCTGTCTAAGAACAAGCTTGAGTCTCTGCCGCAGGAATTTGGGAATCTCGGCATTTTATTAGATCTTAGACTGGATAGTAACAAGGTACACATGTGCACTTTGAATCAAAGACACGTCTTTAGGACTCTCACTCGAAAGAATCTCAAGTCATTATTATTGGTGAATTGCATTTTTGACATCAAAAATGATTTGGTAGTCTAATCTGACTTTGTCACTAACATTACAATTTTATAATTTTTGGAATCCTACACATGAGTCCTTCAACACTTTAGGGAATAATTTTCCTTTCGAAGTAACCACTTTTAGTTTCATAAATTCCCTTTGCTGGATTTTTCCACTAAACTAAGGAAATTGTCCATATTGCCCCTAAACACAGACAATATGTCTCTAAGCACGTTGTAATTATTCGAATACCTGCTGTATCACTATTGGGTTTGACAAATTGTTCCAGTCTTTGGCATATTTCATATTTTATTCTACACCTTGGCAACAATTTTATATAGTATTTCTCCTTACAGCTGAGTGACCTGCCTGCGTCTTTCACTAGACTGACGCAGCTTGAGACATTGGACCTGTTTGATAATCAGCTCACCCAGCTTCCTGCAGTACTCAAGCATTTAGAGAAGCTCAAACGACTGGATCTTGATGAGGTTGGATTGTCATTGTTTGAAATAAACAGCTAGGCTGTCTCGTGCAGACCACACTGTCATGGCTACTAAATCTTTATGTGCACACGCTTGATAAGGCGGTTGACATCTACGCGTGTACATTGTCTTAAAAGTGTCTAGAGTTGGAGCACATCCGACAATATCAGGAAGATTAGGCTATTCCACTTGCATAAATTACGATGGGTAGTTCTTTGCAAAATCCACAAATGCCCTGGGGGTGTTCAAGTACTTGCAGTGTGCTGTATGTAAACTTGTGCACATGTATGTATACATAAAAACATATCAACTCAAAATCTTTTAATTTTTGGTCCTCAGAATAATTTCAGCATTCCGGCCATGAAAGTACCCAACTTTATCAAACCCAACCGATATCCATTGGGGAAATCAGTAACGAGCCGTGACTGGAGGACTAAGATTAGAAGATCAGAAGCTATCATAACACAGCAAGCAATGAAGGTCAGGGTGAGTGCATGTTGTTTGAGTGGAAACATTGGAGATCTGCTTATTAAAGGCGGTATACATCATTGGTAATCTCGAAAATCAGAAATGTTCACATATTTATGCCTAACTTACACAATATAAACATGATGACCGTAGAAAACGTCTACTGAAATGGTTTTGTCTCATGAGACGAAAATTCAATTCGCCCTAAAACCATTTCGCCCAAGTGCCATTTCGCCCCAAACCACTTCGCCCGAGTGCCATTTCGCCCCAAATTACTTCGTACAAACACTACATCGCCCAAATGCCCAAATGGTTCAGGGCGAAGTGGTTTTGGTGCAAAATGACTGCAAACCCTTTTTTGACTGTCAGATTTCTCAAAAGTCAGACGACGTACGGAGCTGGTTTTTGCTCAGGTTGGTTTTAATCACACAGGGGGATAAAACTATATGTAACAGTTTACCAATCATGTATACTATCTTTAAGCACTAGCTGAAAATGTGTGCATACTGTAGCAGAAAAGTTGTGCTGACGTTACCGCATGCTTTTGTGTTTGGTCTCAAGTCAGTTTGTCATCTGAGGTAGCACCACTAAAAGCTAGATAAGAAACGACTGTGTTATTGAATGGCACATCACCATAACCGGTTTCAGGCTGTTTAGAACGCGTGTGCGTGTAGCGCGTTTTGTGTTTGAACATAACACTCGTGATCGTCACAAACATTGAGAAAGTGTGCATGCGGGAGGTTTTATGTGTAATTCAATGGGGAAGTGCCCAAAACTATGCAAATGAAGGTGCCCAAAACTATGCTAATAATAAGGCACGGTTATGCGTGTACGGCCTCCGTTTCTTATCTAGCTTTTAATGGATATCTTAATATTTTATGTGGGTAGCACCTTGGTATTGTAGCCACTGTGTAATGAAGCGTTGGGCTCTATCTGTGCAGCTTTGTTGTGATTGATCAAAGATACTCCATTTGATTGACGGGTCTATGATTTAACACTGCAGGCAGATCAATGCAACATGGATCCTAACTTTAGTGAACTGTCATCAGAGACTCCGGTGAGTGTTTGGAACGATGCAATTCTTGCAAAGGCACTGCAGAAAGGCTCGTCCATATGGCAGTCACACGAGAGCGCTATAACTAGATCACATGGCGACTCATCGCTGTCGGAGAACAGTGCAGAACAGTCAGTGCAGAAAGGTTTCTCCATGCGGCCGTCACACGAGGGTGCTATAACTAGTGGCGGCTCATCGCTGTCCGAAAGCACTGCAGAACACGCAGAGCAGAAAAGTTCCATGTGGCAGTCACACGAGGGCGCTATAACTGGTGGCGGCTCATCCCTTTTGGAGAGTAGCGCAGAACAGTCAGTGCAGAAAGGTTCCTCCATGCGGCCGTCACAAGAGGGTGCTATAACTAGTGGCGGCTCATCGCTGTCCGAAAGCAGTGCAGAACATGCAGTGCAGAAAGGTTCCTCCATGCGGCCAGCACACGAGGGCGCTATAACTAGTGGCGGCTCATCGCTGTCGGAGAGCAGTGCAGAACACACAGTGCAGAAAGGTTCCTCCATATGGCAGTTACACGAGGGCGCCGTCTCTTCACAGTCTGACGTGGAGAGCGACTCGACACCCCCTCCCAGGCATAGGGGTTCTTACGCTGATGAAGATGACTCTGACAAACCTCCAGGTACCGGTAAAACTTCAACTTTTTTCTAGATTAAAGGCCCATTGTACCTGTGCCCTTGAGCAAGGCACTTAAACACACCTGCTCCATCCTTCGGAAGGGATGTAAAGCCAATGGCGCCACCCACCTATGTATCTCGATGTTTAGGTGGAAGACACTTGTAAGCTTCATGCAATTCGGCCTAAGGGCTGTGAATTGAAGTTCATTAAACCTGTCAAATAAACAAAATGAATACCATTTGCATATTTGGTTTCCTTGCAGCCTGTTGGACTTAGTGGCACACGTCGTACCAAGCATAACACATCATACCAATGATAAGCGGAGAGAGTACGGCCGTTTTTGCGCTTTTTGTGGTTTTTTTATACATTGGTGCTCTAGTCCGTGGAATACGATTTAGTGGAGGACCGAATATTCGGTTATTCAATTTTCAAGAACCTAAATATTTAGATTTCTATATATTTTGTTTCTTATACAATTTAGACAGTACATTATATGAGATTAGTGTGACCTTTGACCTTTTACATCCTGCAGATGACGAGCTTTGGTCATTTCCAAATAGTGCAGATGAAGATGGTGATAGCGCCCCCTCTTGTCCAGTAGAGGTCAATCTAGATGCCCCTGCAGAGGATTGGGATGCAGAACTTGAGGATGTCTCGTGCTATGGTGAGTAGTCTCATTATAATACCCCCTAATCGGCTGATACAAATCAGTCCGTCACAGGTCCAGGGGCCAATTTCATAGAGCCGCTTAAGCATAAGCAGTAACGGCGTGCTTACTGTAGCAGACGAGTTAGCGCTATTTCATAGTCGCAGCGTGGTTGAGCATGTCTTAAGCAAAGTTTGACTTTGCTGTTAAGGCACGTTTTCAGTTGCTTAACGATGTCCACGAAATTGCCTGAGGCTTGCTTAAACAGCTAGAATCCCCCCATCCACATTTTTTAAGTTTTCCTGTTTATCATGGAGGTTTATGTTTCTACAACGCGATTACAACTAGTTTTCCGCCAAGAACCGACAGTATTTGTTTAAAATGCAATTCAGTTCCGACCCTCTTCACCCAAAATTCTGTAACGCTCGAGGTCACTTGGTTTGTTTACAAACAGGGGCGATACGTCATCCTGAGAAACACACAAAACGGCCTGTGCAGTATTGAATGGAAAATATACGAAGTGTATGTTCATCATGCCTGTTTTGTCCTTACAAACGTGAAAACACCTGATGTAAAACGACAATACTCTACTATTACCTTTTTTGTGAAAAAAAAGTAAAATTGTGGCTCACAATGAAGTCGAGTCTTTTGAAGGAAACACTGGTGCATTACGACCGGTGTTTGTCACGGAACGAACAGCGGTCCGTGTACAGCAGTGGGAATGGTGCCTGCGGGCCGCGCCGTAGTTCCCACGTGTTTGAAATTGGCACACGGTATATGCACATCGGCCGGTACAAGTTAGAATGAGCGACTCATTTTTCTCTCTCTTCGTAATAAAAAAGGATCTTAGCTTCTGCTCTTTTTTTTCATGATGTCTGGTAAAACATACAACCACGCAACTACTGGGCATATCTCTGGCTTTTTGGACCCAAACAATTCTTCAAAAAACACCATCTAACAGAGACGGTTTTCCAAGTTTTTTGCGTGTAAACCTATGGAGCTAACAATCGTGTTGACTTTTCTTTCTCAGGATTGTGTCACGGGGTCACGCGCATATCATGAATACCTAATGAGCGTTTCAGAAATCGCGAAAATCTCATTTTCGAAAAGCGCACTTTTGCTTGCAATTTATCCACTTAAAACCGACAAATAAAAAATAATAAAAATCCACGTCGGCTGTTTGGACTATCGAAAAAAGCATAAATGCTGGATTTTCGTCAAGGGGGATTCTTCCTCTTTAAGAGAAAATAGGCCGTTAAGTGGCTGTATGAAATTTGCCCCTGTATCAAGTAGCAAAAGATGAACACGCACAAAAGAATGCCTTTGTTGGAGTTCATTTGAATAGCTTGTGACTTGAATTAAGATCCAGGGACGTGTGGTGGACTTTTGAAGGCTAGTGGTAGACTCGAATACAACCCTGATTCAGGGCACACACGATTGAACCGTTCAAACGCGTCAATACGGTCTATTATTTTTCCCTCCACCTTACCAGGTCACGACAATGTGTACAGGCATCCCATCAATGGCCTTGAATACCCAACGGCTGCGGATCCCTTTACATTTACACCATCTGACGACCATGTTAGTAACAGTCCCTGGGTCACCATTAATAACGATGTGGAGGTTGGACAGTTTGATGATGCTGAGTGATACGTTGACCCTGGTTCGAATCCTGTCCATGACAATGTCTGTATAAATCAGGCAGCGCCGATCCCTTTGATGGCCATGTTAGTAACCATTCATAACGATGTGGAGATCGGACAGTTTGACGATGCCGTGTGATACGTTGACCCTGGTTCTCATCCTGTCCACAATGCTACTGGATGCCTGGAAAGTTGGCCCAGTGCAGTGGTTAAATACACCTTTCACCGATTGTATCGGTTTATTGTACTGGCGTGTTTCCACAGAGCTGAAACATCAAACTTACCCTGAAGAATTACCTCTGGAGACAGGTACGAGAATCGGATAAAAAGTCGTTTCTAGTGTGTTTTCACAGACCCCTTGTCCGAGTTTTTTCCCCGAGTCGAGGTTCTGTGGAAGTTTAGGTTATGTGGAAACACGTTTGGGTCATATTTCTTATTCTCTGTATAACAATAATGTGCATTTGTTTCATGGATATACTTCTTTAACATCGTAAACACCGCTGGGTACTGCAAGGAATTGTACAGTGTGAAAAGTGAAAGTGTAACTTTGAGGATTAACAAAACAAACGTTGTTCTATTTTTATACTTGTTTGATGTTTGACTGAGTTAGCATTGAAATGGATATCATGAATGCATGTATTGCCATTGTACTAGGAAATCAGTGTGAAAGTCAAGTTGCCCACAGCTCAAATTAATTGAAGTAACTACTGTATATTAGGGAGGTTTAGATACACGTAAAACAAATGCTTTAAGTACTTGGTCATTATTCTGAGGAGATCTTAGATCAGATGAAAACCAAAACCAACATCTGTGACTTTCATGGTGAGATAACTTTGTTGCTGTGACCAATATTTGAGCTCGAGTTCTTAGACCTCTTCTTGATATGACCAGTGATGAAAGAATTTAGCATTCACGTTCTCATTTTACATGGATCTAAACCTCCCTATTTTCTCATCATAGAGTTATTTAATAGAGCTTTTGCAGCGGTGGCCATGACAGGGGGCAGGTTTTCATATTTAAATGATGTGATAGTAGATCCATAAAGTGCCTACTCGTGCTCAATGTGACTGCCCCTGTCATGGACGCCCATGGAAAGGCTTTATTCTGCAGAAGTTAGACTTGATTTGTTGATGTCAATTTGAGCCACTTTATTTCTCACTTTGAGAAAATGAATGGATCATTCGTATTTCTAAAGCACTCACGTTTTTTGGTTATAAATTAGTAAATTTGGTGCCATACGTAATTGTTTAGTTATGGCCACTCATTTCGCTTGGAAAAGGCAGTTTTTATTTTGTTCGTTTTGAATCAATTAACCAAAGACTATTTGACTATTTTTTTCAATGAGTTGGCCATTGATTGATGTTCATCTTGTAACTAAGATACTATTTTGTGATAACGAGCGTTTTACTTCATATTAAAATTCAAATTAAACAGTTTTGAGGTTTGTTTGTATTTCCTGAAATTTGAATCATAAAATTTTGGCCAAAAATGACAAGGGGTTAGTGCAGGAATTGGCCAAAAAATATTGTTCTGAAAATGTCTTGTTAATGATTCCTAACAAAAAAAATAGCCCTTTTTAAACCTATTTCGGAGTTCCAAGCAAAATGGAAATTGTCCAAAAATGTGACATTTTAACATTTCATAGCGAGCTGTTAAGGTCATACTGTAAATTGTGGTCGATTATTTGATTAAAAATAAAGTAAAAGTATATCACGTTAAATTAACATAAAATATAAAATCCACCCAGGTTGAAGCAAAATTAGGCAAGTTTATTATTATCATGGTTTCACTGCTCCAGATTTCCCAAACTCATGGATATTCATCCACATTTCTATCAAGTTTATTAATTATTCAAATGCAATATATATGTCAATAAGCTACAAATCACAATTACAACAATTAAAGCTCAATAATTTTATGCGAAATTTTTAAGGACAAAATATATCTACGCTCACCCCACCTGACAAAAGCAAATGGAAAAACATTTACAATATCTACATAACAAAACCAATAGTAAGCTATATAGACACGCCTTCTAAACCCAAAAGCTTGTATTACACATTTGTTCACGTGGCTAGTATAAAGCTTATTCATTTTGCTGAAATAAATGTGTACTATATTTGTATGAAATATTTTGTAAAAGAAAAGGGCAAATACGGATTTACACAAAAGGTTACGCTAATTGTATTAGATGTTGCCGATACAAACCGCAAATGGGAAAAACAAATGCTCTTAATTGTCAAAATTGAGGTGACAACTTTGTATGCTTACAAGTTAGTCCAGTTAATAAGTTTAGATGATCTTACACCAATAGACATCCGAAAAGCACAGGGACACAGTTCAGTGATTTTTAGTGTAGAGCCATTGCCTAGGCAACTAAAAAAAGATGACGTATTCATTTCGCCAGTCTATGTTCACCGAAAACAATTATTGAGTTAATTTGGCCCCTGTTTCGTGTATTCAATTTCTAGTAAAAAAATGTCTATTGCTACAATTCTATTTTAACTGCAGATCGCAATTATCATGAAAGACATACTGTGGTTGCGAGTTTGCCTAACCAAAGATTAACTTTGAAGGAATTTGGCGTTTATAAATACATGTAATGCTTTGATAAAAACGTACAAAAATGTGTTCTTTTATGAAAGATCAGTCTAAATGTTCAAAAAGAAAACACAAAGAACACAAAGAACCTCAGCAAAATCACGTTGCAATTACTCCCTCAAATTAACATTTAGTTTTATTTTAATCTTAAATGCTTTTTTTCTTCATAATAGCGGCAAATACTATTCTGTGAAAAGGATTATTTGTTTAAAGCTAGTTTTGTTATAATACTAAAATGCTGAAAATGTCAACTTATGTTTGTTTGTACAATGTAATAACTGAAAGACTGCTTTTGGCCAGCTAGCTATGGTACAAATGTATTTCCATATGGATGGAGAATTTGTCCATAAACCAGTGCATACTGTCATGGCCCCGTAGCATCAATCAAATTTTGGAATAATGGTAAATATTAATAACAAGCATGCTGAAAACAAAGTTACCGTTAAACAAAAACATTGATAGAATCAGTATTTTATAGGAATGTAAGTTAAGAAATGCTGATAATAGCGCCTTTAAGATAATACTAATACTAGCCATCAGGTCAGGTTACCCGAACAGCAATGGTCACTTGGGTCATCAGGGGGCCATCTTGGAGGCTGGGTGCAAAACAGCTACTGCAGACTTGTTTTTGTACAAATGACTAATATACTGTGTGTGGTTATATTTATAAAAAGCGATAGAAAAACCTCTAGAATTCCCATAGAGTGGTCTTGTCCATGTCCGTTCCCGTAGCTCGCATCTCGCCATGTTGCTTTCCCTGGAGGAGATTGCCGTTGGAAGCTCGGATCAGGAAATGAGATCGCTTGACGAACTCGAAGGTGAACTTCTCCGGTGTTCCTTCGCTCAGGACGTAGTTACCCTGAGAGTCGGCGGTCCAAGCAGTGTTGGGATCGCGGCCTAAAAATGACAGGATGGGCGAACAAAAGCAGGAAATTGTAAAAAAAAATTCAACTTTCTGACGGCATTCCGTGTAAAAACAAAAGTGACAGTGAATACATTTTTTTACATAGCAGTAAATTTTGTGACATTTCACTTTACACCCACCCCCATATTCAGCTGTGCTTCATATCCCCTAATTGCTTATAAATCATAACAAATGACACATCGTTGTGAAGAGGGATAACAGGGTTTTCCAATGATACCAAATTCAAGGAAAGTGACTCGGTAACAAGAGAGAAATTGTCAGTCAAACTTGAGTTTCCTAACTTTTTTTTTAGGATTTTATTATCGTCCAAAAACCTACCGACTTTGCTATTTTTGTTAGTTTCCTGCAGTTATAAAGTATGCGCTAATGTTAAATCTTGTTTTTGTGAAAAGTGTGTTTAGATTTTTTGTCAACTCCTTTATAAGAATCGAGAGCGAAACTGTCAATTTCATATCCGAGCTCAACAAGTTGTTGAAACAGTTAAATTGCCAACCTGATTATCATGCAAATACCTATAGTCCATGATATATGTACTTTGCAAATTTAGAAAATGTACAAACCTCATTCGTTGTTGTATAGATTGAATAGCCGATTTTTTGTTACTCAAACCGTTCAACAATGGAAGCACATATGTGCAACCATGCATGTCCTCAAGGAACAAAAACTGCCCCACGAAATGGCGGCTATTCGATATACGGTCTATATCACAACACTGTCTCAAATTCTAGCATGAAAGTGAAAGGCGTGGATGTTTTAAACAAAACCATGTGTACGGGATATAGCCAACTGATTCCATATGGACTAGTGGATGTGTATCAAATTCAAAGTCCGATAACTAAGTTCGTGAAGTCATCCTTACCTCTGAAGATATAAGTCCCATCGTTTTGATAAGACACCTGAATGACCTCATTATCAGCTGTAGTGCGATTACACTCAAACGTCTTTCGCAGCCCGATGAATCCATGTTCACCCTTCAGGACCAGGTTGGGTCGGTTACTCAACTTGAAGCGGAATTTAGCCTCTGGTTTTCCTTCCTCAGTCACCGAGGCAACCAGAGGCCCGCTGCTCTTGATGCCAACAAACTTGCCGTTAGATTTAGCACGGAGGGAGAGGGTACCGACCTCGCCGCCGTAGACTAGCTCGAAAATACAGGCGTCCTTCCTACGGGCAAAACCGGAGCAGAGGAGAGGGTTTTAAATATCAGATACAAGAAAAGGCAAAAAGACATACGGAAGACAAAAAACATACAAACAGGTTTCGGGGAAATGAACAGATGAGAAAAAGGGAACTTAATGCACTAAAGCGGGGGAATTGTTGTTCAAGAGCGGTCAGCAAAACATGGATTGAACAAAGCTTGCAGTGTACTAGTGTGACACGAACGATCAGGTATTATAGGGAGGTTTAGATGCACGTAAAACGCGAACGTTAACGCCAAATGGCTTCAGCATGGTCATATCTTTAGGTCTCAAAGCTTAGGTTCGAATCTTACCATGCACATGTCACATTTGGATTTCTGTTTTCGTGTGTTCTAGATTGCCTCCAAAGGCTCCAAGTACGTTCACGTTCGTCTTTTCGTGCATCTAAAGCACCTCCGTTCGGTCAGTAACGTGTTCCTTAAAAACTTCACGTTGAGCAAGTTATGAGCAACAAAAGAAAAGGATAATTCTTTCGTGTTTGAATTCATACTTAAACTAACGTGTGCTCTAGTATAGGTGTTATCAACGTGTTAACCAACGTGTGCTCTAGGTGTTATCGTGGCCGCCATGCCTCAAGAGAAAGTGTGGGTCGTTATATGAATTTTGTTTTTCACACAAAATAAAGTAAACGTTCTTACTTGGATCTGCCATTGTTGAGAATGTCTTGTTTGCCCGACTCCATGGCCCAATACGTGCCGTTGGTGCTCCGAATAGCCCACTCGTTGGTCTTGCCAACGCCGCATTCCAGTTGGAATGTCTCCGTGTCTGTTTCCTCAAGTTGGTTTGCCGAAACGTGGGTGTCTAAAGACAAACAAAGAAAAAGACAAACAAAGAAAAAGATAAAAGAAAGGTCAACATTAATAATATAACTTCAGACATATTTGCCCAAACGTCGCAAGGTACGCCTCTAGAACTTTTCATTCTCGTGCTTCGTAAGGTAATTTTTCCTATTAAATGTATAGTTTACTATCATCGTACATTGACGTCGGCCTTGGGCTTTTGAATTATCAAGATTTGCAGCACTACAATTAGCACGGCGTGATATTATTTGACATCTTTGGATGCGGTATCAATATTATATGCCACTGCATAACAAACATTTTGGAAAAAAAATTAAAACCACGACCCTCAGCTGTTAGCAATCCTTATAGGACACCACAAGTTCACAACCCCATCCCGTCTGCCACACCTTTTATGAAGTATCACATTGACACACATCAATCTCACGCCAATAGCCCACATTCTCGAGTTCTGTAATTGCATTTAACGCCTTGGGATATTTACAACAGACGCGCACCCCTTCCATTAAAATAACATCAGCAAAATTAGCTTTTTTATGACGTTTAACCATTTCTTTTCGAAGACCAACGCACCAACCGGCCCATGACCTCAAATCAAATACGAAGACGGAAACTATGGGCCGTAACCAGTGCTGCTGTAAACGAACGGACGTACCAAACGAGATTTTGCCAAACATGTCGCTTCCGAACCGAGCCGAACCGAACATTTCATTCAGTTTGGCAGTGGTTCGGAATGATCATGCACTTGTGTACCATAACAGAGAGGGGAGGGGGAAACATTTTCACCCAGATCAGTGCCCAGATGCGTCTTTTTCTGAAACTTATGGCAAAAAAAAAAATCATGTACACTGCCTTTAGACGATCTTGATGACGGCCGCGGGGTAAAAAAAAACAACACAAAGACAAACTGTCTACCAAAAGAATGTTTGACGGAACATTATTTTGCCAGAACAGTGGGCTATGTTATTATTATTTCATGCACGTTTTTCTAACGAACAACGGCCAGGGGTTGTGGTTGTTCAGCGGAGGAGTACGTGGCGATAACCGTCAAGACGGTGTGGAAGGACTTGGGGACGCACCAGATACATTGGGGAAATTAGTCAGCCTTCATGTTGCGAACAATGCACTCTGTGTTTGTGTTTTTTTCCTCGTCCACTGCACAACCGCAAAATGAAATTTACAACATGAAACAAAAGAATGAAATTGCGTCTCAAATGGTGGAAACGCATTGTGGTTAGAGTTTTAAAATTCTCTATACCGTACTATTTACCAAGAGGTCTGTTTGAAGAAGCAAGGCGTTCTTTTCATAAAATCTAGGTAAGCCCAAAGTAGATTTTAATGAATCCAATTTCGCAGTGCACGTCATAATATTCCACAAAACACGCAGCGAAAAACCAGTGCTTCTAATAATTATCAACATACTTTTAGTTGTTGTGAACAAAAATATACCGAGCATTAACAGAAAGTTATCAACATATTTTGTATGCATCTATGGTATATGTTTATGACTCATATGATGTATTCGTAAACGTCAATTTCACCTATTGGTAACACGAAATTGAGCATGACATGCTTAATATTTTGTAAACTGCCCAATATGACCTTTCTGCTGAAAATAGAAACAAAATATCTTGATAAATTTATTTTACTTTCAGTATATTATATACGTAATTGTATTTTTGTTTACAGGTCATCTCTTCTTTTACTCTTTTTACACACACCCCAGTTAATATTTTATATCTCAGTATGAAAAATGAGTAGGGAATTATACACCACGTCCTCTGTAATCTGCCCAACATTTTGCTTTAAAAAGTACGGAAATACATGCACCCCGTAGTAAACTTTCGTTCCTGTGTCCGCTATAGTTGTACAAAGACCGACAAAAGAACTATACATGATACTGGCAACAATATTCCATTTGTTGTATCCACATCCGGTTCAAAGGAATTGGTTTACAAGAGCCACATGTCCGGGTTCATATCCCACAACTTCCTTTCTCCCGGGGTCTTGGCAAGTTATCGGTTTACGGAAGATGTGTACATACACGTCTTCAATATTAAAACCATCTCCTATACACGTTTACGGACGTCATCCCACAACACGAGCATGCAGGGTATTGCAATGGTAACAAACACCACATATTTTGTAAAAATACCTTTTGTGAGAGAAATTGCCAAGTGAAGAAAAACAAATGTCCGCAGACAACTTTTTTACCATTCGTTCAACACCAAAACCATGCATGGATTTTTGAGGTTTTCTGAAGCATTGTGGCTGGAATGTCTACAAGGCAGTTTATCAACATTACTGTTTAGTTATGTAATGCTGTTCTAGTTTTTATTTTTTAAAGTTTTGCAATCATGTAAAATGATGTCTTTAAGTATTGCAACGATAAATTTTTTTCTTTTCTTCGAGGTCAGAGCGAATCCTTTGGAATCATACAGCAAATATTTGCTTTAATTGAAAACGAAGGTTTTCCCGTAATAAAATTTTGCGACGAGCCAGTTTAATTCCATAAGATTGCAATGACTCATGTAGGAGGTCGTGCGTTCGAGTCCCACCCGAGCACGTTATGAAGTTTTTCTCAGTGTCTCGGGGAAGCACTGGGCATACAATGCTAATCAAGATATGTCGGATATATAGCAAAACAAACCCTAATTAATATTCATATATACAGTCAAGTTATATTACCATATACGCAACGGTATTATACACGTCCGCTGTATTAAATTCAATATACCGGTATATCTTATATCGGACCGGTATATCTTATATCGGACCGGTATATCTTATATCGGACCGGTATATCTTCTATCGGCGGGTATAAAAACCATTGTTATCGCTATATTAACCAATGTCAATTTTATATTCGGACCAGCGGTTAAGGCGCCAGTGGGTCCTATATTAACCGTTTTGTAGAGACATACCAGAAATGAAACAATCTTTCCTCGACAGATATTGATAAATTTCAAATTAGTACCGGCAGCCTCGTTTCAGATGTTGAGCAAAGTTTACCACAAACGAAAGCACTGAGACCCTCGTGTTTAATGACAATTTAAAATTCATCTATTACAGTTTTTTTTAGGGAAAAGGGTCGAATGTTGGTGAAGTAAACGCACAAGACTCGGCTACCGTAGCACCAGACACACGGAGTCTCTCGCATGATTTCATTTTTACAGAATGTCGGCCGCGTGATCGATCGACCGTGTGGAATATAATGGCTGTTTTAAACATTAACGGGTAGTAACCTTGGGTAGTAAATATTGAAAAGGCCGTATTAAATAGTCGGTGTCATATTTCACCAATAGCTACACAGATATACCCGGCATTATTAGACCAGCCCTGTACAAAATTGGAAAATGTGCACGCCATTATTTATATCCATAACATGGGCGTTTGGGTGAATGTGCTTGTGTTTTATACATATATATAAGCTATGTATCATGATTATTTTGGGTGTAAGCAAGAATAACAAACACCACAGTTGTTTACCAGACTCAGGCGAAAACATCTGCTGTCTGTACTGCATATCATTGCAGCATTTTGTATAAGGATATCTAATCCCAATAAATTGTTACATATAGGCACTGTCATTGGTCAATGATCCATCTTAAGCTTTTTGGAAACACTGCTATTTCTATCTTTGTTCACTTTTCGAATCCTCATTCGTAAAGGATTCTAATAATTGTGGGTATATTAGTATGGTACACGGGACAAAAGAGACCCTATACGAAAAACTACCCAATATTCGGAACATCTGGATGGGCGCCTTAAGGGTTCCCAAAAGTAATGGTAAGAACATGGCGGGAGTCGGATTAGTTTCAATTTTTTTTCTGAACATTTTAAAAGATATTTAAAAAAAGATATTTAAGCATCAAATGATTGGAATGACACTTGGCCTTTGCTGCCAAGATGATGACGTAACCTTTTATTGTAGAGACAGGAATAAGTACAATGTCCTTATGGCAAAACATCACCATTGAAAGACCTCTCCACATCGTCTGCGTCTATTCTGCTACTCGGTTAAAGCCCGTTTCTGACGGTTCGTACGCAAAATGACAATCCTTGCAAGATTTGATATCAATGCTTGCTTCATTTGTTTGCCCAAACCTGTATATAACTTGCTCAAACCAAACCTATATGGGTCTGTCCACAGTAATGGGGTACATTTCTGTAACATTCAAGATCTTAGGTCCCAGTTCACATCAAATGTCTTAATTTTATCTTTAAATTATCAAGCTAAACTGAGGAAATAACTTTTTCACCAAAGAGTAAGAAAAATAGTCCTACAACATACATTTGTGAAAACCTCGTGCACAAATTTTCCTATTACGCATGTAACAAAGACGGAAAAAAATGTCACAAAATTGTCTGTCCACGTTACCTAGGCTACGTAATAGGAAAATTTGTACACTTGCTTTTTAAAAATGTATGTTGTGGCAGCAATTTCTTACCTTTTTGGACAAAAGTTATCTCCTGAGAACAAAACAAGGACATTTCTTTAATTCTGAGATAAACTAAAGACGTCTGAAAGGAATTATTGACTTATTTTTCAAATGTACCCCATTACTGTGGACAGACCCATATAGATACGGGCTGCAAGCAAAGGCGTCGTTTCAACATTTTCACACCTATATAATTATATAGGGTTAGTCCACGGACAATTTCTGGACCGAACGTCCGTTGTCCTTGTACCGTATCTCGTTGGGCACAACACCCTGCCCCAACAAGAGGATATTCAGGTATAATTCGGAAATCCCGGTGTACTGACCTGCTGAAGGAAGTTGTCGGTTATAACCTTATCTACACGTGTCCTATCGGATTCTAAATAATGCCAACCACACAACATACAAAGACATTTCAAACGATTTTGTTAGTTCGCTTGTTTCCTGTCTTTTTAATCATAATTATAAGGGCAAAAATTATACGGAGTTGATGGTGTCATTGTAGACTTGGTTTTAGGTCTGAGAAGGTTTATACAATTCACCAATTATAATAAGTCCTTTACACAATATGCTAAATTATACGCGATCCTAGACTTCAAATCAAGTCTACAGTGGTACCATCCATCCACCTCCGTATTGTTAATATTTTCTTTCACGACCTCTTGCTGTCCATTTTACGGTATTTGGTAATAGCCTACCGTGTTTATTATGTCGAGGTTTTGCAACAAAATAAAATTAGTGTGTCCAAAGAAATAAATTTAATTTTCATGTGCTGTTCACTTCTGCATGCTGTTTTTGTGTCCACGTGATGGTCTGATTAAAAACTAGCGTCTGTTTAACCTGGCGTAAATGTTATTGCCTCGTGCAATTTATTCATTCAAATAAAAACAATAATTATTCGCCCGGCAATTTACATGTGAAAATTAATTTTGTTTCGAAAGACATTTCAAGACGTGCATTAATTTACACACACCCCGTGCCTGTATGTAAAATTATATTGAAATTGGACGAATCTGGATTGTTATAGGCTAAAGCTAGCTACGTGCATGTTGTTATTTCCCGTTACATGTACCTACAATTCAAATTTTTAACCAGAACATTTCGTTACGTGTGTTTCCCGTATCTTTGACCCCTGCTGGTTTGTCTTGAACTAATGACCCACAATGCTTTGCGCGAGTTGCGTACAACGCACGACAAAATCGTCTGCAATTCCAAAATGGGTTATTGTCCTTAGTTACTCCAACATCTGTGGAATTTGGACCAAAAATCAATTGTCAAAACAGAGATTTACGAGGCAAACCGTGGGCCGCAATATAGCGTATCATACATCTGCGTGTATGGATCGAGTGAATTGGGTTAGACGTGCAATGAACAATAGATGCTATTGTGTACGATCGATGTGAATCACACATTTTAAGACGTGTAGAAATATTGGCCAAGTATGCTCGACGGGTTAATGGTGTTCGTGTCTACGCTGACCTTGAAATTTAAATAAAATATAGACAGAAAATAACCGTGCAATTTATAAATTTCATTTTTTTTCTACTCCATGATGACTATCGGTGGAGCATATGCAGATAATCATTAAGTCATTCACAATACGAACGAACAGCAATATTTATTTCTACTATTGAAGTTAATACGTAGGCTATGCCTATTTCATTTCGAAGTACATCAAATGTTTCAACAACTCATTCATTTTGTCGGTACGTGAGCGCACATGTAGGCCTACCTGGGTTTTTTATAATTCCGGGACGTGTTTTATAATTCCTCTGTCCTCTGGTTCTTTCCTGTGGCTCAAAAAGGAACAGGAACGGCCTTGGCCGTATTACCCACATCAGTACACGAGCCATAAATTAGGACTGTATGTAAAACACTTCCAGACTATACATCATTTGCCGTTATCCAACATTTTACTTCACGAGTTGACAAGGGAAAAAAACACGACCCAAAGTGTTGATAGCAATGGTAACAAACACCACATTTTGTTTCCGTGTATGGTACTTTTGTGTTTGGAGACAACTTTTTTTTACCATTTATTCATGCAAAAACACCATTCATGGAATTTAATTTAATTTCTCCACGTATTCAACATCCTGCTATTTCACAGTGAATTCCTAAGATCTCTTTGTTGTCGTTTCGTTCCTCTGGAGATGCAGACACATTGACCTCATCGGGTTAAGTTCAGAGGTTGCACGCGACTGAAACAGTGCCATCCTTCATGCGTGTGATTCAAAAACCAGACTTGTATTTCGTGAGGTACATGTCTACGCCAAAAATTAGAGAACCATATCCTTTGTTGTGGCAATGTATGACAAAGTGTTTCTTTTGTCCGATTGTCGTACATTGTCTATAATAACGAACAGGAGACAGAAAATAAACCAATTTAAAGGCACGTCAGCAATGCGCGCCCGCCAAATTCGTGCTCGAAACACGCAGCTCCATGCCTTTGCTATGGAGCTGCGTATTGCGTGGCACACATTTGGCGGGCGCGCATTGCTGACGAGTCTGTGCCTTTAAAGCTAAAATGTATGTTTTTATCTTAAATGTTTATAATATTAAATGCTAGTTTTCGAACCTTTTCTATATGTGGTGGTGCATTATTCGTGACGCATCCGCCCATCTTCACATTCCAGTAATAAACCCCTCGTGCAAACGTGAACGCCTTTTAGTTTCTAGGGTTAAAGGACCGACATATTTTAAGTTCTAGTGGGAAAATACTTAACACTTACATAACTTAGATTTTAGTGGAAGATTTTTAAAACTTTAATACGTTTGAAAATTACATTTTACGATTATGCTGAACATCTACACATGGAAAAATGCTTGTACACGTATTGACTTTCTGATAGCGAAGACGAGGATATTTATATCCCGTGTCTCCATTTAAGAGCATAGATTATGACGCACGCCATACTTTGATGAGATGTTTTTTTTAAAACGAGAACCGAGAATAGACTGCCGAAGTAAATACGTCATCTTTTGTTAGTTGCCTATGCAATGGCTCTACACTAAAAATCACTGAACCGTGTCCATGTGCTTTTGTACCATTGCGAAAGCACCGGGACACAGTTCAGTGATTTTTAGTGTAGAGCCATTGCCTATAGGCAACTAACAAAAGATGACGTATTCACTTCGGCAGTCTATGGTGCTTTTTCCCGACGGCCATGATGTTCTGTAATTCCCAAACGTACGAGGACCGCTAGACTATGACCGCAAAACCGACACAGTCAAATTACCATATCCAACCCGACGACTGATGTCGCCCAACCGGATGACTCATGTTAAGACCATGCAAGCAAAACCATCATTCTAATTTCCACATGCTTCATGATTTGTCATACATTGTACAGCACTGCACACTCATGTCTGGTGTGGTTGTTTTCATCTGCTGGTAAAATTCACATCTCATTTTAAGAATAAAATCCAATTTGCAGAGTACGTTTAACTCTACTCCGTTGTCAGCTATATTACATCTGGGATTTATAATTACGTTACACGAGGTTGACGGTCAAGTGTGAAATGTTTTTAATGTTTACATATTGGTTGTATATGTACTGTACACACACGGTGTGTTTATATAAAGTCAAGTTATCTGGCTTTGTGGAAATATCAGCAAACATTTACTTTACAAATATTTACAGAGGTGTCGATATGTGTATACCATATATGACAGTGCCCATGATCACCATTTTGGTACACGAGTACACCTCACTACAAAATGTTGTTGCTACGTGGTGCACGCGGCAGGTGTGAAGTACAGAATCAACACCGCGTTCACCCTACAGAGAGAATGGCATACATCAGGCAATAGCGTGCACCACGTAGCAACAACAGCGTAGTATGTGACTTTCTAGGGCGCCAGATATTATGCAAATGTCACACGTAAAAAGCTAATTATCGGGCAAATGAAACAATCTTGTTCTGCTGGGGACATCAACTCTCTCATTCTATGCTACATTTTCTGGGATTGGGAGGTGACGAAAACTATATTATAGCCGACACATGCTACCATGATATTAACATTAATTCTTTATTTTCGTGTCTCATGATTTAAGTATGGGGTTAATAAAAAATAAGTTTGGTTAATAAAAAATAAGTTTGGTTAATTTTTCCCTCGGCAAATGCAAATATATGCGTGGGAATTTGTCCGGTTGTAACAGAAATCGACGAAAACGAAGGACAGCCGTAATCGTAACGGTTGACTACTGCCTTTATCAAAGGCTTTTGTGCAAGGCCCAACCTCAGGGAAGTAGAACTACCTTTGTATGGAGATTTATTTCGATGTCTGAGTCTGTGTTTACTCAGCCTAATCCTTGGAAATACACACGTCACAATGGAATAATAGCATGATGTAATGGGTACGGGCCTGCCCAAATATGGAGAGAAACCCGGCATGGGATCGGAGGTGATTTTAATTGATTTCTGCGAGTGACTGAAAGGACATCAAACGTGGAATAGGAATCTCAAAAAAGGGGTAGGTAAATGATGCAGCGATTGTCATTGGAGTCATGCAGTATTACCATACGACCCTAGAACTATAATGGGGGATGACGTATATAGTTCTGTAATGATACTTGATGATCAAGTATGATGGCAGATTTTACACTCAGAACCTCGCATCTTCAAGTTAAAGAGATTTCACATGGTGCAACCGCAAACTGTTTACACAATGATGGAAGAACGTTCAACTTGATTGCCTTTACTGCACAATGTATGACTTAATGTATCCATCCCATTCCTTAGCCCTTGACACTCTGAATTATTTTCATCAGGTGCTGCTTTGGCCCCGATAGAAACCTTTAGAGTGCAAGAGGGGAGATACTCCCAGCCACCGTCGTGTATTACCCATGGGGGATGTGTATATCCCTCATTGTTCTACGAGTATTAAATCGTGCACCAATTAAGGGAATCAACATCACCTCCATATAATTTACATTAAACCGTCTCGATACTCTCGAATCACTCGCCCGTATAAAATAATGGAGGACGCGCAAGGTGGGCATACCCTACCATTAGTGTAATGAACTTCCTATCAGAAAAACAAATATGGAAATAATTTACAAGTCGGACATCACATAAGGCCTCGTGTACAACTCATACGAGAGTAGCTGAAAATGTGTGAAATCTTCAGATGTTTTTCGTGCTTATTTATTGTTTTTCTATTTAGATTTGCACCGTGTTAAAGATGGCTATAGAAGTCATTTTAAGGACGAACATTCTTTGGCCAATAAATTATATCGAGACATCGGAGCAATGACCAGTTGAGTGCATTTTTTTGGGGACTTGTGAGATTTAAATATATATATATATATTTTCCATTTTTAATATAATTTGGTCGTTCTGATTTATGTAGTACGTTATTGGCTCTATCATATCTGAACTTTACAATGTATTTTTTTCTTCAAAATATTAAAATGCACAAATGTCTTGGTGCTCCAGCCCAAGCTCTCGAAATTTAAAGTTGTGCATGCATGCTTACCTTGCTTCATGGAGACGATTTTGTTGTTGCTGAGATTGTAGAAGACCCCCTGTGGGTAGCTGTCTTCAAGACGGAACAGCGCCTCGTTGCCGACTTTTTCTTTCCTCGTCTTCAGCTCGCCATCTTTGCCTCCGACTGACAAGTACTTGCCACCGTTCTTGAAAGCAATGTTCTCTCCATGGAACTCCAAGGCAAACAGAGCATCCGTGGACCTGTTTTCAGCGAGTGAGCCATCGGCTGTTACAAAGCGGTCATCGGAAGCTTGGATGAGGTACTGGCTAGCCGAGGCGTCCCAGATTAGAGTCATAACAGCGTCGCCTCCCCATGGAATATTTTCATTGAAGAGGATCGTGTTAGTCTCCATGTCCAAGTGAGCAAACTGCTGTCGCTGGACACTGAAGATGTTAACCTGTGGGTGGATCGCCAGTTGGATGCTCCACGTCTCGGCATTACCGACAGTGGTAGCTTTGCAGATGATCCCGCCCGAGCCGCCACCCAGGTAGGCGAAGCTACGATCCGGTCGCTCGGCTTTGATGGCGAATTTGCCGTTACCTTGCGGCTCAAGCTGAAACTTCTGCATGAGATCGGGGTTGGCATCTTCGTCAACCTTCTCCGCCGTCACCTGGCCGTACTTGTCGTAAGTCAGACGACAGATGGTGATCACTCCGGACTTGGTCACCTTGTTAGACAGGTAGAAGTGCTTGCCGTCGGCGCTGGCCGGACTGACGGTCCAGACCTGCTTGGTCTTCAGTGAGGTGCCGTTGACATTGACCATGCCCAACTCGGCCGTCAGATACTTCTTGGTAACCTCATTGATCAGTCCCACGTCAAACTGAAGCACGTCGCCTCGGCTCGCTGTTCCGTTCGTTGCAGACATGATTGGAATCCTCTGGTTCAATTATCGTTCAAACACTACTCCGCTCACTGTTGTGTGCACGCTGACAGATCTTATACAAAGTTCCACTAACCTATGCTAAACTTGGACCGAATGCGAAGCTGTACCCTGTAATTTGTACTGGACAGGTGGATACGAGTGTATGCAATCCAAACGTTGTACAATGTAAGTTGTACTGTTTAATAGTTGTGGTGATTTATCGCAGTGGGTTCACCGTTCACCCACACAGGAAATGGTTTGATGACTGCACACTGGAATGGGCGTTGGTTGGCCCCCGTCACGTGACCGACCTGCACAAAGTTCCTACTGTTGGCGCCGCGATAGGGGTCTTTTTGCAGTCGATCGGGTTTATACATGGATTGCTCGTGCATGAACCTTCACTTGCAGTTTTACACGACAACGACGTGCACACACAAGTGATTTTTGCTATCTGGCAATTCTACACACTCTTCTTATGCTAATTCCGAACCAGTGACAGTATACTGTGCTTGTGGCATTATATGCGGGAGGCCGCTATCCATGCGTGACATACCACGGCGCTGAGTAATTCTATGGTTGGGCGATTAACATAAGAATAGATAAATCGATTGTAAATACGTGTATCGCCTTTTGCTTGAAACATGGAGGAAGAAACAGATGCTTGAAATAATCATACGTGTCAGCTTGCGAAGCAAAATGAAACAACGCCAAATATTGTCAACGAAGGTTGACAAGAGAAAATATTTACGGTTTGCAGTGTGTTTCTTTAATTATACCTCAACGATGCAATTATACAGGAGTTCCTTATATTAAAGGCAAGGCTCGTCAATGCGCGTGAGAGGCTAAATTCGTGCCACGAAATACGCAGCTCCATAGCAAAGGCAAGGAGCTGCATATTTAGTGGCACGAAATTGGCCTCACGCGCGCATTGACGAGCCTCTGCCTTTAAATGGAAGTTAAATTTCGGCATGTTTTCGAGTTCTTCGCCCATGCTCAGTCCAAATTTAGATTAGGCACAATAAATTATGGCTATTTTTTTTTGGTAAAGAGTCACAGTAGGGGCCTACTTAATTTTGGGTAATAATAGGCTAGGCCTAATTTGTTTGAGCATATAGAGGAAGGTTTGAGTTATGGAGCAGACACATCGTCACCTCGTCGCTCTTTTAGCTTTTGTTTGTTTTCCGTGATTAAAATCGGTCAGTGCGAAGACAAAACAAAAGAAGCAGTGTTTCAATCATCAGTCTCAGTAATAAACAGAACATCTCTCACTCCTCGAGCCTCTTTATGCGGACTTTCTTGCTTCGCTATGACTTGCGGCTTTTTACGAGAGGTAAACTCTCCCATGTGTTCAGTGAGTCACTGTGATTCAACCGTCATCATCCATGCCCCGTACAATCGTCAAAATGGTTTGCATACTCCTTTTTGGTCCTTTGGGCTTTATTATTGTGAGATTGTCATTTGATACAGTCAGCCTCACTCTACAGATGGATATATCAAACAGATAGGTTCACCTTTAAAACATTTGAGAAAACAATTGATAAGAACATCATGTAAGCTCCATCTCCTAAAAATGATCGGTATAATTAGCGTTTTTATTAATTATATATCAATCACTCGTTACGAAATTACTAATTAATTCTGTCATTACAGAAATTAATACTTGTTGATTGTGGATCGGTTTTCGTTATAACAATGAATTGTTAATCCCTAATTTGTTATTCGGTATTATATAAAATGACAGGCGCGGATACAGGGGGAGGGGGCGGGGAGGGAAGTACCTCACTGAAATTAAATAACAAAATATGGAAATCTAAAACTTTTCTTAAAGCAAACCGTGACGCTTTATTGTTGGTGTTGTAAACTGAGTCATAATCATGACTCAGTTCTTCGTTTTTACTTTAGCGAGTGACAAAGTGGTTTATAAACACGGTCCTGTATAAAGGTCCACTTAATCGGTGCACAATACAGTTCGAAATAAATTGATATCCCATGCAGTAATTATTGGTGTAATCCCCTCACTGAAATGAAATAACCAAATAAGGAAATCCCAAAACCCGTTTTAAAGCGAACCCTTTATTTGTAGCTACTTGGTGTTTTTGTCCGTTAAATGACTCACAACTCAGCTTTTTCATTAGAGACACACTCTCGTGAAAAGTGTGCCCTATTACATTCTTAACTTATTCCTTGTAACTTTGTGGTTGGTCTTAAAGTGTTATCAAAGCCAGATGGTCATGCGGTGACTGGCCACACATCAGAATGCCCCAAGGCCTTGTCAGTAGCAAAACAGTGACTTTCCGTGACCTTCCAATCAGCAAAGCTGATTTCACCATACTAAGCATGTCTCGCTCGCAGTATGTGTGGCCCCGTCCATTGTAAAAAATAGGGAGGGATTTTTTTGCACATAGAAACGCACATGTGCGTTTCTATTCCAAAGCCTAGGTCAAATTTCACAAAATTAACACATTAAGGTTTCAACAAACTGTAATGATGAATGGGAAATATGTTTCATCTAATTTCAATTAGAACATATATGCTGAACCAAATAACTTATAGAAACTACATTAGATTATGTCGAGAGTTTAGCGGTGCACATAAACTTACGAACGCTACCCAAATGAATAAAACATTTGTTTTAAACATGGTAATAAGTTGAAGCAATTTGGGTCATTCTATAAATTTGGGGTCCAACGTACTGTGACATTTGTCTGTCCCCGTTACGCCTTACGTACTGCTATTTGCCATCATTAAAAATGCCTTCAAAACGTATTTTTATGAATTGTACTTTATGCAAGCACTCATGTTGAAATGTCCTGAATTTACAAACTACAACATTTTACAAGATGTCAGACGTAACGGGGACAGAAAAATTGGACCCCGAATTTATAGAATGACCCATTTAGATCACATGTCTGTATATAACTGTAGCTACTCTACAAGAAGAGTGGATGCCAACAAACTGCCCACCCAGGGCTACCGGGACTTTTGCACAGTGGCTTCAGTTTAGGTTGAAACAATAAATTACAAATTGGCGGCGTGACAAGTTTTTATATTTTAAGGCCAGCAAATGGTCGGTCGAACAATAGTCGCACGATGGTTACATTTTAAAGACTCACGTGAGATGCGAATTAAATATTATTTGAATGTGCACAGACTCGACACGTGAAAGGAAAAGGGATGCGACATTTCCCAAAAGGATGCGAATTCAACATGATTGTATATATTATGCAAAGACTCACGTGGAAGGAAAAGGGATGCGACGTTTGCAAAAGGGATTCGAATTAAATATGATTTTATTGTGCAGCCTCACGTGGAAGGAAAAGGGATGCGACTTTTGCAAAAGGGGTTCAAATTAAATATGATTTTATTGTGCACAGACTTACGTGGAAGGAAAAGGGATGCGACTTTTGCAAAAGGGTTGCGAAATAAATATTATTTAAATTGTGCACAGACTCACGTGGAAGGAAAAGGGATGCGACTTTTGCAAAAGAGATTCGAATTAAATATGATTTTATTGTGCAAAGACTCACGTGGAAGGAAAAGGGATGCGACTTTTGCAAAAGGGATGCGAATTAAATATGATTGTATTGTAAACAGACTCACGTCCAAGGAAAAGGGATGCGACTTTTCCCAAAAGGATGCGAACTCAACATGATTCTATATTGTGCAAAGACTCACCCCCAGTATTTCGCTATACTGCACATCCCCCAATTGATCAATCATAACAAATGACACATCACTGTTAAGAGGAATAACAGGGATTTCCAATGATACCCAATTCAAGGGAAATGATTTAGTAACGAGAGAAATGGTCAGTCAAACTTGACTTTCCGAACGTTTATTTAAGTTTATTTAAGCAGGATGTTGTGTGTTTAACTTGTATGAACAAGTTTTATTTTTATTAGTAGGCCTACTACTTTTTTTTATTAGTAACAAGAGATAAATCGTCAGTCAAACTTTTTTAGGAGTTTATGATTGTATTGTAAACAGACTCACGCCCAAGGAAAAGGGATGCGACTTTTCCCAAAGGATGCGAATTCAACATGATTGTATATAATTGTGCAAAGACTAACGTGGAAGGAAAAGGGATGCGACTTTTGCAAAAGGGATGCGAATTAAATATGATTTTATTGTGCAGACTCACGTGGACGGAAAAGGGATGCGACTTTTGCAAAAGGGATGCGAATTAAATATACTTTTATTGTAAACAGACTCACGTCCAAGGAAAAGGGATGCGACCTTTCCCAAAAGGATGCGAATTCAACGTGATTGTATATTGTACACGACTCGCGTGGAAGCAAATTGAAGGGAAGCGAAATATCAAATTACCTGGCATGAGTTATCTTTCAAACTTTGCAAAATGTCTATTTAAATTTACGTGCGGAATCGTCAATAAAAATAAATAGACAGCAACTTTAAAAAATGGTGATGTGATTTTGGTGATATTTTGGGGCGGAAAATCTCACCACTGCACAGGTGGATTTGCGTGATATTTGGCACAAATACAAAGAAAACCAGCCCCAATAGGCCTGTACCAAAAATAAATCAGCCTGGCAGATTAAATGACAGAAACTAAAGTGCAATTTCACGCAGCAGTCTATCAAGCTTGCAAACTTCGGTTACGGATTTGACCAAGTTGACGTAATTAGTCACAAAAATTAATTGCGAAGTTGTATCTAGTGCGCGAATTAAGCCGCCTTCTAGCTTAGAGAAATTATGAAATAAGAAGGGGTCTTAAAATCGATTTATTCAGACAAGTAGGCACTTTTTGTGACGATTTTTCAGCTGTAATATAAGAAATATTCATGTAGAATCATCATCAATCAGCTTTATCGTCATAGCAATCGATTTAATTAGTCAAACAAATTAATTGCGAAGTTGTATCCAATGCCGGAATCAAGCCGCCTTAATCTGAGAGAAATTGGGAAATAAGAAGGGGTCTTAAAATGCGATTTATTCAGACAAGAAGGCACTTTTAATTTAGATTTTTCAACTGAAGCATAAGAACAACTCATATATAATCACAATCAACCAGCTCTATGAAAAGAACATTTATCAATACTTTTTTCAACATACCCATTGCATTTTTTTTTGCCCTTCATATTGCAAGTAATTGTTTTGTCGGCCAGCTACACTGAGGCGATTGACACGTATTGAGATAGCAGTTTGCGCTCCGGAGCAACCTCCATCAGCGAAGAGGAGCACTGAGAATTTTTGTCCGATATGCTATTCAATAATGTAATTATTGAGGGAAAACTTATTGAGGGAACTGTATATGGGCATGCTGATTTTTTTTCTCGACCCAAGGAGTTGAACGAATGTTGGGCTAGGCATATAGGCCTACATAGGCCTACCCCTGTTTTACTAGTCATACACTTGTCTCTGACAGGTCCATTTCTTTGGCAGAAAAAAAAATGCAAAAGTCTACATTTTGTACTCTTATAACAAATAAACAACATGACTGCATGCATGTTGTAATTTTAGCATATTCTAGAGTTTTATTTATTTTCTTCATAACTTCAAAATAATGAAAGATTTAAATATAAAATCCTTTCAAAAAAGTATATCAGAAAAAAACACGTTGTTTACATTAATTTATAAGAAATTAAGAAACCAAATTAAGCTGAGGCCAGCTTCTAAACTTGGGTGTTTTGGAAAACACCCAATATCTGGAAATGTTGAGTTTATGCCAAAATCTTCTGGAGGAGCCAAAATAACATCATTTGTGTTGAGCCAGTGTGAAATCTCGCAACTGCCCTCGCTCGTCGAACTGTAGTGTAAATTCCCCTTGTTTCCCTCTGTGCACATTTCTAGCCGAATTGTTTGATACTAGGTTTCGCAATGCGCATTGCTTATTACGTTGTCCTTCTTTGTGACCTATCATTAAAGAAGATTGATCTTGTGCCAAACTAACCAACACTTTGATCAATTTCTCGTTGATGGCAAATGTGATCCGTCTTGAAATTTAAAAGACGCTCAGGATGTTCGCGAGTGATCGCAAGACCCAGCTTAGATCTTCTTCCCGTTTCATTGTCGAAATCGCCCTTCGGAGTTGGGCCGACACGGTGAGGTGAGGAACATAAGAATGATAGGATTACGAAACGGTAACTTTTCACTGTAAATCTTTAATTTGATAATAACTATAACAGAACATTTTTCTTTAAAGACTTCCAACATACAGGTAGAATTACATATACATGTCGAAAAGCTGGCACATAAGGATAAATTCGAAAAATATTCCAAACAAACCGACATTCACTATATTGATTTCCGGTTCATTTTTTATAACAAAACTCGCGAACGCAAATGTTCAACAAAATATACAATAGCAAATATAGAAAACAAAGACGCAATTTCAGTGAAGAAATGGACATACCCGTATAGCAGTTGGCTTTGGATGGAGAATCGCAACCTTACGGTTCATTTCAGCTTTCGCGGCAGCTGTTAATCTCCTTGTTGCCAAAAAACCTGGTTCATGACGCCGGAGATGCTTTATTATTTCGGTTTGATTTTTTGTGTCAATCAGAAACAATATCTCCGTTGCAGAAATATGGAAATGGCGCGCCGAATGCACAGTGTGACATCATTCTGACCTCAATCATCTTCAACATTTGAATGATATTATTAACCATGAAAACCCCATTCCACTGATCCCTGTCTTCAGCATTGTTGCCAACCTTTTCGATATCCAAAGCAACGCCAAGAAGAACATCTTCTTTTTGACCTTTATGTACATCGAGTGCAATAGATTTAAAGCACTTCCTTTGGCTCTTCAATCTTCTAGCGATTACTTTGGATGTCGATAATTTTCTGATAGAGTGTTCTAGTGTGTTTTTGGTATTGGATCCGAGCGTCGGTCGCCCTCCAACAACTTCCGAGATCATCTTGGATTTCTTCGACAGGTCTTTCAGGAGGAGGTGCCTCATCATTCCCCACGAGGCCATTGGCAAATGAAACAGCTTGTATTAACCTAGCCTTTAAAGCTTCTGTTCATCTTTTGACTGCCTGTCGTTCTGCATCAGAAAGTTTTGAATCTACAAGAGATTCACCACCAAATAATAATGTCGCAAATGCACCAATTGATATGGCGCGCCTTTTGTATGTTTCCCTGGGCAAGAAACTATCTTCTACAATAAGCCCCTGCTGCACAAGGAGGGTGTAAAATGGTTTCCAACCTCTTTCTAATCTTCTTCCTTCTTGACCGAGGAAGGTGAGTGCAATCATTCATAGTTGTGGCCGTTTGTGGACATTTTCATGCGTTTACAAAAAAGGTGGAAGGGCTAAATGTAAAAGGGGTTAAATCACACAACTCCTCACAAAGGAAAACAATGCGTAGTAAATTGACAATTACGTACTATTTCCTATTTCCAGCGGAATATTTCTGAGGCATTTATTAACGTTACTTCTGATTGTGTATGTGTTCACTTACTGATTGCAAAAGTGAGATTGGGTACGTCTATATACAGCGTGTGACCTCAAGGGTTTTTTTTTAGGAAGTTACCATGAGTATGCCACCACGTACGTACATGACAAAATACCATTCCACACAAGCACACACTCCAAGCTCCAAACATCAATCACGCTTTATTATACCCACACCACCGCGACGTCCCGCTGTGTGAGAAGGCTGCATGTGGAGATTCAGACTGTAATCAGATTAACTGCAAAAGGTGTAGAGTGATACATTTCTTAACTTGTTCTCATGTAAACCCCAGGCGCTTGGGGTTTACCCATATACTGTAATAGGACGCACTTTTTACGAGAGTGTGTCTCTAATGAGCTTTTTGGTTACTAAAATAGCGAGTGACAAAGTTGTCGTTTATAAAACGTGGACCTTTATAAAGGTCAATTAATGGGTGCACAATACTTTAATACAATACTTTAATACAATAGATTATGCAGCGCCATGCTTTGTCACCGTGACGTATTATCTGTTTAAATCCGGGTCATTACTAAATGAGGTTTCAGTGTTACTGGACGTATGCAGACGGTTGATGGACCCAACGGTGTGCCTTCCTTCAATCATGCTTCAATAGACTGTCGAAGTGAACACGTCATCTTTTGTTAGTTGCCTAGGCAATGGATCTACACTAAAACCACTGAACCGTGTCCCTGTGCTTTTGCAATGGTACTTTTTCCCGACGGCCATGATGTTTAGAGCCAATTACCATGGCAACACGTCACACTTCGGCTGTCTATTGATTGCTTTAGATGACGTAGAACATCCGGGAATGTGTGGTGGTCAACAGTCCCGCGCGTACACGTGCGCGCCAAATAGACGCACATGAACACGCGTAAAAAAAATACTCACCAGCGTATTTTCATTCAAAGATGCCGGCCACACACGTACGCGCGTTGCGATCACGGACGGAAATTATATATACGTCCGTGGTTGCGATACGTTCAAAATATTGAGCATGCAGTCAGCTTGTAAAAACGAAAGTGCTTCTAAGTTCTACTTGATCGCGATTTTTAGCCTGAAGAAATGCGTTTTTATCTTTCTCGAAACAACAGCCATGGCGCAACAACTTAAAGCTAGGTCAAGCAACAGAGGTAAGTGCAACCAATGCGCTTTTCTTGCTCTTTTTGCCGGTTATTACTCGAGCCATGTGGGTCATGAAAAATGCCCACCAAAATGGTGGATGGAAGGGGTGACGTCACCGGAAAGCAATCAATACCAAAATGACACCCGGGAAATGTTTTATGAACTTAAAATTACATGTTTTTTAAAACTACATGTAGCTCGGTTTTGAACAAAATAGTTTGATCGATATAAACTGTGTAGGCCTACCGTTAGCAATGTGTCTGTCATGCATATCATTCGTCGGTCGGAAAGAATTTCGATTCTTTATGTCGTTTGTTTTTGTGCAACACACTAAAATTAAAGCGCAATATTTCCACCTGAAGGTATAACTAATCCATCAACACCGCGACACCATTGCTGAATATACCCAACGCCCGAACACAGAGCCACAACCCACGAACGCCCGAACTTTCCGATCCCGAACATTTCGCTTCATCGTGTTCGCGGTTCTATTGAAAGCCTCCCATTGTGCGATTTTTGCTTTGAATTTTTCGCGATAAAGATTTTGTTGAGATTACAGATTATGAGACATGACAGGCACTCTCAGGTATAATTAAACCTCACCTAATCGTGGTAGCAAAAATCGCACCAGTATGGAAGGTCGTATAAAATCTAGCATTCGACCTTTGATGTGATGCAGTAATGAGACGGTCCTTGACAAGAGTAACATGTAGTTTGAAAGAATACTGCAAATTATACTAACGCCTGCCATTTCCTTCAGCATCTATAGCTGTTATATCGTAATAACGACGAAATAATGAGGTTCCGAAGACCATCTGTGACCATCGCCTTAAGGCGTTATTCTTGTTAGAAAACACACACTCCCACGAAATGGAAAGACGGAATTATGAATGAAATCTGAATTAATACGATATCCAAACGTGTAGGCCTACGACTAAATCTGAAAGTGTCGAATATTGTTCCTCGTATTAAAGGAATGGGGGCCAGGTGCATATTTTCGACCACGCACCATTTTTCTCACGGGTGTTAAGATTTTAATACCATTTTTCATATTTTTTTTAATATTCTGAAATTTCTCGCTCAATTTTCAAGAATATCGTCAAAAACTATCAATGTTTGTAAACTATCTGATTAAATAGAGCAGTGCAGTGATTAGACCATAGCTCCGTGATTACACCAACGTTATTGCTTCCACATCCAAATTGGAAATTGCAATTTTCCTGTTTTCTTCCCATGGATAGTATTTTGCTAAAACGGGGGTTTGTATAGACATCTTATTGACAAATTTCAAATTGACACAGGCAGCCTCGTTTCATAAGTTGAGCTGTTGTATTACGTCACGCGTCTTTTCATTTGCAAATTGTATCACAACAATCATTGAAATTCCTCAATGAATCAGTCCCTCCCTTGCTGAGGATTGAATGACTGTGTGTTGACTGACAAGGCAGGTGAATACTTTAGGGGTAGCTTATAGTTGAAGCTTTGCTGCAATTACTTCAAGTGCACTAGGAATGTAACATGACCCAGGAGCTAATTACAGTGACTTAGTGAGGGGGAAGGGGGAAGGGGGAAGGGGGAAGGGGGGGGGGGGGGGGGGAGGGGGAAGGGACACACTGGAGCTAGTCTAGGGTCGTTAGGCAAAATGCATGATGATCGACGCGGAGAATGGAAGAATCGTTATGTAGAAATCCATGATTTCAATGGCAATAGGACCTATAATTATGCGCAGCAGCAACATAGTTTCTGTCATACGATTTCTACAACAGAAGTGCAAAATATGCACCTATTATGTACATGTATATTCTTAGGAAATAAAGTGTAATCATATGAGGTGGTGTCTTATGTACAGCGTCTATTTGTGTTGTTGTACTATAAGTCATGTCGTTCTTTTCATTGTGTATTCAGTGGTTGTAACGCTTTTCAAATAAGAGTGCTATAATACATGCATGTACCTCTTGCATGTATTTAATGTATACATTTAATCAGTGTAATTAGTGTAATTACCGACATCTACACATCCAATATATTTGTAAGCCAACACACACATTTACCGAACAAACCTTGTACATGTATGAAAACTCATTTATTACCAGTCTACAAAAATATGATTACATGAATTATCAATGTTATTCATATTTAACATTTGTTAATTAAAGGCAAAATTCCAGATTTCTTTTTAAATAGTAAAAGTGTTGGCATGAAGCAATTTAAATCCAGTGGTTTGAATTTACAAGACATGTAGGCACAACAAGAAAAATAATCTCCAGTGTTAACCACTGGTTATGAATGGAGTGAAATTATTGCCAAAGACTTTTTTTAAATCTTCGGTTTTGAGAATCTCACCCAGGAACATAGTGACTTGGACAAGAAAGGACAGAAAGTCACCAACATCAAGAGATCCGTAAAATGTATTCATTATAGTGGTCATTCTTTTAGTTATATGTTTATTATAGACATTTTGCACGGGAGGACATGACAGGGGGCAGTCACATTGTCATGCACTTGTAAGTAGGCACTTTGTTGATCTATTGTCACATCATTTAAATATGAAAACCTGCCCCCTGTCATGGCCGCCGGTACAAAAGCTCTGTAGAAATTTTCCACAGTACACTGTACTAATAAAGTTACGTAAGCAAAGACCAAACAGTTTAGAACATCTCGCGCAGGTTGTAACTTGTAGAAAAAGTGTGAACAATTTTGCATAGAAATGTACAAGTAAATGTACAACTATACATAAATGAAATTAAAATGTTTTTGGGGCCGTCCAAACTTGTCAACATTTTCACAGGACTACAGAGCGTAGGAAGGGGGTGGGGGTGGGAGGGGGAGAGGAGGGGGGAGGGAGGGGGGAAGGGGGGATGGGGGTGGGGAGTGTGTGTGTCGAGGGCCGAGTAAGACTTTAACATGCTTTGTAAAATGTTGACAGTTCATAATACCGACAGAAAAATATTGATAAGTATTATTTCGAGGGAGGGAGGGGGTTGTGCAAATTATAGTAGGTCTCAAATGCGAACCTTTTTACGTACAGCATTGTTGAAGCCCAAATTAAACTTGTACCAGTCCTTGCCAGTCAGTTGTTTCCATTATAGTAGGTCTTGAATGCGAACCTGAACTACGTACAGCATTTGTGAAGCCTTGATTAAACTTGTACCAGTCCTTACCAGTCAGTTGTTCCGGCTGTTTAGCCTCAGCAAGTTATAGCAAGTCTTGAATGCGGACCTTCTTACGTACAGCATTTGTGAAGCCTTGATTAAACTTGTACCAGTCCTTACCAGTCAGTTGTTCCCATTAAAGTAGGTCTTGAATGCGGACCTTTTTACGTACAGCGTTGGAGAACCCTTGATTAAACTTGTACCAAACCTTTCCAGCAAGTTGTTCTTGTTGTTCACGTCTGGCTTCGGCCTTACTGCTGCTCTGGCTTGGACTTTGCTCTGTGGACTGGTGGCCAGTTTCACTCTCAGAGCCTTTGGCTGGAAGGAGTTATTGTAAAATAAATTAAATTATAAGAAATTTTTTTATCATAACTCTGAACTGCTAAATTAAAATCATCATAGAGTAGACCCTCAGTTTTGAAAACACATTAATATCATTGTCAAACTACACAATGCAAGGTGTGTAGGACTGCAGGAATCAGAACATTCAGTGACATTTTACATTATTCCTAGTTTGTTGAACAAGCTTAGGGTTAGGTTCCACTGGTGTGAATGCATCGGACAATTAATCTCATGTCATTGTTCATACATGAGTAGGCGCTTTTTTGATTACTTAATCATTTGCAAGATAAAACTTTTTACAGATTCGTGGAATAAGAGTGTAACATATCTAATGAGGAATGTTAGCTACTTAGATGCATCAATGCTTCAGAAAACCTTGAAAATCTATATATGGATTTTGTGTACAAGTGAATAGTAAAAAAGACCTGTGCACGGGACTTTTACAAAAAAAAAATTTTGGACGTAAATAAATTCATGTGGTGTTTGTTACCATTGCTATCAACAGTGAGTAAGGTTTTTCTTGTCAACTCATGAAAAACAAAGTTGGGTCATTGCAAATAATACAATGGGCCTTTAATGAAAAATCTGCCCCCTAATTTGGTCCCTGGTGCAATATGTGCACTGGCATTCTGACAATACTATCATTGTGTTTTATTGTGTTAGTACACTACTCACAGTAAGTAAGAAATATTGTACATGTAAGGTGTACACCGATATTTCATCGAGGGTATGCATTCCGCTTGAATGATTTTGTATATAGACAATTGTATCTGCACGACAGACACACCTTGTCACAGGAATATGTGAAAACAGTAATTTGAAATTCTAAAACTGATAACATACCAATATCCCTAACTTATTGTGAGTCGTGTAAAATCCGACAATGTCTAAACACTACAGATTGAACTCTTCATACCTTGTTTAGACTGTTGGGGGGACTTAATGATACGACCAAAGAAGTCTCTCATGGGCTGTGGAGTAAAAGAGACAAACAAACATTAGATGACTTTGGGCTTGACCAGGGGCCAAATTAGATCTTTTACGGATTGTTTTTGTCTTTTTGGGAACCGAATTGTATTTTAGCACTACAGAAACCTTGGCCAGAGCAACATGAATGCAAGTTTCAGTGTTTAGACTCATTTTAAAATTAGCTTTACAAATTTAATGTCGTGACTACTTGACTTGACCCAACTTGACCAATATGCCTGACTTGACTTGACTTGGGACTCGAAGGCAGCTTGACTTGGGACTTGAGCAAAGGGAGACTCGTTACAACCGTGCATGGTATTAACAAAACAATTTTGACAAGTAGTATTTAAGGGGAGGGAGAGGTTCTTAAAAAAATACTACGCTCTGTAGAACTGTGAAAACTTTGGGCAACCCCTTAAATGCACAATAGTGGAGCAAATGATTTTTGTATCTAAGAACCATTTTCTCCGACCTTTTCTGGTTCTTCATGTATCTTCTTGGGCTGTAGTTTCTCCAGATGTCTTGGGACCTTTGACCCTGCTCCCTTTGACCCTGCTGAGGGGGGTCCACCCTTCTTAGCAGTACTGGAAGACGGCTTATCTGGAGCCCTGCATCAGTAACATTTACAGGAAAAACCACAATACCAACATTGTGTTTTTCTAATACATGATGTAACAATTATTATATACTAGTGTAACCTTTCCCCAGGGTAACGGGGTTTGTTCCTGAATGGAATAAAACAGTCAATCAATCAATTAATGCCACGGCTAAATGAGGAATTCCCCCCAACTTCTAAAACCATGTAATTGGCAACTGATGAAGTGAAATTGATTTGGGTTTTTCTCAAACCGAGATCTCACTTTGGTGGACGATATGTTTGTCTACAAATGCTTTTATGTTCTCTGAAACCAGAAGAAAAGAGAACGTAAGGCACAAAAGGTAACATGTAGTCTGACAACACACCCTTCTATAAAAACCTCCTTGTACAATTCATTTCACATGGTTTAAAGTTTGTCAGAAAATTTTAATTTTGTTTAAATCTTGTCCACTAACTGTGAAAAGGAAAATGCAGCTTTTAACTTCAATTTGTGAGAGGACGTTTTGATGAGAATACTTACTTGCCCTTTCCTGCCATGGCTGATTCACTTCGCCTCATTTTCTCAAGAGAGATCTTAGATGAAAGAAGAAAAGCAGAAATATCAATTTTCCTTTGAAAGCAGTATTTGGTATGGTGACATATGTCTTTGAGAAGGATTGCTTGGAAGGACTGGTCGGAACATGAGGCCACTAAATTTACTAAGTGCTGTGTACTATAGGTGTTTGTGCATTAATAGTTGACTATGTGAGAGAACTTCGACAACAGGGTGGGTGGTGGGTGGTGGGTGGGGGGTGGTGGGGGGAGGGGGTGGCCAACTAGAGGTCTACTAGTGGCCAACTAGAGGTCTACGGTTCGTTATGCACCAAGCCATCCCAGGGAAGAAGGGTTTTCAAAACCTGAATTCAAGTAGGGTAGTGAAATCCTTTTCAACCTATAAATCACTCATACACAATGACAGTAATTGTTTCCCATTGGACCTAGCTACCTCTCTTGCGATAAGCTGTTTGGCTGCATAAGTCATCTGCTTTGTAGGTGGAGAACTGCTGAATCGCACAACGTACTCAAGATTTCTATGAAAAAGAAACAAAACAAAACAAATCTGTCTGACTAGGACAAAGCATTTCATGGTCAAAATTTACACGCAATCATGGTATGAATACGTACGGATCTAGTACGTAGTTATATTGTCCTTCCACACTGCGTTCCTGGTTATAAGTCAAGTTATATGCAATCATAGTATGAATACGTACGGATCTAGTACGTAGTTATATTGTCCTTCCACACTGCGTTCCTGGTTATAAGTCAAGTTATATGCAATCATAGTATGAATACGTACGGATCTAGTACGTAGTTATATTGTCCTTCCACACTGCGTTCCTGGTTATAAGTCAAGTTATATGCAATCATAGTATGAATACGTACGGATCTAGTACGTAGTTATATTGTCCTTCTACACTGCGTTCCTGGTTGTAAGTCAAGTTATATACAATCATGGTATGAATACGTACGGATCTAGTACGTAGTTAGACTGTCCTTCTACACTGCGTTCCTGGTTGTAAGTCAAGTTATATGCAATCATGGTATGAATACGTACGGATCTAGTACGTAGTCATATTGTCCTTCTACACTGCGTTCCTGGTTGTAAGTCAAGTTATATGCAATCATAGTATGAATACGTACTGATCTAGTACGTAGTTATACTGTCCTTCTACACTGCGTTCCTGGTTGTAAGTCAAGTTATATGCAATCATAGCATGAATACGTACGGATCTAGTACGTAGTTATATTGTCCTTCCACACTGCGTTCCTGGTTATAAGTCAAGTTATATGCAATCATAGTATGAATACGTACGGATCTAGTACGTAGTTATATTGTCCTTCCACACTGCGTTCCTGGTTATAAGTCAAGTTATATGCAATCATAGTATGAATACGTACGGATCTAGTACGTAGTTATATTGTCCTTCCACACTGCGTTCCTGGTTATAAGTCAAGTTATATGCAATCATAGTATGAATACGTACGGATCTAGTACGTAGTTATATTGTCCTTCCACACTGCGTTCCTGGTTATAAGTCAAGTTATATGCAATCATAGTATGAATACGTACGGATCTAGTACGTAGTTATATTGTCCTTCCACACTGCGTTCCTGGTTATAAGTCAAGTTATATGCAATCATAGTATGAATACGTACGGATCTAGTACGTAGTTATACTGTCCTTCTACACTGCGTTCTTGGTTATAAGTCAAGTTATATGCAATCATGGTATGAATACGTACGGATCTAGTACGTAGTCATACTGTCCTTCTACACTGCGTTCCTGGTTGTAAGTCAAGTTATATGCGATCATAGCATGAATACGTACGGATCTAGTACGTAGTTATACTGTCCTTCTACACTGCGTTCCTGGTTATAAGTCAAGTTATATGCGATCATAGTATGAATACGTACGGATCTAGTACGTAGTTATATTGTCCTTCCACACTGCGTTCCTGGTTATAAGTCAAGTTATATGCGATCATGGTGTCTATTAGTTCCTTCAAGTGACGTTTTTCTTGAGCGTTGAACAGTTGAGTGTTTACCTGTGGAAAGACCACAAACAATAACTTGTACTAAAGAAAGCCAGTTATTAACCTTTGACATTATATAATTCTTACACATTGTGATCTGTAACTTGATTCACCCTAATAACTCTCTCCTCGAATGCTGTTGATTCACCCTCATGACTTATCTATTTTTGCAAGGATATGATTTTCTTAAACACATACAAAAGCCGAACTAAAATACAGGTTTCTAGTTGCAGTACACTACTCACAATAAGTTAGGGATATTGTGGGATGTATGCAGATATTTTATTGAGGGTATGCATTCCGCTTGAATGGTTTTGTATATGATTAGACAATTGTATCTGCATGACAAACACACCGTCACAGGAATAGGTGAAAAAAGTTATATGGAAAAAAAAAATTAGTTTACAAAACATTGGTGGTTTTTTGACGATTGAGGATTGAGGGCATGAAATTTTAGAATGGTAATGAGAAAAATATGACCAAAGATATGGTATCAAAATCTCCTTTAAGCAAACAGAACTTACCGGTCTGAATGTCGGCTGTAGTATGATAAGAAGCAGAGGCAAGATCTCGGTGACTGCCTTGTGTGGGTCTAGAAAGCAGGCCGTGTTTGGAGACACTTCAGATAGAACGGTGCTTAGCAGATTGTGGCTTCGTGTTTGCTTGACTGAATTCTGTAAGATAAGACCCAGTAACAATGATAGTATGAGATATAACTGCCTTGTGTGGAGTCTAGAAAGCAGGCAGTGTTTGGAGATACTTCAGATAGAACGGTGCTTAGCAGATTGTGGCTTCGTGTTTGCTTGACTAAATTCTGTAAGATAAGACCCAGTAACAATGATAGTATGAGATATAACTGCCTTGTGAGGAGTCTAGAAAGCAGGCCATGTTTGGGGACACTTCAGATAGAACGGTGCTTAGCAGATTGTGGCTTCGTGTTTGCTTGACTGAATTCTGTATAAGATAAGACCCAGTAACAATGATAGTAATCCTTGGCTATAGGATGAGATATAACGGCCTTGTGTGGAGTCTAGAAAGCAGGCAGTGTTTGGAGACGCTTCAGATAGAACGGTGCTTAGCAGATTGTGGCTTCGTGTTTGCTTGACTAAATTCTGTAAGATAAGACCCAGTAACAATGATAGTAATCCTTGGCTATAGGATGAGATATAACTGCCTTGTGAGGAGTCTAGAAAGCAGGCCGTGATTGAAGACACTTCAGATAGAACGGTGCTTAGCAGATTGTGGCTTCGTGTTTGCTTGACTGAATTCTGTAAGATAAGACCCAGTAACAATGATAGTAATCCTTGGCTATAGGATGAGATATAACTGCCTTGTATGGGTCTAGAAAGCAGGCCGTGTTTGGAGATACTTCAGATAGAACGGTGCTTAGCAGATTGTGGCTTCGTGTTTGCTTGACTAAATTCTGTAAGATAAGACCCAGTAACAATGATAGTATGAGATATAACTGCCTTGTGAGGAGTCTAGAAAGCAGGCCATGTTTGGGGACACTTCAGATAAAACGGTGCTTAGCAGATTGTGGCTTCGTGTTTGCTTGACTGAATTCTGTAAGATAAGACCCAGTAACAATGATAGTAATCCTTGGCTATAGGATGAGATATAACTGCCTTGTGAGGAGTCTAGAAAGCAAACCGTGTTTGGAGATACTTCAGATAGAACGGTGCTTAGCAGATTGTGGCTTCGTGTTTGCTTGACTGAATTCTGTAAGATAAGACCCAGTAACAATGATAGTAATCCTTGGCTATAGGATGAGATATAACTGCCTTGTGTGGGTCTAGAAAGCAGGCCGTGTTTGGAGATACTTCAGATAGAACGGTGCTTAGCAGATTGTGGCTTCGTGTTTGCTTGACTAAATTCTGTAAGATAAGACCCAGTAACAATGATAGTAATCCTTGGCTATAGGATGAGATATAACTGCCTTGTGTGGGTCTAGAAAGCAGGCCGTGTTTGGAGATACTTCAGATAGAACGGTGCTTAGCAGATTGTGGCTTCGTGTTTGCTTGACTAAATTCTGTAAGATAAGACCCAGTAACAATGATAGTATGAGATATAACTGCCTTGTGAGGAGTCTAGAAAGCAGGCCATGTTTGGGGACACTTCAGATAGAACGGTGCTTAGCAGATTGTGGCTTCGTGTTTGCTTGACTGAATTCTGTAAGATAAGACCCAGTAACAATGATAGTAATCCTTGGCTATAGGATGAGATATAACTGCCTTGTGAGGAGTCTAGAAAGCAAGCCGTGATTGAAGATACTTCAGATAGAACGGTGCTTAGCAGATTGTGGCTTCGTGTTTGCTTGACTGAATTCTGTAAGATAAGACCCAGTAACAATGATAGTAATCCTTGGCTATAGGATGAGATATAACTGCCTTGTGAGGAGTCTAGAAAGCAAGCCGTGTTTGGAGATACTTCAGATAGAACGGTGCTTAGCAGATTGTGGCTTCGTGTTTGCTTGACTGAATTCTGTAAGATAAGACCCAGTAACAATGATAGTAATCCTTGGCTATAGGATGAGATATAACTGCCTTGTGTGGGTCTAGAAAGCAGGCCGTGTTTGGAGATACTTCAGATAGAACGGTGCTTAGCAGATTGTGGCTTCGTGTTTGCTTGACTGAATTCTGTAAGATAAGACCCAGTAACAATGATAGTAATCCTTGGCTATAGACGAATCCGGTTGCTAAGGACTCCTTCCCTGCAAGTCCGCCATAGCTGGGGGCCATCCACTGCCATGGACTGGGCGCTTTGTCTTGTTGTTAAATCGAACAGCGCACAACGCGTACGCGAACACAGGCTTCGCAAGCAAATAAACGCGCAAACTTGTTCGAAGTGACAACATAATGTAACAGCATATCATCAACACAAAACCCACAGTTCATGGCACTGGATGGCCCCCAGCTATGGCGGTCGTACACGGACCATGACTTTGCAGCTCGGATTGGTGTATAGGATGAGATATAACTGCCTTGTGAGGAGTCTAGAAAGCAAGCCGTGATTGAAGATACTTCAGATAGAACGGTGCTTAGCAGATTGTGGCTTCGTGTTTGCTTGACTGAATTCTGTAAGATAAGACCCAGTAACAATGATAGTAATCCTTGGCTATAGACGAATCCGGTTGCTAAGGACTCCTTCCCTGCAAGTCCGCCATAGCTGGGGGCCATCCACTGCCATGGACTGGGCGCTTTGTCTTGTTGTTAAATCGAACAGCGCACAACGCGTACGCGAACACAGGCTTCGCAAGCAAATAAACGCGCAAACTTGTTCGAAGTGACAACATAATGTAACAGCATATCATCAACACAAAACCCACAGTTCATGGCACTGGATGGCCCCCAGCTATGGCGGTCGTACACGGACCATGACTTTGCAGCTCGGATTGGTGTATAGGATGAGATATAACTGCCTTGTGAGGAGTCTAGAAAGCAAGCCGTGTTTGGAGATACTTCAGATAGAACGGTGCTTAGCAGATTGTGGCTTCGTGTTTGCTTGACTGAATTCTGTAAGATAAGACCCAGTAACAATGATAGTAATCCTTGGCTATAGGATGAGATATAACTGCCTTGTGAGGAGTCTAGAAAGCAAGCCGTGTTTGGAGATACTTCAGATAGAACGGTGCTTAGCAGATTGTGGCTTCGTGTTTGCTTGACTGAATTCTGTAAGATAAGACCCAGTAACAATGATAGTAATCCTTGGCTATAGGATGAGATATAACAGCCTTGTGAGGAGTCTAGAAAGCAGGCCGTGTTTGGGGACGCTTCAGATAGAACGGTGCTCAGCAGATTGTGGCTTCGTGTTTGCTTCTTCTTCTTTCGTATGATCCCCTAGAGGGATCTGGTTGCTGAGATTCGCCGACTTTTTAAGTCGTTGCCCTGTAGCCACCTTAGGAGGTTCTTCAGCATGGCCACGAAGTACTATGGAACAGGAAGAAATTCTCAGTTTTAGATGTGGGAGGAAAGCCCCACACACCACCGTGTATGGGGAAAACCCACGGAATCAGGCAGGGACTGAGAACCCAATCCACATACTGACCCGGACGGGATTCGAACCTGGACGGGATTCGAACCAGGGCCACATTGGTGGAAGGCGAGGAAAGAGCCGCTACGCCAACCTTGCTTGACTGAATTCTGTAAGATAAGACCCAGTAACAATGATAGTAATCCTTGGCTATAGGATGAGATATAACAGCCTTGTGAGGAGTCTAGAAAGCAGGCCGTGTTTGGGGACACTTCAGATAGAACGGTGCTTAGCAGATTGTGGCTTCGTGTTTGCTTGACTAAATTCTGTAAGATAAGACCCAGTAACAATGATAGTAATCCTTGTAAGAACTCTGGATGCCGCAATAGGGCGACATTACGGGAAGCCTTTCCCCGGGGACCACCGAAATTTCGGGAAGAATCACTCAAATTGACACCTTATTTTTTTACCCAAAGCTTCCAAAAATGGTTCCAGACCTAAGAGAAATGGTTCTAGTCCCAATAAAAATGGTTTTTGACCTACAAAAATGTTTTTAATCTCAAAAATATTAGGGCGACACCAAATTGTTGCCCTATTGAGCGTGTCGCTCTAATATAGCTTTTTTACACACAAATTGTCGCCCTATCCTAGCAAACAGAGTTTTTGGCTATAGGATGAGATATATAACGGCCTTGTGAGGGTCTAGAAAGCAGGCCGTGATTAAAGACAGTTACACTTCAGGTAGACTAAATCTTTGTTGCTAAGTAATGTGACTGTGTGCAAGCAACAGACTTACGGTAGGAGTGAATGACATAAAGCAACCAATCTGTTGGTAACAGGCCTGCAAGTGACTGAGTTAGATTACCCTACCTCATAAGCAGTATTTGGATATTTGAGACGTGGCTGCGTTGACGACGCAAACAAGAGATGAAATACAACAGGCACGAAGGGCAGATAGCGATAGAAGGTGTAGTTTTGGCTGTGTGCAACGACGCTGCTGATGCGATCGTGGAAAATTAGCCAATCAGACGCCACATTGAGCTGTGCAGAAAGAAAAACAAGGGGGAAACAAATATAAATGATTGGACTATTAAAGCCCCGATATGTGATTGGGAAACTTTTAACAACATGAACTACAGAATTACATAACCAAAGAATAATGTTGATAAACTGCCCTGTAAAAATTTCAGCCACAAAATTGTAGCAATACTTCCTAAAAAATCCATGCATTTTTTTTTACAGGAATGAATGGTAAGACAAATTGTTTTTCTTCCAGAGGTGCCACTTTCACGGGGAAAAATCATGTGGTGTTTGTTACTATTTCTTGTCAACTTGTGAAATAAAATTTAGGGTAACTGCAAATGTTGTATTTAATGTTGGGGCTTTAACTTGAATCAATATATTCCACAATCCCAATTACTCAAGAAAAGACCAAGACTTTGATGACCACATCATACTTACTGCCTCAAGCCGAGGGTCCTTAAATTTCATCTCCAGGTAATTCTCAAAGATTCCTACACATGGAAACAAAAATAGGTCATTAGTTACCCTATAAGTGCGAGTGGAATACGGCATGATGTAGTGCGTATGCGTCCCATATCCCACGAGACCTGCGCGCAATCTGCAGTCGCGCAGGCTGCAATACAAGCGCGGGACGCAGTGCAGAGAATTGCGTGCATAACAAGCCGCATCGGATGCACATGCGTCACGTTTAAAGTGTACAGCTTCGTGTAGAGGACACAGTGCATTTGGAATACCAGGGCGCATCACGCAGAGTGCGACATAAAATGATTGTTTCATACCTTGCATGAGTTTTTCGTAATCCCCTGCAGCCTGTGCAAGCTGGACTACATTGTAGAATCGCGCTGTCATCGATGTTGGGTTGGTAGCGTCCAGTCCTACGTTACTGTCCAGAGCACTGGGTAGTTTAGCTTTGCCTGCTGCGACGTCATGTGGATTAGCATACTGTTTCCTGCAAACACACAGAAATCGGATGCAAACACGGTTCAGTAAAACCTGCTATTTAGGCTACCTTGATATTAAGGCTACCTTGATATTAAGGCCACCTTGATATTAAGGCCACCTGGTTATAGTGGCCACTCGTCTTTAGTCCCAAACACCACGTGTATTATGCTCAAGTATCTTTTATAAAGTGGCCACCTGTTTATAATAGCCAGATTTTTAGTTTTACGGTCCCGAAGGAGTTCTGGAAATCATACAATCCACAAATGTGCATATTTGTCCTTGTCAAAATGAAGCCTTGTACCAACCTTTTAGCTTGCGGGAGCTTGAATATATCCTGCCAGATGGCAAAGAAGCCTTTGTGTTTGTCTTTTTGACCAATACTCAGAGAGTGGATTAACGCAAGACTGACCACTTTGCGCTGACTGTAGACATACACCTTACTACTGACTTGTACCAACCTTTTAGCTTGCGGAAGCTTGAATATATCCTGCCAGATGGCAAAGAAGCCTTTGTGTTTGTCCTTTTGACCAATACTCAGAGAGTGGATTAACGCAAGACTGACCACTTTGCCTTGTCTGTAGACATACACCTTACTACTGACTTGTACCAACCTTTTAGCTTGCGGGAGCTTGAATATATCCTGCCAGATGGCAAAGAAGCCTTTGTGTTTGTCTTTTTGACCAATACTCAGAGAGTGGATTAACGCAAGACTGACCACTTTGCGCTGACTGTAGACATACACCTTACTACTGACTTGTACCAACCTTTTAGCTTGCGGGAGCTTGAATATATCCTGCCAGATGGCAAAGAAGCCTTTGTGTTTGTCTTTTTGACCAATACTCAGAGAGTGGATTAATGCAAGACTGACCACTTTGCGCTGACTGTAGACATACACCTTACTACTGACTTGTACCAACCTTTTAGCTTGCGGGAGCTTGAATATATCCTGCCAGATGGCAAAGAAGCCTTTGTGTTTGTCTTTTTGACCAATACTCAGAGAGTGGATTAACGCAAGACTGACCACTTTGCGCTGACTGTGGATAAACTGCAATCAATAGTGGATAGAGATACTATTATAAAATTACATTGTGAAATGCCTGAATTGTAAAAAGCTCCAAATGTTGGGTTTACAAATGTTTAGGTGTAATTTGGGAAATGACTTGTTTGAGCATTTGAGTACTGCACCTGTAACGTATTGAGACAGGATCTGATGTCATTGTCTGCTTTGTTACATAAGGCCATTAATGCCGTCATGTCAGTTCTCAGGCGGTTGTTTCTTGCAATCTGTGCACAAAAAAAACACCACAAATTAAAAAAAGTGATCACAATTATCAATATGCAAGTATTATTATTAGCCTATTGCACACTTAAAGGGGTTTGTTCAGATTGTTACAGAAAATGGATTTTATTCTTACTGAACAATCATATAAAATACTTCCCCAAAATACTATCCATGGGAAGAAAACAAGAAATTTGCAATCTCCAATTTGGATGTGGAAGCAAAAAGGTTGGTGTGATCACTGCACTGCTTTAAATGGAACGGATAAATTAGTTTACAAAAAGTGTTTTTTTGACAATATCCCTGAAAATATACAGATTGAGAACGCAAAGTTTCCAAATGTTAATGAAAAAATTATGACAAATGATATGGTATTAAAATGTCAACACCCGTTGGAAAATGGGGAGGGGGGAGGGGGGGGGGGGGGGGGGGGTGGGGGGGTGGGGGGGGGGGGGGGGCGCTCACAAAATGTGATCTGGACATGCTCGTATAACATTTGAAGAAATGAGATTTAATAATAAGTACTTGGTTAAGTCTAGCTGCCAGTCTTGTAGTGAGTGTTTGAGGGAAGTGTGTGACGAATGCTTGCTGCCTGAGTAGCCTGAGTGCTGGAACGTACCTGTCAACGGAGAAAACATTTAAAACATTAACTGTAAGCACTGCAAACTGGATTTCAGAGACAAAATTTGCTTAAGATAGTGTCACAACAATAGACTGTTTGCACGAGCAGCCATGACGGGGGCCAGTTACACTGTCACTGTGCGTCATACATGAGTTGGCACATTGTGAATTTATTGTCATATCATTTGAATATGAAAACCTGCCCCATGTCATGGCCGTCGGTGAAAAGGGTATATTGCTAATCCCAAGCATGTCCATGGCCCTGAAATAGCGCAAACATTAGCACAACTTCGTGCTATAGTAAGCACAACTTTTCAGCTAACACTGAAGTAGTTCCATGAAATTTGATTCCGATTGCAGTAATTTGTATAACTTTATAGACTGTATTAAATAGCTGCCATCTTGTAGGGCAACTTTGGATATTTAAATTGGTCACAATGCAAGCACATAATGTGCAATCATGCACGTCCTAAAGAAACAAAGAAACTGCCAGCTATTCGATACGGTCCATTTGTAAGGAAAGACACACAAATCTATCCGCTGGTACTGACTGGGGTACCTGCGGTTTTTAGCTGTACCGCCTGCACTAAGTAAGCTGTTCTCGAGCGGTACCGTAGATTTGTGTGTCTTCCCTAACATATGTTGATGAACAAGAAACACTTTGACATACGGATCATTGCATATGCAGATGATTGGCCTGAGTAGATTCTTGGCTTTCTTCTTCTTAGTAGATGCTGCTGCATCACTTGTTGTGTCTGAGGAAGCTCCTTTGATGAACGTCAGAAGACAATTGATTGCAGGCTGGGGGAAGAAAAATCAGAGTTGATTAGTTTTCAATCATTTTATTTTTTAACTCCAGCCAATCACAATCAGTGAGGAACAACTGCAATACCGTGTTTCGAGACAACCAGTTGGCTTCATAGCTCACAACTGGTAGGGCATCTGCACATTAAACACGCCTGGTGTGTTGGAGGTCTTGGTGGAAACCTGAGGGAGTACTGTGCCTGATAGCTCAGCTGGTAGAGCATCTGCCTGGTGTGTCAAATGTCTTGGGGAAACCTGAGGGAGTATACAGTGTGCCTCATAGCTCAGCTAGTACAGCAATCTGCCCAGTGTGTCAGAGGTCTTGGGGAAACCTGAGGGAGTATACCACTGTGCCTGATAGCTCAGCTTGTAGAGCGTCTGCCTGGTATGTCAGAGGTCTTGGGGAAACCTGAGGGAGTATACCACTGTGCCTCATAGCTTAGCTGGTTGAGCATCTGCCAGCAGTCTTGAGTTTGAATTCTGATGAGGACCATGGGATGTTTGTTTTATTTCAGTGGTGATAAGTCACCATACCTGATGTTACGTTTGATGCAGTTAAGACAAGAATTCTCTCTTACCGCTGGCGCACCGTCGATTTCATCAATAATGAGGCAGTTGGGCCGTCTATCTGAGACTAATACTGACGTCATCTGGGTTGAGGACTCCAACTTATTCCTGAAAACATCAGCACTTCGATCATCACTACAATGGGAAACAGAAAAGTTGTCAATACGGATATAATTAGGCCTCACGGTATTTAATAATAAAGTGAAAAGTCACCCTTTGTGTGTTGCCAATGTTACTGGGTCTACACTGAAACCAGTGAACTGTTTCCCTGCACTTTAGCAATGGATGTTTCAGATTACCAGTGAATGTTTAGACCCAGTAACCCTAGTAATTGAAGTCACACTTTAGTAGTCTATAGGGGATACCATGAAGATTGCGATAAGGTCATTAACTCTGACAACAGAATGCAATCTTTTGCTCTTCACATAAAAATAATATATTATGTCTATGAAGCCTAGTTTCCATATAAACTTGGTTCAACTTTGCCGACTGTCTGCGTTACTGTTTGCGTTGCTAATTTGGCTTAACTTTAAGACGTAGAAACTTGTGTTGGACCTCAAAGGAAGGGGCCGTTCTACAGAGTGTATTATTTTTCAAGACTCCCCAAAGAAATATTACTTACAACATTTTTTTTTACTACCATAAAGTGTAAACATTTTACAGTGCATGTAAAGTCCTACGTGGCCCTCAACCCCCCTCACCACCTTCGTACGCTCTGTAGAACCGTGAAAACATTGACAACTTTGGATGGCCCCTTATTACCTAGCATTCATTTCTACCACATTGTAGCCAGCGTGCTTTGCAATGACATGGGCTAGGGTGGTTTTGCCCAGGCCGGGAGGCCCACACAGCAGGGATATCCTGTGCACTGGACGGTTATTCTCATCAAGTTCCTGTAGGTTAAACAACAACAGGTTTTATCCGATCAATTAGCAACTGTATTACGTTATAATACATTGTATTTATTCACTGAAGAATCAACAAATACATTGAGCATTGGAGTGGTTTTGGTTAGTACAGGGAGTAATAGGCAGGACAGTTTGGGGCAGTTTTATCTCTAAGGCTAATGTCAATAATTAATCTGTGACTGATTAATAGATAATTTGTACCAAAATGTTGTAATGTACGTACTGGATGGACTTGAATTGAGTCTCCAACCTCAAATCACCAGACTTGAACTCGAGTCACTGTTGCATATGACCTGACTTGGACTCACACTTAGTTTTGGACTTAGGTTTGACAGTTAAAATTTGCAATGCAGTATTTTGGGGACAACTTAAACACTCAGATCACTGGCCATAAAAAATAAATTTAGTTGCTAAGACATGTCTGGTAATTACAAGATGCCAAAACAAATTAACTGCTTGACCAATATGCCTGACTTGACCAACATTGACTTGACTTTATATTGATGTCATAGGACTTGACTTGACTTGGGACTCAAAGGCAGTTTGACTTGACTTGGGACGTGAAGGCAGTTTAACTTGACTTGGAACTAAAGCAGAGGGTGACTCGTTCCAAGACCCTCAAAAATTGTCAAGTTAAACTTGATAAGGAATTGACAATGGTACCGGTTAATCGTGGCTGTAAGTTTAACAAACCTCCTGAGGTTCTTCTTGTTGGAATTTATTCTTAAACTGTTTGACCGTTTTGCCATCAGGTTGCTGCTGCTGTTGTTGTTTCTGTTTCCACTGTGGTTGTTGACCTTGCTGTGGTTTCTTCCGTTGTTTTATCTCCTTACCAAATACTAGAGGATCCCACAGCTTGAGCCAGAATAAGAGGTTCCGGTTTATCCCCTGAAGAGAAAACAAACCGATCAGTTCCTTATCGTCATTATTTCTTAATATCCCACGTTGATCAAACTGTAATGTTTGGTTTGGCTTGATTTTGATGGCCAGCGTTGCAGGATAAGTCTAGTCTGTTTAAATTTACTACGGTACTTAAAATTTGCTTTAAAAATTTTTAAAAATCTCTTTTCATACATTATGGAATCAATAAACTTATGGTATTTGCCTGAAAGCCTCTTAATTATTATTACTTTCAATAAAATCATATATAAAAATATCAGTGGTGCTTAGCAAATTTTGAGTAGCATAGTTTGCATATTTTACGAGGATAGTCGTAACATTTCGGCAAACAACTATTTGCAGTTTCTGCAGATCATCCAGTAATTCTTAATGGCGTTGTTTATTTTGCTCATGAGCTCAGAACAGTGCTAATTATTCAGCGAGTTGCTTGTATGGTTTAAACGAGAGCAGATCAGTGTATGCTTTGGCGTATATTCAATTGACTTACATCATCACTAAGGAGGTCCGTGTAACGTCTTGGAGCATATTCATCAACCCACAGAGCCGATGATTTCTCGTTAGTGACATTATCATCTCCCTCCACATCACCGTCATCAGGTGCATCCAGTTTTCTGGAATTAGGAAACAGTAATGTCACACTTGAGAGAGATATGGATAAAAGCTACAGTAATATTATAATGAGGCCTGAAGGGAGTTTTCATTAGTAGCGAGGTCTAGGGTTGGAATTTATTGGTAAATCATGATACATAGCTAAAATATCAGTAGCTACAGAGGTCATGAGCTGCTGCCTCAGGGGTGAATTGCAATAAAGAAAGTTAAGACGTATTAACTCTTAAGACATCTTAACTAAGGCATCATAGATTAATTTTGTCTTGCAATAAAAACGTGTGTCATAACTTGTATCTTGAGACACATAAAACTTAGGACACCTAAATTCAGTTTTGACACATAATGTGTCTTAGACTTAAGACGGTTATATTGCAATCCACCCCTAGGCCTGGTCTTAGTAACCTTTCCGATTATTTTGTTTTACATTTTTCTAATGGAAGATGATATTTGCAACCAACAAACAGATAGCAGAAGAGAGGTTCTGTGTTTTTGTCAGTTATAGTGTAAATGCTTTATTTTGTTGAACTGCAATAAGAAAGCTTAGTTTAAAGTTCCTCACAAGATTTAAATCTAAAAATTATATATATTGAAATTATTTTGGGATAACATAATTGCAAACTTGTTGTCACCTTTTAAGAGATGAAGAGATTGTTTCTGCTTCGCTAATTAGTCTGCTGTGCCTCTGTAACAAACAGGAAATAAAAAATGCATTTTAAAATTAAAGTTTATTCTAAAAACACGTCGTTTATTTCCACTTTTTAAAAATCTATAGATGAACAAAAATGTCACCAAGTTAACGTATAAACATCAATATAACGATTAGAAAATAAGACACGGCGAGAAAACCGATTAGTGATTACCTAATGCCCTAAACCTTTTTTATGTGATAGGAAACAGCTATGTTTTTTCTTGGCCTTGCTACATGTACTGTACCTCATTCTCCAACTCATCTCTCAGCATTTCAACCGATGTAGCAAGAAGACGTAGAGAGCGTCTTCCGCCCGCCTTGAAGACTGACTTGGCTTGCTTCTACGTGGACAAAAATATCAACACAAAAATGAAAGTGTATGAATCAACAATGTATGCTAATAAACTTGCACATGCTGCACATTATAAATCAAGACACCGTTGGTGAGAAGCGGACCAACTTTCTGGTTTGCTGTCCCTGTAGGTTTCACATTTTACTTGGTAAGAATGTTTAAGTCGGACATCACTATTTTTTCATTCAATTGAAGTAGGAAGAATGACAGAAAACAAACAAAGAAATAAATAAACAAATCAAATGAATTATTTTCTCACCATTTTCTGCTCCACAGTTACAACCTCCTTCATACGGAGGAAAACACGTTGACCGTCTTGGCCGGTTAATCGAGATGATAAGCCTGGTGGTTCTCTCAATAAGATCTGCAGTCTACGATCTCCCAACACGTCATTGCGTCTCACATGATCTAGGGATGGCGCCGTGATGTTAGCTTGTTGCGTCTCACGAAGGGCTGCATCTTGGCGATGCTGCTTGACCCGCGCGAGGGCGATTTCTTCAGGTGTTGGTGATGGTGTTTGGGATACGACTGTATTATCGGCAGTTTTACTGCCATCTGGGATGAGCTTCCTGGCACGTTTGGCTGTTGATACTGAGAAATAAAACGAAGAGTTACTCATTGGTAAACAGATTGTTGAGGGAAAATACCTTTTTACCGGTTAGTGAACACGCGCAAATTTTGACATGTGTCGCTTTGAAAAGAAGTGGCTTGGAGGGAATTTGGTGTGAACTGATGCACTGAAAATCACAGTAACAAAAATGCTCGCTGCCCAAGTTGATTCTGTGGTTTTCAGTGTGTCGTTTCATTCCACATTCTCTCTGTGTCAAGTTTTGTAAAAGTGACATGCGTCAAAAGGACGTGTCAAAAAACGGGTGAAAACGCTTAGTGTGAATCCAGCCTTACCGATAGTTGGTAGAGGGGCATCGATGATCAACTCATCCTCACTGTCTGACAATGGTCCAAACATCTCGTCAATGTCACGCTTTCTGCTTTTCCTCTTTGATGCTTCATCGTCCCCAGGGAAACCGTTCTCTAATTGACTCACAGCTGGTGACAGTGCGACGTCTGTTGGGTCTGGCCGACTGGACTCGGAGGTGCTTGATGTAACTTTGTTATTGCTAACTTCACGAGGTAATGGCGAGCCATTCAGCACAAGGGAATTTTGTGGCTTTGAGGCAATGGTTGGTTTAGATCCTTGTCGACTGTGATCTCGTTGAGATGCTGAAGATTGAGGTACAAAGAATAAGCAAACCAAAATTATTAAAGTGTGTGTGTGTGTACGTGTATGTGTATTGTCATGCTTTGATACCTGTATGTGTCATATGGACAATATTCTCAGCCCCTGCTTGATTCCATGGGTTTCCCCACACATTGGTGTGTGGGTTTTTTGTCCTACATGTACCTCTAAACTGATAATTTCTTCCTGTTCTCTCGCACTTGGCCATGCTGAAGAACCTCCTAGGTGGCTACAGGGCAATGACTTAAGTTGGCTAATTTCAGCAACCATACGAAAGAAGATGTCCAAAATTTTTGTCCCTTTGCTTGTCACCAGATGTTTACACGTATTGTTTTTACTCCAGTCCTATCAAAATGTGATGTGGCATCAAAAACAAAGATTCCTTTGTCTTACCACCGAATTCCATTTCCATTTCCCTCATTGCTTCCAACTCATCTGCATATCGATCCTCAAAATCTTCCTCCATGGTTGACTGGGCTAGGCTTGCTACGTGGACATGTCAGGAAACTCAGGAAATCAAGACTGAATCGACTGCACTGAAGTAGCTTAGTGGTGAAGTCTTGTTCAGAAACAAAGCCACAATCAACTCAAACTGGAGTAGTTACAGTAGGTTTAAAGCTCCACTGGATCATTTGCAGATTTTACTTCCTTGAACATCCAAAAAGAAAGTAAGAACATATATTAGGTCTATTTTTACATTTCTTTATGTGCCGCAACACAAAAAACCCTGCCTGGGTATCCGTGCATGGTAATATTGTTACGCCCCAACTACGGCCACGGTCCAAACTATAGTAACTTAGGACCATCCCAACTGTAGTTGGGCCAGTCCCAACTGTGATACCATAGTTGGGAAATCTCAACTGTAGCACACGTACAGCGGGGTGTGAAGGAATATGGGAACTACAGAAAGTCTGTACTACAGCTGGCATGAAATTTAGCCCTCACCCGGCACCCCCTTTGTCTGGGCCCACTTAACCACTACGAAAGGCATGCGTGCGTGAGAAGTGACATGCCAATTAAATACGGAAATGCATAAATGTTCATGACAATACCATCACAACCCGCCATATTGTCCAAACTATAATTGGGATTACCCAAACTACGGTATCGCAGTTGGGACTGCTGGCCCAACTATATATATTTGGGACAGTCCCGAGTATAGTTGGGACTGTGGCCATAGTTTGGGCATAACAATACTAATGGACCTTTTCGGGGTTTTCCGCACACAATCATCATGACAATGGAATTAGCATAATTAAGTTGGTACTGCGGACCTTTGACGTACAATGACATGTACATGATGCATACAGACCAGTTCCCGATCATGTCCGCATCGCTTATTGCGGAATGCCATCTCTAGCGCAGTCTCACAGCGGAAAACAATCAGTCCAATGTCAAACTCAAATGGTCCCCTGTGACTGTGTCATTGAGTCTGTACCAATTTTATTTTAATTCCATTGTGTGCGGAAAACCCCAAAAAGGTCTATCTAGCTGGTTTTTTTTCACTCTTTTTTTCTATGTTTAGGTTTTCCTACAATCTCTGCACCATGATTGTCGAGTAAGTGGCAACTGTTGCATGTCAGATGTGCGCTTTTAATAGTGGATAGTGGCTAGGAGCCGAGTTGAGTTGTTCGCGCGAAATTAGATCAAACTGGCTCACATTGTGCAGTACCAATGATTACGTGCATTATCGAATGGTTACCAGCCTGACGCGCAATGCCTTATGGGACAGTCCCAATATGGCCGCGCCCAGTGCAGCGGCGACAGTGCGGACATACGGTCCCGAATCCGCGTAAAAACACTGATATAACTCAAAACTGACGCATAAATCTTTACGTGCAAGGTGTCGGAAACACTTGCCAAGCACTCTTTGTGTATTGAATCGCACAGGAAACATTCTACGGTAGAGAAAAATTTGTTTTTTTGTCATCGATAGTCCGTTAACGTTAGAATAGACTAGTTCCCGGTCCACATATTCCGGACTGAAACACAATTTCTCGCTCGCGGTGCGCGGTCGGTTAGTCTGGTTCCCGGACCAAAAGATTCCCGACTGACTTTAGGTCCGTCCAGCAGCCGCCAGTAAACATGTTATTTGTTAGTCTGCCACATTTCATGATATTTGAAACGAAGGAATTCCTCCTTTTTCCGAAGTTAAACCTGAATGCATGGACATCATGGACATCCGGACGTTATTGTTAATCGTCCGGTACGATTCGTCATTGTTTCGAGGGAAAGAATTTCATTTACTGGTCGCCACTTATTCTGTCTTTCTGACTTATAATGACTTAAAAATAACCACCAAAACGTGTAAATATTTTAACGGTAGGTGATTTTAGGAGTGAAAAGTATGCTGATGGTTCTTGTTCCTGCTGTGTACGGGGTCGTGGTAAAGTAAAATTCTTATTGCAATGTGGTTGGGAAATATTGTGGGTGTTTTCTTGTTGTCCCGCAGTTTTGAATTCACGAATGCAATGGAAAAACAGTAAAACATATATTTTAAAATTTTTCTCCACCACAAACCAAATTTAAATTTGTGCATAAACCATTTACTACATACTCCATAGATAGATTGGTTCTCGGACCTCATATTCCACATGTGCAGGAATAATAGGACCGCTGTTGGAATATTGGAAAGTAGTGTCATTTAATTGCTGTCTGATAGTAATATACGGCGATGACTAATAATAAGCACAGTTCAACATGAGGCAAAATGTTTGTGTCGGTACACACACTACTGTTTGTGGTTGAGAAATTTGTGTACAATGATGTACTGTACATCTTTTTCAGTGATAAAGAACATGGAAAGATATCTTCAGCGAATTCAAGTAAACCTATACTGGCTGCGAGTTTGGCTTTGGAGAGGTATTTTCAGCCAGCACACATCAGCAATGTTGGAGGATGTAGAAGTCCTGTACAAGACGTCTAACTTCATTGTGGTTGATAAACATTATGATGTCAAGATCAATAGCGATGAAATAAAGGACCGTGTGACCGTAGCTTTGCAGCTTGCTCATCGATTTCCGGAGCTTGTGGATGCTAAGGTTGTACATAAATTTAGGTAAGATTCGGCTTTAATGATTTATTTGGGCTGCTAAATAAAATTCAACTATGATATTAAATCATTAAATACTTAAAAATAGCTTTTAATTTTCAGTGTTCGCTATTCACATTGCCGGGGTAATTTATAAAATACAGTTTAGGTTCACTTTGGGGTATTAAAGTAATTGTGTAATGTGTGGAACATCTACTTGAACTGATCATAATGAAGCTTATTTTCTAATTTCCAACATGTCTGTTTCTGTTTTTTTGACGTTTACATTAATTTTGATTCTTTTGAAGGTTTGTCCACCGTTTAGACTACTCTACAAGTGGTGCATTGTGTGTAGCTTTGAATAAGAAAGCATCTGCTGAGGTTATGGAGATGTTTAAGAAACGCCAAGTTACCAAGTGTTACTTAGCTTTGGTAAGTAGGCCTGTCGCGGGTATAGAGCTAGAGCCAGCCCAGTTTGGTGAATTATATTTTCCTACAAATTTCCCATAAACTTACGTAACAATATTGACGGACACTTATGGCACATCTTGGTCTGTCCTGTTATGCAAAGTTACATGGCAAATCTGCTCACAGAGTACGTCTTGCATTGCTTCTGTTTTCCGTGATCTTGGCCTTGCCACCTTTTGCAATCTTCTTATAGACTTTATGATTTTTTAATGGAAGTGCCCTTTAAATTTGTTCAAGTGCCTCTGAGATTGTACAATAAAGGCAGTGTAGTTGGGGTGTGATCATGAATTCAGATTTTCTCTTTGTTTATCTGCAACAAGGTGCGAGGTCACGTTAAAGAGGACTTTCTCCGAATCAGCAAGCCAGTGTACCCGAATCCAGTGGAAGGCTACACTCATATGATGTGTGTGTTGGATGATGAGGGCTGTATTCAGTCATTGGGCGATATAAAGACTCTGTCTGCTGTAACTGAACTACATGTCCTACAGCGCGGTGTATATGATGGGCAGCCAGTTACCAAGGTGCTACTTAAACCACTCACAGGTATTAAAGACAAGAGTCAATTTCACAAAGACTTGCGATGCCTCTCATGTACCTAAATTCATTGCAACTCGCCAAACCCATTGCATACTTACAAAGGGTTTTGCGAGTTGCGATGGATTTGGTGCGATGCGTTTTTGTGAAATATACCCCATATTTTTCTGGAAAATTAATTTTGATCCAACTTGACAACCACGAGAAATACCTCCTTAAATGACTATCCATGGCATGAAAATGCAGATTTTTAGTGTTAAAGTGAAAATTCAAGAGTAAGTTAATGCTTTGAAAGTAACACCACTGAGCGAGGAACAACACTAGGCTGTTTTGCTTCCACACCATCTGCAAGATTTTGCATCTGCAAGATTTTGCATCTGCAAGATTTTGCATCTGCAAAATTTTGCATCTGCAAGATTTTGCATCTGCAAGATTTTGCATCTGCAAGATTTTGCATCTGCAAGATTTTGCATCTGCAAGATTTTATCTCATTTCAACTCCTTCGTCATATTTATCTGCAGGAAGACGGCATCAACTACGTGTTCATTGTTGGAGTATTGGCCATCCAGTAGTTGGTGATTTTACGTACAGTTTCCGGAGTGATGTTAAGCCCTACCGCATGATGCTGCATGGTCATAGACTCGTCATTCCGCTGAGAAATGAAACTATTGATACCACAGCACCGGACCCGTTCCTACCAGAGATTGATGCAAAATGGTGTCCATTTGACACGGGAACTAATAAAGGTTGAAACAGTGAAACCGCGTCAACAGTTCCAAAATGGTGTCACACAGCTCTGCACCCAGCAATTAAAGATGCAGTTTTATCGTGTTATACCGGTAGTTGCCAGATGAAGTAGGCCTATGTATGAAACTCTTGACCAAACCAACTCACTTGCCACCTTGCTTTAGACTTCAGCCAAGGCAAATAGCCCTTTGCATGCTACGGTACCTTTGCACTGTAAGCTAGTGCCCTGAATGTCTCACTTTCAAAAGGACATGCAGTCTAGAGGTTCACATACTACGCATGTTGTTGCAACATGGTGAACATCAATGCCTAGAAACCAACAGTCCAATATTTTTATGCCATTCATTCCCTGCCTGTTGCACCCGATCACATTACATAGCAAAAACAATTTAGTCTGTTGATCTGGATTCTATAAGTGTGCATGTAAAAGGAAGTACATCGGTATACCAGTTGATGTCCAAATAGACAGCCAAAGTGTGACATGGGTTGCCATGGTAATTGGTTCTAAACATATAAGTGTGCATGTAAAAGGAAGTACATCGGTATACCAGTTGATGTCCAAATAGACAGCCAAAGTGTGACATGGGTTGCCATGGTAATTGGTTCTAAACATCATATACGGACAGCCTGTTACACTCTGATCGCCAATCCTGGTTTTTTTTCTTAAAAGTTTGATTGTTTTCTAAAACCGTTTCCTTTAAAAATAAGAAAACTTGCCTGTAAGTGTTGCATCATGGGAAGATTTGTATCTTTAAATCATAATTTTTAAGCGCGGTAATCACCAAGGACTGCAGCCGATTCCACAAAAAATAAATTGCTAGCTTGCACAATTTTTTAAAATGGCGCAAGCCCCATAGGCTCGCGTGTAATTATCAGAGGAATGTTGCGCATCTTACGCAATAAAAAGTTGGGCTAGCGGGCTTACGCAATGCGTAAGGATTCTTAAAATCGGCTGTAGTAAAGTTTATTCCATATCTTTTTAATAAAGCACATAAAATTACCAAATTTTCGTGTTTGTAAAAATATTTCATTTTTGTCTGCCCCTGACAACATTTTCAGTTTTAGGTATACCCAGCACGATATGTGGCAAAGGGACTCCCCCTAACACCCCTATACCTCAACATGCTCTTCCCTCTTCACTTTTGTTCACCACCACCACCACCTCCCCCCGCCCTCCCTCTCCCCTCCCCCCTCCCCCTCCCCCCTCCTCCACCTCCCCCCTCCTCCACCTCCTCCACCTCCCCCCTCCTCCACCTCCCTCCCCCTAAAAAACTAAAAGGAATTCCTTTGAAATTCCTTGGATGTTTAAGACACTGGCAAGGTGAGTACGACCCTCTGTCACATATCGTGCTGTATATCCCGGTTTCTTAACCGTGCGCCACACTCTCAATGAAACTGAGGATAAAGCGTCTTAAGGTTGTAAAGAAGTAGGTGTTTTCAGAAAGCCTGTTTCGTGGTCTTGCAACTCTTAGAATTGTGGATGAAAATGAATGCTGAAAATCGCTCTAATTTCCCCTGTAGTGGAGGGATACTTTTCCTAATATGCGCATTCTCAATATAGGACGGTACAAAAAACCGCGCAACGAATAAAGCTCTTTAAGCCCAAAAGACCGCTTGGACCAGGCAAGGATGAAGAAAATGGACCAGGCAAGGCTGGTCATGGTGGCTGACGACAGCAGAACTCAAAGAACCCATGCAGGAACCAATAGCCTGACCTGTCAAAGGGGTGGAGTATTTTTAAATAATTTCTCAAAACACCCATATTTCCTAATATGGCACTATGAACAATGGAAATTGCAATGGGCACAACCATTGTTAAGTTCCATTGTTAGTTGCTCATAGTGTGGGCCTGATGAACTCCCCAAAAGGCAGGATTCAGCAAAATGCCAATTTCAGGGACATTCTTCCAACACGTGACTTTCCTCTGCCTTTCATCGTTCCCTTTGACACGCCCACAACGTCCTGCATAAAATGTATAAGCATTAATGTTGATTGAGGGCGCTCTCAGTGTTACATGTGAGCTAGCTACGCATAATGCTTTGGCACTCGTGATGTGCAGCACCTACTGTCATCAATGTATATCTTCAAAATCATGAGGAAATCTGTCAAACTTAGGGCGTGTTTGTTTCATTACAGATCCGAATCCAGATCCCGAGTTTTTTTACCGCGCATAAACAAACGAAACTGCTCTCATAGGCTCAACTAGGAATTCAAGTCACGTGAATTGGATCTGCGCAGATCTGAATCTGGATCCGTCCGAAACAAACTCGCCCTTAGTCTAATTTTATAAAAGGTGTCGACACGTGTCATCATTGCAATGGAGACCAAACAAGTTGCTGGTTTTCTTCTGGCAAGTGTCTGCCTGTTTAGCCTTTCTTCAGATGCGTTAAACACTCGACCAATCATCGGTAAGTGCTGGGACCAATTTCATGGCGTTGCTTAGCACAACAATTTGCTTAGCACAGGATTTGTTTGCTTTATTTTGCAAAAATGGATTGCCAGCCAAAATCGTAAGTGATGTGTATTGAAAGGTATTCTGAGGACTACTCTTGCGAAGAACACAAGTTGGCGTATAATTTTGGCTTGTAATCCATTTTATAAAGCAAAACAACCTGTGTGTAGCCGCCAGAACATCGTTTCACGACTTTTTGTCTATCGAACGCAGCCAGCGCTAAGATTCGCGCTGTGCTCTCTTGAGGGCGCTATTCATTCGTATCGCTAACGTCATCGTAAACAATGTAATCCTTTTTTGTGTGACAAAACAGTCAAAATCTTTAGTTAATTTCAATCAAACCTTTGGACAGCTCAGCAAAGTGAGTAGTTAATTTGATATAGTTTGGTTAATTGTCAGAAATAAGCAAGCTTATAGAGTATTAAAGTGCATATTTTAGTGATTTTGATTGCCGGAAAACTCACGTGTTTGAGACATGTCACCCGGCGCATGGTGGCGCTGTTTATAGAGTTTAGTTAATGAAAACAGTGCATGTACGTGCCGTAATGCTCGTGAATAAGCATGTTAAAGGTTATGATGTAAAGATGGATCATGACAGAATTCCCTTTAGGTTTAATTAAGTTTAAAGGTGAACTATCCATAGAAGATTTGGATTTGTGCAAATATTTAGTGCATTTTCTTTTTCTTTTTCTTTTCTTATTTTAGTCGAACCACACACATTCGACACCTCACACAATCGACACCCCCCCCCCCCCCACAGTTAAGCCACTTTAATAGTCACAGTTCCGACACCAGTTTCTTCATTGTATTCCGCCATCCTCCTTCTGGAGACTTTATTGCCAGATTGCCACCACCATTTATCATTGTCAACAAGTTTGTTCTACTTCCGTCAACATCATTGTTATTTCTACGTCATAAGAGCCAATAAACAGTTTAAAGGGACAACCGTGTGCGTTTCATTGCTGAGTAAATAAATAGAGGATAACCCCATGTAGTATGTGTGCTACACTGTGCTAAGCAAATTTTTGTGCTAAGCAATGCCATGAAATTGGCCCCTGTTCGTAGGACGTTGGTAAAACGCGGAACGTTGGTAAAGACTGCTAAACCCTCTTGCCGTGCCCAGAATAATCGCGGCACGAGAGGGATGTTTCAAAAAAGGTAAATAAAGATCGAAAACATTGGCGTTCTTCGTTTCAAATTACTTTGGTGTCCATAGGGCGCTTTTATTTGAATTCCCGATCTGCCGATGAACTACCTCACCCCGATTTGAAAACACTTGAGTTATAGCTTTATTGCTTGGAGTTGGATTATCAACTGGCGAGGGTGTACATGTAGTACTCGGACGTCACTATTTTTTCTTCAAAATAACTTCTAAAGCATCTTTAAGTGCAAATCTAATGAAAAAAACCCCCAACATTTAGAGGGGGAAAAAATATGAAGATTTTACTAGGAAAAACTTATAATTCTTCTGAGTTGTCCTAGTATCATGCCTAGCTATTCTGTTGGTTGCACCTCCTGGCACTTTGTATACGGGCATAACACCAAGACTGGAGTAAAAACAAATTCATTCATAACCAATGTTTAAAATGTTGCTTTTGGGGAAGTTTAACAAAAGACAGAAGAGCCAAATGACATTTTAGTTTGAGTTCTTCAAATGTTCTTTTTCATCTCAGGCGTCTTATCACAGACCATACATGGATCACTTAAGAAGTACGGTAACAGCTACATTGTTGCTTCGTATGTCAAGTTCCTTGAAGCTGCTGGGGCGAGAGTGGTGCCAATTTTGATCAATCAACCGGATTCGTACTACCAAGAAATGTTTGAATCTCTTAATGGGTGAGTTAAAAACCTTACCTTGAGTTTCCTACCTGTGTCTTAGGTTCAAATCTCCTCCGGATCAGTAAGTGTGGCTAGAGTGGTGCCAATTTTGATCAATCAACCGGATTCGTAAGTACTACCAAGAAATGTTTGAATCACTTAATGGGCGAGTTGAAACCTTCCCTTGAGTTTCCTACCTGTGTCTTAGGTTCAAATCCCCTCCGGATCAGTGAGTGGGGCGAGAGTGGTGCCAATTTTGATCAATCAACCGGATTCGTACTACCAAGAAATGTTTGAATCACTTAATGGGTGAGTTGAAACATTCCCTTGGCTTTCACTAGCTCTGTGTTGTGGGTTCAAATCCCATCCAGGCTAGTACGTACGGTGGATTGAGTTTCAGCCACAGTTTGATTCTGTGACTGAGAGTTTCACTTTTATGCATAGCAGGGGTTCTCCCCCCTCCCCTAACTTTACACATTCATTAAAAAAACTTGAAAGTTTTGTTCACTTGCCATGAAAATCTGCTTGAAACGTACACAATGCTTTAAAGATCTCAGGGATAGTATAGTAGAAATTGTATCATTGTTTGATTTTGAATTTACAGTCAAATTTTGGAATTTTTTTTAATACAACTTTCTACTTCAAACAAGGAAAATTGTCTTTTTTCCTTCTTGTTTTCATTCCTGATTTGACCAAATTTGATCTTTAAATATTTGGTTGGAATATTTGAATGATAAATTATTTGAATTTGCCTAGCACTCCCTTACTGTGGTCTTTGACATAGTTAATTGAAGGTGAAGTTAATTTCTGTACAGGCAAGCCGCTGACAGCGGCTTTCCGGTCAGAAGTACGGTAGACGTTTCTTAAGTCGCTATGAGCAGCGTGCCGCAGTGAAAGAGTTGGGGTGCACTGTACGTGTACATCTTGTACATCCATAGAATTGTTGCTGTGCAATACTGCTGTTGTACCATGTATATGCATGCATTTATTTTGTACAGCGTGCTGTTCCCAGGAAGAAACCTGGATGTCTGTCTTTAAAACACACTGTGCATCTTGTACATCCACAGAACTGCTACAGTATTAGTGTTGTACATGGCATGCAGTTTGTATTCATCTGACACTCCATTTGTTTTGTACAGCGTGCTGTTTCCAGGAGGAGCCCAGCTTGATTTGATCAACTCTCCTTATGGCAAAGCTGGCAAGAAGTTATATGATTTGGCCATCGAGGTAATAAATTATGATTTAATCATTCAATAAACATGCATATATAGGAGTGAATTACTGTCGATACGTTGTCAACATGTTCACGGGTCTACAGAGCGTGGGAATTAAGTAAGTAAGGGGAGTCGAGGGCCGTGTAGACTTTACATGTTCTGTTAAATGTTGACATTTCACGGTAATGACAAAACAAATGTTGATAAGTAGTATTTATGGGGAGGGAGGGCATTCTTAAAAAATACTATGCTCTGTAGAATTGTGAAAATGTTGACAACTTTCAACGGGCCATAAGTTATTGCATCATTGTATCCTTATAACCTCAACCTTTGACCTTTTTTATTTCTTTTTTTGAAACAGAATTATGACAAGAGCGGTGATTATTTTCCCATCTGGGGAACATGTCTTGGTTTGGAACTGCTGCAATGGCTGACAGCCAATAAGGATCTCCTGACCACAACTGATGCTGAGGATGTCTCATATCCGCTCACATTCTCTAAAGGTTGTATAGACAATCCATTTCCTCCTATTTAGTAGGCTGCCATAAGTGACGTGCATGGCGCATGAACTGTAGCCTTGATCAAGGTGTTGGGCTCGTCTTCTAGACGGCCCGCTGAAGATAAAAACAAAGCGCTTACCAGCTATGGCATCTGTTGCACGTATTAGTTGGCTCACAGCCTCGCCGCGCTACGACTATGCACACACGCACGTCCATGTATCGGTACGGTCCCTAAACCCAACGCCTTGATGGTTCTGCATTCAGCCAGCGAAACTCATTACAGTAATAGGGAAACCACCCCAGCGTGAGCTGAAATTTCATTGGTCGACGCACGACAGGTTATGTTTGAAAAACGTTATGATCTGCGATCCCCAGTTTGTTCATCCAAGGCAGTTTTAAGAGCTCCCACAAATCATTCAGGAAAGCTGTCATATTACGACCGTTGTCCCCCCAGAAGTGTAATCAAATACGTAAACAGAAAAGCACAATAAATGCTACGAACCCGAGAATATTTGTTGTTTTCGTCCATCGATCTTGCCACGGTTCTCGTAACATGGAGGACGCTATTACATGCATAATGCACGCTACGCGTCATTACGTGCTACTCGTGAAGTCTTGATTGGCTCAAGACAAATTTTAAATACTCATACCTTGCATACCCGCTTATCCAAAGCCCGACCATTTTCGGCCAAAACTGGCCGAAAAAATCAAGAAAGACATTAAACCCGGAAGTGCAGACCCGACAAGGCTCTCTTTCGAGCTAGGGCAGGTCGTACACAGCTAGTGCTGTATGTACGCAGCCAGTGTTGCCGTACGGGTCGGTACTATGAGAGTCGTGATCGCACGTATGGCTCGCTTTGATGCCATGTGCAGTTTGCATGCGCTAGACCCAATATTCTCTCGTACAGCAACAAACCTGAAGATGGCCTTGGACTGCACGTTTTGTGTGAATTCCACTGTAGCACGCATTACACGGACAGGAGCGTTATGTTTGGAATCTAAACACGCGATGCTGTGGGTGGACACAAAATAAAGCATACATCTGTTTGCAGTGAAAACACACAATGCTACAATGTGTAATAACCCTTACAATCTGCAGTTTATGCACACTAGGGCTGCGTTCGGGCATGTACTCGTGTTAACACGAACATACTCCTGCGCGCGCGAACGGCAAGATTAACGACACTCGGGTCAGTGAGAGTATGCTCTTGGTGCTCCCCAACAAATGGGGAGTGCGCTCTTACTCCTGACGAGTGCCATGTGATTTGTACGAAGACGGCGGGATATAGGTTGGATTTTTGGTGAATTTGCTAAACGTGTCAACTGGTTAACTGAAACAACAACTCACTAAGGTTTGCTTTACACGATATCATGGGTTCTCACGACTTACGGTCTGTATTTTCTTCAATTTCTTGTGAGCAGTGGAACGGCGTTTTTATTGTAGTCACGGCAAGAGACGGCCATCTTGACTGATGGCCATTCGCGCATGTGGACTTGCCGTTCGTGTAATGTGACCCAAGTGCAATGCGCACGTATTACTCCGGAGTAGCGAGAACTGCACGCCCGAACGCAGCCTTGAAGTGCCTCAGTTAAGGCTGCCAATGGATTAATGTAAATTCATAAATACCTTAGACAGTTTACGCATCCCTATTGGCTGAAAGTACATCACGTGAGCGATAAATGCCCAGTCAGTCTTAAACACTTTTGGGCATGGGTCACGGCCGCGCCCGCGCCCTGGTCAGCCCGTATGGAACATGCACACGCACACGCACACACAAACTGCATGCTTCCGAAAGCAAATTGTGCACTGTGGTAAGTACCCAGTCGTGCGCCTACGACACGCTTGCATTACGCATAACGCGTGCGATCGAACAAAAACAACCCGACGCACAGCTAGCAGTTCATACGCGGTAGAAAGTGAATTCATGCAAAACATGGCAAAACGACAAGCTAATTTTGGTGAGTTTTACCGATTTACACAAAAAGGTATTTATGAATGGGATTAAAAGTAGGTTTGCCCTGGCGGCTCGAGCCATTATCAGCGCCCAGGACCCTAGCCGGTGTTTAACGTATGTCAAGACTGGCCAAATCTGTTTTGAATTCCTATGTTTTGCAATTTGCAAAATGATGCTTAATGTGTAAAATCAACTGTGGCATAGAAAGGTATTTCCAATGTGGGTGGTTGGGGCGGGTGTATTTAGTCTGAATCCTAATCCTCTGTCATCAGGGTTTGTAGTGGTTCACAAATGAATAATTTGAATTCCTGTGTCTAGCTGCTCTCTTTCCTCTGTTGCATGTCTGTTTGAAAGTGCTATGTGTTAACTGAAATGACATCTAGGGCCGATTTCACTAACATAAAAATTTGCGATCATCGTAAGAACGATCATTAACTTTAATTCCATTGTATGCCAAGTTGCGATGGATTTGGGCATTAGTGATCACTGCTACGCATTAGTGAAATCGGCCCTTGGTCACAATTTGGATTCAGGTTTTCGCAGCAGCCGTCTCTTTAGTAAGATGAGTGAATCTATTGAAGACATTCTGGAAACGGAGAAAGTCACCTACAACTACCATCATTTTGGCATCACACCAACGGTGAGTGTCTCCCCAAACCAAAAGGGACCACTTTCGTGGCACTGTTGGAACAAAAGGCATGCTTATTACTGTAGGAGAAAGGTTTTGCTAACGTTATCGGTATTTTACGACCACAACGTGCTTATTTCAAGCGCATGCATAGATATGACCATTGTTGTCGTTTCGTTTCAAGCAAATTTTGATTAGACATCTTGAAATGGACTTCAATTGGAATCTGGCTTGATGTAACAATGTGTGAAATAATTTAGAATGTGTGAAATAATTTGCGACGCGTCGTAACAACTAGTTACGACTACCAAATGGGTACACCCAACTTTGCGAAGGGTTCTGCCCAAAGATGTGTTTTGTGAAATGCAATTATAAAATCCGTCGTAAACTTACAAAGGGTTCAGTGAGTTGCGATGGATTTGAGCACTTACAACGCGTCGCAAGTCTTTGTGAAATAGACCCCTGCTCTTTTATTTTGTTATAACATTGAGGCCTGCACAAGTATACTTGACATGTTGGCAGATATGGGGTTAATAAAGGCTGAACAAGGAATTGTTTTAGTAATTGTATGTTCTCCTGTTTTTTACCAATTTTTCTTGCCTTGCAGAATTTTACCAAGAATTCAGCAATGAACAAGTTTTACCGAATACTGTCCACTAACACTGACAAGAAGGGGTTAAGATTTATCTCCGCAATGGAAGGTATGAACGTAGATCAGGTGTAGGATTAGTTACTAAAACCAAATTAATTCTTTTTGTTTTAATTTAACTGCATGGTAATGAGATGTCAGACAAAAATTGTGTATGGACTTGTTTGGGTAGTTGGACAATCACACATTAATGAGAGAAAGATTTGGTTCTTGGGAAAAACGGACTGGGTACTATAGGACTCAAAGCTCAACTCAGTGTGTTAGACGATTCCACAAATGCACAAAGTTTCATTGTTTGATTTGTTGTCACCTTGTATTGACCCCTTTCCTATGACGTTAGGAGTCAAATAATGCCACGTCATTGTGGAAGCAATGTGCGTGCGTGTTGTGTGTGTCCATAGGACGCGTAACGAGCTATACTAAGGCTCCCATTGGTGAATTAAACCGCGTTACGCCCACCAGAGACGCACAACGTGCACGCACATCGCTTCCACAATGACTCAGCATTATTTGACTCCCAAAATGGCGTATTCGCACATGTTCGAAAGGGGTCAATATGGTTCAAAGTTCCCTGCAATTATCCACGATCCAGTAACTAGTTTGCCTGGATCGTCGGGAAATATTGCAGGAGAAAATTGCACCATATGATGCTAGCTTGACATATTTGATTATTTTGTTTTTCCCTTAGCCATACATTATCCAATCTATGCAATCCAGTTTCATCCAGAGAAGAATGCCTTTGAATGGAAATCCAATAACCTCAACCATACCGGCGATGCTATCCTGACCACACAATACTTTGCAAACTTCTTTGTTTCTGAAGGTAAGGGATTGTTTTGTTAAATGTCAGATTTGCTGTTGGTTTGATTTTTCCCTTGTGATGTTGCCGTTCGAAATCGCCTTTTATAGACGAATCCAAACCAATTTGACACCGATCTACGCACTTCGGGGTTTGGTAACGAGGCTCTTCGTGTTAAGCAACTGAAGTAAACTAATGTACGTATGTGAATGCAGAATTAATCCTAAATGCCACGCAGACAAGCACACGTACACACTCAGTCACTGTACAATACTGTGCTTGTAGTGCATACGTACTGCCGACTTGACACGAAGAGCCTCGATTTCAATGCGGAAGTGAGCAGACCGGGCTAATGAAAAATTTGTCTATACGGTAGGAAGGCCTTTTTTATGTAACCCTGTGTAACCTTTTTTGTGTAACATTTTTCTTGGATTAAGCATTATTACACATGTAGAACAAAAAGAAAAATCAACTCCTACTCGGAACACGTTCTGTACATGGAGGTATTGTTATTGACCCCTTCGAACACGTGCAAATATGCCATTTTGGGAGTCAAATAATGCTGAGTCATTGTGGAAGCGATGTGCGTGCGCGCTGTGTGGGCGTAACGCTGTTTAATTCACCAATGGGAGCCTTAGCATTGCGCGTTACGCACGCACAAAACGCGCACGCACATTTCTTCCACAACGACGCGGCATTATTTGACTCCCAAAATGACGTCATTGGCACGAGCTCAATAGCGTGTGATGTGGCCGCTGTGTGGATATTTTGCCCTCTATGAACTTTTCCTCAATAGTTTAGTTACGCAGTGCTTTACATGTGGATGTTTATGGTTTGCATACTAACATGTACTGTAATATGTGATGTACTGCATGTGCAGGAATGTCGTATGTATATGTATCGATCATGCAAGTGTCAAAATCCGAAGAGGAAGGACTCTGCTTTCGTATTTGGCGCCTCAGTACTTGCTCGCAGTTCGATATGGATGTTTTCGCACACTTTGTTTTTAATTGAGTGGTTGCATGTCTGTTTGAAATCATAATGCCTTGGGGAAGCACTGGCTATTTTAGCGCTGTTGCTAATTATGCCTGCTATAGCAAACGGTTTCCCAGTCAAGTCTTGTTTATTTACAATTTTCTGACAGCTCGCAAGAACTACCATTCCTTCCAGAACCAAACGGCTGATAAATACCTCATCTATAACTACCCACCTACTGACACTACCAACATCTCAACTGACTATGAACAGTTATATTTCTTCAGTGCATGAGGTACACATATCTTGGAATGTCCTTGGGAAATTTGGGTGTGTGCTTGCCACAAGCGTGTGAACAATACATGTAGGCTGCATCAAATTGCCGCCATCTTGTAGGGCATTTTTTTCTTTCTGTGACATGCATGGTTGCACATTTTGTGCTTACATTGTTGACCGATTTAAATGACAAAAGGTGTCCTACAAGATGGCAGCTATTCGATACCGTCTATAACTGCAATTACTGCTTGGGTGAGTTTGCACAAAAGCTGAACTGTATTGTGGGAAGGAAGATGGGGCAAAGTCTGCCCTGACAATCTGCAGTGGCCTTTGCTTTGTTCAATTGTTGATTTATCTCTCATCCCAAGTTTGTTTAGTAAGATTTTAAGTCATTGCACTTGAACAGTTAGCTTAATCCACTGAAGCAAATGTATAGGCTTTCATAAATGTTGAATCACTCAATTTATATGCAATGTTTCCAATTTATGGAAACAAATTATGCGATAATGCAACTTTTTGGTGTTTTTTAAAAACATGTACAAGTAGGTTTATGTATACAGTCACCTTTATAAAGGGGCCATCTGCTTATAGTTGCTAGTTGTTTATGATCTTGAGGGTGGCCACACATACCCAGCACGATATGTGGCAAAGGGGCTGCTCCCCCTAACGCCCCTATACCTCATCACACTCTTCCCTTTTGTTAACGCACCAACCACCCCCCTCCCTCTAAAAACTGAAAGGAATTCCTTGGAAATTGAGACACAATGGGGGAACAATGGTAGGGGGATACCCTCTGCCACATATTGTGCTGCATATATGGCCACAAGTTTCACTATACCTGCTTTACATAGGTACCATATCTCCTTTACTTCATTCAATATCAAAATGTATATTTTAAAAACTTAAAAATTACCTTATTTCATCACCAACATACTTTTTTGCAGGGTGATTCATTGCTCCTTTTTCCCCCCAACTTTTAGCTTAAAATCACTTTGTGAAGAAAATGGCAAATTAATTTGTGTCTTTAAAATCTTCAGAAATTCATGAGGATATCGTGGTGATTTTATGGTGATTCGATGATGTAATGTTTTTTTTTTCATAGCTTTTTCATGTTGCTTTAAGCTGTGAACCGCAACGAAACTGCCCTGAATTTCTTGGTGTTCTTGCTTTTTATATCGCTATCATGGAAGAAACTGCCATAATATTGGTGTTAAAAATATTTGATGAAAATATTTAAATGTATAATGACATACTGTGAAAATATTAATAGATAAAGGAGCGTGACCAGATCACATTTTTGATCCACCCATTTTCCCATGGGTTGTGAGATTTTGATACCATATCAACCATCGTATTTTTCTCGTTACCATTCTGAAATTGTGTTCCCAATCCGTATATTTTCAAGGATATCGTCAAAAAAACACTGATGTTTTGTAAACTAATTTTAATTTATCTGGTTCCATAAAGTAGTGCAGTAACTACACCAACCTGCTTGCTCCGTGTCTAAATTGGAGATTGCACTTTTCCTGTGCATAGATTTTGGGGAGGTATTTTACACGATTGTTAGGTTAAAACGAAATCCATTTTTCTGAACACGCTCCTTAGACTGCAAGTGGAATTTTGTGTTTATCTATTTTTATGAATAAATGGCTATTTTGGTAATTGGTTTTAAAATAGCGTGATCAGACCACATTTTTGAACCCAAATTTTTCCAATATGTGTTGAGATTTTGATATATGTATGTATCATATTTTTTGTGTTCTCAATTCGTATATTATTTCCAGGGCCGGATATTGTAAAAAAATCCACCGAAGTTTAGTAAACTAATTTATTCGTGCATATCGCAGTGCAGTGAGTACATAAATCTTTTTTTCTTACACATCAACATTGGGGATTGCAAATTTCCTGTTATCTTCCCATGGATAGTAATTTTGGGAGATATTTATCCATTTTGCCCTGACATGTGTACGAAAAATAAAGTGCGTCGTCTGCTAGCTAGTCGGACCGCGAGTTTGATGTGGGGCGCCACCTGGGGCCAATTTCATGGCGTTGCTTAGCACGAAAATTTGCTAAGCACAGGATTTATTTGCTTTATAAAATGGATTACAAGCCAAAATTATACACCAACTTGTGTTTTTCGCAAGAGTAGAAGAATACCTTTCAATACACATCACTTACGATTTTGGCTGGCAATCCATTTTTGCAAAATAAAGGAATCAAATCCTGTGCTAAGCAAATTTTTGTGCTAAGCAACGCCATGAAATTGGCCCCTGTTGTCCACCCAACGTGATCGATCGTGATAAGCCATCTGTTGCTGCAGCGCAGCTGCACAGTTACCGCAAACAAACGTACGCAAGACCACATCGCATCGAAGGCATTTCATCGTATTTATGAGGGGAAACGATACCAAATCGCAACTTATATGACAACTAATAACTTCACCACCAGTACTCCGATTATTTGCTCAATCCTTCCAGCACCTCTTGATTTACTTGTCACTCAGTTTAACGTCAGTCTGTGAGGTTTAAGGACAGCATGCCGCCGTAGTTTCGGTCAACCTTCCCGCAGCGGGTACAGCCGCACACGTCTCCCGGGTCGCGTGGCTCATGGCCCCGGGCGCACGCCATGGCTACGCGTGGTGACTGGTGTGCGCTATGTGCCGTCTTGGCGGTTGGCCTTCTCGACAAGTCAAACATTTTGTTCTCTCCTCTGGATTTGAACTATTTGAATTACTCCCTTGACTTTTAGAGAGAAAAGGATGGAAGGACCAAAAGAGAAAAAGGGAAGCAATGACTGGAAAAATAGTCAACTGACGGTAAGCATTGTTTTTAAAACTAAGTAAGACTAAGTACTATATACAAAGTAATAGGGCGAGTTTGTTTCGGACAGATCCAGATTCAGATATGCGCAGATCTAATTCACGTGACTTGAATTCCTAGTTGAGAGCAGTTTCGTTTGTTTCTGCACGGTATTAAACTCGGGATCTGGATTCGGATCTGTCGTGAAACAAACACGCCCTTAAAGGCGTACAGGCTCGTCAGCAATGCGCGTGCGCCAAATTTGTGCCACTAAATACACAGCTCCATAGCAAAGGTATTGAGCTGCGTATCTCGTGGCACGCATTTGGCGCGCGTGCATTGCTGACGAGCCTGTGCCTTTAAAGGCAGTATACATCATTTGTAACCTCGAAAATCAGAAATGCTCACAGATTTACGCCTAACTTACACAATATAAACATGATGACCGTAGAGAACTTCCCCTGAAATGGTTTTGTCTGAAGTGCTATATAGTCTTTGAGAAATGAGTAAAACAATTAGTTTATCATCTCATGAGACGAAAATTCAATTCGCCCCAAACCACTTCACCCGAGTGCCATTTCGCCCCAAATTACTTCGTCCAAACACTACATTGCCCAAATGCTACTTCGCCCCAAAACCACTTCGTGCACAGGCCGTGGTTCAGGGCGAATTGGTTTTGGGGCGAAATGACTACAAACATTTTTTGACTGTTTTCTCAAAAGTTAGACGATGTACAGAGCTGGTTTTTGCTCGGGTTGGTTTTAATCATGCATATCTTCAATCACATAGGGGCATAAAACTATTTGTAACAGTTTACCAATCATGTATATTATCTTTAAAGTAGGCCTAATAATGACTTTATCATGTCATTCGTTCCAGGCAATATTCAAGTTAAATTATTATGATTATTATTTTCGTTATTATTTATTGTGATGTCATTTTTTTTCTTTCACTCTCGCGTGAAGTATGAACCGGGCTTTACTAGGGTTTTTAGCCAAGAATTTACAAACTCGAGTTCCTCTTTCGGACAGAGCCAAAGAACTTTTTACTTTTTAAACCCCAGTGAAAGATTGACCCAGATTTTACAGGGCGAACCCAGACTGCCTGGCAGGCCCCTTGTCATGTTCGTGTACAAAAGTCTGCCAGGCCCAATACATTTGTACATACAAAACAAATGCCACTTTCAGAAAATCAATAATTCTGTCATTGTTCAAGGTAAAATACCCCTGGTAGACAATTTGATAAAGGATTGTGCTCACCCAAAATGATTTTAAAACCTTCAATCCCCCTGGATGTATTGTTGAAAAGAGCAGGCCTACCAGTACCTTAGTGCAGTGAAGCATGAATTTTTGCCCAGACTAGCACAGTGCAGGAAGTTAATCAATAGGATTTTTTCCTCTGATTTTTGTTGTTGGCACAGAGTAAAGTAGTCAATGCTGTAATTTCTTTCAGTTTAGGAAAAATGTTTCTCATCCGTGCATTTTGGGAGGAAAGTCCCACCCTCTCCTTTTTTTGTTTAACAGGTAAAATTTATATCTGGGCATCAGTACTCTAAGTGTACATTTAATGTTTAGGACCACAAAATTAGCATGAAAAAAATACAGACTAAAAAATAGCAAAACTAAATACGTACCATATTTTAATTATGTATGAGTACCTTTAGAAATAAAATTCAAGGCAAAACCTCGGAATCCGTGGCTGTCTTGAAAGTCACTCAGAACACTTTAAGATGCTGAGCTTTTTTCTCTTTGTGAAGGTTGCTGTCAGAATCCGGCCGATGACTACATCTGAAATTGAAATTGGAAGTTCTATCATTGCACACACTATCGATGACAATGTAAGTACAGTATGTGTACATGTACACTGTTTAACTCTGGTTAAGCTTCTCCCTAGCCCAGGTTGGACGTCGTCCAGGTTACGATGTCTCTAAACAGGGGGAATGAAACTTTTTTGAGCTATTTTACCTTTTAGTAAGTGTTGAATTGATGTCCGTATATCCTTGACGTCTTCATTTACAAGAACTGAAGGTTTAAAAACCATATACATCAAATTTGACGAAAATATGCTGGAATTTTAAGCACGAACTAACGTTAAATTCCAGGGAAAGCTGTCGGTATCATCAACTTTGGATAAGCGCACGTCACGCAATTCCATTTACACGCAAGGACTTGCCTAGCAACCGCAAATTGCGCGAACGCGGTAAGAACAAAAAAACACAACTACTCTTTTGGGGCGGGAGTTGGGCTTAACAGCACAATTGATTTCTGTGTTGAAAGTAAAATTTTCATTTTTAAAGTTCAAAACGGATGACAAATGCAGGTACATTGTAACTTTTTCCATCCAATGTTTTGACACGAGTGTCTAAATAACTCTTAAAAATGTGGTGCTTGTCTGTTGCATTCAGATGATTGTGTACAGTATCCTAGCTGACTTAAGGTTTTCTGGAAGTTTATCAGACGATCGTCATAAAGGAAGGCCTTGGGCAGTTGTTGGTTCAATCTACCAACAACAAAAATGTACATTGTGTATGGCAGCAATTTATGGTTGAATGTTAGTTGAGTTGTCTTCCCGTGGAGTCTATACAGTAGGCTGCTCAGTTAGTTGGGTTGCCCATGTGTAGGCCTACTATTCTCTGGCTTGCTCTCTAGTCATTTTTTTGTTCTTGTACAATGAAAACCCCAATTCAGTTTGTTCAGAAAGTGCTTGCTCACACAACTTGCTGTTGTTTGAACTCCAGTTCATTAATAAATTTGTTTGTTTCTGTTTACCATTAGGAAGTGCTATGTGGTATTTTTGTTTTCCTGTAATTAATTTTGAGGAGCATTCTACATGCCCCATATTCTTGATTGTTGCAATATTTCTAATATCTTCCTGTGCTTTTAGTTTGAGCAAAAGGTAAACAACATGACAATATCCAATATGGTGTAGATTGTTGGTATGGTAACATATTGTTGCTATGGTAACATATTGCCAATGCTGCTGGCATTGGAGTCTTCGTTATTGATTAATTGACTGGAGTTGTTTGCAGTACATGTGGACAATTTGCAGGGAGCTCAGAAAAGTTGTCTCTTGTACTGGTACATGTAGATGTTGTGGGTGAATTTAATATGGTCAAAAGCTTGTTTTAGATGTAGTGTGCACGATTAGCAGTACAGTAAACTCTCGTTATAACACCCCCTGACATAAAGCTATTCCTGATATAAAGCTCCGGGCCATTATTCTCTGCATTGTGTATGCATTGGTCATGTTGGTTATAGCGCTCTCTGGATATAAAGCTCAAATTATTTTGGTCCCTTGAGGAGCGCTGTAGGCCTGATGAGAGTTTACTGTAACTGAAAAAAGGGTCTAATTAAGTTAATACAAAATAATCACGGTAGTTAAAGTACAGGAAAAAAAAGCAATCGTTCACTGAAATAGAGTTTAGGTTGTCAGTAGTTTTAGAGAATTTGAGTGTGAGTAAATATGCATTTTAAAATGTCGGACAACAAGAAAGTTAATCCTCTACATACTTGGTACGCATGGGCTGATTTAATTTTGTCTATAGGGGTTCTGTTCACTTATAATCTCTCTCAAATGTCATACTAATTAGGACACCTGATTGGGATGATTGTTGCTTAAACTCACGAACAATCTGTAATAAGTGATTTAAATCAATGGTTTTAAAGACTGTTTTAATTGAATTCACAATTTGAATCGGCAGTGTAATGTAATTTACATCAAACAACCCAGTAACAGTCATCTTACTTAAGATTGATTCAGCTGGAATACCAAACTTTACTACATTATAAATCTTGCATTGCGGTACTGTGCAGTCTATCTGTATGTAAAATCCTCAAATGACAGTAGTTCTTCTTGTTAGAAAATGGAAACGTCCATTTCCAAGTGTACTGTACATCAGATTACAAATTCATTCAACGTATTGAGCAAAATGGTTTGGATGCCATGCAACTGCTTGTTATAAAACCTCATTAAAGATTAAACGTACTGTCGGCCAAAAAAGGCTTTACATAAAAGCTTTTCATCACGCTGGAGTGATAATGAATAATACATTGTTTGTGCTTCATTTACCAACAGTTTCCTTGTTACCTTGGTAAACAGTTGAAACATTAATGCAGAAGTGAGGCTATTGGCAAAAACATGTGGAACTCACTCGTACGATAATGGCACATTAATTGAAAATATAAACATATGAAAAGGCCATTGTACTATACACCACCCTGATTCATCTTTTCTGAAACTTTTTGCAAAATGCCTTTAATACAAATTTTATTCAACAATGTTTAATCCTACAAGTTTTGGAAATAAGTTTACATGTATAAGGCACAATAATTCCCAAGATTTTCAGCCAGAATTAGCAATAAATTATTACACAAATCAAAAGTCCCAACTGGTAATTACAATAGGTTTACTGCATTTTGCTGAATGTCTTATTGTTTCTTATGTGTATCTTTCAGTTAGCCTGAATCCGTTTTAACAATTAATACAGTTTTGCACAAATAGTCAACTATCCTGAATTGATCACGTTCACAGACGCTATCTTCGTAGGAAAAATGCTACTGCGTATTAAATGTTACATTTTTTTTTTCGAAATACGGCGCAACCGAAGCGCGTCACAAAAAATTACGCTCAAAATCCTGATGCACGTGACAATTTGTAGGAAGTGACGTCATTTGAACGTGATCAATACTTGTTCATTATTCACCTTGTTTTATTGCTAGGTGGTTGTGTTGTTGGACCCTATGGAAGATCCCGATGACATCTTAAGAGCTAATCGGTCCAGAGAGAAACATTACGCCTTTGACCGTTGCTTTGGTGAAAATGCAAGCCAGGTAAAGTCACAAAGAATCCTTGAATTTCACTATTGAAATGGGATACACTACCATGTTTTGCTTGGTGGTGGTTGCAAAAAGGGCAATTCCATAAGAAAAAACATTATGCTGAAAATGTGAAAATAAAATGACCAAGACCAGGGTCAACCAGTGGTGAAAATTGCCAGTCTTATCAAAGTGGGAGGGCAAGAGGGTGGCACATCACTTTTAAGAAGGTAAACTAATTCTCCCAAAAGAGCTTAACACTGAATACTTGCAATTTTTAAAACTACAAATCAACTTTAGGATGGGTTGGGGAAACGACACCTTTTTTGGGATACAGAAGTTGTCACACTGCCTAAAGTGGCTCACACAAGTTGAATTTAACTATATTTTTAAGGATACTTGTCTTATCATGAATATGTAGCTCTCAATAAATCAACAGTGGCCCAAACCATCCACTTCATGGCAATGCAATGCTCAGTAAACACGGTAATCAAACCCCACTTTTATGCCCAACTCAAAATATTGATTTGGTGTTGCTAATAACTGCTGGCACAACTGGTATAAAATAAGAAGCCTTGGGGCGGAATCAATAGTGTACCGGTATGTAATGCCAAATAGAGCACTACCCAGCGTGCTAGAGACTCATCAGAGCCAGGCCCTGTAATGAACGCGTTACCATGCCAACTTGGTAAATATTTACTGCATGGTACTTATTTACCGGTACCAAGTGAAGCCCACGTAATAACGCATAATTAAAGCGTGCCTCGTTTTTTATTGGTTCTTGCCAGGGGCGTAATTATGATATTCCGCAGCCCATTATTTCCTTCTGAATTTCTGTTTTCGCTTGTCTTTGGGCTCTATGCTGGTATTTCATGTTTGATTTTTATCTGTCCATATTAAAGGAGCGTACGTATCAAGATCACATTTTGGACCCCATTTTTCCCATGGATGTTGAGATTTTGATACCATAGCATGTGTCATATTTTTCTCAGTACCATTCTGAAATTTTGCATTCTCGATCCGTATATTTTTTGGTAATATCGTCGAAAAACCACCAATGTTCATATTTATTTCACCAATGAATTATTTCACCAATATTTTGTAAACTAACTTATCTGGCAGGGTTATCTGGTTCCAATAAGGAGTGCAGTTATTACACCAACCTTTTTGCTTCCACATCCAAATTGGAGATTGCAAATTTCTTGTTTTCTTTTCTTTTTATTTATTTATTTATTCACCACATCCAACAGCGGAAGTACCGCCAATTACAGAAATGGGATAAATTAACATAGATATTCGAATAACTATCAACTTCTAAGTTGAATTAGAAACGGCCAGAGACACCGGGGAATCCCTCCCCTTGCTCTTCACGAAAGAATGCTCTGGGATCTTTTAAGTGCGTTACCTAACACACTGGACCAACGGCTTTACATCCCTTCCGAAGGACGGAACAAGTGTGATTAAGTGCCTTGCTCAAGAGCACAAGTGCCACAACCCGTCACGGCCCGGAATCAAACCCACATTCTAGTACTGGCACAGGAACTTTAGTTTCTTCCCATGGATAGTATTTTGGGGAGGTACCGGGGTATTTTATATGATTTTTTTGATCAAAACGAAATCCATTTTTCTAAACACGCTCCTTTATTATGGCAAATTTTGTTCTAGTTTCAACAGATTTGTACATATAAGGCCAATTATATAATTTGCAATGACCCAAAATGTTACTTCATGAGTTTACAAGAAAAACATACTCAGTGTTGATATAGCAACGGTACCGAACATGACACAAATTTATTTATTTCCAAGATGGTACTTTTTGCAAAATTAACAACTTAAGGTGGTTTTTAAAAAACTGAGCACACGCTTAACACAAAAATCATGCATGGAGTTTGAAGGTTTTCTGAAGCATTGGTGAATCTATGCAGCTGAAATTCCTGCAGACTAGTTCACCAACATTCCTCTTTAAATACCACGTTAAGAAGCTTTATCGTTGCAAATGGTATATTGGGTCTTTAAAATCACCAAAATGCAGCAAACCTCAAAATAAAGGAAAATCTATTATGAGCGCATAATTCTTGAAGATATTGCATAATTTCACCAAATGACTTTAAGAAACAACCTTGTTATTTGGAGTATTCTTTAACATACTTTATTGGTGCACGTACGTACTTTGGTGTGCTTATTTTTTAAAGCAATGTTTAATTGATGTAAAGTACAACGTATGGCGGTTTTAAGGACCTCTCCCATTCCTCTTATAGTTGTCATAGTAACTGACGCATCTGCAATTACCGAGTGCAGTAATATCTAAGGGCTATCTGGCCTATTAGTCATTAATACATGTACTTGGTTGATGATTAATTAGAGTTGAGTAAAACAAAGTGCATTACTGCATGACGAGCCAATGAAGTACTCGGAGTATCAATGCAAAGCTGGCTTGGGTTAATGCTCAAGGTCTGTAAATGTTTTACCAGGCACAACACAACACCATATGTTTGCAAATTAGCCGACCATGCCGTGCATGTTGGTTACCAAATTACAGTGTTTTGCTTAATGTATTCAAAGTTGTGAAATATTGTGAACAATTCTCTTCAAAATTGTAAAATACCATAAATGTACTGGAAACCAAACATGGTGTCATTTGCAAGATGAAACCTCTTTTTTGATCTCTGGAATAAGGCATAATTATTACATCAGAAGATGAACTATAGCAAACTATAACCTACAGGTACATGTACATAAAATTCAGCTACAGAAAACCTTACAAATCCATGCACAGTTTTTATATTAAGAGAATGTAAAAAATGTGCCCACATGCATTATTTTAATTTATAATAAAAATGACTATCTTTGACAACCAAATGGTGATTAGGCACCATACCAGATGTTGTGTCCAATCTCTTTGACAGAAATTGCTATCTTGATTAATTTTTTGTTGTCAACTTATGAAGTTAAATTTTGTGTTGCAAGTTCAGGCCTTTAATTAAGCTCAGACATAAGATTTTCAGACATTTGTCTTAAATCAGACTTTTTGAATCTGAGAGAAAGACATTAGGCCTATTGCATTTTAAAGACTTTTTGTTCAATTGACACTCTCATTCTTGTTTAGGCTTACCAACAAATATCACATTTGCAATCACTTGAATAGGCTGACAGGCACCCATCCAAACTTGCTCAAATCCACCAAGCTTGCATTTTTTTTTTCATTTCATTTATTATTTCTCAGGGCAAACATGAAAGGTACAGTACACACAGATGAAAATTGACATAAAACAAAACATTACATGGTAACACCCCTGAAGGATTGCCAAATGTGAACTAAATCACAATTAAGTGGCTCATCAAATGCCGCCATGCCAACACTTAAAATACACATGTACAAAATAAAATAATACTAGGCATCAGGCTGGTGATTGCAACAAACTACATGTTGATTAACATTGCAACGAGCCTGCCATATGCTTGCTGAACAACCAGTATGCCTGCATGGATAGGCTTTGCAACCATTTAGCTTGTTTAAACAGGCTTGGAAGCTACCATTTAGGTTTTGCCCATGTACATGTGTGTTTTGAATTGTTAGTCCCTTCCTTACCGGTATGTAATTGATAATTGTCACTGTGCCTTCCCAAGACAGATTAAACTTCATATGCTTGAATGTGGAGTAGTGGTACACGTACATGAACTTGTGGTAAAGTTGGGGATTCTGAATGCTCAGCATCTCTAAAGTTACCTAAAGGTTTCAGAGATATTCCATTCAGTTTTGCATTAAAAAGGGTGCAACTTGTCTTCTATTGTAATGAAAACAATGAATATTCTGTATCAGTACCGGTTAAAGAGACTATACTGGATGTTCCTGTACATGTATGTAACATAGACCGTATATTTCGTGGGGCAGTTTCTTTGTTCCTTGAGGACATGCATGGTTGCACATATTGTGCTTCCATTGTTGAACGGTTTGAGTAACAAAAGGTGCTCCACGAAATGGCGGCTATTCGATACGGTCTATTGGCTAGCGCTGGCTGGTTGATCAGGCCATCCACCATTTCTAGTGCTCTCTCTACAATTACATGTACATGTAGTTAATGATTTGCTTGTCCACCTGAGTCATATCTCAAAGTACTTGAATATTAGTCACTGTATGTGTACCTGCACCATACAGTAAGAAAGATAAACTTGCAGCACATGTATGCAAGAACGTGTAAAATATAAATGCCATTAATTGTACTGGAGGGGGTGAATATGTGGTGAAGAAACATCTCCAAATGAAATGAGGGAATTTTAACCAAACAACTTTCCAGATTCTGACATACATGTAATGTACATGTACATTGATTTTACCCAGTAGGCCTATGTCTTATACAGATACAGCAATGTGTGAGGATAACATAAAACCTCACCAGCTTCCCAAATACCAACAATGTTGTGCAAACCGCATCATGAGTGGGCAACAGTAGTTCCACTTAATATCGTTAGGACCGACGGAATAATTCCTTACTTATTGTTGTGAATATTGTGAAATATTGGTTGCCTTGCATTTTGTTGGTTTGTAAAACACTAACAGATTCATTTCCTTCGGTTAACTTGGTTAAATTAAATTCCACAATTGATATTGAGATTTAGTTTTTCCCCATTTGCCACAGTGAATCTACTGTTTTGTTTATAATAATAATACATTTTAATTGATTTCCAAATGTGATTTCAGGAAGAGGTATACCAACAAACAACCAAGTGTCTGATTCAAAGTGTCATTCAGGGCTACAATGCCACAGTCTTTGCCTATGGAGCAACAGGTAAACATCACATCAAAATGATTATTTCTCTAAACAATTCAAGGGCTAAGTACTTTTCTTTGCAGAAGAGTTACATGTAAATGTCTATAAGATTTACGATTTGCTGAGAGAATTTGTCTTTGTCTAAAAGGAGCATTTTTCATACTTTGCATGCTTCCCAAAAGAGTAATACATTGTCTGACAACATATACCTTTTCAAAACGTCCCTGTACAAATTTCCCATGTAATTTACATAACAGCACAGACCACGATATCCCACAAGTGCCCTCTCAGACAAGTTAATTATTTAATCTGTTTTGAGAGAAGATAAAAGTATTTGTAGGGAAATCTTGTCTCGATCGTGATGTCAAAGGGGCCTCGAGAGCTGGGAAAGACCACTTGCAGTCCATCCATCTCACACAGTCCCGGACCAGCCAATCTCTCAGACTCAGGACTGTCCATCTTAAAGGCATCTACCTTTCCTATAATCAAGCATATTATTTCAAACCCTAAACATGTTGGGTTTTATCAAGTGCAACTAGGTGCAGGCATGATGACCTATACCATGCTGGGTACCGACTATTCTGCAATCTGTCCAACTCACACAGTCCCCTAACCTGCCCCTCTCTCAGACTCAGGCCTGTCCATCTTAAAGACCTCTGCCCATCCCCTAATCAAGCATAACGCTAAACCCTGTTGGGATTTATACTTGCAGGTGCAGGCAAGACGTACACCATGTTGGGTACTGACTATGAACCTGGTACCATGGCTCGAGCACTTAACGATCTCTTTGATGCTATGGATGCTAAGAGTGAGGACTCTGTTTATAAAGTCACCATGTCTTACTTGGAGGTATGTGTGCACCCTGTCAGAAATGTGGCAAACAAAATAGTTAAATGAAAACAGATCATAGTGAGAGATTCTTATAATGATGAAGATACAAGACATTGTAGAATGAAAGGTAACATTTGTCTTTATTTTTAGTTTTTCAATTTGCCCGAAGGTGGAACAACACAAATAAATGTTCACAAGGGTTGTCATTTTTCATAGATTACAAAATATTCCAATTTTCACAGCTTTTCAAAACATTATCTTGCCATTTTAAACTCGTTCTCTACTTTACAAGCCTGCTCTATAAATGGTGTGATCATAAAGCTTGCTAATCTTAAATCAGGAATAATGTGCTTTGTTAACGTCGGGGTCAGTAAAACCTTGTTGACAGATAAAAACTGACATCTAATTTTGATTTGCAAATGTGTTCTAAATGTTTGGTGAAAATGTCTACTTATTTCCGTCTGCTTAACTTTTCTTGACCAGATTTACAATGAGATGATCCGAGACCTACTAAACCCATCCTCGGGATATCTCGATCTTAATCTTTCTTAATCCCTGTTGTTCAGATTTACAATGAGATGATCCGAGACCTACTCAACCCATCCTCGGGATACCTCGATCTGCGGGAGGATGCTTCAGGCAATGTTCAAGTAGCAGGAATCTCGGAGGTTTCAACTGTCTCAACCAATGAGGTATTCCATACTGTAATTCATTCTCTCTATAACACCTTGTGCTTGCCCATTCTGATAACGATTGGTTAGAATGAATAATGAGTGTGTATTGAGTGTGTACATGTTGCCAGCTGTGTATCTTCCCATCAGTTTATGTGAATGACCCTTCTCTTTAAGGACTCAATGCATTATTTGCAAGATGCAACTTTTTTACGGATTCTTGAAAAAATAGCATAACATATCTAAAGAAAAATGGTAAACTAGCCTGTCATGTGCCTGTGGAAATTTCAGCTTCATAGATGTATCAATGCTAATGTATCAATAATAATGTCCCGCGCCTTTGGCTTGGGCCATTATCAGCGTCCAGTCCCCTATCCGGTTTAAAACCATTCAAACCCACTTTTAATCCCTATTATAAACAGAGTTTCTGGTGTGTTTTTTCTATGGTGTGAGTACTCTTGGGCAAGGCACTCTGTTATATTTGAGGCACTTATTTGTCTACAATGATATGTTTCACCACTATTCTTGTCTTACTGAATATTGATATTGAATAAATTATTGTTTGACCTGTTAGGTAATGTCACTGTTAATGGAAGGAAACAAAGAACGAACTCAGGAACCGACCGCAGCTAACAAGACATCATCCCGCTCTCATGCCGTGTTACAAGTCACCGTCAAAGAGCGTAATCGTGTCAGTAGCACAACGCAGAAAGTACGCATCGGCAAACTGTTTATGATTGATTTGGCTGGGTCAGAAAGAGCCTCACAAACTAAGGTACATGTATGTAGTTGTATCAATGTTCATAGTCCAACAAGAAAATTACCTTTTGCGAGTAACATTTGCATAATGCTGGTGCCCCAAATTGTTCACTTTCAAATAGAAGTGCAGGTTAGAAAGTCACATACTACATGTATGCTATTGTTGCCATGTGGTGCACGCCATTGCCTAGTAACCAACAGTCTGGTTGCTTTAATGCATGCTCTCTTACGGTGAACATGATATTGATTCTGTACTTCACACCTGCCGCGTGCACCTCATAGCAACAAACATTTAGTCTGGGCAAGTGGATAACAAGTGTGCTTGTGAAAGGAAGTACAGCAGTACACCAGATGCTATTCACCTGATACACACAAAAAGCTAATTGATCACGTTCAAATGACGTCACTTCCTACAAATTGCCACGTACATCATGATTTTAAGCGTATTTTTTTGTGACGCCCATCGGTTGCGCCGTATTTCGAACAAATTTCGAGCAACACGCGTGCATATTTGGAACATTTTTCAGCTTGTGCGTGCGCGTACTTTATGGCGTTTAATACGCAGTAGCATTTTTTCCTAGGAAGATGGCGTCTGTGAACGTCATCAATTACTCGCATTTTGCTGCTGACATTTTCTCTTAACATCCAAATATTTCAGGTTTGAAAAGTGCCGTTTTGTATTTAACCAGGGAAGTTCTGAAAGCAGCATGTCACGCCTGTCCATCTCTTGGTGTGAAAGCAGCATGTCACTCCTGTCTATCTCTTGGTGTGAAAGCAGCATGTCACTCTGTCTATCTCTTGGTGTGAAAGCAGCATGTCACTCCTGTCTATCTCTTGGTGTGAAAGCAGCATGTCACGCCTGTCTATCTCTTGGTGTGAAAGCAGCATGTCACGCCTGTCTATCTCTTGGTGTGAAAGCAGCATGTCACTCCTGTCTATCTCTTGGTGTGAAAGCAGCATGTCACTCCTGTCTATCTCTTGGTGTGAAAGCAGCATGTCACGCCTGTCTATCTCTTGGTGTGAAAGCAGCATGTCACGCCTGTCTATCTCTTGGTGTGAAAGCAGCATGTCACTCCTGTCTATCTCTTGGTGTGAAAGCAGCATGTCACTCCTGTCTATCTCTTGGTGTGAAAGCAGCATGTCACTCCTGTCTATCTCTTGGTGTGAAAGCAGCATGTCACGCCTGTCTATCTCTTGGTGTGAAAGCAGCATGTCACGCCTGTCTATCTTTTGGTGTGAAAGCAGCATGTCACGCCTGTCCATCTCTTGGTGTGAAAGCAGCATGTCACTCCGGTCTATCTCTTGGTGTGAAAGCAGCATGTCACGCCTGTCCATCTCTTGGTGTGAAAGCAGCATGTCACGCCTGTCCATCTCTTGGTGTGAAAGCAGCATGTCACTCCTGTCTATCTCTTGGTGTGAAAGCAGCATGTCACGCCTGTCCATCTCTTGGTGTGAAAGCAGCATGTCACGCCTGTCCATCTCTTGGTGTGAAAGCAGCATGTCACGCCTGTCCATCTCTTGGTGTGAAAGCAGCATGTCACGCCTGTCTATCTCTTGGTGTGAAAGCAGCATGTCACGCCTGTCTATCTTTTGGTGTGAAAGCAGCATGTCACGCCTGTCTATCTCTTGGTGTGAAAGCAGCATGTCACGCCTGTCTATCTCTTGGTGTGAACTCTGATATTACAAATGTCTTTCTTTTTGTCTCCTTTTTCAGAATCGAGGCAAGCGTATGATAGAGGGCGCTCACATCAATCGCTCCCTGTTGGCTTTGGGTAACTGCATCAACGCATTGGTTGAGGGCGGTAAATACGTCAATTACAGAGACAGCAAACTCACTAGGATACTGAAGGTACATGTATTGTTGTTTGTTTTTAATGCCTGATTGTATCAGTATTAAATGTGTTGAGTTTGATTTGTACTGTTCAGAATCAAGGGGTTAATTTCACAAAAGTTTAAGATGAGTTCAATGTGTCTTAATAAACCTTTCCTAAGATGCGTCTTAGCGCTTTGTGAAATCAGCCCCTGGTTTCCATAAATAAATAACAGGTTTCGCCAGTTAGTACAAATTATTAACTAGCCACCGAGACCTGGGATCGATTTCACAGAAAGTTAAGACGAGTTCAATGCGTCGTTATTCCCATACATTGTACCAACATACCAAGATGAGTGACCCTTTCTAAGACATGCCACGTCTTAGCGATTTGTGAAATCGCCCCCAGGTTTAGAATATTTGTTTGTTTGTTTTTGTTGAGATCCTAAATCAGGAATCCAGTGCAGAAAAAGCTGCCAGCAAAGGTGTTTCATTAAGAGAAATAAATTAGAAACATTTTCGTTTAGAAACACCTGTAAGGTCATGTGACATGAGAACAATTTGATTGGAACTGATTCATCTGTCAGACTGTGACAAAAGGACCACATTTGTGTTTTGCCCATTGTGCTTTGCAAGTATATGTGCTTGGAGGATATCGTATTGCTACCATTAGTTCAGCAAGTATTCTGTAATTTGACTGATTTTTTTGCCCTTCATTCCTTCCCAGGATGCCCTTGGAGGCAACTGCAAAACAGTCATGATCGCTACCATTAGTCCAGCGAGCATTCTATTTGAAGAATCTCGTAACACATTAATGTATGCAGACAGAGCCAAGAACATCAAAATGAAGGTACAGTACCCTGAATGCCCTTCTTGTGTCTTGGGGTCTTTCTACCAAGATGCCTAGAAATGGTATTTTCTTAAAGAGGCTGTGTTACGGTTTGCGCATGCGCAGCAAAACTTGAAAAAGTTGGGCTAACTTTTTCAAGTTTCGTCGCTCGGGTTTTGCATATCGTACTCAATCTAGGCCATCCTTTACAATTCTTTAGTAATTCTGGCAGTGGTGTACTTGTCAACTGTCAGGTTGTCCCGATGCATTACTTTTTATTTAAAATGGCACTGTTTACTGTATTTTTAAGCTGTCAAACATCAATATCACCGGGTGTGCGGCTGTCGCTCGAAAAAGAGTATTTTGATCCCATCAAAAAAACAGACAAATCATGACAGAAACGACATCGAATGATATGAATGACATGGTTGGATACAGCAATTTGTTTAACCTTGTTTTCCACCAAAACTGGTATGTTTATTTGGTCCCGACAGGAATTTTATAGCACATCTGTCGATGGAAAGACACCGTGGCCGCCGCCACTGTATCGATTTTATTTCCGGACACTGATCGCGCGCACGATGCGAAATCAAACGAAGGTGCACAACACGATGTACTATGTAGTTAAAATCTGCGTATTGTAAACACTCATGAACACTGTATATGGATGAGCGTCCTCGCGGGACCACTAGCGCCGATATAAAATAGATATTACCAGCGCCGTAATAGCACTGCCGATATAGCCGTACCTGTATGATTATTTAATTGTTTAATTTTTTGGCCGACGGCAGCATGAATTTGCCGACTGTACCATGATTTTGCCGAATAACATAAATATTGGGGGGGGGGGGGGAGGCACCCCCCACATACACAACCCCCCCCATACACAACCCCCCCAACATACACAACCCCTATACTATGCCACTGTGTATAAAAAATAAAGAAACGAGGACCATTTCAACTTAATTTTTTACATATGACAACAGATACAAAATTGGTTGAGAGTTGTCAACTGTAGTGTGCATTTGTGTTTTGGTTTCAGGTGCGACAGAACATTACCAATGTAACACTGCACATGATCCAGTACACTAACATCATCACTGAATTACGCCAGGAGATTGTTCGATTACAGAAGAAGATTGCAGATCAGAATCAGCTTAAGGAGTCTCCATCACATGAAGTCAAATGTAAGTAAACAACTCATGCAATAGAACCTAGTAATCTCAAACATCTAATCATGCAATAGAACCTAGTAATCTCAAACGTCTAATCATGCAATAGAACCTGTAGGCTCAAACATCAAATCATGCAATAGAACCTGTAGGCTCAAACATCTAATCATGCAATAGAACCTAGTAGGCTCAAACATCAAATCATGCAATAGAACCTGTAGGCTCAAACATCAAATCATGCAATAGAACCTGTAGGCTCAAACATCTAATCATGCAATAGAACCTAGTAGGCTCAAACATCAAATCATGCAATAGAACCTGTATGCTCAAACATCAAATCATGCAATAGAACCTGTATGCTCAAACATATAATCATGCAATAGAACCTGTAGGCTCAAACATCTCATCATGCAATAGAAACTGTAGGCTCAAACATCTAATCATGCAATAGAACCTGTAGGCTCAAACATATAATCATGCAATAGAACCTGTAGGCTCAAACATCTCATCATGCAATAGAAACTGTAGGCTCAAACATCAAATCATGCAATAGAACCTGTATGCTCAAACATATAATCATGCAATAGAAACTGTAGGCTCAAACATCTAATCATGCAATAGAACCTGTAGGCTCAAACATCTAATCATGCAATAGAACCTGTAGGCTCAAACATCAAATCATGCAATAGAACCTGTAGGCTCAAACATCTAATCATGCAATAGAACCTGTAGGCTCAAACATCTAATCATGCAATAGAACCTGTAGGCTCAAACATCAAATCATGCAATAGAACCTGTAGGCTCAAACATCAAATCATGCAATAGAACCTGTAGGCTCAAACATCTAATCATGCAATAGAACCTGTAGGCTCAAACATCTAATCATGCAATAGAACCTGTAGGCTCAAACATCAAATCATGCAATAGAACCTGTAGGCTCAAACATCTAATCATGCAATAGAACCTGTAGGCTCAAACATCAAATCATGCAATAGAACCTGTAGGCTCAAACATCTAATCATGCAATAGAACCTGTAGGCTCAAACATCAAATCATGCAATAGAACCTGTAGGCTCAAACATCAAATCATGCAATAGAACCTGTAGGCTCAAACATCTAATCATGCAATAGAACCTGTAGGCTCAAACATCTAATCATGCAATAGAACCTGTAGGCTCAAACATCTAATCATGCAATAGAACCTGTAGGCTCAAACATCAAATCATGCAATAGAACCTGTAGGCTCAAACATCTAATCATGCAATAGAACCTGTAGGCTCAAACATCTAATCATGCAATAGAACCTGTAGGCTCAAACATCTCATCATGCAATAGAACCTGTAGGCTCAAACATCTAATCATGCAATAGAACCTGTAGGCTCAAACATCAAATCATGCAATAGAACCTGTAGGCTCAAACATCTAATCATGCAATAGAACCTGTAGGCTCAAACATCTAATCATGCAATAGAACCTGTAGGCTCAAACATCTCATCATGCAATAGAACCTGTAGGCTCAAACATCTAATCATGCAATAGAACCTGTAGGCTCAAACATCAAATCATGCAATAGAACCTGTAGGCTCAAACATCTAATCATGCAATAGAACCTGTAGGCTCAAACATCTAATCATGCAATAGAACCTGTAGGCTCAAACATCAAATCATGCAATATAACCTGTAGGCTCAAACATCTAATCATGCAATAGAACCTGTAGGCTCAAACATCTAATCATGCAATAGAACCTGTAGGCTCAAACATCAAATCATGCAATAGAACCTGTAGGCTCAAACATCTAATCATGCAATAGAACCTGTGAGCTCAAACATCTAATCATGCAATAGAACCTGTAGGCTCAAACATTAAATCATGCAATATAACCTGTAGGCTCAAACATCAAATCATGCAATAGAACCTGTAGGCTCAAACATCAAATCATGCAATAGAACCTGTAGGCTCAAACATCAAATCATGCAATAGAACCTGTAGGCTCAAACATCTAATCATGCAATAGAACCTGTAGGCTCAAACATCAAATCATGCAATAGAACCTGTAGGCTCAAACATCAAATCATAAGTCAAACTTTATGCATCATTTTAGAACAAATTCCTATCCATCGGGGTTACATGAACGCTCAAAAAGCTTTGTGAGATGTGGAATGCAGCTGGTACAATATTTTAAACAAGATGGTTGGTGCAAAGTGAAACCTTTATCAACTGTATTTGTGTGATCGAAAAAGAAAAAAAAAAATTGACGCATAACGCTTTGAGCAAACGCAACGTGTAGTAGGAAAGTAACACAGAATGCTGAAACAGCAATGTTGACTGTCAAAGTTATTCAATGAGTTTTACTAATTTACACAAAAAGATATATGAGCGGGAATAAAACTGGCTAGGGGCCTGGATGCTGGTAATGGCTCTAGCCTTGTTATCAGCATCCAGGCCCTATAGCTGGTTTACAGTTTAAGACTGTTCAGTTCCTTTATATTGTAACTTTGTTTGATTCAGCCGAGGAGACACTGCACCATCGACAGGAGATGGATCAACTGAGACAACAGCTGATGGCAAACTTTCAGGAACAGATGGACATCAGGCAAAGAATGATGGAAGTGGAAAACAGAAAGTGGGAGGTGGCAGTCTTGATCAACAGACAGATGTCTGTTATTACAGAGTAGGTAGACAGGATGGATGGACAGACACTGACAAAACAGTGAGATGGACAGACGGACGGACGGACAGGCAGGCAGACAAACGGACAGGCAAAGAATGATGGAAGTGGAAAACAGAAAGTGGGAGGTGGCAGTCTTGATCAACAGACAGATGTCTGTTATTACAGAGTAGGTAGACAGGATGGATGGACAGACACTGACAAAACGGTGAGATGGACACCAAGCAAACGGACGGAGCCCTGACAGACAGACAGGCAGGCAGAGAATGAAGGAGGAGGAAAACAAAGTGGGAGGTGGCAGTCTTGATCAACAGACAGATGTCTGTTATTACAGAGTAGGTAGACAGGATGGATGGATGGACAGACACTGACAAAACGGTGAGATGGACACCAAGCAAACGGATGGAGCCCTGACAGACAGACAGACAGGCAGAGAATGAAGGAGGAGGAAAACAAAGTGGGAGGTGGCAGTCTTGATCAACAGACAGATGTCTGTTATTACAGGATTGATGGAAGGCATAAGGGGCATAAAACCTTTTGGGGGTGGCACCTGTACTCCCATTCCAATCTAGGCTTGGACGATTTCACATCAGACTTTTCAGCCTCTGATAATTTCCACATTATTAAGAATGTGTGTGAGACAAGACCGGCATGTTTAGTGCAGAATTTCTCCTATTATTTCATTTCTCTTTCATTTTTTATTTCATTTCATAGATGGGAGCAAGAGCGATCTCGAAGTAAAGAAATCAACAAGGAGATGGATAATAGATACAAAGGTCAGTAATGAAGCATTCTAGTTTGGTTTGATTCAAGCCCGGTTTATGCTTCATGCAATGCAAATTTGATGTCACAGTTTTTGCAGCAGAATTTGCAAAAACTTAAACCAATTTAAACTTGAGGAATGTTTCCTGCAAAATGCTTAAAGTCGGATATGTCATATTTGTCTTTGTGTTCGTGGTAATTTTCTGTGAACTAGCTGTTTAATACTCTTATTTTTATTTTGAACATTGAAAGTTGCATACAAATAAAAATGAAAATGCTACTCTTTTAGTGAATGTATTTAGAATTGTAAAATGAGGTGGCAATAATACTGTGCCTTTTTGTTGATTTTTAGAACGAGATCAGGAGAAGGAGATAGACGCTCTCAGCACAACGTCCGATTCCCCAGAACCAGAGGAAATCATCAATGCAAGAGAGGAGATTGCGGTCATGGTTGGTCAGCAGAACAAGCTTGTCAGCAGTCAGAAAGAGCTTCAAGGGAGATTAAATGAAGTCAGGAGGGATGTTAACAAGCTGGAAGAGGTGAGGCTGTGAGCTCGCTGAGGAGTTGAGAATGATTATTGACACAAGGAGTTACACAAGATGGCACCTTGTGTAAGAGAGAATATTGTAATGTATTATTATTATTTGTCCCTTTCTTAGATTCTTCCCAAGAAGATCACAAGCGAGGAGCAAGGCGAGATTCTCAGCATGCTCTGCAAAGTCCATGAACTCGAGATCGAAAGTATCCTTTGTTATCAAATTTTACAAATTGATGGTAATGTCGTCTTACAGGGCACATCTACCATGCAGGTACATCTACCATGCTATTAACATTAAAAATTGATATACAAAGGCGGTCACATTGCTCATTCAAAAATAGCAACAGACACTCTTTCTGACCTTGATGCAGTATGACCTTGATGATAAGAGCACTATTAGTACAACATTCTGCTTATGAGGACAATTTTAGATCCCAATCATTTGTTATTCCTTGTTTTCACTCTTGATGATACAATATTTCTGTTATAACATGGTAATATGCAAGTAAAGTCCAAATGACCTTATTAATGAGGTTCGACTGTATAACTTAACAATTAGGATGTTTTGTTACCAACCCAGAGTTTGTAAAAAGCATACAGATGCGCACTCCCTCTTCTATTTCTGTGAGCATGTTTTGATTTTTGTGCCTGTTGTGTTTAGAACAGGCCTGTTCCCATTCCCAAAATGGCAGACTAATTTGAGTATTTATTAGTCCTTGACTTGAGTTTTACCCAGACACGGAATTGAAATCTCAAGCGTTGATTTACAAACACACCACTGAGCAGAAGGAGACCATGATACGTCGATATGAGAAACATCGACAATTATCGGATAAGATCATCCAAGAACAAAGATTTCTCATCAACAGTAAGTCCACTGTTATTTTTTGTTGGAGACCTGAGTCGTAAGCAGCTTTTCTTAAAACCAAACCTTTCAATTTATTTTCAACCAAATCAACAGCATGCTGTCATGGTTTTTACAAAGATCTTGAGAAAGCACTGAGTATACAACTCAAATTACGTCCGATAATGGCAAGCGGTTGTTTTATGATTATCCATGATGCTTCAAACTGAACGTAAGATGAGAAAGAAACTGGTAGCTTTGGAAAGAAAATTAGGTCAGAGATTGAAAACTGTAATCACTGTGTGCTGATCCAGGCAGGATTTGAAACAGGGATCGATTTCACAAAGACTTGTGATGTGTTATAAGTACTCAAATATATCGCAACTTACAAAAGGTTCGGCAAGTTGTGATGGATTTGGGTATTACAACGTATCACAAGTTTTTGTGAAATTGACCCAGGGTCATTAGAAGTGAAAGACACGAAAAGTACCCCTATACACACCCAAGTACCTATATATACACACACCCAAGTACACAAAGTCGCGCATTACGTACGCACTGTGGACGTTTCTTTGTATTCGTGCACTTAAGAGAATTAGTGGAAAAATCATTGTTTTCTCCAAATTCTTCCCTCATCCACCCCAATATTTTCCTAATCCATGTTTCTAAACTTTACTCCTGAACCCTAACCTTTTTTTTAACCCTCCACCCCCACCCTAACCCCTTTTCCCAAGTTTGGTCAACCTGACTGTGGACTTGAGCGAACGAGTGCAAGTCCACAATTCGTCACTTTTCCCCGCAAATTGTGGACTTGAATGGGTTTCGAGTCCACACCACGTACGCAAGTACCCCTATACACACCCAATTCCCCTTGTTGTTTACTTTGCATGTGTTAATTTATTTGAACCTTTAGAACATGGAATCTTTCGACCGCAGCAACTAGAGGATTGGTATGATCAGTACACATCGGCCGTCTTTGATGAGATGACTGTTCTGAGTACTAACCCCAACCTGCAGGGTATTCAGGATATTAAGGTCAGTAAAGTAGACAGATCAACTGTTTTACGTCAATACTCAAGTAAGATGACATATCAAACCACTCAGCGGAAAGCATGAAGGGATTGAGCGGAGTACTCCCCGAAAGGCCGCTCATGTGTTTGTCTTTGCGTACGTCCAATTCACTCAACTGATTGGGATACAGTTAACCTCCACCACTAGAGCCACCTCCGAAGAGTCTCGGTTAAGAGTGCTCCAAACAATCCCTTGACCTCCTGTGTGACGTGGTTTTGTTTACAGCGCTGACGTCTTCTTTCATTCAGTCTGTTGTTGAGAATACTAGATTTTATTTTCCTTTTTTTTACCCAATGTGCCCATTTTTTTTCCTGAGCATAGAAAGAAGTTCCCTTTCTATCTATGTGATCACATGTGTTATTGCAACCAAATTAGGACTGAAATGACCGTGGAGAAAACTGAAATGGTGTTTGTTTTTTGGTTGTCTTCCAGGCTACATCTATGTTGAATTTGAAAGCACTGAAAGCCTTACAAGAAGGAAATGATGAAACGTACCCTGAAAAAGAATCGACGGATGTCAAAACAAGGCTTAAGGAACCTGCTCACCAACTGCCGGAGGAAATGTAAGACATTCCACTTTTTGTGAATAATATTTAGGTCAATATTCATCATGATCATGCATATCGTCGGCGTTTTCACGAAGAGAACGTTAAGGGCACTAATTCCTCCCCAAAACATTCCCTTCATGAAATCGCTGATGATTTGTATGAACCACCCAATAAAAGCCAACACATTGTTTTGTTAGGGCCCTCAAAAGGAACAACAAAACATAGGAAGGGGAGTGGGGGTCTACTTTACATGCACTGTAAAATGTTGACATTTCACGGTAGCGACAAAAAATTGATAAGTAGTATTTCGGGGGAGAGAGGGGGTCTTGAAAAATACTACTCTCTGTAGAACCGTGAAAATGTTGACAACTTTGGACGGCCGCTTAGTTGTTTAGGCAATGGTTCTATGCAAAAGTCACTGAACCATTTTAAAATGCTTTTGAAATGATGACTGCGAGATCACACTTTGGTTCTCTGTTGCCATTAACTTTAAAGATCCTCATCTTCTGTTATTATGTGGTTGTTAAAAAGTTTGATCATTCTGTGAATAATTTGAATTGCAGATCTAACCAGCCACGTGTGTTTAACCCGAGTCCCAGAGCACATCAGCTGAGACAGAAATCGGATTTTGGGTCTTTCCCTAAAATCAGACTACACAGCAACTCGACCTCAGCAAGGTCGACTCCAGTCACAAAACACGAGAGTCTGGAAATGCTGACCGATCACAACAAGAGAGCGTCTTCTCCTGCGGACGTTTTGAAGACAAAGTCGATGCATGACTTGGAGATTGCTGATTCCGATCCCGACATCTTGAGTAATCGGAAGGAGCTTATACAGCGCACTAAGAAGATTGCGGCCATCGCAGCGCAGAAACGCAATTCCCAGAAGCAGTTTGAGAAAAGCAGTAGTCGACCGGAGAAGTTGAACCTTCATGAGAAGACCATCATATCACTAAAATCAGTTTACGAGGTTTCCGAACCGGATACAGAGAGTGGACATCTTACAATGAGTCAACTGTCTAATCACAATCACCTGCACAATGCTCGAAGTAGTGATCATAATAATGATGATAATATATCCATTATCACTGTGGATAGGAGAAGTGAAGGGACTGATACACACTCTAACATGTACCTGAAGAGCTCTAAGCACAAGATTGGAGCGGATGGCGGCGTGAAACGAATGACTGAGAAGCAATTAGCAGATAGAAGGCGTCGTAGAGGATTGGGCTATGAATCCAGTGGGCATGTGTCGTACATGCCATATAAAGGGGGTTATAACAGAGCTTATCCAGCCGTTGATTCACATCGGAATCAAGGAAGGAGGATTGCACTCAGATCTACTGCTGAGGCACAGCATACAGGGAAGGTTAAATACCCCATCATTCACCATGCAGGTAGGTGTTTAACTCAACTTAAAGACAACTCTAGCTGTATAATATTACTTTAACCCCTTAGAAACCATGTATTTCCACATGTAGCTGTATGCCCAGAGTGATGTCAAGAAAATTGGATATCGCTTGTGAAGAACAGGTAAATCTTTACATTTGTACAAGAGAGCATACATATTGGGACCTCGATTAAAAGCTGAATACTTTTATCAACATACGCTTTTAGTCATGGGTGGAAATAACGCCGTTTTTAACAGTTTACCAATCATGTACTCTATCTTTAAGGCGAGCAAGACGCAACAACCTTGGGTTCTCGCAGCACTCCTACAAACATGAACGTCATCTATCAGGCGGCAATGGAGAAGGGCAAAGGTCAAACCATGCACAAACGAACAAAGGGTAAGAGAATAAAGGCTTTATACATTACCTTGGATTAAAGATGTGTGACTGAATTGTTGGCTGGATTTATAATTAATAATAATAATAAGAACATTTATATAGCGCAGTTACTATACAAATATACTCAACTGCGCTAACTTGCTAAAATTTCTTAGTATTCAGTGATGGGAAACGCTTCCACAAAAAGATGTGTTTTTAAGAGCGTTTTAAATGTATCAACAGAATTTGCAAGTTATTCCAAAGCTTTGGAGCAGCACATACAAATGCATAATCACCAAGAGTAACCTTAGTTCTACGATAAGGATAGCTAAGAAGCAACCTATCGTGTGAACTGCGAAGATTATACATACTTTGTCGAGACTTAAATTCTAACAATTCAGAAATGTAACCAGGAGCAAAACCATGCAAAGCCTTGTATGTTATCAGAAGTAATTTAAATACAATTCTTTGTCGGATGGGCAGCCAGTGTAGTTTAACTAACAGGGGGGAAATGTGGCAATATTTAGCTGAATTACACACGAGCCTAGCACCAGCGTTCTGTACCCTTTGTAGTTTCAATACCTGGGAGTCAGACAACCAATACAACAAACTATTGCAATAGTCAATTTTGCTTATAATGAATGCACGAACCAAGGTTTCAGTACAAGTCTGACTAAGGTACTTTCGAATGTGGCGAAGGTTGTACAGATGGTAATATGCAACTTTACAAATATTTGATATATGTCGCTCCATTTTAAAGTTGGAATCGAACAACATACTATTGATGCTTATCTTAGAAAGCTGCTTGGGTGTTCCGATGAGTAAAAACTCTGTTTTATTATCATTAAGCATAAGTTTGTTACTGAGCATCAATGAACGAATGTGGCCAACACACTGCTGTAGTGTCGATAAACTTAAAGGGCCTGTGACATCCTAAACAACTTTGTGCCTAAGCTTTGCTTCATAATGACGGATTACTTGTTCAGCAAGACATACTATTGTTCGTTTGGATGTAAAATCAATAAAAGGTGGCATTTTTCAACTTTGAAGATTTCATTGCAATAAATCACAGACAGAGGGCGCTGTTTTGAGTGCATCACATAAGGAAGACACAGAAGGGAAAGTTAAGAAAAAACATAAGACTTCAAGTTGGACTTGTGGAAAATTGCTGCAGTTTCTACCCCCAGTTTTATCATGGCTTACAGCAGGCAACATGTAAAACAAACTCAAACAGCCATGGATTACAAAAGTTTCAGGAAAATTGAGAAAAAAGTGGAATCTTTTGTGCACAGTTCAGTGTGATTTTCCTGTGTTTGCCTCTTGTGACGTCGTGACCTTGGTCATGAATATGCATATTTGCGTTAGCATAAAAACTAAAAGGATTTTTATGACTTTAACTGAGTAAAGTGGTTTTAAAGCATAGATTTCATTGATAAAAATCCTAAATAAGGGGCCCTTTAATACCTCTTGATCTGTGGTTGGGTCAAATGAAATGTATAGTTGTGTGTCATCAGCATAACAGTGACATGAAACACGTGGGTAATGCATATTAATCACGTGTATCATGTTACTTGTATAAAGCGTGAAAAGGAGGGGGCCCTGACAAGATCCCTGTGGAACACCAGATGATATAAAACATTTCCTTGATATTACGTCATCAATGACAATGTGTTGCTCCCGACCACTAAGATAAGATTCAATCCAGGATAGAACAGAGCCACCGATACCAAACTGTGTATGCAGTGTACCTAATAATATTCGGTGGTCAATAGTGTCGAAAGCGGCACTTAGATCCAAAAGAACCAAGAGTGTCACCTTCTGGCGGTCCATGTTCATGAGAAGATCACTCTTGATTCTCAGCAATGCAGTTTCTGTGCTATGAAAACGTCTATAGGCAGACTGTGTGGCAGGTAGTAACAAATTACAAGCCATGTTACTGTTACTTTTGGGCCATATTACAGAGTGAGAAAACTCATTCATACCGAGACATACATGGTATATACACATGTCCGAGAACCGGACCGAGAGATTATTGTAAAAGTAACTTTTTGGATTTTCATTTGTTTGTGGTAATTTTGGTGATTAGACACCACAAAATCTTGTGTTTTCTGTAGTGAAACCTGCTATAAGGCCACCTGTTTATAGTTGGCACCCGTTTATAGTGGCCACCTGTCTTTGGTCTCAAATGCCATGTGTATATATTGCTAATGTAACCTTTATAAAGGGGCTACCTGTTTGTTTACAGTCCCGAGGGTGGCCACTATATACAAGTTTCACTGTTCTTTGCCTGGTTGTGCATCCATGCATCACTCACTTAGAGGACATTTTGTTTGAAGATGAGATCTCTACATGGATGCTACTGGGTTTCTTAGCTCAGCAGATAGAGCATCTTACCTCACCCCGTGTTTGTTTGTTGCAGAATGTACTTCTTTGTGTTGGAATTACAGAATTCCATTAAAAACTAGGACCGAAACGAAGCCGGGACGTGCATAATCGCACCTTCTCATTAGCATAGTGTTGGGCATTTTCATTTGCATAGTTTTGGGCATCTCATGTGTATGGATTTGGGCACCATTTGCATATTTGTGTAGTTTGGGTCTCCTTATTTGCATAGTTTTGTTTTGATCGCGCGTTTTATGTTCGAACACAAAATGCGCTACGGGCGCACGCTTTCTAAACCGACCTAAACCGATTATGGTGATGTGCCAATCAATAACAGCCATTTCTTATCTAGCTTTTAATGGAGATCTGTGGTTGGAATGAATAATCTAAAATTGGTTCTCAGGTCCTGCAATCCACGATGCATCAAACCGAAGCACACCTCAACTCCTCGGCAACAAACAAAATAACAGACGAAACTACCCTGTTTACCAACGTAAGAACCAACTGGCAGTGTCGGGATTTAGCGTAGCACGGAGGGAACATATTGGATATCGTAAGATGTAACTGGCAACCCGCAATGCGTCCAACCGAAGGTCACCTCAACTCCTTAAAGTAACAACAGATGAAACCAGCCGAGCTACGCCATGTACCAACGTAAGAACCAACTGGCAGTGTCGGGATTTAGCATAGCGCAGAGGGAACAGATTGGATATCGTAAGATCACATTGCTGTTTTGGTAATGGATATCTGTATAGCGTCATGTATTCATAAATTTGCAGTATTGTTCTAGGGACAATTTCATAGCGCTGCTTATATAAGCATTAGCTGAGAAGGCGTGCTTACTATAGCAAACAAGTTAAGTGCTGTATCACGGTCGCAGGGTCGATAAGCATGCGCATGCTTGGAGACGGCTATTGTTCACTATCTTCAGTTAAGGCACGTTTTCAGTTGCTTACCATGAATGATGTCTATGAAATAGCCTGACGCTCGGTTCCGAATAAATAGGCTATTAAGCAGCTCTATGAAATTGGGCCCTGGTCTGCTTTGTAAATGAGTGGCCTTGTTACAAATGCTTTGGTCCTAGTTAACCAGCAGCATTAGGCTACGATTCTTGGACTCTTCCAAAACAGAAACTTGACTTGGGTTTTATGGGTTTATTTATTACCGAGAAATACATTATAATATGACTCAAATACTGTAACAGAATCTCTTTGCAGATGTCAGAGACCAGATCTGGTGAACTCACAACATACGCAAGCCTAAAGTGGATCTCTCACTGTGCGATTATATATAATTTAGTACGAGTGTGTATAGAGTCTATAGACGGTCTCTGGTAATCTCACCAAATCGTACCTCAAAGTAACCTTATATCATTGGAAATTTGTGGCAAAAATCGCACAGTGGGAGGCCCGCTTAATAAAGACCACAAGTTGTCTTTTCTGACAATTCTTATTTTCACCTATGTCAAGTTTCTTTTTTAGAAGATAAATATTGATGGCATACTGAAATAATGTTTGTAATCCTGTATGATTTGAATGAATTAACAAATGTCTGTAAAATTGAGATTATGTGGACAGTTGTTCATCATTGTGTAGAGTGACCATGTAAATTTGCATTGTGTGGATTTATTAGCTTTCAGTGAAGTTTACTTCATTTTGAATTTTAGGAACTTTATTTATTAAGTAGATGTAAAATATTGTTCAAATTCCTTTGACTGAGTATTTGGGTCTTTTTTCTGTTCTGTGGTCGATTTTGCCATTTTTCTTTCATCTAATATTCCTTATTTCAAATTTCATCTCATTTTGACAAGTTTTCTTCTCTGCCAACATTATGGTATTTGTGACTCATCTGTATTAGATATATTATGTAACTGTGTTATTAATATTCTGGAAGTATTTTCTCCCAATGGGATTTCATCATAACTGCAGTAGGCATGTATACTATTAGTTATCCCACGAGCGCGAGTGGAAAACAGCATTATGTAGTAAGTCTACAAATCCCACGAGGATATGAGACGCAGACACACTAAATTATGCCGTATTCCACGAGCCCGAGTGAAATAACAAATTTATCTTCAAGCAAACTTGACGTACTAATAACGCGCGCACTGCACTCTGCAATACACGCGCAGGCTGCAATACACATGCAGGCTGCGATACAAAATACCTTTGACTTACTTTTGGAACAAATACATTATCTGGAGACTGAAATTTCTCATGCAGCAGTATAGATTATTTGCTGTCACAGATATCACAGATAATTAGCAAACTATAGTCTGCAGGAAAACATTACGCCCACACAAACCTCTTTTTGATTGCCTTTTTTTGTTAGTTTTTTGTTGCTCAAAATGTATCAAAGTAAACATTACAAAGTTTATAACTCTCCTTGAGCAGGATTTCATGCATTTGAAATAGCCTCCTTTTAGCACTCGGGTAATGGTCAAGTACCCGTGGGCATTAATCTTGCATTAATCACATTTCATGTCAACTTTGTTGTTTGCTATATGCTGCAAAAGGCCACATGTGTGTAACTGTGGTGGTTTTTTAATTATGTTCTTTTTGGTTGCACGAGCGTGTAATATTATTCAATGTGAAATTGGTGGGATTTAATTAAAAGAAAAAAAAGTTCCAGATGTTGTACCAGTGCCTTAGACAATTATCACAAAATGTGGGTTCTTAATTGCTAGGAGCGTCTTGCATAAATACCTGTATGTGTTGTATGCGTTGTGATGTTGGTTCTATTTGTATGAAACAGCCGTTTTCGATCATAAAAAGCAATTTTTTGAAGAATTATGTAAATATATGAAATATTTTATTTAATTCATGAAAAATCATATCTTTGTGAAGTTTAGGTGTTGCAGGGTTTGTATAAGTAGGTCAACCATTTAGTTAACCGCTGGAACGAATGGTTGTGGCAAAGATTGCGTAGAACACGCCAACCTGAAAACGGGTAAAAACGCAAAAGGTTAGGGTAGCTTGTCAATTTCATCGAACAAGCCTGTTCCTGGGAGCCGAACTGCCACTAGTCTGATATTTAGTCGATCTTTATGTCACCTCTCCAATTTCATAAAGCTGTTTAGCAAATAAAATTGGTTAATCCAAAATTTGTTAGCTTTATAATAATGAATTTAATACTCAAAGTTGTATGTCAACTTGTGTTCTTAGCTTGAATAGCAGAATACCAGTCAATTATACATCACATGAGGTTTTGACTGCTAACCCATTTTTATAAAACAAACCAAGTTTGGATAAGCCCTAAGCAATTTTTAATTCTGCAAAACGGCTTTATGCAATTGGCCCCAAGCCATCTATGGTATATATGCTGCTTTACTTTCTGGTATAAGGATATTTGCAAGGATTCGGTCCATGTAATAGACCCTTTCCACCAGCGGCCATGACTGGGGACATGATTTCAGATTTAAATGATGTGACAATAGATCCACAAAGTGCCTACTCGTGCATGACTCACGGTGACAGTGTGACTGTTCCCTGTCATGGCTGCTTGTGCAAATGGGTGTAGATGATTTCAAGGAGACCAGTTCCTGCGGAAATCTTTGTGATTGATGCGCTTTGATATTGCGTTTTGTATTTGTGCCTAATCAAAACTTTGACAATGCAGATTTTGTTCTGTACGAAATTTTCTACTATTTCAATGTTATTAATCCACAGAAAAAAAGTTGCAATAATATATCGATTTCAGTAATATTTAATTAATATTGCCGCTGTATTTTTGTAGTGTTCAGATCAAATTATCAAATTATCAAGTGCCGATTTTATTTTGGTAATTTTGCCTTAAATTATATCAAATTTCAATAATGATGTTTCAGTATCTTGTGGAAATAATTTTATATGTTTGAAAATACTGTGTTCAGCTCAGGTGATCGTTCTCGAACAAATTATTAATTGAAGAACTGAATTGACTTAATATGTACATTTTTATGTGCGATTGTAATACTAGTACATGTATTGACATCTTGACTTTGAAGGCCACTTTATCATTTGTAATGACACTAAAATTTACTTCATATAAGCCCAAGTTAAAGGAGTTGTTCAGATTGTTTTCCAGTAAACGAATATTGTTCTAACCTAACAATAGACAGCCAAAGTGTGAAGTGGTTGCGGTGGCAATTGGCTCTAAGCTATCATGGCCGTCGGAAAAAGTACCATTGCAAAGCACAGGGACACGTTTCAGTGATGTTCAGTTTAGAGCCAATTGCCCAGGCAACCAACAAAAGATGACGTATTCACTTCGGCAGTCTATAGTATACAAATATTGACTGCAATTGAGGGGCATGGTTAAGATTATAGGCCCAAGGTGATCTCGAAGCCATGACTATGCCCCGAGGCGGAAGCCGAGGGGCATAGTCATGGCTTCGAGATCACCGAGGGCCTATAATCTTAAAGGAACACACCTTCTTTGTTGGGCTATCTTGGGCTCGAAATAGACCCATACATTATTCTGAAGCGCATTCGAGAGTAAATTAGATATATCCTGAAAATACGCCGTCAAATTTAGCCGTTTTTGAGCACTTTTGAAAAATCCAAGGTCACGTGACTTTTCGGAACCAAATTCTGGTTCCGAAAAGTCACGTGGTCTTGTGAGTTAGTTGTATTTCCAGCCGTATAAAAGTTTGTTACTGCAGAACTGCACCAAATTCAACTCTGATTTCCCCCCAATATTTATAAGTAATTCACAAAAGAGAGACTATTTATACAGGCATGAAACAAAGTTAAACATAAGTATGAAAATTCGAACATAATTGTTTGTTTCGAGAGTCCGGAGAACGGGAGCGAGCGCGTGCTACAGCAGGCTACCGTGGAGTGTAGAAATTTGCCCCGCGCAGTATATGGCAAATACATGTAGCCTGAGTGCACACACAAACACGGCCACGGGCGTGTTGCTTCGGTGCACGTACGTGGAAAAAACATGATGCCAACTCCTCAAAAGAAAACGGAAATTCCTATTCGGTCGTCCGGGCTGTCCAGTGAAATCGTGAGCAGAAAATTGGAGATATCCTGAGCAGGAGAAGAGCGAATCGTTTGTGACAAAGTCGTGAGGCTCTCGCGTAGTTGCAACGGCTGGTAAAGCGTATAACCCGTCTTTTGACCGTTTTCGTTATTTTTACACTTCTAGTTCTTTAGTAAATTACGGGATATTTTGATGAAATTTTTTCGCAACGACCATCAAACAAGTATTGTCAATGCTGCTACATCACTAAATCATGTAAACAGTAGGCAGGTGTGTACCTTTAACCATGACCCGAATAAAAAGCAGTCAATATTTGTTTTATATACCGAATGTGTAGATTTTTGTCATCTGGTTGGTTAAATGTAACGATACATCATACAGTCATGACAGTGGTCCTTCGAGTTTCGATTTCGGAAGCTGGTCTACGGCGGAAAAGTTGTATATTTACAGCAAACATTTGTAGCATGGCACTTTAGTAGCACATTTCACCTGACACAGTTTTCACTGTAGGCCACTTCTCTTACTTTCTTAAGGACGACAGACGACAAAATGACGTCGAGATTCCGCCATTACCGTCCTGATGAATGTTTACGTGAAGCGCACAGCTAGCTGCATAGTTGGTGCACAGCTATAGCTATGCTAACAAATGTAATGCGCGCGTCCGGAACCCGCTAAATGACTATGCCCGGGGCATGGCAAAGACTATGCCCGGTCGGCATATACGCGCCGGGTCTAGCCGATTCAATGCCCCCACTTTGAATTCAACTTTTAACCAATCAGATGACAGGAATCTACGCAAGAGGTATATAAAACCGGTTATATTAGTTTACAGAACATCGGCGGTTTTTTGACGATATCCTTGAAAATATACGGATTGAAAGCGCAAATATTCAGAATGTTAATGAGAAAAGTATGACTTTTTAATATGGTATCAAAATCGCAACACCCACGGGAAAAGGGAGTTCAAAAAAGTGATCTGGACACACTCCTTTAACACACGTGGAAATTTGTGGGATTTCTTTTTTTAACAGTGTATGTTTGCTCCTGAAATTATTCAGAATTATAGATAAAGGAACAGGATGTTAATTTGTGCCTTATCGATAACGAATCAGTATGTCACCTGATGGTAGGTAAGCGGCCTGATCACTCACAATATTTTAATAAAATGATATCTGTTCCGTCAACATTGATAACTCCATAAGGCCAATGAAATTAGATTACTAGTTTCTCGTCAGCGCCCGCATGTGATTTTGAACCCGCAGCAAATAATTTAATTATTCCCAAATTTCATTATTTTGCAAAATATGGGAAAATATATCAGAGGCAAACTACTCCCAAGCGAAACGTTTCCATTTTAGTTGTGCAATCGTGATCTGTGTTTTGCAGCTTTTGTGTTTGCTCTTTTAAGTTTCATAACCAGACATCTCCTTTTGTCATTTCCCATGATTTTGTCATCTCAACTTCAAACACAAGCTACCTGGTATACATGTAACTCAATTAAATTGATACTGGCACCAAACCATTTCTGGGCGAGTTTAGAGCCTGAATAATCAGTTTCTAAATGGCAGTTCGTGTATGTGTAAAGGTTGTCTTTTTCCTGGATTAAATAATGAATAATGAAAAAAAAACCTTACCAAAACTTGATAAATGGTTGACGAGAAACTAGTAATCTAATTTCATTGGCCTAAATGGAAATGTTAAAAAGCGCTTATTAAAGCCTAGTAATTGTCAGTGTTGTGCGGTATAAATGTATTGAACATTATGTACGATGCTTCAGATAGGCGTAACGTAAGCATCTGTTGAATTTTGTGTTATAATTCTCGAGTTTTAATCCTTGAATTGTAATTTGTAATTGGGTCTGTCCACAGTAATGGGGTACATTTGAAAAGAAAGTCAATAATTCCTTTCAGATGTCTTTAGTTTATCTCAGAATTAAAGAAATGTCCTTGTTTTGTTCTCAGGAGATAACTTTTGCCCAAAAAGGTAAAAAATTTCTGCCACAACATACATTTTTGAAAAGCTTGTGTACAAATTTTCCTATTACGTAGGTAACGTGGACAGACCATTTTGTGAAATTTTTTTCCGTCTTTGTTACACGCGTAATAGGAAAATTTGTACACAAGCTTTTCAAAAATGTATGTTGTAGGACTATTTTTCTTACTCCTTGGTGAAAAATGTTATTTCCTCAGTTTAGCTTGATAATTTAAAGATAAAATTAAGACATTTGAAGTGAACACGGACCTAAGATCTTGAATGTTACAGAAATGTACCCCATTACTGTGGACAGACCCATTTCCAAGTCAGCTGTCATTCATAATGATCAAGCTAAATGGACAATGAATGTTTGAAATATATGCAGGTAGCAAACGTAGTTTCTATTCAGATGAAATCCAAAAAGTGTATTGTCTAGGCTAAATGTAGCAATAAAATGAGTAACATTTTGCAAGCGAGCTGGAATGTTGAACAATTCACACATCATTTGAGAAGAAATAACGAAAACCGTTATGGAATTTATTTCCACGCAAAATGCTAATAATTGCAAAAGCGAAGCAAATTTGACACCACACAGCAATATTCGCGATACGGATCTAACTGGAACTGGCGCGTATTTTCGCCGCGAAAAACAAAACAATTTACGTGCGTCATGGTTACATTTTGTGGCGATGATTAAATTTTCCCCGTAAAATATCTGCTCAGCGCACGCTTTCCCTATAGGCCCGCTGTAAAACTAAGCAGCGGCTGGTATGACAAAGTAGCAATTCCGTGGACTCAAATAATTAAAATTTATTGTTGCCAAAATCGTTGCATAGAAGCAAAGAACGTGCATGTTAAAATAGCATCAAACATTCCATCAAATTTAACATCATACAAAATCGGTGAATAAAATTATATCATTAAAATACGCCTGTTATATTTTGGGGGACAAAGTGAACTTTTATGCCACTTTTTATTGATGTCACTTGAAAAAAAACTGTAACCTACTTTAATATGTACAGATAATCCTTGAACTTGATTGAATTATGTATATTTCAGCCGATGTGCATGAGTATGTACAAAATTGTCTTAAACTGCGTTATTAGAGCATCGTTAAAGATCTTGTTACGGACAAACATTGACCAATTTGAAAACAATGCTTATATATACATCGTCCATTATAAAACCAGAACAACCAATGTCCATTTTTGGTATACACGTAATGAGTTTTTCGTCAACGTTTACAAGGTGTATAAAGTAACATCAATTTATAAAATTACTATCTATGCTGGAGGTTTCTGATGTTTTAGCTACAGTGAAAGTTTTAAACTCGCTAGTTCTGCTTGTTGATAATTTCAAATTAATTAATTTAATTTAATTAGGCATTATGGGTGATATGTGAATTAACATTTCTACCACAAAATATTTATTTATTTATTTATTTATTTATTCCATTTATTTACCCAGGGTGTGCCCAAACAGTTTACAAAAACTGGTTTCCATTGGGGCCCTGCAAACACACATAGAACAAATATACTAAATTGAACAACTTCATAATTACTAACAAACTGGAAGAAGATACATTTGTACAACAATTACAACATAATAACACAAAAAAAAAAAACCGAATGGTTACAGAAGAACATCACAAGTAATTATTATACATGCATGTGACACTAAAATTTACGCTAATTACGGGAAGGGCGAAAAACCCGCAAAAACTCTTTTTAAGAGAAAACAAAATTTTAAAAATGGGAAAATTCCCCTCCGGCTCCAAAATTAAAGTTTGATTTTATGGCAACCAAGTCATACGACTCCGTAAATTAGCATTTCTCACTTGAAGTTGATCATGTGAATATTATGTGTATGTTTGGCGAAGTGCCGATTTGAATGAGCTCAAAGAAGACATAGTTCTAAGGTGAGCACTGAGGCTGTTCCAAATTGCGGCGCCAGTTACAGCAAAACTCGAGGCGTAAGACCCCTTTCGTGCAAAGGGAATTTTCAGTGTCTTTTCGGCAGATTGACGAGTTTCTCGAGTTTGTACGTAAGGTGTAAATAGACTTGCCATATACTGCGGGGCCAAGGAATTGATGCTTTTAAAGACGAATATAGCTTTCTTGTATTTAACTCTCTCTGGATAGGCAAGCCAGTCGAGCTTTTTAAACATGTCAGCTGATGGCGTTAGGAAATCGCATTTCAGTATTATTCTGGCTGCACGTTTGAGGCATTTGTTCAAGACATTGTTATGAGATGCGTAACGGTCACCCCATACTGTGCAACAATAATCTAGACTAGGCATGACTAAGCTTAACATAAGGGTGTTCATGTGCTGTTGAGTTACACAGTCGCGAATTCTTTTTAACATAGCTAATTTCGAGAAAACTGTTTTCTTTACATATTCGACATGTTGGTTCCAACTTAAGGTTTCGTCAATAATAACACCCAAGCATTTAAACGATTTAACGTTATGCACTTGATCATTATTAATGTGTACTCTGAGCTCATGCGCGCTTATCTTTTTCTTTGAGCCAATTAGCATACATTTAGTTTTACTGGCATTAATTTTGATTTTATTTTTAACGGACCACAGATGAATCATGTCTAATGACTTGTTAAGGCTAGTTTCAATTTCGACAATGCTTTCGGAACTGCAAGTTAGTGTGGAGTCATCGGCATACATATATAGCTTATCGGATACATAAAGAGGCAGGTCATATGTATATACAAGAAACAATAATGGGCCCAGAATTGATCCTTGTGGTACACCGACACTTATAGGCAAGGATTTTGATATATGTTTACTAATATTAACGGTTTGACTGCGATCACTGAGATAGGACTTAAACCAGTTTATTACTGAAATCGACATGTTCAGCTTTTCTAATTTTTCTAAAAGAATTTTATGGTCAACGCAGTCAAATGCCTTACTGAAATCTAGGAAAACTGTTCCGGTCATTCTCCCGTGATCCATAGCTTGAAGACACTCGTTTGTTAAATCGTTTAGTGTACTTTCTGTCGAGTGCAAAGGCCGAAATCCAGATTGACAGACAGGAATGAAATTATTTTCATCAAGGTACGAGTACATGTTCGAGTGTATCCATCTTTCTAGGATTTTAGAGATAATCGGCAAGATTGATATAGGTCGGTAATTACATGCGTTGCACTTATCGCCTCCTTTATGAATAGGTGTAACTGAAGCATGTTTCCATGCCTTGGGATACTGTTCATTTATTATGGAGAGGTTAAATATATGCGTTAAAGACTTAGTAATAAAAGGTGCAGCCATTTTAATCATATTAACGCTAATACCATCTGGGCCTGTTGCTTTCCCAACCGACAAAGATGCAATTTGCTTTTTGACAAACTCTTCTGGGATACTAGGGAGAGAACAATGTTCGTAATCTGGTGAAGAAACAAGAGAATGGTCGTGAGAATCATCGGCCTCATTTGAACTTGTGTGATTCTCAGCGGCCATACGTACACCAATTGTTGAAAAATATTCATTTAAATTATTTGCGATGTCGGTAGGGTCATCAACATATTCTCCGTTTGAGGAGATGATTGAACTCGGGACACATTTTTGTTTATTGGGAAGGACTTCTTTAAGTTTCTTCCACAGGAGTGATGAGTTATCCTTATTTTCCTCAATTGCCGAAGTGAAATATTCGCTTTTCTTTTGTCTAACTTTGTTAGTAACATAATTTCTTAACTTTTTGTACATATCCCAATTTTTCGATGAGCGCGACTTTTTAGCAAAATATACTATACGCATCATAGAATCTAAAGAAGGAGATAAAAAAAGGTCAACAAATAGAACGGAAAATTGTTTGAATACAAATATCGCGGCAGTGCATTATTTCACGTGAATACATGGAACCAGTGTTTGGGGAAAGGGGTGCGGGGGCGAGGGGAGGTTTAGATGCACGTAAAACGCAAACGTGCGCGCGAAATCCTCTGAGCAGTTCGTCGTTACTTAGTTTGAGGACATTAATTTTTATGAACAGAAAAACAATTTCACAGATGTGACTTTCGTAGCAAGATAACTCTTTCGCCATGACCAAAGGTCGAACTTTGGTTCTGAGACCTCCTAAAGATATAACAAGTGCTGAAGCGAGTCAAGCCATTTCGCGTTCGCGTTTGCGTTTTACGTGTATAAATGTCCCCTTTTATCCCAGTCGGAATATAGGATAACACTCGTTGTTGGAGGTTTATAGCTGCGTATCTGACATGACTCCGGGGGCACTCATGATGTTTTGCCTCCGTGATACTGCGTCAGTCAGTTTCCTCCTTGGGCCCAGGGGTAAACCCAATTTCTTCAAGTCTTCATCTGTGAGGAGCATTAAAGCCTTCAGATCGATTTCCTCACGTGTGAATTCTGGTAGATAATCCAACAAGTTATGCATGGACAGGAAGAACTCGAGAGTGGTGCCTGTTTCAATCTTTTCGTCGTCTTCATCCAAGTCTTCTGGGTTCCAGTCATTGGCTGTACGCGACACCCGATGATCTTTTGGTTCGGATACAATAATTTGAGGGACTTCGTGGTTGTGGTTTGGTTGAGAGTAACCGTGTTCAATGTTGACTGCATCATTCAGGAGATCTTCGTCTAGTACATCATCGCCTTGGTTTGCCTTGCCTGGTGGTAGACTCTGCACTGATTGGACCAAACCAGAGCCGCCAACGGGACGCCAAAAGCTTGGCTCTCGGATGTCAGGTATGCTGTCTTCCTCTATATCGCTGTTCCGGTCGCTGCTGGTGGATCTCGTGTCTGTTGTTGACCTACTGCGGTTGTCATCTGCATATCTGGGTATAAGAGCTGATTGGGAACGACCACGACCTCCTAAGACATCGTTTGATGCATTGAGTCCAGCGAGCACCGATCCGCTACTATGCCTGTGCCCCTTCCTAGCCACTGCTCGAGGACTTGCTTTACCCCCAACCTTCTTCGAATATACCCCACTGCGTGGTTGCTTGTCTGTCTTCTTTTCCTCTTTCTCCAGCCACTTGGCGTGCTCAGCCTTCAGCTTGTTTAACTTCTTGATCCGCTTATCGGCATCCACCAAAGCCTTCTCCTTCAGCTTCTGAACTTGTTTGCTGTTTTTAGCTGACTGTTCCGCTGTGACTTCATCAAGGAGATTCAAGCAGACCTCGTGGTTGTTTTCGGCCGCTAGTTCTTTAGCTGTGCGATAATCGTTGGTCATTGCCCAGATGTTGCAGCCAAAGGACACAAGGAAAGTGACGGTGTTGGTGTGGCCGGAGAGAGCGGCGTAATGAAGAGCCGTGTATCCCTGGAGGTCGCAATGATCTGGGTCACCCCTGCAAGGAGGAGAGGAGAATTATGACTGCCCATTCAGAAGAATCGTGTGCGCTGTTTGAGAGACTTTGATAAACTTATCACCATTGTTTACACCCATTAGACCATGATCACATTGCAACTTATTTTTGTTGTTCAAATTGTCGACGTGTAGTTCAATGGCTGATCACAGTTATGTTTAAGTATATTTTAATACATTTGGCAATTCACACAGGACGTCATACTTAGCCGAGAAAATACACATAATATACATATAATTTGAGGTTGGATAATAGATATTAGCTCCCTGAGGTGTTGGAAGTTGACAAACTAGTTCCCGAGGCGAAGTCGGTTTTGCTGCAAAGCAAGCATATACACTGTATTGTTTTTATCTGACATGCTAGAGTATGTTTTCCTGCACTGTTGACCCAGTTCACGGCTAGATATGCAGCCCACATACACTTGTTGAGCTTTGCTTAGCGGTTTTAACAAGTCTCTCAAGCGCTCATTAAACAAACTTAGGCTATTTGTACGAAGCATTTTTGTCTACAAAATCTTGCAGATAAATGAAGTAGACTGTCGGCCCGGGTTGGAATAGTCTTGCTTATAGAGATTTTAAAACTCGGGAAAACGACAATTCACTTCAAAATGGTAATTCCGGGAATACGGCGATAAACTTTGGGAATGTGCTTAGGCCTATACACCATTTTTAACAGAAAATAATCTACTACAAAATGGGTCACCATTAACGATTAACTCGTAACCAAATACGCAGTTTGGACAAAACATCTATGGTCCTTGTCGTGGGTCTCAAACCATGGACCTCGTCTCGGTGTATCAGAGGTCTCGGGTTCGAATCTTGATTAAGACAATGCGACATTTCTGTCACGTTTGTTTCATTCCTGCTGGTTAGTAATATGTTAATTACCTTCTATACGTTCAAGACTACCAGAGCATCTAACGTCCTAGTTAAATTTAAAGGACGTTAGAAACGCAACTACAGTTGACAATATCACAATGATATGAATTCAAAGTTATTATAATGCCATCAAACTTTGTAAGTTAAACAAAATTAGGAATTGCGAAATTTTGTTTAAACTACGCAAGAACCTACCCTGACTTCTCGTGTCAGAAGTAAAGACGAAAAGTGTGTAGGCCTATTGATTCTTGTATGGTCCAAAAACTCCAACTTTGCAGGGAGAACACAGACAAAATGAATGCAGTGAGCGTAACTTACCCCCTGGACACCAAGAGACGCAATGCGTCTGTTTTGCCTTCATAAGCCGCCCATAGTGTTGGTGTACGCCCCGTATCATCTGACTTATTGGCATCTCGTCTTGTCGCATCCCTTAACAAATCTAAATGACCCTCCCTCGCTGCTTCGTGAAACCGGTTCATCGTCTAATCTTCATGTATATAATCCTATAAGCATGCCATTTTAGTGGTGACCTTTACTGCCATTTATATGATCTGCCTTAGGAATATGGCGGCAGGTCTGTCCCACGATAGTGCGGAATTTGGTATGCAGGACTACTTCATGAATGCGTGCGAATGGCGTTGCAATATTTGCCCATGATGAACCGGAATTATTTGATGGGCGGACTTTGGAACCTGATAAAATGGGGTTAATATGAATAACTGTTCAAAGGTTGCGGGTGGAGCTGAGTGTTTCTGATTAACTATTGGCTAAAACCATTAGACTTAATTTGAGTTGGTTATTCTTTATAAGAGAACCATGTACTACAACTTGCCGGCAGGTTATCTATGTAAATCGATATTGACCTGTTGTGATAAAAATCGAAATATAGACGCCAATTGCAATACATAGGACCCATGTCAAACAGTTAGTCTGGTCATAGTGTGGATTCACACTGAGCTTTTTCGCGCGTAAGAAAAAGCGATGTGGATGGAATTTGGAGTGAACGTACTGAAAACTACAGAAGAAATTTGGGGGTGCTGCGATCAGAGTGGGCAAAATAACAAGTCTGTTTCCCGGACCAAAGGATTCCCGACCGATCTTTAGATCCGGCAACCGCCAGTATGTTAGTCCGCCATATTAAAACAGAAGGAATTCCTTCTTTCTCCAAAGGTTCCCAAAGTTACCCGAATGCACGTCCAGATTATCGTTAATCGTCGGGTACGATTCGTCATTGTTTCGAGAATTTGAGCTAGTTGACGCCGCGTGTTTATTTTTGTTATGATGCAGACAACTTAGACAAGGTTTGAATTTGATTTTTGATGCTATAATTGGCACGTGTAATATTTTAAAGCTAAATATATTACATTTTTATTGGCCAAATATAGAGTAACCCCTTTCAAATTTGTATACACTAGTGCCGTAGCGCGTTTTGAAAATTAACGGTTATGCGCTCCTAAAAATAAATGCATGACGTAATGCTTAGTGCTATAGCCGGTCCTCATTTTAGTCGTTGTATGTGGAATATGTGGAGCGGGAACCAGTCTAAATAATGGACTGAAACGTAATGACGTCACAGTTTGTTTACATATATACGTGCTTTTATATGGCCCTATGTCGTCTAGTACCCTGAAACTTATCCATAGATTTTCGCACATGTAAACAAACCGTGACGTCACTATGTTTTAGGTCTATTGAAAGGCGCAGAAGAGCGACAAGAATCTTCGATCTCGGGGTTTCTTTTGTGTGTTTTATTTCTTTGTCTAACAGACTTATAACACTATCACGGCCGGCCCTATACAGAGTCTTTTCACCGGCGGCTATGACAGGGGGCAGGTTTTCATATTTAAATGATGTGACAATAGATCCACAAAGTGACTACTCGTGCATGACGTACGGTGGCAATGTGACTGTCCCCTGTCATGGCCGCCGTGCAAAGGCTCTACACACCGCTTCCTAAGGGCTGGATCCGAATTAGTGGCTTTGGCTTTGGCTGTGATTTATTTATTCCATTTATTTACCCAGGGTGTGCCCAAACATTTACAAAAACTGGTTTCCATAGGGGCCCTGCAAACACTCATAAAACAAATATATTAAATTAAACAACTTCACAATCACAAACAAACTGGAATAAGATACAACAACTACTACCTAAAATGTAACAGCTATGGCTGTTGCTATGCTGTTGCTACGGGCGGACAATGACACTCCTTAGAAACAGCACAGCCACAGCCACAGCCAAAGTCACTAATTCGGATCAAGCCTTAGTCTTGCCAGAGAGATTCCAACTATTCTGAGATCATCTACTTTAGGTCTGGCATCCACCGGTACGCCATATCGAAACGAAAGGAAATCTTCCCGTTTTCGGAGTTATACCCGATTGCACGTCCGAACGTTATCGTTGATAGTCGGGTGCGATGCGTCATGTGTTAGAATAGTCTTGATGCAAGACCGAATTTACTGTTAGAGTTCGCGATCCCCACATTGTTCATTTTAGCCGCCAGAGGGCGTACCTACACTTACAACGTGAACTCGAAAACTCGGTCTTGATTACTCCGTAAGAAAAAAGTTCGATAACCTTTATGGAAGCACATGAATAATTAAACAGCAAGGTCAAAAATTATGGGCGCCTGCGTAGAAGAGAAAGCGATGCCTCCATAATTAGGTCATGTGGGATGGTAACTTGCCGTGTACATTTGTACGTGTGCATTGATTCACCGTGCCGCGCGAAAATGATATCGGGCCGTTTTCGTGCAGTGACCGTGGTGCATGGCCTGCCGAGAAGCGGCATTTCTCGGTACGAGTGCGCGCCCAGCCCAGCCCGGTAACTTCCTGTCCCCGGCCGGGGGTGCCTGTCCGTGTAGATTAAGACCCAATGCCATGGCCAAAATGTTGGACAGCAGTGGGGAAAAATCTAAAAATCATGAAAATTTCTCTCTCTTAGTTTTTACACCATGGTTTTTACAACCAAACTAACATTTTACATGGTTTTATAACAATGGAAATCCAGGCTGCATATGGGGGCCTAAAATCAGACATGTCATAATTTTATTTCTCATTTTTATCATCAAACTTGTTCTAACATGCATTGTTTATTTTTCATTTACAGAATAAAGACGTTTATAGTGGTCGGATATGGAATTCAACCTAAAAATTCAAATTATTTCTGCACTTGAAGTCAAATATTGAACTAAGTGAATCAGACAATGTTGACGAATATTTCCATTTTTTTTAAGTTAACCAAACTGCAAATTTCCTTCAAGGGCTTCTGTCCTATCTACAAAGTAGTTTGCTGTTGTTCCCTGGAATTCGTAAAAACAGCTTCATATCCACAAAATTAATGGGCCTTCTCAAAGCATTCTCCTCAAAGCACTGAAAAGAGTGAAATTTTAAACATTTAGTAAACTAATAAACATCAAATTTAAATTTGTCCCATTAAACGTTATTCCAGTATATTTTCGGAGGCTTATGCAAGCAAGTTGCTCTAATTAATTTTCTGCAATTCTGCTTGCTGTAAAAACAAAAACATGCACGAAGAATCAGAAAAAAAAGTATTGTTTTAAATAGGCCGTAAAAGGTCACAACAATTTGCCTTATTTTTTGTTGGCCTAAATGAAAATCAAATGGGTCATATTTGACTTTAGAAAATGTACAATTACTTTTGTAAAACCATGTGGCTTTGAGAGACTCCTTTCAACATTAAACTTACAAAAATTTAATAAGGGCATTTTGAAATTTTTAAAAATCTGCCCAACAATTTATAATACTTCAAACATTGTGTACAAAGCATGTGATAGTGAGTGAAATTAGTAGTTTTTAAGAAAGTGGGTGGTTCTTCACTCAGATTAATTCACTCCTAAATTTCGGTTTTTTTCTGTCATATCTGAACTAACTGATGCTTGCAAGTCATTTTAGGGAAAAATAGTAGTGGATAACTTCTCTGAAATCGTTTAGCACTTTTTTTTTTACCGAAGCCAATAATATGAAAAGCATGCCATAGTATAGAGGAGAAGAAAACAATCCCAGTCGTTTTCTTCCTCCATGCGTAAGCGATGAAAAAAAATCGTGACCAAGCAGAAAATGCCCTAAAAAAATCTCTAAATGCCAGTCTTTGATATTTGAACTTTTCGATTCCCAACTTAATTTTAATTGGAACGAAATGCTTCGTCTTCACTGGCCGCCCAATCATCACACCCGACCGTAGACCCGTTCACGGGTCTAACCCGACCGTACGAGCAACGCAGGCCGGCAAGCGGAAAGGCCCGGACGGTACAGGCGAGCCACTGAGTGCAACCGCAAGATAGCTTTGTCCGTGGACAACATGTTTGCCTGCTGACTGCTGATCGATCGATCGATCAGCGACTGGAAAAGCAGCGACATTTGTATGCACTGTCGTCCTGTCCAGTGTGTATTCTGGGTACCAGACAGACCAGAGCTGTTGTGAATTATGGAAATTAGATGACGTCACGCATTTCAACGTGTCACACAAAGGTATGCCAGGAATTCGCTCGGTATTTTGCGAGCGATTTATACGGAATATGAAAGACTGTCTTTTCGACTGTATTTCAGGTGCGCCCTCTGGCGGCCAATGGTGAATAGTCTATGTACATCGTGTATTGCGCGCAAAAAGGCAGTCTTTCCGAAAGACTAGAGTCGCCCAAGCCCGCGTTTCCATTCTTCGGTTACGTATTAATAACCAACCATGCACCGCATTCCGGACGCAATGAACCGTGGAAGCAGCAGTATAGATTTTGCAACAGACGAACTGCCGACGGCCGGTCAAGATGCTGGCGATGATACGGGACGTCCTCGACAATCTACGCTAGTGGGATTTTTAGGTACGTATTAATAACTACGATTGTATAAACGGTTATCCTCGGTTATCCACCGCCTATGTTTTCATGCTATGTGGGAAAGGTAAAGATTAAAGTTTTTCTGGGTCTTTTACCTACTTGAAGAAGGGAAAAGTAGTTATGTGGGGTTCGGGATTTAAAATACGTGGGTTGAGTAGACCATATAGTCAGCAAGGAACAGTTCCTTGCTGCTCTATGGTTAGACAAGCTTAGGTTACCTCGGCTCGAATTTTTTCATGTGGTAATCTCTAAAAGATTATAGGCTACCACATGAACAATTTCGAGCCGAGGTAACCTTGTCTAAAAGATACCACATGAAAAATTTCGAGCCGAGGTAACCTTGTCTAGGGTTGAGTGAAATGAACTTGTTATGATGATCCTTGCTTATAATGGGGCTTAATCAAGTAACCATGCATCCTTCTAATCTGATTGTTGTTTTCGCTTTCAGGATGGAGTCGTGTACTACCGTATGACGGCGGCTTCTTGGAAAAGGTAAATTGTGGATCTGTTAAAACTCTTAATTGGAAGAAATTCCTGAAAGATTCTACTTTAATACCTGCACTTTCAACTCTTTGTACAAGTCTTATGGACTTCATTAAAAAAATTAAGGTTTTTTGTTATTTTATTCGTTTAGGTTGAACAAAGATGTTAAGGAAATTACCTCCTGGAATCAATAGCTAGATAATCCAATTTTAAGATATACTTCCCACTTGCACTTTTGTCGGAAATGTTGCATTTCTGAGATAAATAAATAATAAAACTACCGGTACTGCAGAGAGTAAGACAAAATCACAGCGAGTAAGCGCGACAATAGAGGCCGCTGCATGCAAGCGTACATGGTTCATCTTGTGCACCAACTAAATGCAATTTTTGAAGAAGAAAATGTCATTTTTCTTTAGAAAAGCAACATTTGCGACAAAATTGCATGTGGAAACTGGAAAGTATATCTTAGAATTGGATTATCTGACTTCTGTTGATTCCAAGATCGAGGTAATAATTTCCTTAAAATCTTTGTTCCACCTAAACGAAAAAAATACCTTTTTTTTATTCAGGCTAAAATAATATTTTCACAACAAAATTTCACTTTTTTAGCGGAAGATAAGCTGTATGAATGAAATAATGCAGGTATTTAAGTAAAATAGGAAAGAATTCTGTTTACTGGCTGCCACTTATTCTCCTTATGACTTAATAACCATCAAAATATTTGAAAGGGAAGTGAATTGTGCAGTAACAAACATTCAAAAATTTTCTTGAAAATACTGCCCTGTTCCATAGATTTAACACACGGCATCTCAGTGGCAACCAGTGAACGGAATTCATACCAAAACAAATTCTGATCATCTTCTCAACTTTTACCGAAACATGAATTTTATAGTGGATAGTGTAATTTTGGAAAGAATTTACAAGTCGGACATCACATAAGCTTTCCTGCACTAAACCCATCGGATAATTCCCGGTATTTTTTCCCTTATACATTGAAAATACATTGCGTAAGCGCGACATAAGTTATTTTAAAGGAAAACAATTCTGATTAACTTCTCAACTCTTAACTAGAATTCTCTTATTTAATCCACATAGGAACAATTAAAATTACCACAAAACAATAATTCAACAAAATGAGGCCATTTTGAATAATCATGGTTAGGGTTTTGGGAACCTTTTATTTATTTTATTAACAGCAATACTTTGTCTTTTCTCCTCAGGTTTTTGATCACCAGCCAAGGGTCCAGTTTAAATGTAAGTATCATAATTGTAACTTTAAAGATGCATTGTTTGAGTTTGGAGCCAATTTTACCATGAATATCTGGGCATGCAATTCTTAGGTTGATGTTAATGATATATAGTACTGGAGTTTTATACATTCACCACCAAAGTAGGTACCTATATTGTTCTGTGTGGAGAGGCAATTTATGGTAAAATGCCTTGCCCAAAGGCACATCTACAACCTTTTGAATTAACCAAGGTATTGAGTACATGACACTTGACTGTTTGGATATCTAAATTTCATATTAAAATTGGCCCAGACATTTTTTTGTGTTTTTACTTGGTTTATTGATCATAAAAAGGCAAATCCTGGGTGTCCGTGCATGGTAATGAACCCCACGTATATTTTGAAGGAAAGAACTAACCTCCAAATTTAAATCTTGTGGCAAAAAGTAAAACTAAAACAAAATTGGAATATGTGGCCCTGCAGTGACATGAAAGAAACTTGGCTTGAGAGATGATGAAAATCAATACCTGCATTTTCCGGAAACCATTAGTTTTTGATAATTTTAAAACTAATTAAGTTAGGAAAATAACTAAATTATTGGCCTTTTCGCAATTTCATTGCTTGAGAAATCAGCGGCAAAATCAGTGTACACAAATAAATTTACTGATAAATTTCTGGTGTCCTTTAATAGCGCATTTCATGTCTCTTGACATCTCAATGCGAACCACCTCAATATTGATACATAGATCGGCAAGTGGCGGCTAAGCCAGAGACATTGGGAAAATTCCCCTTCTCTTCCGAAAGAATGTTCTAAGATCTTTAAGATGCATTACACAATACTGGACCTAGGGCTTTACATCCCATCCACAGGATGGAGCAATTGGGGTAAAGTGTCTTGCTCAAGGGCACAAGTACCTCAAGTAGTCTGAAAACCACAACCTTCGGGTGTTTCCACCTGAAGTTTGTAAGTTAATGACCCAAACTGCCACGATACTTATAACTCATTCTGCAAATTACCTGCACTATGCTATTAAAGAAGAAAATATAGCAACGTATTTGTATCCGTATATCATCCTGAAACCTGTGCACATCAAGTTGAATTTGCGAAAAGGCTACATGAATACATACATCGTACAGACTTCACCTACTCATCTGTGTCAAAAGTCGGAAGGTTCCATGTTGTGCATGGCCACAATTTTCATTCAGACATGCTGGTAAATGTACAGCACAAAATCAAATATGTTTGGCATGTAGATTAAACGAACTTTACTTATTGCATATGTGTGAAGGGAATGAATTTACTTGCTGAAGTGGTTTAAAATTGGAGTACAAACTGCATGTTACAACATGAACTGTCTGCCATTATAATACATGTATTCCAGCAAACATCAACATTCACTGTCCTTATAGGTACCCATTTACTCCTGGGTGGAGAGAACCCACGTTTAGAACTAAATCATTAGGGAGGTTTTCGCACCGTCACGGATACCGATACGTCATGACTTTATGCGCGTCTCGTGACGCATAACCGTATATAGTACACATGTTTTCATATGCGTGAACAACGGTTATTGGCCTCCATACGCGTAGCATAAAAACGGATACCGGTTATGCAGATTTTTCGCTTTTTCCGTGATGGATTAATAAGTTTTATGCATTTTGTTTCTTTGTGATGTACCGGTATCTTCCATGAATACCGATCGAATTTAATGAATCATTCCCACGTGAAAGTGAGGAAAATCTGCTGCAAACAAAGCCAAGCGCAGAGCATATTTAGCAGATGAATGTATGCACGTAGTCACACAGTGCGAAACCCAGTTCAGTGAGCGCATCAGCGTGAACGGTTACCGTTATCCGTATTCGTATTCGTCACCTTGCGAAACCCCCTATTGTCTCAAATGCAATCCACGCCACATGAATTGACCTTTTCTTTTTTGTAGAAAATGAAATGTGTAACATGCAGTTTGTGCTCAAAACACGAGAATGGCTAAAAATTGTTTCTAAGCAAATTCTTAAATTTAGTTAGTTTTTTTTTATAGGGAAAAAACCCTTAATTCTTACCTATAAATTGATAATCATTGAAAAACCATAAACAAGTTTGTGTGCATTTTCAAAGTTAAACTAAATTAACCTGGTTTTATGAGGAAATAATTCAGTACTCAATCATCAGAAAACCGGAGGATTGGCCAAAAAATGTAATTTTCCTGTCAACCCATTTAGTGATCACGTAAACTGGACATGTTTAAATAAACCTATGTGTGTGACATTTTGAAGCATTTCCGGAAAGTCAAGTTTGACTGTCGATTTCTCTCTTGTTGCAAAATAATTTTCCTTGAATTTTATATAATTGGAAAGCCCCGTTATTCCTCTTTACGATGTGTCATTTGTTATGATTAAGCAATTGGGGGATGTGCAGTACAGCTGAATACGGGGCGGGTGTAATGTCACAAAATGCATTGCTATTGTCAAAAAGTGCATTGACACATTCCCATCCTCAAAGCAAAAGGGAAATGCACGACAATAGCAGTGAATTTTGTGACATTTCACTTTCCACCCACCCCTGTATTCCTCTATACTACACATCCCAGAATCGATTAATCATAACAAATGACACATCACTGTAAAGAGGAATAACCGGGCTTTCCAATGATACAAATTTCAAGGGAAATGATTTAGTAACAAGAGAAAAATCGTCAGTCAAACTTGACTTTCCAAACTTTTTTTGAGGAGTTTAGCATGGTAGTCATCTACAGGGCGCACCTTATAATAGTACAGCATTTGTTTCAAATTTATCTGAAAGTTCCTTTTTACAGGGAGGAAATGTATGTTACGTGTGTGACGTCAGAAATGTCACACACGTAACAGACATTTTTTCCCTGTAAAAAGAAATTTTCAAGTAAATTTGAGACAAATGCTGTATTATTATATAAGGTGACCCCCTGTAGATGACTTCCATGCTATATTAATGCAAAAGTATTCACCAACAGGAAATTTATTGAACATAATACAGTTCAAAAAGCTACACATGTAACAAGAGAATGGCTCTACACATGATTTCCAGCTAAAAGGTACTTTTTTGTACGACTGGTAAATTGTTTTAGGCAAATGGATAAGTTATGAGAAATTTAACTCAAAAATCATTTTGTTTTGGTATGAAATGCATTGTAAATTGTGTTGATCTGAAATTAATTTTTGTAATTTTCTTTTTCAGAAATGGGAGCTCATGAGGCTGCAAGCAGGGTTGTAGTCAAGTCCACCACAAGTCCCTGGGTCTTAATTCAAGTCAGACTACTCAAATGAACTCCAACAAAGGCATTCGTTTGTGCTTGCTCATCCTTAGTCTTGATGCAAGACCGAATTTACTGTTAGAGTTCGCGATCCCCACATTGTTCATTTTAGCCGCCAGAGGGCGTACCTACACTTACAACGTGAACTCGAAAACTCGGTCTTGATTACTCCGTAAGAAAAAAGTTCGATAACCTTTATGGAAGCACATGAATAATTAAACAGCAAGGTCAAAAATTATGGGCGCCTGCGTAGAAGAGAAAGCGATGCCTCCATAATTAGGTCATGTGGGATGGTAACTTGCCGTGTACATTTGTACGTGTGCATTGATTCACCGTGCCGCGCGAAAATGATATCGGGCCGTTTTCGTGCAGTGACCGTGGTGCATGGCCTGCCGAGAAGCGGCATTTCTCGGTACGAGTGCGCGCCCAGCCCAGCCCGGTAACTTCCTGTCCCCGGCCGGGGGTGCCTGTCCGTGTAGATTAAGACCCAATGCCATGGCCAAAATGTTGGACAGCAGTGGGGAAAAATCTAAAAATCATGAAAATTTCTCTCTCTTAGTTTTTACACCATGGTTTTTACAACCAAACTAACATTTTACATGGTTTTATAACAATGGAAATCCAGGCTGCATATGGGGGCCTAAAATCAGACATGTCATAATTTTATTTCTCATTTTTATCATCAAACTTGTTCTAACATGCATTGTTTATTTTTCATTTACAGAATAAAGACGTTTATAGTGGTCGGATATGGAATTCAACCTAAAAATTCAAATTATTTCTGCACTTGAAGTCAAATATTGAACTAAGTGAATCAGACAATGTTGACGAATATTTCCATTTTTTTTAAGTTAACCAAACTGCAAATTTCCTTCAAGGGCTTCTGTCCTATCTACAAAGTAGTTTGCTGTTGTTCCCTGGAATTCGTAAAAACAGCTTCATATCCACAAAATTAATGGGCCTTCTCAAAGCATTCTCCTCAAAGCACTGAAAAGAGTGAAATTTTAAACATTTAGTAAACTAATAAACATCAAATTTAAATTTGTCCCATTAAACGTTATTCCAGTATATTTTCGGAGGCTTATGCAAGCAAGTTGCTCTAATTAATTTTCTGCAATTCTGCTTGCTGTAAAAACAAAAACATGCACGAAGAATCAGAAAAAAAAGTATTGTTTTAAATAGGCCGTAAAAGGTCACAACAATTTGCCTTATTTTTTGTTGGCCTAAATGAAAATCAAATGGGTCATATTTGACTTTAGAAAATGTACAATTACTTTTGTAAAACCATGTGGCTTTGAGAGACTCCTTTCAACATTAAACTTACAAAAATTTAATAAGGGCATTTTGAAATTTTTAAAAATCTGCCCAACAATTTATAATACTTCAAACATTGTGTACAAAGCATGTGATAGTGAGTGAAATTAGTAGTTTTTAAGAAAGTGGGTGGTTCTTCACTCAGATTAATTCACTCCTAAATTTCGGTTTTTTTCTGTCATATCTGAACTAACTGATGCTTGCAAGTCATTTTAGGGAAAAATAGTAGTGGATAACTTCTCTGAAATCGTTTAGCACTTTTTTTTTTACCGAAGCCAATAATATGAAAAGCATGCCATAGTATAGAGGAGAAGAAAACAATCCCAGTCGTTTTCTTCCTCCATGCGTAAGCGATGAAAAAAAATCGTGACCAAGCAGAAAATGCCCTAAAAAAATCTCTAAATGCCAGTCTTTGATATTTGAACTTTTCGATTCCCAACTTAATTTTAATTGGAACGAAATGCTTCGTCTTCACTGGCCGCCCAATCATCACACCCGACCGTAGACCCGTTCACGGGTCTAACCCGACCGTACGAGCAACGCAGGCCGGCAAGCGGAAAGGCCCGGACGGTACAGGCGAGCCACTGAGTGCAACCGCAAGATAGCTTTGTCCGTGGACAACATGTTTGCCTGCTGACTGCTGATCGATCGATCGATCAGCGACTGGAAAAGCAGCGACATTTGTATGCACTGTCGTCCTGTCCAGTGTGTATTCTGGGTACCAGACAGACCAGAGCTGTTGTGAATTATGGAAATTAGATGACGTCACGCATTTCAACGTGTCACACAAAGGTATGCCAGGAATTCGCTCGGTATTTTGCGAGCGATTTATACGGAATATGAAAGACTGTCTTTTCGACTGTATTTCAGGTGCGCCCTCTGGCGGCCAATGGTGAATAGTCTATGTACATCGTGTATTGCGCGCAAAAAGGCAGTCTTTCCGAAAGACTAGCTCATCCTTTGCTTCTGGACGTTTGACGGACTGGACTACAACCGGAATACGTGTTAGTTTTTAAATTTTTTCGCGAGTGATGTGGTACGTCGTAATCTGGAACAAATTGCCGATGGTATTTTCAGTCAATTGGGTATGTAGACAGAAAACTTGAGAAAGTCAATTTTCAGTTTATCGTCATGTTGTTACTGACAATATGTAACTTAATTGTGATTTACCAAGTTACAAATGTTGTGTTTTACTGATTTGTTTCTTGAAATTGCAGTTATCGTTTGTAATTATATTTTCTTGTTTTACAGTGAATGTTTAATAAATCATTTTAATTGTATTTCTTTGTACACCATTTTTATTAATGTTTTCTTTAACAGTTAGAGGAGGGAAAGCTCCAGTTCAATACATTAGAAAATCGGACAGGGGGCAACCCCTGTTCGATTTTCAAATTATAATTTTGGTCCACCGCACTATCTGTAAAGACAATAGCAATTAGGACCTTGCATAAATTAAGTTAATGAACATTTTACTTGAATATATTACTTGGTTTACTTATTGGAGTACAGAATAAAATGAGACTTGTTTACAAATGAAACTTTTGTTGTCAGTGACTTTTATTTTGACTTTGGAAGTTACTTTAACTATATAACACTATTTAAATAAGATTGTTTACAAACATTACTATATTTGTTAAAGTACATTTAACAATGCTACAAGAGAAATAAATACAATTGGTTGTTGCTAAATGAAGACAAGAATATTAAGTACAAGTCAATGTTTACAAACTGATAGTCATTTTTTGAGAAAATAATTTGAGCAAGTTTTGGTTTGTTTACAAACTGATAGTCATTTTTGAGACACTGAAGAGTTGTGTGATTAGGGATGGATAGAAGATTCAATGTTTACAAACTGTTAATCAATTTTTGGAGAGAGGCTTGAACAAATTTAGGACAGCTTGTTTGAGACATTGAAGAGTTGTGCTTAGGAACTGACTGTAGGATGGATAGAAGGTTTTTTCTTCTGTTGAGTCAATGTTTACAAACTGATAGTCATTTTTGAGACACTGAAGAGTTGTGTGCTTAGGGACTGATAGATGGAAGGTTCAGTTGATTCAATGTTTACAAACTGTTTTTGGAGAGAGGCTTGGACAGCAGAGCTTCTTGTTGTTGCTTTGGTTTTTTTTGGGATCTCTGTGACAGAAGGTTCAATCATCCTGATTTCTTCAACTTGTGTCTGCGGGGGAAAAGTAAAAAGTTTTTAAACAGTATAGTAAATCTACAGATGGCGCAAATGCAACATTTCCATATTTGTTGAATCAGATAATGTTTTTCTATGCTGTAAACTCAGGCATGCAACTGTGTTACAAGGGAAATGCAAACAAATCTCCGACTTTGTACAGTGTTTTTAAAATTTTCGATGGTGCAGATGAGGAAAAGTTGCATGCCTGTAAACTGCAACTTCTGAAGGCCCAATGGTCATTTTTCGAAAACTGGAGATACTTCATACAGTAAAGAGGGCATTTTGGCAATACAGACCATATTTTCGAGAAAATACCTTTGTCTGGTCTCAAAATAAAAGAAATAAGTTTCAGTTGTTCTGAAGAGATAACTTAGGCCCAAAAAAAGTTTCAAATAGTGTGACAACATGCCTTTCTAAAAACCCTGTGATCAAATTTCCAATATACGCTCGTAACCGGGACGGACACTTGTGTTACATTTTAGGCCGTCCCAGTTACGAGTGTATATTGGAAATTGGTATACAGGGTTTTTAGAAAGGCATGTTGTCACACTATTTGTAACCCTTTTTGGGCCCAAGTTATCTCTTCAGAACAACTGAAACTTATTTCTTTTATTTTGAGACCAGACAAAGGTATTTAATGGAAAATATGGTATGTGTTGCCAAAATTCCCCCCTTACCGTGGAAAATGCCAGTATATTGGGGCTCACCGTGGGTCAATCTTGGCCACTCTGAAGACGATGCAGTGAGGTCTGCCAAAACAGATCTTGAAAATATTCAGCTCCTGGTCGACATCGCTTGGCACACACGTCTTTGTCACCTGTCACAAATTAAGAAAACATAAACGACTACGTTATAAAATGCTGCAAGTTTAGAGAAAATTAAAAGTTAAAAAGTGGAAAAATGAAGACACGTTAGGTTGCTTACAAAGATTCACATCTGATTTGTTTAAAATCATGGATTGCCTCACGCATGGTGGAGTTTACAAATAAACTGCTTTGGAGAAATTAACGTGAAGTGTAGAGCAATTAAAATGCAAGATGAGAGGCATTTCCGCAAATATTTGAATGTGTAGTGGAATCTTCCCCAATGAGTGTTCACTGTATAAACTGCAGGCTACATTCACAATCAGAGTTGATTGGGATGGTAGAGACGACCCTACCGGGGTACATCAGTATGGATTTTCAGCAAAGACAAAAAAGATTCAGAATTTAACTTTGAAACGTACCAAAACAGGTTGGAAACGGGCAAAAATTGTTTTCGTGATAATTTCCGAGACATTTTTTAAAAAGTCATATATTTTTATGCCGATTTGTGCAAAAAAAAAAATTATTGTCATAAAATTGACCCAAAATGGATTTGCAGTAAAGATGAACAGAACAATGGACTGTGACTTACTGATACTGTAGGTCAACACTGGCCAGATTTCTTCTCCCAGCAAATCTCAACATGATGGGTGGTGCATATGAACAGTAGTCACAGACTAAAAGGGAAAGAAAATATATAAGTTAACTAAGTTACGGTACTTACAAATCAGAGCTACATGTAAGACTTCAAACCAAATATCTAACACTAAAGTGGAAAATGTGTGGAGGTATGAATGAACTTAATGCATTTAATGAAAGCAGAATTGATCCAAACAAAAGATGGTTTATTTTAGCTAGTTCATCCACACTGCTACAACCGCAGAAATGCTATCATCTAACTAAATATGACGGTGCCAAATCGGTGCCAAAACAGACAACAGGCCCAAAAATGTTATGGAGTTTGAGCGGAATTTGCTCAAAGATGTTTTAGTAATTAAAAAAGAAAATACAAAAATGTGCCTTACAAAAGTGCTTAAAAGATCTGCTCGGCTGTGGGTTCGAGTCCCACCCAAGCACTGGTTTTTAATGATTCAAACTGACAGTCCGACACCAGCTCACTGAGTGGGCGAGTGGTTAAGACAACTGCTCTACAATGCAGAAGGCTGTGGGTTCGAGTCCCACCCAAGCACAAGGTTCTAACATAGTTCTTGGGAAAGCGCTGAGCACATAGCAAAAATAAATATCGTCAAAAAGGGGCAAGGGATTAGTTGTGATGCCAACTGCTCCACGATTCAAATAGACCCTTTTGCACCAATGCACTGAGTAGTTGAATAATTTGAGACAACTGCTCTAGGTTCAAGTCCCACCCAACCACATTTTGATGTTTTTTGAAAATTGACCAAGAAAGGGCAGTTGTGATACCAACTGCTCCATGATTCAGACTGGCCCTTTGATACCAGTGCACTGAGTGGTCAAGTGGTTGAGGCAACTACTCTAGATTAGTTGTGATACCAACTTCCATGATTCAAATTGGCCCTTTGACACCTGCGTAATGATTGGTTGAAAGGTTAAAAACAACTGCTCTAGAATTCAGAAGGTTGTGGGTTCAAGTCCACCCAAGCACAGGTTTTAACAGAGTTCTTGGGAAAGCTCCGAGCATAAAGTGCTGATAAATTGCATCAGAAAAGGGCAGGGGATTAGTTGTGGAACCAACTGGCTCTTTGAGACCAGTACACTCAGTGGTCGAATGAGTGAGGCAACTGTTCTAGGTTCCAGTCCCAACTGCTCCAAAATTTGAACCAGCACACCTAGTGGTCAAGTCAACTGTAGGAGAATGAGGATATGGGTTCGAGTCCCACCCAAGCACATTTTGATATTTTTAATTGTTCTTATAAATTGTCGGAAAAGGGCAAGGGATTAGTTTTGATACTAAATGTTGCAAGAATCAAACAGGCCCTTTGACACTAGCACACCGAGAGGTTGAGTAGTAAAGGCAACTGCTTCAGAATGCAGAAGGTTGTGGGTTCGAATCCCACCCAAGCACAAATTGTTAACATAATGATAGTTCTTGGGAAAGCACTGAGCAAAAGTGCTGTAAGATTATATTGGGAAAGAGCAAGCTATTCCTAATGTAGAGATGTAGTAACAAGCTGATGATTACAATACCTAAAAGCTGCTCATGATGACAAATGAATTCCAACAAGAGAGAGACATGTATGTGGAGTCCAATAGTCCAGGTAAGGCCAAGCATGGGCAGCAACACAAGGGAGCTTCATAAATTGGTCCTGTTAAAAGGAAATCAAATGAAATGCATGAGTATGTAAAGTTTACTTAATTACTCTGTTGTGAATGTGGGTGGGTCTTTAAAGCCTAGCGTACATCCACATTGCAACTGGAAGCAACTAGTGCCACCAGCCCCACCCTGCCACCAGCCCCACCCTGCCACCAGCCCCACCCTGCCACGTACCCTGGCACCAGCCCCACCCTGGCACCAGCCCCACCCTGCCACCAGCCCCACCCTGCCATCAGCCCCACCCTGCCATCAGCCCCACCCTGCCATCAGCCCCACCCTGCCACCAGCCCCACCCTGCCACCAGCCGTGGGGATGGGTGATGGGCGAGGTAGGTGGGTACAATGTAGGCATGACATGTCATGGGTGGGGCTGGTGGCAGGGTGGGGCTGGTGGCAGGGTGGGGCTGGTGCCAGGGTACAAGTGTACGTGGCAGGGTGGGGCTGGTGGCAGGGTGGGGCTGGTGGCAGGGTGGGGCTGGTGGCAGGGTGGGGCTGGTGGCAGGGTGGGGCTGGTGGCAGGGTGGGGCTGGTGGCAGGGTGGGGCTGGTGCCAGGGTGGGGCTGGTGCCAGGGTACGTGGCAGGGTGGGGCTGGTGCCAGGGTACGGCTGGTGGCAGGGTGGGGCTGGTGGCAGGGTGGGGCTGATGGCAGGGTGGGGCTGATGGCAGGGTGGGGCTGATGGCAGGGTGGGGCTGGTGGCAGGGTGGGGCTGGTGCCAGGGTACGTGGCAGGGTGGGGCTGGTGGCAGGGCGGGGCTGACGGGTAGGGCTCATAGGCGGGGCTGGTGGTACAATTCTGTTTTTTGGCCATGTAGAAACCCAACTATCCATCAGTGCAGCACCGTCCAGTCAGTGTGCCGAAAAAGAGGGTCAAACCTTCATTTTTAAAGAAACCATATCTTTTCTATATTAAAAGGTATGGATTTGATTCCAACATCAACGAATAGAGTTTTCAAAGGGCTTTTTAATGATACCAAACTTGTTAGCTTTCATAAAAGGACAAAATAACTTGTGATAGGGCCTATTAGGAGATCGGTGTCAAATCAAAATTTACAGACAGGAAGTGGTCAAATTTTAATGTAACAAATGGCATAACTCAATAATGGTTTGAGATATGAAGCCGATTCAAACACCGTTGGATTTCTCTTGGAACAAGCTTTCCATTGATACCATATTTGTTATGATTTGGGTGAAGAATCTAAAATCCACCGAACTCCCTACCTGTACGCAATGTCAACAACCCCCTCCCCCCTCCTTTATGGACGGCCCCTAACAGAGACATGACAGATGATCAACAAAACAAAGTTTGCAAAAATCTTTGAAAGGTGTATTCAACTCTTGTAGCTTTTTGGTTGGAAGTAAATGTTTTTGGACTATTGAGCCACTGTAAGTAACATGCCGTAGTAGAAACAAAAATTTTTAAAATTAAAATTTTGATAAGGATAGTACACCTGATGTCAGTATTAACTCATTTCATGCAATGCATTGGGGCATTCTGGGTAGCATCATGATGAAACCATGGCCACTATGTGACTTCTAAAAAATAAAACTGGAACTCAGTTTCAGGGGTATACACCATGCATGAATAAACATGAGAAAATATTGGGGCATTCTGGGTAGCATCATCATAAAACCATGGCCATGATGTGACTTCCAAAAAACAAAACTGGAACTCAGTTTCAGAGGGACACCATGCATGAATAAACATGAGAAAATATTGGGGCATTCTGGGTAACATCATGATGAAACCATGGCCATGATGTGACTTCTAAAAAACAAAACTGGAACTCCGCTTTAGGGGAACACCATACATGAGCAAGGGCAAAATAGTAAATTTAGCATGCTGCAGTGACATGTAAATAAGTAGCAGATTTGCATAATTTTGATTAAGGCAAGAACAGTACATCAATATGTCAGTATTAATTAATGGTGCAGTAATATGTAAATTAAGCATTTATTTGCATAAATTTGAATTGAATACTACAATTGAATACTACACAAACTATTAAAGTTAAATGCCTGCTGCAAGATAGACTACTCTACCAGGGGCTGACCTCCGTAGAAATTCAAGGTGCCATTTTAGTAAGCAAACTACCGGTAGATGCACCTCATGTCCGTTTGACATGACTCTCGCGGTTGCTGATTTTTTTCTCATCCCATAGTTTGGTTGTTTCATTTCAATGGTGATTAGGTACCATACCAAATATTGTGTTTGTTACTTTGCTCAGTTGCGGTCCCATGCAACAATAAGAGAACAATTGGGTTCTTGGGGAAAACCTGAGGGAGTATACCACTGTGCCTTATAGCTCAGATGGTAGAGCGTCTGCCCTGTAGCTCATCTGTCTGGTGAGTCAGAGGTCTTGGGGAAAACCTGAGGGAGTATACCACTTTGCCTTATAGTTCAGCTGGTAGAGCATCTGCCTGGTGTGTCATAGGTCTTGGGGAAAATCTGAGGGTGTACATGTATACTACTGTGCCTTATAGCTCAGCTGGTGGAGCGTCTGCGCGGTGTGTCAGAGGTCTTGGGGGAAAACCTGAGGGAGTATACCACTGTGCCTTATAGCTCAGCTGGTGGAGCATCTGCCCGGTGTGTCAGAGGTCTTGGGGAAAACCTGAGGGAGTATACCACTGTGCCTTATAGCTCAGCTGGTAGAGCGTCTGCCCAGTGTGTCAGAGGTCTTGGGGAAAACCTGAGGGAGTATACCACTGTGCCTTATAGCTCAGCTGGTAGAGCATCTGCCTGGTGTGTCGGAGGTCTTGGGGAAAATCTGAGGGTGTATACATGTACTACTGTGCCTTATAGCTCAGCTGGTAGAGCATCTGCCTGGTGTGTAAAAGGTCTTAAGGAAAATATGAGGGAGTATACCACTGTGCCTTATAGCTCAGCTGGTAGAGCGTCTGTCTGGTGAGTTAGAGGTCTTGGGGAAAATCTGAGGGAGTATACCACTGTGCCTCATAGCTCAGCTGGTAGAGTATCTGCCCGGTGTGTAAGAGGTCTTGGGGAAAATCTGAGGGAGTATACCACTGTGCCTTATAGCTCAGCTGGTAGAGCATCTGCCCGGTGTGTCAGAGGTCTTGGGGAAAACCTGAGGGAGTATACCACTGTGCCTTATAGCTCAGCTGGTAGAGCATCTGCCTGGTGTGTCAGAGGTCTTGGGGAAAATCTGAGGGTGTATACATGTACTACTGTGCCTTATAGCTCAGCTGGTAGAGCATCTGCCTGGTGTGTAAAAGGTCTTAAGGAAAATATGAGGGAGTATACCACTGTGCCTTATAGCTCAGCTGGTAGAGCGTCTGTCTGGTGAGTTAGAGGTCTTGGGGAAAATCTGAGGGAGTATACCACTGTGCCTCATAGCTCAGCTGGTAGAGTATCTGCCCGGTGTGTCAGAGGTCTTGGGGAAAATCTGAGGGAGTATACCACTTTGCCTTATACATGTAGCTCAGCTGGTAGAGCATCTGCCTGGTGTGTCAGGGGTCTTAGGGAAACCTGAGGGAGTATACCACTGTGCCTTATAGCTCAGCTGGTAGAGTATCTGCCCGGTGTGTCAGAGGTCTTGGGGAAAATCTGAGGGAGTATACCACTTTGCCTTATAGCTCAGCTGGTAGAGCATCTGCCTGGTGTGTCATAGGTTTTGGGGAAAATCTGAGGGAGTATACCACTGTGCCTTATGGGTCTTTCTATAAATTAGGGGTCCAAAAGTGTGACATTTGGTGTCCCCCGTTACACCTGATATGTGTTATTTTTCGTACAAAAATCATTAAAATGGCTTTTAAACCATTTTGTATGAATTATGTACTCACTCTTTAAGATGGAAAGTATTTAAAGAATGTGTCCTGAATTTACAAAAACAAGATGTAAAATGTAACGGGGGACACCAACATTGGACCCCTAATTTATAGAAAGACCCTTATGGCTCAGCTGGTAGAGCATCTGCCTGGTGTGGCAGAGGTCTTGGGGAAAATCTGAGGGAGTATACCACTGTGCCTATTATAGCTCAGATGGTAGAGCTTCTGCCCAGTGAGTCACAGGTGTCAGGTTGGAATCCCGATAAAGCCCTTACGACTTTTCTCTCATCCAAAGTGTGGATGCCGCTGTAACTATTCGCCGCGACACAGATTACACTACGAGAGGCATGTCAAACAGACACAAGGCGCGTCTAGTTTGCTTATTACTAAAATGGTGCCTTTACATACTTCACTTTATTGAATTGATTTCGCATGGGTGGGCTATCTTGCACTTTTGCTGCTATATCATCTTTGAGGAAGCCCTACCCATGCATGCCTATAAGCGGAAGCTAGACAAGTTTTAATACAGTGGAAAGTCACCATAAATGGGCATCGTATCTGAACTATACAAGTGTTTGTTTTGGTGGCGTTTGACGCGAACAAATGATTGGGAGCCATGAGCGATGTTCACTGTAGCTGAATGTTCTTTTTGGTGTTCATTATAGCGAATTTCCACTGTAATAAAATTGGAATGATGGCCAAAAACTCACCTCTCCTGTGTTTTCAGTATCCATGGCAACACGTCCATTTTTGTAGTGTGTAATATGAAGCTCCACAGTCTGTGGGCTCCATCTCCAATCTGTGAATACATAATGAACAAAAATTAGCAACTGTGACAGAAATGCAACCAATCCAGGCTTTGACATTAACCAAAGTCACCAAGGCCAATGGCCTCATGCCCTGCTGAGTTGGCCCCGATGCCCCTTCAAGATACACTTTCTGAAGCCAACTTGGCCATCATGCCCTATTGAGCTCGTGCCAATGACGTCATTTTGGGAGTAAAACAATGCTGCGTCGTTGTGGAAGCAATGTGCGTGCGCGTTGTGTGTGTCCATAGCGCGCGTAACGCGCTATGATGAGGCTCCCATTGGTGAACTAAACCGCGTTACGCCCACCAGAGACACACACAACGCGCACGCACATTGCTTCCACAATGACTCAGCATTATTTGACTCCCAAAATGGCATATTCGCATGTGTTCGAAAGGGTTCAATCCCAGGCTTTGACATTAACCAAGGCTACCAAAGCCAATGGCCTTATGCCCTGCTGAGTTGGCCTCATGCCCTGCTGAGTTGGCCCTGATGCCCCTTCAAGGTACACACTTTCTGTAAAGCTATACTTTCTGATAAGCTGATAGCAAAAAAAGGACATGTCAAATTGACCTCTCGTGCTCCTTGATCCTGTTTTGCATCTTCCATTTTTATGCGCAAGTTAATTTTAGCTTTGTTTACAAAACTAGCCCCTGTTCAGCCAGGTGTGAAATTCCCAACATGATGACGACGTTAATGAAAACTCGAAACCTATGTCTACCGATATTTCAATATTTGTGAGCCAATTTTCTAAAAATACTACAATTTTCATTTTATCTACAATTTTATGAGTGTCTACTTTTTCTGATACACCCTGTATAAATTCAAATGTTGATAACTTAATATATATCTTCAAGCAAACTTGAATCCGTCGTTTTGATTGGTGGATCCATGGCAACCAACAGTGTGATAATGTTTCATAATACTCTTCCGATTCTCATATTGCACTCTGCGTACCGGTAATGCACCATGGTATTCCAAGATAACTGTGTCCCTACTTAACTTATACTGAAAGCCACCCAGATCAAACTGCATGGCTTTCAAGAACAGCATTTTTTCCCCCATCAAAACCGTTGCTCAAAATAGAATCTTTAGTTTACTCATTTTACAGGAAATTGCTATTTTTGGTAAAATCTGAATCTCCACACGTTCTACATACCTCCCTGGCTGAAATTGTCTGAAAAGTGGCGTACACTCGTCCGTAAAACCTGAATCTTTCAGGAGCAATCATACCGCGTGCCTTCCCATTTTTTTTCCCAATAACAAGATGGTGGATGTAGACTCGGCGCAGTCGATCTTTAGGCCACCAGCACGTACTAGCACGGTACAGACAAGGGGGGCGCTGTTCACATTTATTCGCTCTTGCCTGTGTGGCATGTACCATACCGCCGGCGCTCCGCTAGCGAATCCACAGTCACTGACGCGAGTATACGTTAAAAATGTGATATATTTCCTCATGGCTTGCATCTCTGAATTGTTTATATATTTTTGTAAATTGATAGTTAGTTAGAAAACCTACAAGCTGTTTAATTATCGACCAATTACTCTCAAAATGATTGTCCATGTATGACAATTGCGTTGTTTACACGGTTGCCAATGTCTCAACTACGAATGAAGTATGATTTTTTCTTTAGCAATTCCGTTAGATGACGAAAAATATTGCCACCCAACTCCCCTTCCCTCCCTCCCAATTAAACAAATTGTAAAACAAAAATCAGAAAGGAACCTCTGGAAATTATACAATTCCATGCCTATAGCTTTTGAGTAAGGATGCCGCCAACTTTTTTAAGCACCTGCAGCCGATTTCACGAAAGAGTGCGCAGCTTGCGCAACTTTTGCAAAATGGCGCAAGCCCTATAGCTTGCGTGTAATTTTCACAGGAATGTTGCGCAGCCTACGCAATAAAATGTTGCGCAAGCGGACTTACGCAGTGCGTTAGGATTCGTGAAATCGGCTGCAGGTGCTTACAAAAGTTGGCGGCATCCTTACTCAAAAGCTATAGGCATGGAATTGTATAATTTCCAGAGGTTCTGTGGTTCTCATCGAGTCCTTTCTGATTTTTGTTTTACAATTTGTTTAATTGGGAGGGAGAGAAGGGGAGTTGGGTGGCAATATTTTTCGTCATCTAACGGAATTGCTAAAGAAAAAATCATACTTCATTCGTAGTTGAGACATTGGCAACCGTGTAAACAACGCAATTGTCATACATGGACAATCATTTTGAGAGTAATTGGTCGATAATTAAACAGCTTGTAGGTTTTCTAACTAACTATCAATTTACAAAAATATATAAACAATTCAGAGATGCAAGCCATGAGGAAATATATCACATTTTTAACGTATACTCGCGTCAGTGACTGTGGATTCGCTAGCGGAGCGCCGGCGGTACGGTACATGCCACACAGGCAAGAGCGAATAAATGTGAACAGCGCCCCCCTTGTCTGTACCGTGCTAGTACGTGCTGGTGGCCTAAAGATCGACTGCGCCGAGTCTACATCCGCCATATCTTGTTATTGGGAAAAAAATGGGAAGGCACGCGGTATGATTGCTCCTGAAAGATTCGGGTTTTACGGACGAGTGTACGCCACTTTTCAGACAATTTCAGCCAGGGAGGTATGTAGAACGTGTGGAGATTCAGATTTTACCAAAAATAGCAATTTCCTGTAAAATGAGTAAACTAAAGATTCCATTTTGAGCAACGGTTTTGATGGGGGAAAAAATGCTGTTCTTGAAAGCCATGTAGTTTGATCTGGGTGGCTTTCAGTATCTGGAAGTAACTGTGTCCCAACGCATACCGGTATGCGCGGAGTACATGTACAGTTGTAGTACTTGCAGAGTGCGCGTGTTATTAGTGCGTCAATTTTGCTTGAAGATAATATTAGTTATTCCGCGAGCACGAGTGGAATACGGCATTATCATGATTATGTAGGAACGCGACAGTCAGACGTCACGTGACCACATTCGTGTGACTAACCATGCTAACTATGTTCCTTTTTTTGTCTGTCGCCTGAGGTGTATGATTTTTAAACATCTATATCTGGGAGGTTTTAATTTTGTCAAAAAATTAGTTAGTCGTACATTATTACATAATGAAACTATTTATAGCCTGATACCCAAAATCTTGGAATCGTCCAGATTGTACCGTTACATTGTTTTAAATTGTTATAAATTTAAATAAAGAAATTTATATTGATAAAATTCTCACTTTGTCTGTTTTGTATTTCTTCTTTCAAACAAACAAATAAGAAAGAAACAACCTGCAGTAAAACCCCCGTTGATCATTTTTAATTTAATTTGCTTAAGGGCGGTCCGGTTGGCGTAGTGGTTCTTTCCTCGCCTTTCCTCTGGCATATCCGTTTCGAATCCTGGTATGTGGATTGGGTTAGCAGTCCCTATAGTATGACGAGCATCTTTAAAGAATTGTATATATTCAGAGTATATATTCACAAATACAAAAAAAAATTGTGCTCATCTTTAAAGAATTGAGAAGTTTATTATGGCTTCAGAACTCGTGTACAAACAGACTGGAAAATTTCTAAGTGTTTCCTCACAAAATCTTAAACTATTCTCACCCAAAATATTGGTTTTTCCCATCAAATCTGCACATGTTAACCCTTTTATTTTAACGATGCTTAATAAGTCAACAGGGTCAGCTTCTCAACTCTTACCGATAGGTATACAGTATCAGCGGTAGTACTATTTACCGGAAAACACCAGAAAACACCGGAAAACATACTAAATACCGGAAAACATACTAAACACCGGAAAACAGTATTTTATGGTGTTTTCTGCAGGTAGTGGGGGTGGTGTTATTAAGTGCTTTCGGGTGTTTTCCGGTATTTAGTGTGTTTTCCGGTATTTAGTATGTTTTCCGGTGTTTTCCGGTATTTAGTGTGTTTTCCGGTGTTTTCCGGTATTTAGTGTGTTTTCCGGTATTTAGTATGTTTTCCGGTGTTTTTCGGTGTTTTCCGGTATTTAATGTTTTCCGGTATTTAGTATGTTTTCCGGTGTTTTCCGGTGTTTTCCGGTGAGTTTTCCGGTGTTTTCCGGTATTTTCCGGTATATAGTATCACCCCAGTATCAGTACAAGGTGCATAACAGCGTTCGCCCTTAACTTTTTTCCTAACTGGCCACCAGGACCAGTTGGCTTAAGTTTTGACTGGCCCGTTGGCGTTTCAAGTGGCCCGGTTCAAATTTCAATTCTGGTTGTTTATTTTACACACAGTCGACCTTTAGTGTTTGCAATAAAGAGTGAATAAACTAGGAAAGTTTGATAGTCATTAAGGTTCTCCCCAGAACAAGTTTGAAAATGTGTGGTGAATTTTTGAGCTACCGGTATTCTTGGGTCTTAAAAAAAAGGCTCCTTTGTTACAAACTCACATGGATTCATGTTTTTGTGCACATTTAAATATTTTTAATGCAAAACTTTATGAAGGCCGACATTTAAAAAAAGTTAGTACATTTTTGTATGATGACTTTTCATTACATCTTTCTGGGAGTCAATAAGCTGCAATCTTACAACCCAAATCCACTGCGACAGTCTGGTCGGTCTGGTAAAACTTTTTCACATAGACCAGGCCGCTTCCCGGCCCGGGAACTGCACGATCTGCAGGATCGACATCGCTAAACGGACACGGCCAGTATCCGTTCCACTTTAAAATTATCACTGCACGGCACGGCTGTGCCATGGATGGACGGGGCAAGGACTGCAGGCCAGGCAGGCCGTGTCAGCAAACCTGCCAGCGAGAGCGGCCGGTCAACTCTAGGCGCAGTGGGCGACCAGTTCATGCAAAAACACGCGCGCACACGACACACTACACGGACGTTTCAGGCGCCATTTTGGTAACTAGACTTGCAGAAGTCTGAATCGCGACTCGTTGCAGTCGCGGTCTGCACGCGTGCCCAGTTTGCATGCAATCACGCACGCACAGGAGTGTCTTGGTGCGGACGGAAATGTCATAGACTTGCACAAGTCTACATGTATTTACTGTCAATAGAGGGCGTTGTTTTCTTGCTTGGTAAAAACAAGATGGACGACGACCGTGCGTGCGTAGAAAAAAACGGAAAATAAAATCTGCCACGCTCAACAAAAATGCGGAAACATGCAAAAAAAAAGAAAAGCGCATTAAGGAAATTAACGCGGACATTTCACATACATGGCAAATTCAACTGGACAAACGGACCATTTGGGGAGGCTTTCTAGCTGGCCCGAGACGATTTCAACTGTCATTTGGCCAACGGACCAGTGCTATTTCGAACGCTGCATAACATTACCTAACTATAGGCGTATTACGGTATAGCCGCTCGGCGGCGAAGCTGCACAGCCACAGGCGCCGACCCACCATCACGACCATGCGCCGACGCCGTTGTTCACAAAGATTCATGACGAAATTTATTAATGCAAGCAAAATCGATCATGCCAACTGGCTTCGGCGCCCCTCAGTTTGGCGTGAACAGACGAGCAGGCGAACATCTCTTGTTCAAAAAAGCAGGCCACGGAATCCCCAAATTTGACACAAAACGTGTCTTTGTTGTTCATTGTTTTTGCTCGTAAGGCCATTTCGACATTTTCGCGGCCATTTTGAAGGAGGTGCAAAGAGCGCCCTCAAGCGACGCATGTGCGTGCACAAAACATATCTAAGGCGGCTTCGCGCACTGGATACAACTTCGCAATTAATTGTTTTGACTAATTAAATCGATGGCTTTGACTATAAAGCTGGTTGATTGTGATTCTATATGAGTTGTTCTTATGCTTCAGTTGAAAAATCTAAATTAAAAGTGCCTTCTTGTCTGAATAAATCGCATTTTAAGACCCCTTCTTATTTCCCAATTTCTCTAAGATTAAAGTTGCACTGCCCGTGTTTGGGCCGATTTGGGCGTACAAATTTTTTTTTAAAGTTAAATAGGTATTTTTCTAGAATAGAAAAAGTTATCAGCTTTCATTTGGTACCAAGAACGTAAACATCCGTCAAGGATTAATACCAGTCGATTAAAAACAAGAAATGATTAAATGGCTGGCAGGTCATTTAATCGACAGGGTTATGACGTAAATGTACATGTGCGCGTACATGTGTACATTTTTTGTTGTTGTTGTTTATTTTATGGCATCTTCGGCAACTAAGGCCCTTTATGCCATTAACTTTACGGGTTTAGCTTTAACTATACTTTATTATCAACTTGAGAAGACGAAGAAGAAGTTGCAGTTTTAGAAGTGGGAGGAAACCCCCAGGGGAAAACCGTGACCCACGCGGTCAAGTAGGGACTGCAAACCGAATTCGAACACGCCCCGGATTCGAACCCGGGTCGCCAGAGGTGAAAGGTGAGGAAAGAACCCGTACGCCAACCCGACCGCCCCCAAGTGTACATTGTTTTTTGTACACATACTATGTACATATGAGCGTACGCGCACATGTACAACATGTGAAGCACGTTTCAAGAAAAAGGCTTGTATCTCCAATTCCCGACGTCGGAAATTTACGTTTTTGATATTTTTCGTTACAGAGACACGTAAGCTTTCTAAATTCATTCGCTTGTGTAAATTAATTTTTTTAATCCTTTCACCGAAACACGGGCAATGCAACTTTAAAGGAACACGTTGCCTTCAGATTTCACGAAATCTCACGTTTGAGGGTGTTCCTTATACTTATTAAGAGTTGTTCTTGCAATAAAACACATTTAATGTGTTATAATTAGTGAATGGTAATTTAAAAAAAAAAACACTGACCTCTGACCCCCACTACATGTCCCGCGAAATGTATACGTATTTCAAGCCGTCAATACGATCGTCCGGGTAGTGGGCAAAATGCAGCGACGAACAGGAGTTAGGCTGTCGCCGTAGCCAGTGGTCAGGTAAACCTATCAGATGAACGCAAGGTACCATACCATTCTCCGCCTCCCGAGACATGTGTGAAATGTAAACCCATACACACACACCCACACCGACTGGCTGTCAAAAAATGGATCGTCAAGAGAACACAGCAGACGCGTCAAAAAAGAAAAAACGAAAACCTCGCCAATCAGGGTAATAATATTGTCATGGGACAAACCGATAGAAAGGCACATCACACGCAACGGAGGAAGGAAAAATAATTTCTTTTTCCAGGCTGGAAATAAGACTAATATAATTTCTCCGCCATTTATGGGAGTCAAGATTTTGACTCCCATAAATGGCGGAGCGTGCTGCTTCGAGAAATTACGCAAAATTGAAGCATTTCTAAGGCACGTTTGTGTGGATCATTATATTCTACTTTTTAAACATCTTTCAGATCGTGCTCATTATACTTCAAACGCTTGTAATAGCCCAAAAACGCCCAATAAAGCGCAACCCGAAGGCAACGTGTTCCTTTAAGGAGGCTTGATTCCGGCACTGGATACAACTTCGCAATTAATTTGTTTGACTAATTAAATCGATTGCTATGACGATAAAGCTGATTGATGATGATTCTACATGAATATTTCTTGAAAAAACATCGCTCATATAAAAAAACATCGCACATATATATTTAACATCGCACATATATTTGTGCATTATCGAATATTGCAACGTATCACACGCCATAGAATATTGCAACGTTCCACACGCCATAGTCCTCATATTCAGTCGTTGTATGTGGAATATGTGGAGCGGGAACCAGTCTACAGCCAATGATGCTGGATTGGAAACCAGTCTAAGGAACATAACAAATAGCGCCCTCTAGCTCTACGTGCTGCGGACCGGCTTAAGTGGTCCAGACGATTTTGCGTTCAGCAGAGGAAATATTGGGATAAAACTGCAATATTTAAAGTGGTATCCTCGACGAAATCTTTGTAAGTAAACAAGTGAATAAGTGCCACGTACTTCTCAGTGTAGTGGATCATTTCTCAGGACAAATTTATTTCAAAAATTGCAGTAATTATTTTGTCCAGTTTCCGGACAGCCCAATTCTTGGTATTTTTTTTAGTTTAGGCCTAGCTAAGATAATCTCAGCTCTTTTTTTATCATTTTTCATTGGGATGTGGTCTTTTAGCAGTAGAGCTGAGAGAAGTTAAGAACATGAACCCGCCATCGCAAAACAAATGTGTCATTTTCTCACCGTGACACGTCTAATTCCCCCTAAAACTCACCCAAACCTTGCCAGGCATAACCACTACGCAGGTCCTTGAGGGAAATAACCAGCCACGATGATTATTTTGCCAACAATTCTAGCGAAACAAACCGGTATGCTCACAGCCTAGCCGTTTTTGTCTTGTTCAAAAACAACCAAGTGTCTAGTCTGTGTACGAAGGAATACCAATGCGCATTGGTTACCAGACTTGACCTTAACGTCTGGACGTTAAGGTCAAGTCTGGTAACCAATGAGGATGTGGAACCAGTCTAGTGTTGACCTCTTCGCTCTCGCGCATTTGATTTTTGGTGAAAGTCGGTGTTTTCATCGCACGGGGTCTCAAACTTTCCCCACGATTTCACCGAAACTAGACATCGGATCGATGCGTACTCTTCGGAATATTTATAAACTGGGGTGAGTGCACCTATTGAGCAAATATCAGAGCCATGGGACAAATTTCATTTGTGTGAGTTTGCCACAGATTTGGTGTATATTAGAAGACAGGGCTGAGGGTTTTCCCACCCGAAGCACTGCTCGCGGGGCTAGGCCTAGGTATGCCACAACTCGAAATTAAGGAAAATAATTATTGGAATCGATAGCTTGGACGATTTTAGAATAGGAATACTTAGGGTAAAAGTGGGGGTATTCGACCGGATAAGGTTCATTTGAGCATAACAGTTGCGTCTGAGGAGAAGCAAGGCAAACGTTTTCGACAATCGCAAGTCTAGGTAACTGTCTTTCATTTGCATCAAGCCCGAAACTGGAGGACCGATGAATGATGTGCAGTTTGACCACCAAAATGAGGTGTAGATGATGTGGAATTCGACTACTGTGTTGGGTTATTCGTCCAGTGCCATTTGTACTGAATACATAGTATTGATGGGACTTTGTTTGTTCGGAAATAAACGTACTTGAGTGGTAATTTTATTCTAATCAGCGCAATTTCATAGCGTGCTACTTGTGTACGTGTGTGCATGCATTAGAAACACTTTTGCCATCTATTGAAACATACAAATGATATTCAGAGGATAATTTTCCTGCATGCCAAGAAAATAAGAAATGAAAAATATTGGACCGTTCAGATCCGTTTGCGCGAGGCGCATGAAATAAAATTTTCAGTGCTTTGAAATTTTGAATTCTTTTCCGAGACGTGTGTTTGTGTGTGTGTGTTGTTTGTAGTAGGCCTAACAAGTGTTATTTCCTCAATTCCCGCACTTAAATGCCAGAAAAGGGACACAGTCACAGGATTTCCGACTCCACAAGAAAGACAAAGCCGAGTTATCATTCAATATACTCTCCAACTTTTACTACTGCACAGCTAACATACCGCAACACAACAACGAAGTCCCGTGTGCATCATACATTGTAAGCACACCGCACAGGAAGCAAGAATTAGTAATACATGTACAATGTTATACAATGTAATACATAACCCCAGGCGGCACGTGGCCATACTCTTCTGGCACGCGCCAAAAGGATTGGCGCGTGCTAGCTCTAGCTCTATACGCAAACTAGGTCAGTGCTCGGCAGAAGTTCCGTTCTGCCTCCAGAGTCTGATTAAAGGCACAGTCTCGTCGGCAATGCGCGCGCGGCATATTCGTGCCGTAGCGCCGCGAAATACGCCGCGCAATGACTGCTTCAGCTGACGTCTAGTCAAAAGCGGTCCCGGTTTTCTGGCAGGCCTAGTTTGTTGGCACAATGGTGTCTGTTGCGAAACTTTATTGCAATGCGGCGGTGCTCGGCCCGGTCACAAGTGCAGATACGTGGTCGAATACTCAAACAGCAGTTTGATAAAATTATGTGGTATTCGACTAACCATTGTTTCAACCCAGGACAGTATTTTGGCCAGCAATTTTGTACTGGTCAACTCTGTAGCATACAAAAAGACACGAGGTTCATTACAAATTACCACTCCACCCGACAGACGTTCAAACCGACGTCACAAAGTAGCTCGTATTTCTTATTGGACCCCATTAGGCAACAACGTTAAATGACGAAGCTACTTTATTTCATGTTTTAGACTCATTTTATTTTGATTGCTTGGGGTATATTGAATCATTGACCATATCGCCATCGAGGGTTTAACTTAAACAAAATAGTAAACATAATAATTATGACAAAAAGTGGTTTTTATTATATTTATTACATTTTTAATTCATACTGGTCGAATTCCCCTACCGGTCGAATATACCCGCATCTACCCTACATGCATTTCCGTCGCAAAGGCTTAGCAGTGAGGACTCAAACTCCCGAAGGAGAGAAATTCTCTGCCACCAGGGCAGACTCGTGATGGCTAAAAGAACGTTCCGGTGTAAGTTGGTATAACACGGTGTAAGCATCTCGAACGCCCCTATTGTTCAGTTTCACAAACGTATTCTTGTCATGTCTGAAGTTGCGCATCATAAAAAATAAGCTCTAAAACATCACAACATTGTTCAATTCAAACATTTTAATAGATACTGCAGGGCAGGAAATTCGTCACTGAAAGGGCACTGCCATTTGTGTTTTTGGAGGCGTTTTTTTTGAGTTTAAAAAGGGCACTTCCATTGAAAATTTAAAAAGTCTGTGAAAGGATTCAAAAAGGGCACCAAGGCCAAGGGCAACAGAGGCAATGGCCTCCGTGGCCTCCGTGAATTTCCAGCCCTGTACTGAAAATAAAGCATAGCCTACTTTCTGATGATATGCCTACAAAAAATGATTTTTAATAAATTAATATTGTACAGTGACTTGAAAAGAAAATTCTAAATTTCTATTTTGAGTTAAAACCGATTTTACACAACAGACAATTTGCAACAGATTCCATAAATACTTTTGTTTCAAAAATTCATCAAGCTTTTGCTTTTTTATGCTTGTTAAAATGCGTCCAATTTATGTGCGGAATCGTCAATGAAAATGAATAGAATTTTTGTTTTTCTGTTTAGATCTGCATTTTTAATAGGCACTTAGTCATTTTCAGGAAAAAATAGTGACGTCCGAGTACTAAATTCTTACCAGCATTTTTGCTACCTGAGCGGTAGCAGTTCATTAGTAGCAAAGGTTTGCGGTTGTTGCTGCTAACCCCGTTCTCGTCACATGGTGGTAACACACTCATGCGCGCTCACAATACACACAAAACCTTGGACAAAGGCTAGGTGCCTTCTACTTCTAGTTCTAACGTAAATGTCGGTAGAGTCGCAAGGTTCGTGACCTTGCCACCTTAGCTATTGGTTCTGGTTCTGGTGAGCTACCGGTACTGCATAATCTCCACACAATGGGAATATGGGATGTAACATGCAGGCGCAGGCGACTGAGCAGCATGTTTAATTTTTAAAATGATGAACAATAGCTGATGAAAAGGGTGGCGAGGTCACGGACTGGCGACTATGCCGACATTTACGTTAGAAGTATGAATGGCTGTAATCTAAAATGGCTGCAAAACTGTACATTTTGATTGTTTATGTGGAAAATAAGATTTGAGTCATAAATTTGTGTTGTGTTCTTTTACAGAAATCAAGATGGGAGATGATCGTGTGAAAGCAGCATTGGAGAACTACACAACAGCGCCATTTGATGCTCGCTTCCCTAATACTAACCAGACTAAGAATTGCTGGCAGAACTACACCGATTACCATCGATGTCTGAAGATGAAAGGGGAAGATTATGAGCCGTGTGAATGGTTCCGGAGAGTTTACAAGTCCATGTGTCCATTTGCTTGGGTAAGTTTGACACTCGCTTGCATTAAGAAGAATGAAAGTTAATTAGGGTTTGATTTGCCTTTACCAGATGTAACTTAATTAACAAGTGTGAAACTGTGGTGTCGCAGAAACCAGAAGTAGAAACTGTATGAGAAACTGTGCTACGAATTTATTATGGACTTGGGTTGGGACTAAACACTGCCTTCTACACTGAATATTGTTTGGATTTTGGTCTGGTGTTTTCTATACCATAGATCAGGGGTCCAATGTTTTTTGTCATTTTCCCCCAATTTTAAACAACTATATTTTTCTGGCTGTGGTTTTTTTGTCTCTAGTGAAATCGTCACTGTGGCCTTGCATGCATGTAAGCCAGTACTAGGGGGAATGGCTGGGATTGGACCACTGGGTTACAATCGTAACCCTAATCGTCCCAATTCCTCGATAATTTGCAGTCCCTAATATGCTATCTTATTGTGGTTACCAATTTTTGCAGGTTGAAACCTGGGATGATCAAAGAGAGAATGGAACTTGGCCAACCAAGATTTAATATCGGTATAGGATCGTCACTCCTATGATGCCATCAAATTAGCGATTTATTCTAGTTTAATGAAATTGTTAGCAATAACAAAACAAAAACCACTCATCAGGACTTTTACTTAGTTGTAACAATGCATGCTGTGTTTACATAGGATAGTCACCTGACTCACTATGAATTAAGAAACATTTTGTTTTAATGTATGGCTGTTATGCCCAACTACATTGTACGCCAACAGTTCCAACTTAGTTTTAATACTTTGCCAACCATACATGTAAGTTAGGACTGTCACAGCAATAGTTGGGTCAGCTCTGACTTATTGTTGCCAAAGCCTCAGCAGTAAGTTAGGACTGTTGGCGTAATTGGGGTATAACGTGGCTACTTGGGTGTCTTTGCATCTACAGCAACCTTAGATGGTAATCTCACTCATCAAAGGCTCGTTTGCGCATCTTTGTACATTGTAGTCGAGTCCACACACATGTAGTTCCGACCTGTCAATCAAGCCGAATCCCAACACGGAGCTAGCAGACCGCGCCCACATAGGTCAAAGTGCATTGCCGCACAACATCACGCGATTTTCTGCACATAGTTTGTACAGTGTATATGGTGATCCGGGTTAATTTTTTGTTTCAAGGCTGGGCGATTCGAAGGTAAGAAAGCACGTATTTCATGATTGTGACATCCCTGTATTACTGGCCCTTTACTCAGTGTGTTCTAAAATTACTGTCGACCCTAAAACATGAATACCTTTGAGTTTTCTCCAATGAATCTGTGCTTTCCGTTGAAAGTCCCATTGGTTTGTGCAGTGTGTGGACATTGATGATAGCGTATGAGGCATAGCAACAATATCCAAGGGCCGGGGTTAATTGGGCAAAAACGGAACTACCGATATGCATTGCAAAGAAATTGGAGTGTTACATTGTTTTAATCAACTCTTCTGGTCGGTATTTGCATTATAATAGGTTTTTCTAGTTCAGTAGTTGAGTTTGTATGAAACACTGGAGTGAATGTAGCAGCCATATTTCCATAAATTGATATTACTTGTGTTATTAAACTTTCCCTGAAATACATGGTCTGTTTTTTTTGTCGTTGGTTTTTAGTTAATCTGTGCGAAAATTAATCTTGAAGGAAATAAGTGAACTGGACTTGTATACATGTATAGTATTTATTAATTACAATTGCACTTGATCTCTTTGTAATCACAAATGTTGTGTATCACATAAATTGTGAAACGTAAACAGGCAAAGTGCCATGAGTATCCTACAGGATAGATACTGGTACATGTATATAAGCTGCCATTATCAGGCACATATCTACACTGTTGCAAGAACTAATGAAGGCACGCTCTATAGGTTATGTGAAAAAAAGTTAATGTTTAAGTGAAGTACTGGTGATATTGATGCTCACACACAAAATTTCATACACAGTACATAACACACCAGAAAGTACTCAATTATGAATAGTACACATCGTACATTAAAGGCAAGGCTCGTCAGCAATGTGCACGCGTCAAATTCGTAGCTCTATGCCTTTGCTATGAAGCTGCGTATTTCGTAGCACAAAATTGGCGCACGCGCATTGCTGACGAGCCTGTGCCTTTAACAGCTAATGCAAAAAATGTACAATAAATATACATGAACATGTATAACGATTAAAATTTAAAAGTACTGACCTACATGAATAGTAGGGTGTACAAAGACTGCATAAGATTTATGTACATGAAATAAATTACTTCTACAGAGTGAATAAAAGTGATTTTGGTCATTAGGCTGGATGGCAGTCCAGTAGAAATAACTCGGTTTGTGATAAAGTAATGATTAAACTAAACTGTAATAGTCTCAAAGAGAAATAGTAATTTTTGTGAAATAGAATGAAAAGCTTTAATACTTCCAGTAAATGTTCAAAAACAGATGTAGGTTCCATTCCTGGCCACGTCCATTTTGCATGTGTTCTTGGGCAAGGCACTTTGCCATACATTGCCTCTCTTCAACCAGGAGTAAATGGGTACCTGCAAGGGTTGCAGCCTCCGAGTGCTTGTGTCTGGCTGCCGGGGCTGCATACTCCCCAGGGAGTTTTGCCCAATGACCAGGGTACTGTTGCAAAGTAATTATCTGCTACAGTATACCTTGGATAAGTCACATCCAACAGGACCGAGAAATTTTATCCGACTTACGCGAAGAAAAGAAAAAAAACACCTTGGGATTCATTGATCTCCAACCACCCAATAGTCGACAGTCCAAAAAAGCATGAATTAAAATAGCACTTATTTGATATTTTAATTTCAACACCAAAACATTTACTAATAAGGCAGAAAGTCGTAAGCATCATTTGCCGGGCGCGATCATGCATTGATTTCAGCCTCGAGCGTCGCCAACGTCTGATGGATCGTGGCCATGCAGTATATGTACACACATGTACTGCTCAGCCCACCCATTTTAGCCAATGAAAAATGCAGGCTGTGATCACGTGCGCACATAGAAACTGCTGCTGATAATGTACACGTGTATGTACACGCACACACATGCATCGTATGTACATGCACAGTGTAAAATCAAGTTCATGCAGGCGGCATTTCAGTAAGCCGCATGGGGCGGCCGTAAAAACCGGGAAATTTCTTAACTCCCCGCGGTAAACTGCAGTGAAATTAATATACGATCATGTCAACTTTCGTGAATCCGACTTAATAGGTAAAACACAAAGGTTAATAAGAGGTCCTTAAGACTTTGCAGATTACATTGTTATGAGAGGAATCTTATATTATCAGGAATGAAAACAATAAATAAAGGATTAGGAGCTAAAATTGTCCTTGTTATGAGCAGACTGTTAACTGTTGATTGTATTCCTACTTGAATGTGTCTTTGTTGGCACCATATTGCTACCTTCTTTGTGTTAAGGCTGCTCCACGGCCGTGGACGCTTGTTTTGGGACGCAATGCTGAAACAAACAAGCTTAAAGTTAACCTCCAAACTGAAGAACGGCAAAGAACGTTAATATTTAAGGATGCCTAAAATTGTTAAGGTTTTATTTTCTGTGGTTAACCAAAGGAACTTTGCGGTTCTTATTGAATTTCTGAACAACTAGAGCATCCGCTAGAAAATAAATTAAAATTTTGTGGCAAGAAATTGGATGTCTATTTATGAGGTTATAAACAGATTCTAGAGAAAGAACAGTTTGAAATGAAAATTAAAAGTGGCTCTAAACAATTCAAATAGAGTAAGAAAAATACAAAATTTCTTTTTTTCAATACAAATGTGGACAAATGTCCATGAGCTTTGAAAATCAGTGAAAAGCAACTTGGCTCCACTAGGATTCGAACCGTGGACCTTCTGCATAACGTGCAGACGCCCTACCAATTGAGCTATAAAGCCAACTGGTGGTCTAAGTATGAATAAGTGATTTTCTTTTTTAGCAGCACAAATTTCAGATCAACTAGATTATAGCAGCAAGAAAAGAAACAAAGCCAAAACTGTAGAGTAAATGGCATGATGAATGACAATGGTTGACCAGTATGAAACAGAATGGTCTAATGTACACATGATGGTATGTCATGTGTAAGTCTTTACTGGACCTACCTTGGTCCGCTGGTCTGTCTGTTTGTTTCTTGGGGTCGCTATAGTTGGCCATCACATGATAGTCATTGGTCATCTTGACGTCTTGATCATGGGGGCTGTTACTGAAGGACAAAGAGGGTAGGAATTGAACAAGGTCAATGTGAGATCAGGCAAACAATGGAAAAGCAACAAGAAAAGACCTAAGACTTGAAGATATGCAAGACAGATGTCAGATCAGGCCAATGTGAGATAAGAAATAGGCAAACAGTGGAACAGCAACAAGGAAAGATTGAGGAGTTAAAGATATGCAAGACAAAAAAAAGAGAAAGTATTCGCATAAAAAGAAGGGAAGGGAAAATGTCTCTGGCATGAACATACAGAATTACTGGGTAATACATTCAAACTTGTGATGAGAGAAAAATCGGGATTCGAACCGGAAACTTCTGACTCACCGGGCAGACGCTCTACCAGCTGAGTTATATAAGGCACAGTTGGCATACTCCCTCAGGTTTTCCCAACTGTGCCTTATATATATCAGCTGGTAGAGTGTCTGCCCGTTGAGTCAGTAGTCTCGGGTTCGAATCCTGATAAGGCCCTTACGATGTTTCTCTCACCCCAAGTTTGGTTGTTTCATTTCAATGGTGATTAGGCACCATACCAGATGTTGCGTTTGGTAATACATTGTAAATATTTGCGCTCTCAAATCTGATAAAAATATAATTTGAATGTACAATATTCTTTATAAACCTAAAGTAACATTGCCAAAAAAGGGACAAGTGGAGAACTGAATGTTAGGTGACTGAGTCTGCCAAAGTCAATGAACTCATTGACGGGAATCTTACTGGATGATTGTGTGGCGCTCCTTAAGTCTGAGTTGCTCGTTGTCGGTGAAGATGATGGTGTGATAAGGAGTTGGGACATCAACAGTAGGCAGAATTCCACGGGCAGCCGAAGAGACTTGACCTAAGATGCCATTGTAGACAAGAAGGTCATCTACAAGCAGCTGTTCGGGTAAGATCAAAGAAAACTGGTAAGGAGACTTGATCTAAGATGCCATTGTAGACAAGGAGGTCTACAAGAAGCTGCAACAATGGATCAAATAAATGATTTTTACCTTGATACCACATACTCGTATAAAAAGGCTAAAGACCATGTGATTTGTCGAATTTAAGGAATGGAAGGTTTTAGTACCGTTTTTACTTACCCCAAATTCTTTGACGCCTCTCTTGGACGTTTTGCTGTAATTCCAGATTTTGATCATAGACACTGCCACAGGCTGGTCAAAAATGATGTAGACTCGATTTATCTAAAAGAAGCAAAACACATTCAGAATTAAATTTATCCAACCGTCCTATTATTGGAAGAAAACATTTGTAATTTTACCATTCAATTCAAGATACAAAAAAAGAAGAAACATTCTTGAGAAATAGGGTGCTGTGCCCAGATCTAGATCCATTTTAGAGAAATAGGGTGCTGTGCCCAGATCTAGATCCAGTTACATTTAGAAATGTATCATTCAAACAACACTGAAAAATACAAATTTTATTCACGATTACTGTAAATTTCTATAACCTTGGTCTGATTGCCTGCTACATTTGCATGTAGAATAAACCGAGTACAAGAGAAGAAAATTTGAACTTGTTTCTGACTACATCCACCAACGTCACAGCCAAGAGTTTATTGTGCATCCAGGGGCCGATTTCACAAAGCACTAAGATGCGTCTTAGAAACGGTCACTTCTTATCCTAAGACGTTGGTATGGGAATTAGGACACATAGAACTCGTCTCAATGTTTGTGAAGTTGATCCTAGGACTAGCTAGAACAATGTGTACATTTTGGTCTGACAATTAAATGGCAGACAATATGTGTTCTTACCACATGGGGTACTATCGGTGCCAACCACATATGTCTTCCATCACACGTATCATTTATGCCATCTATGAGTTTGTCCGGGGTTCGAATGTCATCTGACACATCGTCTAACACATTCACACTGAAAGGGTAAGCTGCTACATCTGTGGAGAAATCATTAAAAGGATTAATAGTGGTGTGATGAGTGTCATTATAATAGACCTTTATCACGGAGCGGCCATCTTCCCTTTTTCCTATTCAAATAAAGTTAACCAAAGCAAGGCTTGATGGAAAAATAGTTTGGCCCTGTCTTGAAATTGTTTGCTGTATGCATCACAATGACACACGCGTAGCGCGATCAAGAACATGAGCAGCATGGACAGTGATTCTCTCAAAACAATAACGGTAGATTACATGTGCATGTAATGATTGTGTCTGACACATACTATGGGGAACAAGACAAAGATGGATGCACGGTGATAAATATCAATAGCATGCAGGGTTGTAGCAGGGTCTATCAGAAGTCCTTAAAAGTCTTCACACATCAGCCCAAAGTGGCTAGGTCTTAACAGAAGTCACAAGCTATTTATTTAAAATGTAACTAAGTCATTCGTTTGTCCATATTATTTGTTTTCTGCTGCATGTAACTGCATGGACTTGTGACAGACTTCTTTTATCATCATCGGACTGGTTAAAGGACTTGTGATGGACTCGACTACAACCCTGTTACTAAGTTTACGTCCAGAGTAGGGCAACAGGGCTGGTCAGCTAGCAATTGATGAAAGAATCTGATGAAACACTTTAGAAAACACTAATGAAGAACTTGGTGTGGTGAGAGAGGAAGATTGGGAGAGACTCAAAGGTAGGGTAGCGGGTTTAAACCTGGGGCTGAAGACTAGGCATAGATTATACATTTCAATGACAAACTTTAATGCTGTTAGATTTTCAACCATAAAGTGGGAATTGATACGTAATGAATTTGCCAAATCTTTTAAGTTTTGAGGATAAGAATACTTGTCTCTGTCAGCGTGATCTTGTCTCCATTTTCATCATAAAACTCCAGGCCATTGAGTCCGATGTAGTATGGATCGCCCCATGCAGAAATCAGCTGAAACTGGAATACAACTGAAGCCGCAAATTAAGGAAAATACTCAGAGAAAGAAAATTCAGGGCGGATCAGTAATTTCACAATTTTAGGTAATGTCATGCATCAAAGCTGTAGTGTAAAATTAGCAATTCTGTGCAATTTTAACATTCTTCCATTGATGAATTATGCAGCCAATGTTTAGGTTTTGAACTATTTAGTCACTGGACTGTCCCAAACCAACCTACTCATTATACCACCACAAACTGCCCTAGAACAAGCTATATGCATTTATAATGAATACAATGTATATTATATTACAATGTTGATATTAAGGATACAACCGCAGGGCATATGCATGGGCACATACTCCTGACTTGGTTCAGCCATTGCTACACTGCTTTGCCTGCAAACAGAACGATCATACATGTACATCTTGAATTAGTCCACTATCTAAAGAGCCACCTGCCTGTGTATCTCTATAATTAGGCAGCGCCCCCCACTCCTCCATGCACCACCACAATGTTGGCAGATTGTCTTATTGCTATATGTATTACCTGAGAATGTCTCGCACAGAATTTGACTGGTACAGCAACGGCGACAGCTTGTAACTGAGGAAGTTGATTTCCTGAGCAAAGTCAAAATGGCAGAATCCTGGTCCTTTCCTGATCAAGAAACCTTCACTGGGGGAAACTTGCTGGTTGTCTATTAAGACGTGTACCATCTTTGCCTTGAATAGATAAAGACACAAACTGTCTTAAGAAGACGCTGAACTGTTTACACCATCACCTGAAGACCTGCAGCTTTGTGGTCAAAACTTTGCGGTGTAAAACGTTGCTGTCCCCACGCTGGCCACATTGTGAGACAGCAGATGAGTCCCCACGCTGGCCACAATGTGAGACAGAAGATGAGTCCCCACGCTGGCCACATTGTGAGACAGCAGATGAGTATTTGTTTATTCACACAAATTGTTATCACTTCTATAAAAAGCAGATTTCCTCCTCCGCGTCATCCTTAATTAGCAGAATCAGGTTTCATTGATTACCCAACCATGGTCACTGCATTGTGGAAATGTTAGCGAGCGTGCAATCTATTAGGCTTGTGCTCACAACGTCATTTTGGGAGTCAAATTATGCCGCGTCATTGTTGAAGCGATGTGCATAATGCGCTGTCCTAAGGTTCCCATTGGTAAAATAAACCGCGTTACGCCTGCCCGAGGCACATGGAGTCAACATTGACGCGTCATAATTTGACTCCCAAATGAAGTATATGCAAGTGCTCAATAATACTGTTCTGCCTTTTGAGGTCTATGTTGTGATTGGATTATACAGTGCTTGGTCAACGTCGACATCTGACTGATTTGGGACACATCTTCTAGATTTAGGCTTTATTGTTTCACTCACCCCTCTGTACGTATCCTCAGGTGTCTTGTTATAGTTCCATATCCTAAGTCCTGATATCTGCACCTCTCTACCAAAGTCAACAGTAATGATGTGATCCTCCCCTTCAGTGAATGGAACCAGCCACATGTGTTCATCACTGGTTGTCACATTGGCACCATCTATTAGTCTAATGGGGGAAATATGTAATTTCGTTTGGAGATTAAAGGAGCTAGTCTTTTCTTTTAACATTTAGTCCAAAAACAAAACAAATCACCCTTTTTATCTATAATCTGTTTATTCCAATGGTTCTATAGCTGTGACTAACTTGTCTAGTGTTCTATCGTCCCTTCCATATCCAGGGAGCCGATTGAGATCCCATGGTTTAGCATAACACCACCCTCTTCATCTATAATCTGTTTCATTATTCCAATGGTTCTAGCTGTGACTAACTTGTCTAGTGTTCTATTGTCCCTTCCATATCCAGGGAGCCGATTGAGATCCCATGGTTTAGCATAACACCACCCTCTTCATCTATAATCTGTTTCATTATTCCAATGGTTCTAGCTGTGACTAACTTGTCTAGTGTTCTATTGTCCCTTCCATATCCAGGGAGCCGATTGAGATCCCATATGGTTTAGCATAACATCACCCTCTTCATCTATAATCTGTTTCATTATTCCAATGGTTCTAGCTGTGACTAACTTGTCTAGTGTTCTATTGTCCCTTCCATATCCAGGGAGCTGATTGAGATCCCATGGTTTAGCATAACACCACCCTTTTCATCTATAATCTGTTTCATTATTCCAATGCTTCTAGCTGTGACTAACTTGTCTAGTGTTCTATCGTCCCTTCCATATCCAGGGAGCCGATTGAGATCCCATGGTTTAGCATAACATCACCCTCTTCATCTGTTTCATTATTCCAATGGTTCTAGCTGTGACTAACTTGTCTAGTGTTCTATTGTCCCTTCCATATCCAGGGAGCCGATTGAGATCCCATGGTTTAGCATAACACCACCCTCTTCATCTATAATCTGTTTCATTATTCCAATGGTTCTAGCTGTGACTAACTTGTCTAGTGTTCTATTGTCCCTTCCATATCCAGGGAGCTGATTGAGATCCCATGGTTTAGCATAACACCACCCTCTTCATCTATAATCTGTTTCATTATTCCAATGGTTCTAGCTGTGACTAACTTGTCTAGTGTTCTATTGTCCCTTCCATATCCAGGGAGCTGATTGAGATCCCATGGTTTAGCATAACATCACCCTCTTCATCTATAATCTGTTTCATTATTCCAATGGTTCTATAGCTGTGACTAACTTGTCTAGTGTTCTATCGTCCCTTCCATATCCAGGGAGCCGATTGAGATCCCATGGTTTAGCATAACACCACCCTCTTCATCTATAATCTGTTTCATTATTCCAATGGTTCTATAGCTGTGACTAACTTGTCTAGTGTTCTATTGTCCCTTCCATATCCAGGGAGCTGATTGAGATCCCATGGTTTAGCATAACACCACCCTCTTCATCTATAATCTGTTTCATTATTCCAATGGTTCTAGCTGTGACTAACTTGTCTAGTGTTCTATTGTCCCTTCCATATCCAGGGAGCTGATTAAGATCCCATGGTTTAGCATAACACCACCCTCTTCATCTATAATCTGTTTCATTATTCCAATGCTTCTAGCTGTGACTAACTTGTCTAGTGTTCTATTGTCCCTTCCATATCCAGGGAGCTGATTGAGATCCCATGGTTTAGCATAACACCACCCTCTTCATCTATAATCTGTTTCATTATTCCTATGGTTCTAGCTGTGACTAACTTGTCTAGTGTTCTATTGTCCCTTCCATATCCAGGGAGCTGATTGAGATCCCATGGTTTAGCATAACATCACCCTCTTCATCTATAATCTGTTTCATTATTCCAATGCTTCTAGCTGTGACTAACTTGTCTAGTGTTCTATTGTCCCTTCCATATCCAGGGAGCCGATTGAGATCCCATGGTTTAGCATAACACCACCCTCTTCATCTATAATCTGTTTCATTATTCCAATGGTTCTATAGCTGTGACTAACTTGTCTAGTGTTCTATTGTCCCTTCCATATCCAGGGAGCTGATTGAGATCCCATGGTTTAGCATAACACCACCCTCTTCATCTATAATCTGTTTCATTATTCCAATGCTTCTAGCTGTGACTAACTTGTCTAGTGTTCTATTGTCCCTTCCATATCCAGGGAGCCGATTGAGATCCCATGGTTTAGCATAACATCACCCTCTTCATCTATAATCTGTTTCATTATTCCAATGCTTCTAGCTGTGACTAACTTGTCTAGTGTTCTATTGTCCCTTCCATATCCAGGGAGCTGATTGAGATCCCATGGTTTAGCATAACATCACCCTCTTCATCTATAATCTGTTTCATTATTCCAATGCTTCTAGCTGTGACTAACTTGTCTAGTGTTCTATTGTCCCTTCCATATCCAGGGAGCCGATTGAGATCCCATGGTTTAGCATAACACCACCCTCTTCATCTATAATCTGTTTCATTATTCCAATGCTTCTAGCTTTGACTAACTTGTCTAGTGTTCTATCGTCCCTTCCATATCCAGGGAGCTGATTCAGATCTCGTGGTCTAGCATCCATCATAGTCATAGTGACTGGGATAACCTCTCCCTCTTCATCTAGAATTTCCAATCCCGTTAGTCCCAGGTAGTGAATATCGCCCCAGGTGCTGGTGAAATTCAACTTTATATCTGCCAAGAAATTAAGCATTTCAGTTATCCAAGCCAAATCTCAAATAAATACGCTAAGCAGAGTTTTGAGTAAACGGTAACCATGGGTTCTTAAGGAACCACTGTGCCTCATAGCTCAGCTGGTAGAGCATCTGCCTGCTGAGTCGGAGGTTTTGGGGGAATTTTGAGGGACTACACCACTTTCCCTCATAGCTCAGCTGGTAGAGCATCTGCCCGCTGAGTTGGAGGTTTTGGGGAAACCTGGGGGGTATACCACTGTGCTTCATAGCTCAGCTGGTAGAGCACCTGCCTGGAGTGTCACAATTTTGTGTACAAATCTTCTTTTTCCCCCCATTTTATGCTTGGTTATTTCATTTCTCAACTGAAGGAACAAAGAACACACCGTGTCTATCTCTACTTACATCGGCATGAGTAGGCCGAGTCTCGGTCATGTCTTGTCTCAGTGATTGACCCAACATTGCGTGGTGTTGGCGATTTTATATTTCATTTCTCAACTTAAGGAACACAGAACACACCGTGTCTATCTCTACTTACATTGGCATGAGTAGGCTGAGTCTCGGTCATGTCTTGTCTCAGTGATTGACCCAACATGGCGTGGTGTTGGCGATTCTATATTTCATTTCTCAACTGAAGGAACACAGAACACACCGTGTCTATCTCTACTTACATCGGCATGAGTAGGCCGAGTCTCGGTCATGTCTTGTCTCAGTGATTGACCCAACATGGCGTGGTGTTGGCGATTCTATATTTCATTTCTCAACTGAAGGAACAAAGAACACACCGTGTCTATCTCTACTTACATCGGCATGAGTAGACCGAGTCTCGGTCATGTCCTGTCTCAGTGATTGACCCAACATGGCGTGGTGTTGGTGATTCTATATTTCATTTCTCAACTGAAGGAACACAGAACATACCGTGTCTATCTCTACTTACATCGGCATGAGTAGGCCGAGTCTCGGTCATGTCTTGTCTCAGTGATTGACCCAACATGGCGTGGTGTTGGCGATTCTATATTTCATTTCTCAACTGAAGGAACACAGAACACACCGTGTCTATCTCTACTTACATCGGCATGAGTAGGCCGAGTCTCGGTCATGTCTTGTCTCAGTGATTGACCCAACATGGCGTGGTGTTGGTGATTCTATATTTCATTTCTCAACTGAAGGAACACAGAACATACCGTGTCTATCTCTACTTACATCGGCATGAGTAGGCCGAGTCTCGGTCATGTCTTGTCTCAGTGATTGACCCAACATGGCGTGGTGTTGGCGATTCTATATTTCATTTCTCAACTGAAGGAACACAGAACACACCGTGTCTATCTCTACTTACATCGGCATGAGTAGGCCGAGTCTCGGTCATGTCTTGTCTCAGTGATTGACCCAACATGGCGTGGTGTTGGTGATTCTATATTTCATTTCTCAACTGAAGGAACACAGAACACACCGTGTCTATCTCTACTTACATCGGCATGAGTAGACCGAGTCTCGGTCATGTCTTGTCTCAGTGATTGACCCAACATGGCGTGGTGTTGGTGATTCTATATTTCATTTCTCAACTGAAGGAACACAGAACATACCGTGTCTATCTCTACTTACATCGGCATGAGTAGGCCGAGTCTCGGTCATGTCTTGTCTCAGTGATTGACCCAACATGGCGTGGTGTTGGTGATTCTATATTTCATTTTTCAACTGAAGGAACAAAGAACACACCGTGTCTATCTCTACTTACATTGGCATGAGTAGACCGAGTCTCGGTCATGTCTTGTCTCAGTGATTGACCCAACATGGCGTGGTGTTGGTGATTCTATATTTCATTTTTCAACTGAAGGAACAAAGAACACACCGTGTCTATCTCTACTTACATTGCCATGAGTAGACCGAGTCTCGGTCATGTCTTGTCTCAGTGATTGACCCAACATGGCGTGGTGTTGGTGATTCTATATTTCATTTCTCAACTGAAGGAACACAGAACATACCGTGTCTATCTCTACTTACATCGGCATGAGTAGACCGAGTCTCGGTCATGTCTTGTCTCAGTGATTGACCCAACATGGCGTGGTGTTGGTGATTCTATATTTCATTTCTCAACTGAAGGAACACAGAACATACCGTGTCTATCTCTACTTACATCGGCATGAGTAGGCCGAGTCTCGGTAATGTCTTGTCTCAGTGATTGACCCAACATGGCGTGGTGTTGGTGATTCTATATTCTGGTCCTGCAGGAGCATCTCAGGATATTGGTTTTCATCATCTGGTTGACTTTCATCATCCTCAGCCATCAACTCCTTAATGATCTTCTTGTCTCGAAACATCCGGGCTTGGGTCATTGGTCTCTCCTAAAGAGAACATTCATAAATACCTTTTACAGTTTAGGCATCCCTATTGGTGGAGAGCATGTCACATGGCCAGTCTTAAACCGATGATAAAGATCAGCCAGTCTTAAATATCCTGGCTTGGGTCATTGGCCTCTCCTGAAGAGAACATTAATGAATACCTTTTACAGTTTAGGCATCCCTATCCTGGCAAGATTTAAAGACATGAAATGACACACACCTTGGAATTTGTTGTTTCTTGTCGGAATTGAGTGAACGACTCCGCGAAGGCCCGGCAGCCGTCAGCAAAATGGTCTAGCTACGCCCCTGAGTGCATGAGAAATTTTATGGAGGGGACCTTGCTTCAATTTCTACTAGACCCACCAATGAAGTGTACTCTTTCCTTGTTAAAATGTTGCCCTTTTCTTGTTTGTGGATATAATATAACAGAAAGCCCAAGACCACCAAGCCCAAGATCTCTATGAAATTCCTTCCCCGTTATAATACTGTCTTGAGATCAGCTCAAGAATCTGGAGTTCTTACCTCTCCTTGATCAGCTGTCTTGGGTCTTGGTGTTGTGTCTTCATCTTGATTTGAGCTAAACTAGTAAACTTCATCATGTCTTGAGATCAGCTCAAGAATATGGAGTTCTCACCTCTCCTTGATCAGCTGTCTTGGGTCTTGGTGTTGTGTCTTTATCTTGATTTGAGCTAAACTAGTAAACTTCATCATGTCTTGAGATCAGCTCAAGAATATGGAGTTCTCACCTCTCCTTGATCAGCTGTCTTGGGTCTTGGTGTTGTGTCTTCATCTTGATTTGAGCTAAACTAGTAAACTTCATCATGTCTTAAGATCAGCTCAAGAATATGGAGTTCTCACCTCTCCTTAATCAGCTGTCTTGGGTCTTGGTGTTGCGTCTTCATCTTGATTTGAGCTAAACTAGTAAACTTCATCATGTCTTAAGATCAGCTCAATAATCTGGAGTTCTTACCTCTCCTTGATCAGCTGTCTTGGGTCTTGGTGTTGCGTCTTCATCTTGATTTGAGCTAAACTAGTAGACTTCATCATGTCTTAAGATCAGCTCAATAATCTGGAGTTCTTACCTCTCCTTGATCAGCTGTCTTGGGTCTTGGTGTTGCGTCTTCATCTTGATTTGAGCTAAACTAGTAAACTTCATCATGTCTTAAGATCAGCTCAATAATCTGGAGTTCTTACCTCTCCTTGATCAGCTGTCTTGGGTCTTGGTGTTGCGTCTTCATCTTGATTTGAGCTAAACTAGTAAACTTCATCATGTCTTAAGATCAGCTCAATAATCTGGAGTTCTTACCTCTCCTTGATCAGCTGTCTTGGGTCTTGGTGTTGCGTCTTCATCTTGATTTGAGCTAAACTAGTAAACTTCATCATGTCTTAAGATCAGCTCAAGCATATGGAGTTCTTACCTCTCCTTGATCAGCTGTCTTGGGTCTTGGTGTTGCATCTTCATCTTGACTTGAGCTAAACCAATCTTCGTCAGCACAGTAAACTTCATCATGTCTTGAGATCAGTTCAAGAATCTCCTCATCTTCAGTGAATAAGATTGTCTTTAAGAGAGAAAAGATTGCAAGATGGATGTGGTCCAGTTATTAAAGTCAAGGATTTGGAGTCAAAGTCAGGAAAATCTTTGGCGATTCCTCTATATACATTGTATTTTGTGGGTAGAGAAAACCGATTTTGCAGTAACTGTGTTTCACCATACAAAAGGTGGCTTTGGTTGACAATGCTGCTATGGACTTTCCTGTTATGGGTGATGAGAAACAAGACTAAACTTTTTTAAGCCAAATTTATCAGGAACTTCAGTCTTGTGTAATAACAAAACTCCACTTCAGCCAAAGATTTTAAAAAAAAAAAAAAAATGCTCCCTAACTGGTCTAACACCTTAAACACTTCCTCCGGTATTTTACATACTTACATCACCAAAGTTCTTATTTTCTCCTTCAGTAATTCCTGACGCTCTGGGGAGTGGTATCAATAAAAGGAAAATAAATAAAAGATGACACTAACTCTAATGAAGGAGGGATAATTTGTAGAATGGAAAAAAAAACCAGATCATCTATAGGGCCTTTAACATATATAATAATGGGATAAAAAGTTGAATTGAAATGAAAATATTTGTTTTTCATGAATGGCCACATTTTTCAGTTCTAAGTGAGACTTTTAAGATGCATAATGGCAGCAAACTACTCAGTCCTTTTCCATTGTTTGTATCATATTGAGCATGTGCACATCATCTCAAACATAACATTACCAATGGATTTATTGGTTTGTTTGCTACAATCACACATTCTATAGTCTCCATTTCAAGGGATGCATCTGGTACCTTTCTATCTCTCCCTTGAAGATGTACTGACCATCCAATGAGATTTCAACATCTCTGGTTCCTCGAAAGGAATGGATACGTGACTTGTTGTAGTTCTGTTCAAATGCAAAATGAAATCACAAATAAATTTGCTTTGCTAATACAAAACATGCTTATGGGATAATATTAATAAAAATGGAACGAACGTAAGTGCGTGATTCAGAGTCAGTTGAAGCTTTTCCTTATTAGAATTCTTAATATGTACAATAAATTTTTGACTTGGTTTTGGGCTACTGCATTTGTGCAGGCATCTTAAGATGAAATTAGTCAATAAAGCCACTTACCCATATCCTGATGAGAGCTATCTTAGCAGGAGATGTAAAGACGACATTAATCCAATGGTTGGTACCCGGCATGTATGGAGCCAGCCACATGTGTGTATCATCCCTAGTACGATTCACACCATCGATAAGATTGGATACTACACGAGGATCATGGCTGTACTCTGGTAGCACGTTGATGTCACTCGGATCAGCGGATATCTTAAGGTAAAAACACCCAAGCATAAAACACTAAAGTATTATCGGATTAGCATATATTTTAAAGCAGGAAATTTGAGAGGTTGCCATTGATTGTATATCACCAGCGATGAGTAAAAAAAAACCACGACAGGTGCGACTTGTTTTTTTAAAAACTGGAATCCATTGTCTGCCATCTTTCATAACTGTGCGCCATTTTGAAATGCAAACAAACCAAACGTTTGTTGGCCAACGTTGGTGGCACACCTTAATAATAATTTCTACTCGTAATTGTTGACACACAATGTCAACATTTCCAAACATTCACGTAAGTGAAACACAGCCCTGGTCAATGTTTAGCTTTTGCATTTCTACATGTACATGTATGTAATAAATGACACAATTCCACTGCCATGCTGACTAAACACACTCACCTCCATTACATGTACTGGCTCCCCATTGCTCTTGAATATCTCAATACCATTCAGACCAACGTAGTGTTTGTCGCCCCACGTTGTGCGGATGTTAATAGTAAGCCTCTGTCCAATGGGCAGTAATGGTATCTCAAATTCATCACTATAGTGGAATAAGATAGACAAATGTTGTATATGCCACTGTACGTATATGTGGGTTATACGTATGTTAATAACATTAGCACTGTAACACACTATGCCAAATGCATGCCATCCTCTTGCAACAGTGCCCCTTTAACGCACTCCCTCACTCCTGCGTACAGTGGCCCTGTTGAAAAAGGCCCCATTTCGCGGTGGGACTAGCGACAGAAATCTTGTCGCCTCGGCTGGACCAATCAGGACGATTGGCAGTGCAATGCAGCATGATTGCAGGCATTCAAATGTATTGCGCGCAGATTGTAAACACCGTGCATGCATGTGATACATGTACTCGGTTAATGCTGGCCGTTGTCCGCGTTGACGATTGGCTGCTATTTAAAGCATACTGGGGAATCCGTTCCATTACATTCGTCAGCATGCATCCCTGTTATTAATTTGAAAAACTGCGCAGTAAATTAAGATCGTCGTTTGAAAGTTTGGTAGGAATGGGACAGTCATAAGGAACGGAACCCAATACAATTTCTGGAAAGTATAGAAATTGTTTCTTCTCGGCATAACATGACCGAATTGATTAAATTACATCAAAATGACTCGGGCGTGAGTTGGCTCAAGACAACAGCCGGCTCACTCCACAAATTTGCGTGTATTTCCTTAGGGTATTGTAGGTCGCTTTGCAGAGTGGAAATTCCCTGATATCTCAGGATGAATGCATGCCTGCAAAGTACAAACTGTCTATCAAACCAGCTAGGAACAGAACTTGACAGAAGCAAGCTGTAGGCCATTTAAGCCAATCTTCTTCTTAGCTGTGTACACCTTGCATATACTTAATGTTTGAGACGTGTTAACTTCAAGGTCTGGGGCGGTATTCACAAAACGACTTAAGTCATGAAATTTAAGCGCGCCGCTTAAATTCTAGACTTAAGTCAAATCATAAAGTTAAGTGGTATTCACAGCACGTTTTCGTTTAGTGGCCCGCTTATTTTTGAGACTTAAACTTAAGTGTGGTCTGACCTGTCTTAAGTGCATTTAACGCTGGGTCAACCGTCTGCAATCGCATTGTTTTTCTGCCAAGTGTGTTATCGAAAAACGGCTATATGATTGATTAGAGAACGCCTTAACAATTTAGACATTGGGAGATTACAAAAGTTTTCAATTTATATTCTTACTGACCTTAAAAAACCTTCGTTTTTCGTCTTTGTTCGCCACTGACCAATGACTACCGCATAGCACAACGTACGTCGTCTACTTGTGGTACGTGCACGCGTATGTGCACGACACGCGCGTAATGTGCGCGTATGATGCACGCGCGTAGTAATCGAATGTTTTTGAAACGTCCGCGCGTGGTCTGCGCTGCTTTGATTGCAGAGACTTTATGACGTGCAGAGTTAAGCGTGCACTGATTGATTAAGTACACCACTAAGGTAAGCGGGGCGCTTAAATCTTCTGTGAATACGAAGTTGAGTGCCCCACTTATCTTAGCGGGGTGCTTAGATTTAAGACAGACTTAAGTACCCCGCTTAGATTGAGTTTTGTGAATACCGCCCCTGGGCTGCAGTGTGAGCAGAAGCCAAATTTCATTGTGTATGTCATGTTCCATTGTTATTTCTCCTTAGTCAAACGTTCCCTAGATTGTAGTCATTTGAAGTGATGTGAGAAGCCCCAAGTCTGCACACTGACCTGCTGTCATCCTTGCCTTCATCCATGTGAGGTGCTCTTTGCCTTGACAAGTACTCATCCAGAGAGTCTCCTGAGACAACAAACCATAGGACAATTTCACCATTTGTCAAAGTGTACAATTTCTTCACCCTTTAATTTATGGATCTTAACTAGATTTTGTAAACTTGTCATCATTCCAGCAAGCAGTTTGAGAGATATGCTTTTGGAATGCATAGAAATCAATTACAGAAAGTAATTCTAAAGAAGTTTTCACTAACCGACAATGTCTGTATTGACACTGGATGATATACGTCCCATTTGAGATTTGTTGAAGAGGTTCAACGAGGTCCAGGATTTCTCCAAACTCAGCTCTTGATGTGACTTCCATTTGGCTCTCGACCGTCTGCCAATTGGTTGTTTGTCGTCTTGATCATCACTCTCATCGAAAGAATGAACCCGCTGTCTCCATCTGGTGTCCTCTTGCTCATCACCTACCAGCTCTGAAACACGCACATTATGGTCAGTGAATGTGAGTACGGAGCTCTACGTCAACACAAGGCTAGTAACATAGTCATCTACAATGCCAACAAGGATGCTAACGTCCGTCAACCTGCATACGTATAGCAGTACAATGTACACACAAGGATAGTTAACGTCCGTCAACCTGCATACGTATAGCTGTACAATGTACACACAAGGATAGCTAACGTCCGTCAACCTGCATACGTATAGCTGTACAATGTGCACACAAGGATAGCTAACGTCCGTCAACATGCGTACGTATAGCTGTACAATGTACACACAAGGATAGTTAACGTCCGTCAACCTGCATACGTATAGCTGTACAATGTACACACGAGGATAGCTAACGTCCGTCAACATGCGTACATATAGCTGTACAATGTACACACAAGGATAGCTAACGTCCGTCAACCTGCATACGTATAGCTGTACAATGTACACACAAGGATAGCTAACGTCCGTCAACATGCGTACGTATAGCTGTACAATGTACACACGAGGATAGCTAACGTCCGTCAACATGCGTACATATAGCTGTACAATGTACACACAAGGACAGCTAACGTCCGTCAACCTGCATACGTATAGCTGTACAATGTACACACAAGGATAGCTAACGTCCGTCAACATGCGTACGTATATAGCTGTACAATGTACACACAAGGATAGTTAACGTCCGTCAACCTGCATACGTATAGCTGTACAATGTACACACGAGGATAGCTAACGTCCGTCAACATGCGTACATATAGCTGTACAATGTACACACAAGGATAGTTAACGTCCCTCAACCTGAGTATGTACAGCACTACAACGTACACACGATAGTTAAAGTCAGCCAACATGACATTGACTACAAGCTACTATCCATCTTCTGGAAGCCTTAAAGGTACACACCGGCTTCGTTGGGCTATTTTGGGCTGGAAATTGACCAATACCAGATTCTGAATGCCCTTCCGAAATAAACTGAACATATCCTGAAAAGAAACCACGGAATTTTGCCGTTTTTTAGCAATTTTCAAAAAACAGATCACGTGACTTTTCGGAACGAGATTCTGGTTCCGAAAAGTCACATGGTCTTGCGAGTTAGTTTTGTGTCCAGTCGCATCAAAGTTTGGGGTGGTAAAGCGTATAACCCGTCTTTTGACAGTTTTGCACTTTTGTAAACAGTAGGCCGGTGTGTACCTTTAAGGACACAACACAAACCAAACTTACCCAGCTTGCCATCATCACTTGTAATGACATTTCCTCTTAGGTCACTTATAAGTTCAGCATCTTCTGTACTTTGCTCACCTAGATCAGAAGACAAAGAAACAAATCAACTCAGAATAAAGAGCATAATGTTTTAGTAAATACATTGCACATACCTACCTTTTTTCATGTCTTCTGGGCAAACTTTGATAATCATTGAAATAAAATTGACTGAATGGCAGGATTTCTCCAGACAATCCAAACAAAGGAAATGATTTATTCCCTGGTCAGAAAATCGGTGCTACTGTGTACTGTAAATAAAAAATAGAAATTGACACAACTTACTGAAATTGCCAAGCCATGGGGGCTTTTTGGTGTTTGTCTTACACTTGGCTCCACTGTTGAACAGAAAGAGAATCATTTATCACAAATAAAAAGAATTTGGCTCCAGCCATTGCATTCCAGTGTCATTATCATGAAACTGGAATATGACAAAAACATGCAGAAATAGTCTTTGTAGAGTTTTGATCCCAAAACATCTGACACACTAGGCAGATGCTTTATCAATGAGCTATGAGGCACAGAGCTCACCGAGGCACAGAGCTCACATTAAAAAACTAGAGTGCAAACTCTGAAAACGCCATTTGGGGGCAATGCGGGCTCATGGTGCGCAGATTGCACCCATAGCCAAAATGGCCAAACCAAAAACCGTCACAGTTCCTCTACTAATGAATATGTGACCTACATAATGACTTACTTCGTTGTGGATTCAGAGGCAGAATATAGCCAGATGGGTCTCTGTTTGCTTCTACAACACACACAAGGGGAAAGAGTAGAATAGAGGTAGGACAGTCTACAGAATAACATGTGCACAGTCTACATCAACAATAAAGACTAGATTCATTGAGAAACAACAGAAAAACAAAAGATTAGCAATTGTATTTGGATTCAAACCTACCCTGCTATGCTCTGTAGCTGTTTCATCATTGATGGCTCTTCCATGCTTTGATCCACTCCCTCTGGGTTACATGTATTTGGATTCAAACCTACCCTGTTATGCTCTGTAGCCGTTTCATCATTGATGGCTCTTCCATGCTTTGATCCACTCCCTCTGGGTTACATGTATTTGGATTCAAACCTAGCCCTGCTATGCTCTGTAGCTGTTTCATCATTGATGGCTCTTCCATGCTTTGATCCACTCCCTCTGGGTTACATGTATTTGGATTCAAACCTACCCTGTTATGCTCTGTAGCCGTTTCATCATTGATGGCTCTTCCATGCTTTGATCCACTCCCTCTGGGTTACATGTATTTGGATTCAAACCTAGCCCTGCTATGCTCTGTAGCTGTTTCATCATTGATGGCTCTTCCATGCTTTGATGCACTCCCTCTGGGTTACATGTATTTGGATTCAAACCTACCCTCTGTAGCCGTTTAATCATTGATGGCTCTTCCATGCTTTGATCCACTCCCTCTGGGTTACATTTATTTGGATTCAAACCTACCCTGCTATGCTCTGTAGCTGTTTCATCATTGATGGCTCTTCCATGCTTTGATCCACTCCCTCTGGGTTACATTTATTTGGATTCAAACCTACCCTCTGTAGCCGTTTAATCATTGATGGCTCTTCCATGCTTTGATCCACTCCCTCTGGGTTACATGTATTTGGATTCAAACCTACCCTCTGTAGCCGTTTAATCATTGATGGCTCTTCCATGCTTGTATCCACTCCCTCTGGGTTACATGTATTTGGATTCAAACCTACCCTCTGTAGCCGTTTAATCATTGATGGCTCTTCCATGCTTGTATCCACTCCCTCTGGGTTACATGTATTTGGATTCAAACCTACCCTCTGTAGCCGTTTAATCATTGATGGCTCTTCCATGCTTTGATCCACTCCCTCTGGGTTACATTTATTTGGATTCAAACCTACCCTCTGTAGCCGTTTAATCATTGATGGCTCTTCCATGCTTTGATCCACTCCCTCTGGGTTACATGTATTTGGATTCAAACCTACCCTCTGTAGCCGTTTAATCATTGATGGCTCTTCCATGCTTTGATCCACTCCCTCTGGGTTACATGTATTTGGATTCAAACCTACCCTCTGTAGCCGTTTAATCATTGATGGCTCTTCCATGCTTTGATCCACTCCCTCTGGGTTACATGTATTTGGATTCAAACCTACCCTCTGTAGCCGTTTAATCATTGATGGCTCTTCCATGCTTGTATCCACTCCCTCTGGGTTACATGTATTTGGATTCAAACCTACCCTCTGTAGCCGTTTAATCATTGATGGCTCTTCCATGCTTGTATCCACTCCCTCTGGGTTACATGTATTTGGATTCAAACCTACCCTCTGTAGCCGTTTAATCATTGATGGCTCTTCCATGCTTTGATCCACTCCCTCTGGGTTACATTTATTTGGATTCAAACCTACCCTCTGTAGCCGTTTAATCATTGATGGCTCTTCCATGCTTTGATCCACTCCCTCTGGGTTACATGTATTTGGATTCAAACCTACCCTGCTATATATGCTCTGTAGCCTTTTCATCATTGATGGCTCTTCCAAGCTTTGATCCACTCCCTCTGGGTTACATGTATTTGGATTCAAACCTACCCTGCTATATATGCTCTGTAGCTGTTTCATCATTGATGGCTCTTCCATGCTTTGATCCACTCGCTCTGGGTTACATGTATTTGGATTCAAACCTACCCTGCTATGCTCTGTAGCTGTTTCATCATTGATGGCTCTTCCAAGCTTTGATCCACTCCCTCTGGGTTACATGTATTTGGATTCAAACCTACCCTGCTATAACTGTTTAATCATTGATGGCTCTTCCATGCTTTGATCCACTCCCTCTGGGTTACATTTATTTGGATTCAAACCTACCCTGCTATGCTCTGTAGCTGTTTCATCATTGATGGCTCTTCCATGCTTTGATCCACTCCCTCTGGGTCCTCATGACTACTGTCCTTCATGACAACTGTAGCTCGATCAAAGCTGAACAAAAACAGAAAATGTTCAATAATACATGAAGTAATGGGAAGCACTACTTGTTTGCTGGAATTTGAACAAACATTTAAAAAGAAACAAAAGAAGCCAAAAGGCAGACTATTACTTGTTCTGCTTTTCTTGTTCACTCTGTGTTGCTGACTTTGATGAAACTCGTGGCGTTGTATAGATCTCAAGACTGTCATCAACAGTTGGGAGTTGGAGCTTCTCCGTAGAGCATTTCAATATCCTCGTCTTACTTCGTGATAACTCGGGTCTTTTATCGTCTTCAATATTTGTTGTTTCAACATCCTCTCGTTCCTGTGGTGGCTCTGGAGGAGGCCTTTTTTCATCTAAAATTCTCGTCTTACTGCGTAGTAACTCGGGTCTCGTCTTGTCCTCAATATTTGACGTTTTTTCTTCATCCTCTCGTTCCTGTGGTGGCTCTGGAGGGGGTCTTTTTTCATCTAAAATCCTCGTCTTACTGCGTAGTAACTCGGGTCTTGTCTTGTCTTCAATCGTTGATGTTTGAAAGCTTTCTCTCACAGTCACTAACACGTTATCGTCCTCTCTTTCCTGTGATGATTCTTGAGGGGGCATTCTTTCATCTAAGATCAATTCCTGATTGCTTTCTTGGCTCAAGCTTTGTGAACCATTATTATTTTGATGTAGTTGTTTCAGGCGTTGATTGCAATCCTTGTTTGTTTGAACAGCCTCTTCAGTATCCGTATTGCCAATGACGATTCTTTTATTGTAATCAAAGACTTGGTTGCCGCACCCTTTGTCCATCCGACCAGACCACACAAGGTATCCGTCAATGGAAATGTTCACATCTTTTACCCCAATACCGAGTTCCTAAAGAATCAAACATATAAAAATCAACATGTAGGGATATTAGACAGGAACAAGTCAACAAGTGAACTCAGCGATGTCCCGTGATAGTGTATAATGTTGCATCTGTCCATTAAGGTTGAACAATGCACTTTGCAGGGAGGGGTGGAGTGGGAGGTGGGGGTGGGAGGAGGGGGAGAAGGAAGGTAAGGGGGAGTGCGTGATCCCCCATGAGATTTGTGATTTAAAATAATTGCGGTTACAAAAAAAGGTTGTGCGACATTCATGTTTACAAATTATGATGTGTAATCTGTTTTGGGGGTCTTTGGGGAATTAGTGCCCCACTCCCTCAAAAGTGATGTGCCACCTCCTTGCATATCCCCACCCACTTTGAAAAGACTGGCAACGCCACTGGGTACAAGTACATGTAGCCCATATTTATGGGTCACACCATATTTACAAAATTAATGCTAACAAACCAGAAAAAGAAACAATCTTTCGAGTACCCAAAGACATGAATCTCTGTTCAAATATTTATTTTAAGACTTACATTAAGCAATGCGAGTTTAAAAAAAAGGAAAATTAATAAAACTTGTAGTAATAATTTCAAAGACACTATGATGAGAACACTCCAGCCGATCATGTGACTTGTCTTTTGTACATCATCTTATGCAGGGCAATGACACTCAATTTGAACTTACTTTCAAGCTTTTGTTAAAGTTCCAAACATCGATTCTTGAAATTCTACTCTTGGATGTTCCTTGGGTTGTTTGGACATTAAATATCAATTGTAGTATGTTGCCATGGTGGAATTCCCAACTCCACATGTTTCTCTCCTTGACCGTCTAAACTCAATCAAACAAACAAACAAGGCATTAAAAATAATTTGCTTGGTTGAGGAACATTGGACACAATTACAGGAGCATGCACTTTGGTTTGGCATTAAATTATAACTAAATGCAAACTACTGTAACTTACATTTATTTGCACTTACATTTATTATAGAGGCTAGAGCCTGTACATTTGTGCCCAAATCCCTAACAAGTCACTTCTAATCTGACCTCTGTTTGCATGTACTGACAGTTTACACTCTACAACAGTTCACATTGCGGTATTCTACGGCTGGAGCCTCTACATTTGTGCCCAAATCCCTAACAAGTCATTTCTAATCTGACCTCTGTTTGCATGTATCAACAGTTTACATTCTACAACAGTTCACATTGCGGTATTCTACGGCTAGAGCCTCTACATTTGTGCCCAAATCCCTAACAAGTCACTTCTAATATGACCTCTGTTTGCATGTATCAACAGTTTACTCTCTACAACAGTTCACATTGCGGTATTCTACGGCTAGAGCCTCTACATTTGTGCCCAAATCCCTAACAAGTCACTTCTAATATGACCTCTGTTTGCATGTATCAACAGTTTACTCTCTACAACAGTTCACATTGCGGTATTCTACGGCTGGAGCCTCTACATTTGTGCCCAAATCCCTAACAAGTCACTTCTAATCTGACCTCTGTTTGCATGTATCAACAGTTTACATTCTACAACAGTTCACATTGCGGTATTCTACGGCTGGAGCCTCTACATTTGTGCCCAAATCCCTAACAAGTCACTTCTAATATGACCTCTGTTTGCATGTATCAACAGTTTACTCTCTACAACAGTTCACATTGCGGTATTCTACGGCTAGAGCCTCTACATTTGTGCCCAAATCCCTAACAAGTCACTTCTAATATGACCTCTGTTTGCATGTATCAACAGTTTACTCTCTACAACAGTTCACATTGCGGTATTCTACGGCTGGAGCCTCTACATTTGTGCCCAAATCCCTAACAAGTCACTTCTAATCTGACCTCTGTTTGCATGTATCAACAGTTTACATTCTACAACAGTTCACATTGCGGTATTCTACGGCTAGAGCCTCTACATTTGTGCCCAAATCCCTAACAAGTCACTTCTAATATGACCTCTGTTTGCATGTATCAACAGTTTACTCTCTACAACAGTTCACATTGCGGTATTCTACGGCTGGAGCCTCTACATTTGTGCCCAAATCCCTAACAAGTCACTTCTAATATGACCTCTGTTTGCATGTATCAACAGTTTACTCTCTACAACAGTTCACATTGCGGTATTCTACAGCTAGAGCCTCTACATTTGTGCCCAAATCCCTAACAAGTCACTTCTAATCTGACCTCTGTTTGCATGTATCAACAGTTTACACTCTACAACAGTTCACATTGCGGTATTCTACGGCTAGAGCCTTTAAATACAAGTCACTTCTAATCTGACCTTTGTTTTGCCGTTGATAATATTCTCCACATTTCCCTTTGCCTTGCTGCATGATCCAACGACTCTAATGTCATCACAAGTCAAGTTGATCTTGTTACTGTCTTGGTCAAAGAACTGAACCTCGGTCAGACCAATCCTGCTGGGATGACCCCAGTTGGATGTGACTTCTATCCTGACCTCTATCGTGGATGTGCTGGGCAGAGATAGTGAGGGTTCAGATGGGGTAACTGTGGTGAACAGTGATGATGATTCATCATTTGGGGTCGATGTGGTGAGTTGTGGTGAGGATTTAACCAAGGTAGCTAGGGCAGTTGGTTGTGTAGATCTAATGGCAGCCGCACTCTGTCCAAGAAAAGGGAAAGGGAGCTTTATATTAGAAAGAGCTTTACATCGGATGTCTCTTTAACAGGAGTTGATGTCACTGTGGTGATTTGGGGTCGATGTGGTGAGTTGTGGTGAAGTTTTAACCAAGGTAGCTAGGGCAGTTGGTTGTGTAGATCTAATGGCAGCTGCACTCTGTCCAAGAAAAGGGAAAGGGAGCTTTATATTAGAAAGAGCTTTACATCGGATGTCTCTTCAACAGGAGTTGATGTCACTGTGGTGATTTGGGGTCGATGTGGTGAGTTGTGGTGATGATTTAACCAAGGTAGATAGGGCAGCAGGTTGTGTAGATCTAATGGCAGCCGCACTCTGTCCAAGAAAAGGGAAAGGGAGCTTTATATTAGAAAGAGCTTTACATCGGATGGCTCTTTAACAGGAGTTGATGTCACTGTGGTGATTTGGGGTCGATGTGGTGAGTTGTGACGAGTTGTGGTGAGGATTTAAACAAGGTAGCTCGGGGTAGCTGGCTGTTTAGGTCTAATAGCAGCTGCACTCTGTCCAAGGAAATATTTAATTGCACTCTATCATAAACAAGTATAATACCTACTCATCTGTCATCATGTATCCAAGTTCTTGTTACAGTATTGAGAAAGCTTGCATATTAGGAAACACTGTAGAGAAGAACGGATACAGTGGAAAGCCACTACGTCAAACAGCAAGTGATTCTCCTCTTATTATAGCAGTTGTTTAGTGAACTCTCATTAAAGCACTCTAGTTCAGGGACCGAACCAACAATAGCTTTACATACATCCTGATGTGCTTTATATCCAATGCATGAACAATTCAAAGAGTAACAGCCGGGACTTGGGGAGGTTTATATTGGGGCAGTATAACATGTTGCTTAGATATTGCATTTTTGAGGTAAACATAGTGAGGGTCGGAGCTTAGTTCCAACTTTAGTTCTTCCCTTAAAGACACAGGCTCGTCAGCAATGCGTGCGCGCCAAATTCGTGCAACGAAACATGCAGCTCTATGCCTTTGCTATGGAGCTGCGTATTTCTTGGCACGATTTTGGAAGGCGCCTATTGCTGACGAGTCCGTGCCTTTAAGTGAGAAAGAAAATGGGTGCAATGTTGCTGCAGGTATCGTTCTGTATTTTTTCCTATTGATTAGTGATGATTACTTGAGTAACATGTGAATGAGTTACAAAATAAGGAAACGGACCTTAGCCCTTGGTGCGAGCATTGGAGTAGTGAATACTGCAGATGTCCCTGCATCATCCTCATCAGATAACGACCGGCTAACGACCTGAGCATCTTCCTGTCTCAAGGGAAACTCCTCGTCCATCCAAGTTGATTCTTCAACTTTACCAAGTGTAGCAAGGAGCCTCCTCTGTGACCTTTGAAGAAAACAATCAACACAACAAAATGACTTTTGTTCATTAGAATTGATGGATGTGGATCAGTTTGGTTGCTAGAAGTTGTAAGATTTGGCTGACTTCATTTTATGAAAACCGAGTAACACCTTTCTATTTCACAATTTATCACACATTTTCATCGACTTTCTCTGAACTGAAGAACTGCTAACAAAAGAATAACCTAATCAAATTGGTCACGAAAATAAAAATTTGTACCAACATTTTTAACCAGACGAAATAAAAACCTGCCACTTTACTGAGAGGAATGTTTGTCTCTGACCTTGCATCCATTTTCTTGACTTTATCTAATACCAAGGCCAGCTTGTCGTCACTCAGATTCTGGGATGAAATCAAATCTTGAGCAGACACTAAGCTTGAAGTAGTCTCAATGGCAGGAGGTACTGGCTTGGGTGAAGTGACTGCAATGAAGCCAGGCAACACATCATGTGGTTTCTAAGGGTAAAGAACATTACTAGCAGTATGAGTAATAGTATGTTATTTGAGATGTTCACAGGTAAAAGACACAAGCTTTACGAGTCCATTAACAAAGTCTTGAGTGTCTATGTCCAGTACAAGGCAGGCAATGCATTATGTGGTTTCTAAGGGCATAGAACGTTAGTAGCAGTATGAGTAATAGTATGTTTTTTGAGATGTTCTCAGGTATAAAACACTTGTAAGCTGTACAAGTCCATTAACAAAGTCTTGAGTGTCTATGTCCAGTAACAAGCCAGGCAATGCATTATGTGGTTTCTAATTAGGCAAAGAACGTTAAGGTGGGTTCACACTGCACTATTTTCATCCGTCAGACATACGTTACATCCGTCAAAATGGATGAGTCAAATTTGTTCCAGATTCTGTCCATTTGCGTACGTCTTCACCAGCGGTTCACACTATCGACACATCCAACCGCATGCGGAGCTGAACAAAACACACGGGAAGCACGCATCGCGCCATTTTCATCCGTTCCTTCCGTGAGCAAAGCTAGCTCAGCGATCCAGCAGCCTGAGTTTAGCCACACATTCGAAAACAAAGAATACATCTACCACAGGATTTGTTTCAAACAAACCACTTTAGAAAATCGGACAAGTAGACCTCGACGTATGAAATCTTCGGATACGTTGATTTTTCGACTCGACGTACGTAAATGAAGCTGATCTTTCAGACGGTTCACATTGAAAACGCATTAACGGACCAAAAATGGACAGACCAGAGACGACGTACGTCAAATTTATGTACGTCTGACAGACAAAAATAGTGCCCTTAGTAGCAGCATGAGTAAAAGTATGTTTTTTGAGATGTTCTCAGGTATATGACACAATCTTTACATATAGGGCGCTTGTTAAAAAAAAATGGCCCGCTGGAAAAAGCGGAAAATAAAATGTGGATGTGGAGAGCCAGAAAAATCCGGACAAATCTCACCCCAGTTACTTTGATTGATTTATGCTACATGTTATTTGAGATGTTCTTGGCTAGATGTGATGTGCTCAGGTTATCTAGTGCAGTACCTCACATACATGTAAGTTTGAATAGTCCTTCAACAATAGTCATGAGTCTTTGTCCAGTCAACGTCTTACTTTGATTGATTTATGCTACATGTTATTTGAGATGTTCTTGGCTAGATGTGATGTGCTCAGGTTATCTAGTGCAGTACCTCACATACATGTAAGTTTGAATAGTCCTTCAACAATAGTCATGAGTCTTTGTCCAGTCAACGTCTTACTTTGGTTGATTTATGCTACATGTTATTTGAGATGTTCTTGGCTAGATGTGATGTGCTCAGGTTATCTAGTGCAGTACCTCACATACATGTAAGTTTGAATAGTCCTTCAACAATAGTCATGAGTCTTTGTCCAGTCAACGTCTTACTTTGGTTGATTTATGCTACATGTTATTTGAGATGTTCTTGGCTAGATGTGATGTGCTCAGGTTATCTAGTGCAGTACCTCACATACATGTAAGTTTGAATAGTCCTTCAACAATAGTCATGAGTCTTTGTCCAGTCAACGTCTTACTTTGGTTGATTTATGCTACATGTTATTTGAGATGTTCTTGGCTAGATGTGATGTGCTCAGGTTATCTAGTGCAGTACCTCACATACATGTAAGTTTGAATAGTCCTTCAACAATAGTCATGAGTCTTTGTCCAGTCAACGTCTTACTTTGGTTGATTTTTGAGGCGGTGCACTTCTGGTTCCACTCTTTGCTGATGCTGCGGCTTCATTCTCTGTCTTCATTGCTCTCTGAATGGCCGACATATCATCCGTAACTTGCCATTTCTTCTCTAAACGCTTTGTTTGTGATGACAATGGTCTGCGTGAAGCAGGTGCTAGAAAGAGAAATGAAACAATTATGCCCACCTGTTCCCAAAAGTCTGGTTTGGTGCCTGGTCACCTCAGAGCTTATTATATGCCCCCAATCAGGACTTGAACCTGATGCCTATGACAAATCTGGCAGAATTAAGCTATACCATTAGAGTTTAGAGGCACAGTGATATTACCCTTCTGAAGTTTTCTATATGACTAACTATTTCACTTACGGTGTTACATGGATACAACTTGGCAAAGTTATGAAAATTTGGTTTTGTGGAAATTGTTTTGTTGGAATAGTTTTGTGAAGTGAACTACATATCACGCAGCTTTTTTTCCCGCAGCTTTGTGTCTAAGTGCATTGTGTTTTTGACAAAAAAGAGGAAAAAAAAAAGCTTTGACGCACAGTGGTAAAAGTGACGCGCACTAACGCTAAACATATATAGTTCTTTTTTTTTTTAGGCATGTACTGTACACAACCATAAATGCTGGTATTATTCACACTTTGATGCGACATACCTGAACTGGCTCTGAGCTCTCTTAATTCTGCTGGTTTTATGGGTTCATCTCTTGATGACTTAGCATCATGTCTAGATTGCCTTGTTGTCATGCAAACTTCCTGTGTCTCAGGTTTCCTCCTGGAATCAATTTGTAAACTGAATTAGTGAGTAAATGTTTTGATTGAATATCAATGTCAAAAGTGATAGGCAAATTGTGACATTCAAAATGTAATGTATTATGACTAAAACCATACCGTACCTATTGGTATGTACTCATCAATACAATGAAAAGTGACTATGAACATTAAATATTAAACTGATCACTTCCAGTTGGGTGCTGTGATGTTTACTGTCACACCAACATTAAACATGGACACCTCACGGAGCTTTGGATGCAGTGGTACACATCATCTGTAATGCAGTCTCATATACGAACTCAAGGCTCGAAATAAATTTTTTTCAGGCTGGAGCAATTTTGCTAATCATTGGTTTCATTTGAATAGCAATTCTGGAAATTGAGGAGCACTTATTTCCTACTAGAAATGCGGTGTGATTGGCAGACAGAGAGTGGCAGCCCGCCCGGCAGGCTTGACGCGAGACTGCCGCCGCCGGCCGGTCATTGCCGGTAGTTGGTGACCATTCCAGACGAAATATTCTCATTTCTCAAATACATTTTGGCACATTATCCATGGGATCGGAGTTGACGATATTTTCCATAAAAATGACGATCAGGCAAAACACGGTCGCTGCGATGCACGGAAAAAACGATCACAAAAATTACGATCGACAACCCAGCTATCTACATGTACATGTACCATGCGGTGTGGTTGAAACCCGGAGTAACCCGGAGGTAGAATTTGTTTGTGGCCGTGTAGTACATGCTACAACCTACCTCCGGCTTGTTATTTTAATACCACGTAGCTCCGGAGCCACCGTCAACGCACGAACTACACGTTAGCAACAAAATCTACGTCCGACCACCTCCGACCTCTATACATGTGTATATTTCCTGTACCATGTGTACGTACGTGCAGGGGATTTCACGTGCAGGGAATTCCCCTTTCAGAGTAAGAGGCCAACTCGTGTTGTAAAACGCATGCCGATTGGCTGATAAAAATAATATGACCCGCTGCTAGTAAATTCTGGCCAATGACGTTCAAGTTAACAAAACGGTGATCGGCATGAGTTGGACTGGTTACCGCCCCACTAAAGCCGGGATTATTATGGTCCGGAAACCAGACTAGGCACGTTCGGGCGCGCCCGGGTCTGTGCGAACGTAAGCCCATCGTTCGTTTTAAATACAGCCTTTGTAGATTTTTAACTTGGAATGTGAGGAAAGGGCAACCTTTTGTGCATTTATTTTGTTGCATTTAGTTTTGTAGCATGTACTGTACATGATGTATGCTGGTGGTGGAAGCAATTCTGGACTAAACTTGTGCTAAAAAGTTAATTCGCAGTTTTGCTAGGCAAAGTTTATGGTTCGCAAACTGCTGTTTTTGCATCGCAAACTGCGATGCGATACCGCTTATTTCGAGCACTGGAACTTGACTGCCTAGTCATGTTCGTTGTAATAACTTTCCACTGTACAGGCGAAAGTGAGGCGCATTTATCAGAATGAGATTCTTGTCATCAGCAGAAGGAAACAGAAATGACTTACTTAGCCGAGAGTACCCTTTGTTGCCTCGAACCTAGTGAAAAGAAGACAGATTTTCATACATATTAAGCTCTTGCAGACCACACACATGCGTTTTCTGTGCTGTTTTGGGAGTCAAATGAATTCACGACACAATGCAGTAAACGCATGTTGCGCTTACTATAAACTGCGAAAGTGGGCGTTGCTTCCGACACGTTCTGCGTCATAATTTAAGGCTACAAATAGTCAAGGAGTTGATTTTTGGTGGGACCAACTGACGTAAGATAACCACGCATGACACATTATCCAACAGCATTGACGCCACCTTGCAAGACTAAGTCATTTAAAATTGACTGTAGGTGACATACTACTGCACCCTGAACTTACATGTACATTACTGAGATACAAGTTAGTAAAACCTGGTTGTAATGTTAAGCATTTATGTGAGAAAACCAAATCTGGCTAAAAACTGTTATGCTAAGAAACATTACAAGACAACTTTGCCTGACCTGAATTGCAGGACGCAAACTCAAGGACGATCATGTCACCAGGCTCAATAATGTTACGTCTAGTATCTAGACTGTCAGTCACTATTTCTATGTCTTCTTCAATATCCTCATCTACAGTCCCCCGACTAGAATCTCCAGATTGCCCGTCATCAACTTCAAGTAATGCTGGAGTGCTTGTTGAACCAACACCAAGCTGAAAGGTTAAAGATTCTAGTCAGTACAAAATGCAATTGATGTAATATTTTTAGCATTAATTCAATACAGGAGATCATTGAGCTGTATCAATAAGAAAACAAGGTTAACCAAGGTTAAATCAGCATGAATTCATACCTGATCGGTAATACTTTTCTGAATGTCAGCATTTGCCTCCAAACTTCGCCGTAATGTCTGTAAGAGGACATCAGAGCCTAGGTTAGAACATTAAAAGGTCAAATAAAGAAGGAATGGATAAATACTGATGAGGTATCTAAAGTTTTGTCTGGAAATGATGCATTACTTTGAGCCTGATACATATGAGGAGAAACTGTAGGTAAATATGAACAGGCACTTGTAATGTGAAACTAAACTTTATTCCAAATGGTGAAATGTTTATTGGTCAAGACGTCCTTTTGTTTCTCCTTGTCTTTGGTCAAGGCCAAGCACATTTATATGGCACTATGGACATTAATTCTGATGACTGAAATTTGTCAGTACCCTGACATCCTCAAGACTCAGCAGGAGATGGTCATTAGACTCCTCATCTTCTTCACTGCCATCACAGGTTGCATTGTAGTCTGCTGCATCTATTTCATTATCACTGTCACTGCTTGCACCCTCAAGGATTAGGGTTAAATTATGAGTCATCTGGAAGGAGACAAATAACAAAACTAGAAGACATTTCAGATTATCAACTTCTCAATGTTGGATGATGTGAATCAGGCATGCCATAATTCCCTTTGACTGTGTAAGGGAGATGCAAAGACACCATCTGCAAATAGACAGTCTTGTAGGTGGATGATGCGCAAAATGCAAATTCCCAGCTTTATATTAGAAGCATTTGATGATTGGCTGAATGTCTTCGTAAACGGCTGATTAATCCGATCTATGCATGAAACAGACTGCCACAGATTGTGGTCTGCCACAGATTGTGGTGTGGTTGGTGGCTGAGCGTAACAGCTGGCAGCTCTTGCTCTTTGCACAGCTCATTTACTTTCAACTGCGGTTCATTCACCACTTTCGGCTGCAGCTCTGCGGTGCTGCTCAGCTGACTTGGCCAATCTGCTTAGCTTCTTGGCCTTTCTGCAAACTAAGCTATAACTCCTTGTAACTGTGCAAAAGGAATAAGTCACATTAACATTTGAATTACATACAAATTACAAGGTACCTGGTCATAGTCGTCATGTTCAATATGTGACCGTACTGATGTTGGCACCCGTTGCCGTGGTGATTCTTGTGGCTTGGGAATTGATTCTTTCAAACTCTCATAAACTTCAAAATCATCCTCGTAATCATCACCTGCCTCCTCAGGATCTAATACAACATGTAAGGTCAACAAACTTGTGTCAGACTTAGGTTAAACAGATAAACATAAAGACAACGTGAACCATCAGACAAGAGAATGGAAAGGCTTTTTAACTACCATTATTATTATTATTATGTTGGTAACTTTCCCTTAATATTAATCAACTTACATGTATCTTTGTTCCACCTTGATTTAACTGGTAACATCTCTCCTCTCTCCGTTTTTATTTCAAGTGATTGCTGTCGGGAAAAAGAGAAAAAGATAAAATATTGCCAGTATTTACTTACAATTATTGTATTTAATGTAATATTTATAAATTATTGTATATAATGAGGTCAATCTGTTTACATGTGTAGACTAGCTTGCTGCTATACCAAAAGGTAGTAGGTTCAAATCCTGGCCCGGCCCTTCCATGGTGCGAGTACCATTGAGCAAGGTACTTTGCCACGCATTGCTTCTCTCCACCCAGGAGCAAAATGGGTACCTGAGAGGGTAGCGTAAATTGATGTGTTTGAATAGCCGTTGAGCGCCTATGGCAGCCGGGCTGTATGCTCCCCAGGGAGCTGAGAAGGATTAGGGAATGATATTACTGAGCCCAATGACCAGGGGTATTAATGCAGAAAGAGCATTGAGAGATTCGTCGGATTTGAAATGCGCTATATAAGAACTGCCTATTATAGTATTATTATACCAGCCAGTAACTATTCATTGCTGTAGCGACTCTCCGCAGAGAAAGTAGTTTAAGGCACATTCTACTTTGGAGTGAGGTCATTTGGGGCAAGAAACACTGCTTCTGTATTAGGAGACTCTTAAGTCGCTTTTTGGCAGCAAACAAACCTGTCTTTTTCCATTGTCTATGTCATATTGAGCATGCGCACTTTAGCTCAAAGGATCAGGTTTGTTTGCTGCCACCATATGTTAATACAAGTACAACATGCATGTCTCATTCCACTGTAAGCTTCAGACAAAGAGATGCTTGCAAATGAGCCAGTCTGTCTTCAGATGCAGCTTTCACCTGATAAGTAACGTCTGCTGTGGTATACGCTGTAAAGAAGGGTCTGTTATTCCCTGTAGCTTACCCCCTGATAAGTAACGTCTGCTGCGGTATACGCTGTAAAGAAGGGTCTGTTATTCCCTGTAGCTTACCCCCAGATGAAACTTTTATGGGACTACATGTTAATGGGGAAATCAACTGCAAACTGACCTGTTGCCAGTTTCTCCGATGCACTTTACTCGGAGCTGTTTTGGCTCTGCTACATTCCTCATCTGCCATCTGGTAACCATGGTAAGGTTTGACTGGGCGATGTTGATTATCTGTGGATGATATCACAATAGCTGATGAAACATACCAAAACAAAGGCCTCATTATAAGATTTAGGGTATTTAACTCTTCCACTACGGATTTTTATCAAGGTCTGTGATTAAATTAATTGAAGGCCACCATTTGTTATATGTGTACAGGCGAGCTGCGGGCAGCAGCTTTCTGTCCGGAAGTAGACATTTCTCGAGCCGCTGTAAGCAGCACATCGCAGTGAAAGATTTAAAGAAAAAAACAAGGAAATGGAAACTGGCATTCTCTACACAGGACCAGTGATTAAAGCTGAACATACAGAGTGATTAGACATATAAAACTAACCACCAGCTGCGAGTGGCTTGTTTGTACTCGGCCGTTGTGGAGATTGTCTTAAGATGTTCCCTGTTGCACCAAGCTTTTGATTATAGCTCCATTCATGTACAGTGAGAATCCTTGCTCCTTCTGTTCTAACTGAATCCCTAAGGTCTACCAGTGATTAAAGCTAAACATACAGAGTGATAAGAGATATAAAACTAACCACCAGCTGTGAGTGGCTTGTTTGTACTCGGCCGTTGTGGAGATTGTCTTAAGATGTTCCCCATTGCACCAAGCTTCTGATTAGCTCCATTCATGTACAGTGAGAATCCTTGCTCCTTCTGTTCTAACTGAATCCCTAAGGTCTACCAGTGATTAAAGCTAAACATACAGAGTGATAAGAGATATAAAACTAACCACCAGCTGTGAGTGGCTTGTTTGTACTCGGCCGTTGTGGAGATTGTCTTAAGATGTTCCCCATTGCACCAAGCTTCTGATTAGCTCCATTCATGTACAGTGAGAATCCTTGCTCCTTCTGTTCTAACTGAATCCCTAAGGTCTACCAGTGATTAAAGCTGAACATACAGAGTGATAAGAGATATAAAACTAACCACCAGCTGTGAGTGGCTTGTTTGTACTCGGCCGTTGTGGAGATTGTCTTAAGATGTTCCCCATTGCACCAAGCTTCTGATTAGCTCCATTCATGTACAGTGAGAATCCTTGCTCCTTCTGTTCTAACTGAATCCCTAAGGTCTACCAGTGATTAAAGCTAAACATACAGAGTGATAAGAGATATAAAACTAGAGCTCATGTGCTTCACGAAGCACGGATATCAGCCTGAAATAGCTTTTATGAAAGGTTTTTCTGACCTTTGAACAATGTAGAATGTTGGGGAAACATTTGACTTGAAATCAAGATGCTGATGCATATATAGTTTTTTTGAACTGGCACTGCTCCAGTGTCACATACAGCATATACGTACGTACAGCATTGCCAAGAATGTACCGATATTCCTCTAGACGCGAGTGTGGCCGTTTTCCAAACACTTCCTTAAGTTCCTTCTTCTATACGTTCCGGCTACATGCAATTCACCATCCGAGCAATACAGCGCGTGAGCGCGTAGCATAAAAACGACCAGGAGAAAGACTAGGGGGTATCGCACTTGAGCAATTGGATATACCCCTCTAGGCCACCGCTGTATGTTGTGCATGGTCCTACATGTACAAACACGTACATGACTTGTATTACTATACTGTGTGTAGCAATCGCTGAGGATCATGAATGCGACGTATTCATACGTAAATTTGCGCGCGATACATGTACATGTATTGTGAATCACCCAGTAGTGATTTATAAAACCAGGTGAGGGTATCGCACTTTTGAATTTTATTTTGTCATTGATGAAATAAACAAACAGTGAGTTCCAATCATGACTGGAAAAAAAAAAGCATTTTTTTGTAATTCTGATTTGTGTAAGTTCTTCGCATGTAACTTTTTTAGTCTACATGACAAAGTTTACAATTTCGGCCAAAACTGACCAGTGGTCAGTTTTGTCGATGTTTGGTATTTTTGAGCTCGCCATTGAACGTAGATTCCAAAAATACTACCCAAAGTCCATTTTGGACGAAGTTTAAAATTTCGGCCACTGCTGACCACTGACCACCACCTCAAAACAATTGCGCTTCCTCGCTGACCCCGAAAATGACCTTCATGTTGCCATACGACCAAGTTGAAAATTTCAGCCACTGGACTGACCAATGACCTATAGAACTCTTAAGAAGCATTTTGTATAAGATGGGACTCGGATCAACGAAGATCCTGTCCAAATTTGGCTGAAAACGACAAAGGATTTGGGCAAATATTGGCACATATAGCATTTGGGTCATTCCAAAGAAAATGACCCGTACTGACCATTAGGTAGCCGATGGCCAAATTCTGTGAACAACCCATATGTAGCTTGGTCCAAAGATGTTACTGACCACATTTGACATTAATTGGGTCAAGACTGTGGAAGAAGAAGCATTTTATAATTTTGAAGAAAATGACCATTAGTGACCAGTAGTTGACCATTGACCTCACGTGGTGGTCACCCAAGATAGGACTCCGGTCAAGGAAGACTCTGTCCAAATCTGGTTGAAATCGGATACGACGTTTGGCAGTTATTAGCAGATATGTGATGTCACGTGACCGTTTGCCCGAAGAAAGAAAGAATTTAGAAAGAAAGAAAGAATTTAGAAAGAAAGAAAGAAAGAAATCGGACGATCACAATATACCAGCGTGCTGCGCACGGCTGATATAACTAACCACCAGCTGTGAGTGGCTTGTTTGTACTCGGCCGTTGTGGAGATTGTCTTAAGATGTTCCCCATTGCACCAAGCTTCTGATTAGCTCCATTCATGTACAGTGAGAATCCTTGCTCCTTCTGTTCTAACTGAATCCCTAAGGTCTACCAGTGATTAAAGCTAAACATACAGAGTGATAAGAGATATAAAACTAACCACCAGCTGTGAGTGGCTTGTTTGTACTCGGCCGTTGTGGAGATTGTCTTAAGATGTTCCCTGTTGCACCAAGCTTCTGATTAGCTCCATTCATGTACAGTGAGAATCCTTGCTCCTTCTGTTCTAACTGAATCCCTAAGGTCTACCAGTGATTAAAGCTAAACATACAGAGTGATAAGAGATATAACACTAACCACCAGCTGTGAGTGGCTTGTTTGTACTCGGCCGTTGTGGAGATTGTCTTAAGATGTTCCCCATTGCACCAAGCTTCTGATTAGCTCCATTCATGTACAGTGAGAATCCTTGCTCCTTCTGTTCTAACTGAATCTGCTTCTCATCTTTAGCTTTCAGTTTCTTCAACACCCTGTGGAAATTGTCAACCATTATGTCATTTAGTAAACAAAGGATATTGCCACAAAGTGTGCAATGTCCAGTACGTACTCGGTACAATTAAAACAATATTGTTATCGTGTGACGTCATGCCAACAAAGATAAGGTTTGAGGCTTACTGACTTACAAAGCAGTGTGTACTTCTTACTGGATCCCATAAGGCCCCATTTAGCCTAGTAGTACCACATGTACGTGTATATTACCTGTTTTTCTGCTGTAGACGTAACAAGTACTCATCATACTTGTCTGGTACATCAAAGTCTTCCTTCATGATTTTAGCAGGATGACAAAGTGGGTGACAAAGATTCTGGTATGTACCTGCAAGGCAAATAACATTTATTTATTTTATTTATTTATTCACCACATCCAACAGCGGAAGAACCGCCAATTACAGGAATAGGATCAATTAACATAGACATTCGAATAACTATCCACTTCTAAGTTGAATTAGAAACAGCCAGAGACACCGGGGAATCCCTCCCCTTGCTCTTCACGAAAGAATGCTCTGGGATCTTTAAAGTGCGTTACCGAAACCCAACACACTTGACCAAAGGCTTTACATCCCTTCCGAAGGACGGAACAAGTGTGATTAAGTGCCTTGCTCAAGAGCACAAGTGCCACAACCCGTCACGGCCCAGAATCGAACCCACATTCTAGTACTGGCACAGGAACTTAATTTCAACGCACTATAGACCGCTCGGCCATAAGAACCCTACATGAAAGAGCTCAGTGAAATAAGACAGTTGGTGGGTACTTTCAAAAGGCTGAAAGTAAACTTTTTTATGTTGACCTATAAGCCAGTTCGGGGTTAGCCCATGGAGCATTGTGACATCATGGGTCAAAGGTCGTTTGTACATAGAAGCAGGATCTCTGGGCGTGTTCGCTATGTTTGTGTGGCTGCGTGTCGCATATTTTGCATTATAAAAGTTGAAATAAGTCGTCTCAGTGCAAATATTACCCTTAAAGAGGAAGAATCCCCCTTGATGAAAATCCAGCATTTAGGCTTTTTTCGATAGTCCAAACATCCCTATTGCCGACGTGGATTTTTATTATTTTTTAATTGTCGGTTTTAAGTGGATAAATTGCACGCAAAAGTGCGCTTTTCGAAAATGAGATTTTAGCGATTTCTAAAACGCTCAATAGGTATTCATGATATGCGCGTGACCCCGTGACGCAATCCTGAGAAAGAGAAGTCAACACGATAGTTAGCTCCATACGTTTACACGCAAAAAACTTAGAAAACCGTCTCTTTTAGATGGTGTTTTTTGAAGAATTTTGTTGTTCCAAAAAGCCAGAGATATGCCCAGTAGCTGCGTGGTTGCATGTTTTACCAGACACTATGAAAAAAAAAGAGCAGAAAGATTTTCTTTTCTATTACCAAGAGAGAGAAAAATGAGTCGCTCATTCTATAACTTGTACGGCCGATGTCCAAACACGTGGAAACTACGCCGCAGTGGACCGTACACAGACCGCTGTGAATGCCGTTCGTTCCGTGACAAAATCACCCGTCGCAATGCACCAGTATTTACTTCAAAAGAGAGTCACTGTGAGCCACAATTTCATCGTTTTTTCACAAAACAGGTAATAGTAGATTGCTGTAATATTACATGAAGTGTTTTTCACGTTTGTATTTTGAATTACAAGGACAAAATAGGCATGATAAACATTCACTTCGTGTATTTTCCATTCAATACTGCACAGACCGTTTTGTATGTTTCTCAGGATGACGTCAACACCCTGTTAATAAACAAGCCGAGTGACCTCGAGCGTTTCAGAATTTGGGTGAAGAGGGTCGGAACTGCTTTACGTTTTAAGCAAAAGTCTGTCGATTTGTTTGTGAAAAACAAGTTGTGATGGTGTTGTAGACACATACACCTCCATGATAAACAGAAGAACTCAAAAAATGTGGAAGGGGGGATTCTAGCTGTTTAACTGCATTCCCCAATCATGAGCGATAAGATTTGTTTTGTTTTCCTCCTGCTTTTAGCCGCAATTTCGAGGGAAACATCACGTTTAGGGTGACATGACAGTTTCATTAGTTTTACATAGTCTTATACTCTATTTCTTTATTTTGAAAAACTGAAACACAATTATCATGGATATTTGACCATCGGCTCCAACCTAGCTTGTGTAAAACATATTGTATCAGAACATGATATGGCCTGAAAATTTGCCTTGTCACGTGACCCCAGTGATGCAGACACCTACAGTATACAAGCATATGACCATGACCATAGTAGAAATCCAGGCATAAGATCTACAGTTATCATCATGAAAACCGTGCTGTCCTTATAGGTAGGGACTTGGAAAACTTTGACGTCATCGCGCGCGCACTGGGTACACTAATACTGGTCAGTTTCACAGTGGATTTCTGCCGTATGCGAAGTGGCGCATCGTGAGAAATGCGCTGTAAAACATCACAGCAATGTTAATTCCAACTTTTTTAATAAAGAATACTTTCTGACGATATTTATTTTCAAAACGATTTTTTGTCCAAAAGGAGTAGTTTGTGTTTTGCAAAACAGCGACAGTTTGGGAAGATTGTTGTCTATGTTTGTGCAAAATTTCAGTGTAAAAAAACATGCACTTTGTTTGTTTTAGCACACAAAAATGATTATCAGTTCCTCTCTGTGAGCGTCGTCGAGTGCATAGTTTTTATTCCAGGCGTAAATGTGTGCTAGCCTATTATACATTGACAATTGATATTGCGCGCCCCTACCGAGATAATTTATCTTGCCAAGTTGACACGTCGACTTGGCGAGACAATTTATGTCGCAAAGTCAACCTCCTGAATTCAATAATTACGTCGACTTGGTAAAATAATTTGTTGCCAACACGAATTGACTTACATACTTATTTTACCAACTCGACTTATAGCAACCAAAATATCTCGCCAATAAATCAACTTATAAATTTCAGTCAGTGACTAGGCCTATTATTGATTTCGGGAAGTCAACTTGGCAATAATATCTCGCCAAGTCGACTTATTCCACGTTATAAGTCAATTACTCGTTCTCGGTATCTAAACAAGTGGGGTGGCCCTCACAGAGCGCCGTATATAGGCACATGGGCGATAATCGGGCAGTGTAAACACTGCATGACATGTTTTTCTCGAAATCGGCAAACAAATTCGGCCGACCAAATAAAGTGGCAGACTTTTAAAAAATCGGTCTGTGTAAACACGGCTTAAGGCTTAGGCCATGTAGGCATAGACCACAAATTACACCATAAACGTATCGTCTTTATATGATGCCAAATTGTTCGCGAAAAGCCAAATTTATAGGCCCTAGGATTTTCATGGTTTTTTTGTTTTGCCAAACTTAAACTTTAAACTTAAAGGCACATGCAGAAGCGCGCGCACCAAATTCGTGCCATGAAATATGCAGCTCCAACTAGGCCCAGGGATGTGCAAAATTTGAAAGCTGTATCGCTTAATTTCACCGAGTTATGGCATTTATGCATATTAATAAGTTGGACTTAGTTTTTTTTTTACAATTTATGCACGGGTCCATTTGCTTAAATTGAAGAAATGTGCAATTTTGAGGTGGCCGCATTAGCAATAAACCTTATCGACGTTCTCAATGCATTATGGGATTGGATGACAAAATTGCCCGGCCAAATGTGCATAAACCTATGAGGCAGACACCAACTCGGCAACTTTTTTACTCATTTTCACGAAAACCAAAAAGAGTTCAAGAATCAACCTCCCACCACTTTATCTTTGACACATATCAAACATTCTGACAAAGATGTACTCCCGAAACAGAAATGTTGCAAATGCGAGAAATCTTTGGGGATTCCCTTCGTATCGGTAGAGTCCGAGTACCACGCTCGCAGCTCGGTATGCGCTATGCAACACACGCCGTATCGGCACGGCGCTGGACGGATTGAGTGTGCTGCACTGCAAGTCCGTGAGTGCGGACTCCCCTGGTAAAACTGTTGAGCTTCACAACACATTCCTGCGGTTTCTGAAATAGCGCATCTTGAAAAACATCCTCTAAAATATCACAACATTGTGCAATTCAAACCTTTTAAATAGGAACTGACAATATAAAGCATCATTTCTGACGATAGGCATTTTTAAAAACGATTTTTAAAAAATGTATATTGGTGGGGGAGTCCACGGACTCGCAGTGCAGCACACTCAATCCGTCCAGCACCGTGCCGATACGGCGTGTGTTGCATAGCGCATACCGAGCTGCGAGCGTGGTACTCGGACTCTATCGATACGAAGGGAATCCCCGATGATTTCTCGCATTTGCAACATTTCTGTTTCGGGACATGTTTGTCAGAATGTTTGATGTGAAAATGAGTAAAAAAGTTGCCGAGTTGGTGTCCGCCTCATAGGTTTATGCACAGTTGGCCGGGCAATTTTGTCATCCAATCCCATAATGCATTGAGAACGTCAATAAGCCAAGGTTTATTATAGACAGCCGAAGTGTGACGTGCGTTGCCATGACAATTGGATCTAAATTATCATGGCCGTCGGGAAAAGCACCATTGGAAAAGCACTGGGACGCGGTTGAGTGATTTTTAGTTTAGATCCAATTGCCTAGGCAACCAACAAAAGGTGACGTATTCACTTCGGCAGTCTAGTACTAGTATAGGGGGACGTAGACCCGTGAACGTGGCGTTGTAAACTACGCCACGTTCTTGTGTCATTTTGAACCTGGCGAAGTTCAAAATGTTACACACACTGGATGTTATTTTGCCCATGTAATAAGTACTCACATATGAAGCTGTCTTGAAATTTGTTTGTACGTCAAAACTTGCATTTGACGAAATTTGAGGAAAATTCTGGCCCCAGTTCATGAAGTCCTGTTGCTACTGCGAGCCGCCATTTTCTCCAAACTGACGCATGCGCATTGCGTTATATTGTGCTGCCCGTTTCGTATGATCCGACGGCTGTTTACTGTCGCAGCTAAAAGAGACATCGTTTTAGATAAGTTTCAAGTCCTTTCTTCTCTCACCGCACCGCGCACGGGCGCACTACTCGCCGCGACGCGAAAATTATTTGGCGAGACTGAAATCGAGAGAAAATCTTATTGTTAAGCATGCGCTATATATAGTGCACGCGCACACGTGACCCGAGCAGCCAATCGTCTGCGGGGTTTTTTTTCGAGGTTGCGACATGAAACAGCCGTCGATCTGTTGCACGCAAATGACCCGGTTACTCGTCCGGGGTTAGATGTCAGGCTCCCTTGTCAGGTTAAAATCTAATTCTACACGTTCGTATGGGTCTTTACCGATGGGCAAATTTCGTCGAAATTACACAGCCTGAACAATCGGACGGGAAAATTTAGATTTCTAGGTGAGTACTCAACACCCATACGGAATTATGGATGGCGGATCGATTTTCGCTAGGTTCAAAATGACACAAGAACGTGGCGTTGTATACAACGCCACGTTCACGGGTCTAGTAAGGGGGACACAACTTTACCGGAAGCTCCGGTTCTGTGACCTCGAGCGCGGTGAAAACAAACGGCTGCTCGCATTGATCAACGTGCGAGCGGGCGTTTGTTTTCACCGCGCTCCAGGTCACAAAACCGGAACTTACAGTAAAGTTGCGTCCCCCTTGGCCCTTAGCCTTATGCCTACCAAACAAAAGCGAAGAAGAACAAATGCTTTTCTCTCTTGGACTCGAAGATACAAGTCTATATGGAAGATGAAATGTTGCTTCTTTTATAAAAAGGCGAAAATTGTCACAAAAGACACCTCTCTTAACTTTTCCAGAAGTGAATTTACAGCTTTTTTCTCAAGAAGACATCGCGTCGTTCTAGCGCGGCCATTTTGTAACCAAGGTATTAATTTTCGAAATACCGCCCTCTGTTGAGTAAAATGTTAATGTGGCTGCGTCCAATAAGCCAGTTGCGTGATAGATTTGCATAAATCCTAGAGTCCTGCCTCTGCGCTATGGCGCTCGCATAATAAGAGAGTACTGCACCAGACTACCAGGCCGTTGGCAACGGTTGCCAAGTGGCAAGGGGGTGCACGCTAGAACATGTTAGCCGGCGCGAAAGTCTGTACGGTACCTGGAATACCTCGCACAGTACTCTATGCATTTTGAAGCTGGACCATCCGAAATTACATGTTGAAATTGCATGTTAAAACATGTACTCGCCATGAAGTTTCGTCAAAATAACGAGTTAGAACGTCTTGTTTGACTCGAAATGAACGTTAACTTTGAAAGCTGGATTGTTCCCAATCTGTGCATGATCAATTCAAGAAAAGAGTAACGATTTCGGGTTATGAGACCGGTTCAAAGTTGCCGATTGAACGTCGAACCCGAACGAAGGGAGACGTATACACTTTACAGCAAACTTGACTTGAAATAGGGGAAATAAGATGACATGCAGCTAGTAAATCTTGCCACAATATGATAAAAAATTAATATCGCCGTTGATTGTTTAATATCCATTCGACGGAACTTCGTCAGAAATTGGCGAGTTTTGCTGTTTCAGATCGCCGTTCAACGCGACAGCGAGCGACTCTCGTTTTGCGTACATGACCGGCATATTCCGAAGCCCAAGTAAAATCGCGAGAAATACATCAACGTACGCGACTTAATTAAGTGGAGATATAAATACCGTACACCCTCGCCACTAATTAGGTGATCGGGCCAACAGCCCGATCACCTATTACTCTCGTACGATTTCTTTGTCTTTTTTTTTTTTTCTTCTTCCACTCAAACGTTTCCAGAGGTTTTCTTTAAAACGGTTCAAGCTATCAACTTGAAACTTGGTAGGAACATCAACCCCAATGTGAAGATGTGCATACAAGTGTGACGTCATTGTGACGTCATTAGGTATCAAATTACCAACCAAAAATGACCAAAATATGCATGTTTTAAAATACTTCCGTCTGGAAAACCACGTGACCCATGATCTTCGTATTTGACAGGCTTATATATCAGATCATGGCCTACAATTTTCTTCGTGTGGGCATTTTCATCTGACCCTTCCTTCTGGGGTCAATCTGAGGTCAAAGTTCAACGAAAACGAAAATCTCAATTTTTGCACTTATTGAGCAACAATGCCCATCAAACCAAGCTGAATCTTTAAGAAACTAAGTACAGGCATAGGTCCTATAGCAGACTTTCACCAGCGTGTTTAATATTATGATGGCATCAAGCGTGACGTCATCGTGACGTCATCAAGTATCAAATTACACCTCCCAAAAAAACAAAATATGCATATTTTAAAATGCTTCCGTCTCGAAAACCACGTGACCCAGGATCTTCGTATTTGGCAGGTTTATAGATGACATTCTGTTCTACAACTTTCTTTGTGTGGGCATTGTCATCTGACCCTTCCTTCTGGGGTCAATTGGAGGTCAAAATTCAACGAAAACGGAAATCTCAGTTTTTACACTTACCAGTAACAATGCCCATCAAACCAAGCTGAATCGTTAGTAAATTAGATACAGACATAGGCCCTATGACAGACTTTCACCAGCATGTATAGTATCATGATGGCATCAAGTGTGACGTAATCATGACGTCATCAGGTGTCAAATTACAAACATTCAAAGGTTATTATTTTCAAAGTTCATATCTCAAGAACCGTAATAGATACTTGAACAATTCTTTCACAACATGATAAGTCTAAATGAACTGAACAAATCATACGATGTCATGACCCCTGTGTGACGCCTGTCCAAACCGGAAGTTGTTCGAAAATGTGCAATTTTTTAGCATTTTGAATGCAAATATATTCAAAGTGGTAGTGAATTTGACCATATTTCTACGGAACGAAATGTTTCCACACATGTGGACCTTTTGACTATACCATTGGTGACGTCATTACATGGACGGTGGTTACGTAATGTGGTGTCAAATTACGCAAATTTGGAGCTGAATTGTTTTAAAATGCTGTATTTTGAAAACTACAACAGATATTGGTATGATTCCTTCGCCACATTTAAGAACTTGATGTTCAACATATTGTTCAACAATTTGTGCAGAAAATTGTGACGTCATGATGTCGTCACAGGTGTCACATTACAAGATTTCAAAGGTTATTATTTCCACAATTTATATCTCAAAACGGTGCAAGCTATCAACCCCCCAGCTATGGCGGATATGCAGGGAGGAGATATTAGTTACCGGATTAGTGTATACAGCAGCCGATTTCACGAAACTTTACGCAATTGCGCAAGTCCACTTACGCCATAAGTTATTGCGCAAGTAATGGCGTAAGTGGACTTGCGCAATTGCGTAAAGTTTCGTGAAATCGGCTGCTGAACTTCCATTTTTGCCATTCCACAGGTGATAACAACGTCTGAAATTCATCACAAAATGTTCATTTAGCCCGATCACCTGGCGTTTGTAACAACAAACGTCATACCTCTAGTTCTTTCTAATATTACATGATATTATGCCCCCATAAAGTTTAAATTTGGTTAGGAAACGTGATTTGGTTTAATAGGAAACATGAATTTTGCGTGTGTGGACCGGGAAAAATGGAAATGCGAAAATTATGCGATGCCTACTAAATATACCAAAATAAAAAGGTCGATCGTATCCCGGTTCGTGTTTGCTAGACAGATTTGTGAAACTGAGGACTGTTAGGAGATATAATTGTTTGTCTTTGTTTAAAATTTTATTCTAATCGAAGTGTGTTACGGGTGCTGTTTGTCGCCCACAAATTAGAGCCTGCCCTTTTTTCCCATCTCAATTTTTAGTGGTGAATTCCGTATTCCGCACGGATAGACAAACTCAACAACGTATAACACAACAACCGCTCGGTCAAGTTTTTGCAGCCAAAGTATTTCTAAAATCTGTTGTAACTTGTATGTAGCTAGATAATCATTTTAATTAGGTGATCGGGCCAACAGCCCGATCACCTATTACTCTCGTACGATTTCTTTGTCTTTTTTTTTTTTTTTTTTTTTTTTTTTTTTTTTTTCTTTTTTTTTTTCCACTCAAACGTTTCCAGAGCTTTTCTTCAAAACGGTTCAAGCTATCAACTTAAAACTTGGTAGGAACATCAACCCCAATGTGAAGATGTGCATACAAGTGTGACGTCATTGTGACGTCATCAGGTATCAAATTACAAACAAAAAATGACCAAAATATGCATGTTTTAAAATGCTTCCGTCTGGAAAACCACGTGACCCATGATCTTCGTAATTGGTAGACTTATATATCAGATCATGGCCAACAATTTTCTTCGTGTGGGCATTTTCATCTGACCCTTCCTTCTGTGGTCAATTTGAGGTCAAAGTTCAACGAAAACGAAAATCTCAATTTTTGCACTTATTGAGCAACAATGCCCATCAAACCAAGCTGAATCTTTAAGAAACTAAGTACAGGCATAGGTCCTATGGCAGACTTTCACCAGCGTGTTTAATATTATGATGGCATCAAGCGTGACGTCATCGTGACGTCATTAAGTATCAAATTACACCTCCCAAAAAACCAAAATATGCTTATTTTAAAATGCTTCCATCTCGAAAACCACGTGACCCAGGATCTTCGTATTTGGCAGGTTTATAGATGACATTCTGTGCTGCAACTTTCTTTGTGTGGGCATTTTCATCTGACCCTTCCTTCTGGGGTCAATTGGAGGTCAAAGTTCAACGAAAACGGAAATCTCAGTTTTTACACTTACCAGTAACAATGCCCATCAAACCAAGCTGAATCGTTAGTAAATTAGATACAGACATAGGCCCTACGGCAGACTTTCACCAGCATGTATAGTATCATGACGTCATCAGGTGTCAAATTACAAAAATTCAAAGGTTATTATTTTCAAAATTCATATCTCAAGAACCGTAATACTGTTCCACAGACGGACTACTTCTGTTATCGTAAACAGAGAGCCCCATATACTCCACACACAGCGCCCGTGGTTACTGCACATTCCTATGGGCACACACAACTTCCGGCGAGTTCGTGTCAGTGGTACACACTTCAACGCTAAAACGAATCGGGCTAAATAAGATCGGAACACTTCGGGTAAAGATTTGCGCGTTCTGATTGGCCGGTTGGCTTAGAAACGTCATCATCGGAAAAGAGTATGCTTCCAGCTAGCCTGGGGTCCATTCGCGTACAAAATCGACCGCGGGTTGCAACTTTTGCGATCAAAAACATTTTTTCTCGTCCATAAAGCGATCCATAATCAACGTGAATCACCAAGCGACAAGGTATGTATACAAAAGTAGACATTAAACAATCCTACCATACTGACAAAAAGTCCGTAAGGCCTACCATTTGTCGCAAAAATGTACTTTTAGGAGGGCATGTTGAGCAGGAATCCGAGACTTCGCTCGCGTGCAATGTCCACACCGACGTACGACCGAGTTCCACGCCGTGTGTAGGGCCGGGACGTACGGCGGTGGTGTGCCCACTGCATACGCGATGATCTCGTAATTCCCGTGAAACAAGCAATGATGCAGCGTTAGAAAACCTGCGTTTTACGTCAATCTGTGCAAAATTGTGTGCCAATTTTGTAACTGATATTGAATTTATTAACATTCAAAGACAATACGTGATATCAGATACACCAATTAAAGATATTTAGTTGTTACTTAACAAATGAAGGCAAATAATTTGTTGAGTAATATTATTCTTTGTCAATTATTTTTGCAGCTTTTCTGTGGTCCTCGTCCTGTGACATACCACCAGTGAGCCTGAAGATGAAAAAGGGTAGTACGAGTCCCTTGATGATGCAGAATCGTCATCCATAGTTGAGCCTCCTGCCCGTAGTAACATCTGTAATTACTATTATTTGTAAAGATTTAAATATAACCTCTAGGCTCCACATCCGTTTGTTTTGATCAAAACATAAATTATTTATCTCTGAAGAATAATACGTCATTCTCTTCTCTGTTTTGTATTTAATGTAACTTTGTAAGCAATTTGGAAAGTTGTACAGTTTGTGTGTGGATGCGCTTCCTGTCATTCTTTTTTGCTGCCCTCAATCCACACCTCTCCAAAATAGTATTGGCTTGGTAATTAACACATACAGTGATTGATTATGTCAATTAAATTATTGATGCAAGTCCCAATCTTGACAATAGACAGATTTGATTATATCAGTATCTCTTATCAATCTATTTTTCAACATTAATTGGGGAAAAATAAGGTTCCCTTAACAATCAACATTTTTGCATAAATTATGCAAATTATGGGATTTCAATATAAACTAATTATCTGTAGTTAAGCAGGTTTGATTATTACAATGTCTTGCATCATTTAATTAAAGTAAATACTTTAATTAAATGATGCAAGATGCATTGTAATAATCAAACCTGCTTAAGATAAATTTGAGAAATGAGTTTTCCCTTGAAAATTGACCGTTTTTGCATAAATTATTAATTTATTATGCAAATGAGGTATTTAAAATATAAATTAATTATCTGTCCTTGTACATATATTAATAACTGTTGTTTGTACCAACTTTGGGCCATCCAGGATAGAGTTGAGCAAAGATATATAACCAAAAGTATAAGCCACAGTGACCATTGTCGGTGCCAAATTAGAAATAAAGAAAAACATAGGATAACCTTTGACCTGCCGATGAATTTTTACCCTGTTTTCAATTATCCAAACCGACTGTAGCTTCGCAATGCAAAATCCGATTTGAAAAAAATAAACAGATTTCTTCTAGTCAATAACCACTCTTTCAATTGACACTGATTTTAAATCGATGTGGGCTTTAAAATAAAAGGGTTGAAACTGCCTAAATTATAATTATAGATACTTGAACAATTCTTTCACAACATGATAAGTCTAAATGAACTGAACAAATCATACGATGTCATGACCCCTGTGTGACGCCTACTTCCGGTCCAAACCGGAAGTTCTTCGAAAATGTGCAAATTTTTAGCATTTTTAATGCAAATAGATTCAAAGTGGTAGTGAATTTGACCATATTTCTACGGAACGAAATGTTTCCACACATGTGGACCTTTTGACTATACCATTGGTGACGTCATGACATGGACGGTGGTTACGTAATGTGGTGTCAAATTACGCAAATTTGGAGCTGAGATGTTTTAAAATGCTGTATCTTGAAAACTACAACAGATATTGGTATGATTCCTTCGCCACATTTAAGAACTTGATGTTCAACATATTGTTCAACAATTTGTGCACAAAATTGTGACGTCATGATGTCGTCACAGGTGTCACATTACAAGATTTCAAAGATTATTATTTCAACAATTCATATCTCAAAACGGTGCAAGCTATCAACCCCCCAGCTATGGCGGATATGCAGGGAGGAGATATTAGTTACCGGATTAGTGTATACAGCAGCCGATTTCACGAAACTTTACGCAATTGCGCAAGTCCACCTACGCCATAAGTTATTGCGCAAGTAATGGCGTAAGTGGACTTGCGCAATTGAGTAAAGTTTCGTGAAATCGGCTGCTGAACTTCCATTTTTGCCATTCCATCCACAGGTGATAACAACGTCTGAAATTCATCACAAAATGTTCATTTACCCCGATCACCTGGCGTTTGTAACAACAAACGTCATACCTCTAGTTCATAATTGAATTACTTTTGATTTTACCCAAGTTGCTGCGAGACGTCGATCATTTGCGGAAACAAACAGGCATGACCTTTTCTTTTCAAAAAATTCGGAAGGTGTATTTGAAATCGTATGCCGGTCTTGTACGCAAAACGAGAGTCGCTCGCTGTTATGTTGAACGCGCGTTTTGGAACAGTAAAACTCGCCAATTTCTGACGATGTTCCGTCAAATGGATAAACAATCAACGGCGCTATTAATTTTATCATATTGGCAAGATTTACAATCTGCATGTCATCTTATTTCCCCTATTTCAAGTCAAATTTGGTGTCTAGTGTATACGTCTCCCTTCGTTCGGGTTCGTGACGTTAAATCGGCAGCTTCAAACCAGTCTTATAACCCGAAATCGTTACTCTTTTTTTTGAATTTATCATGCACAGATTGGGAACGATCCAGCTTTCAAAGTTAACGTCTATTTCGAGTCAAACAAGACGTTCTAACTCGTTATTTTGACGAAATTTCATGGCGAGTACATGTTTTAACATGCAATTTCAACATGTAATTTCGGATGGTCCAGCTTCAAAATGCATAGAGTACTGTGCGAGGTATTCCAGGTACCGTACAGACTTTCGCGCCGGCTAACATGTTCTAGCGTGCACCCCCTTGCCACTTGGCAACCGTTGCCAACGGCCTGGTAGTCTGGTGCAGTACTCTCTTATTATGCGAGCGCCATAGCGCAGAGGCAGGACTCTAGGATTTATGCAAATCTATCACGCAACTGGCTTATTTAATAATAATAATAATGGTGGATTCTTATATAGCGCACATGTCCACCCTGCAGGGTGCTCCTGGCGCTGTAAAGGAACGTTTCAGATTTTTTTCCCCAGACAACTTTTTAACCATTCATTTACACACAAACCACACACAATCCATTCATGGATTTTTTTCTCCGATGTATTACTGCATCTATGTTGCTGAAATGTCTACACTTGAAGGCAGTTTTCTCGACAGGCTTTTAAATACGTGTAAAAATAACACCCTTTTTGACAGTTTATAATTATGATACATAATTAAATATTGTGGACATATTTAATCAGGTATCTTCCTCAACATCTGGGAGCAAGTTCGGGCAGGCGACTATAGTTAACTAGACCATAGAGCAAGGAACTGCTCTATGACTAGACTAGCCTACTGCGGGCTTGGTTCCTCTAGTCAGACTAGCTAGTCAAACCATGGAGGTAGGAATGGTCAAACCACGCAGCGTTCGGGTGACATCTAGATCGACAATGGTTATAAATCTAGTTAACTAGAGTTGTATAAACCGTACGGCTAATTATACAACTCTATGCAAAACATTGTGTTTTGACCCCTTATCAATCCCATAATGCTTTGCAAAAGGGCGCCCTCTGTTGGTGAAACACGATCAGCAATAGACCTTATATAATAGACTACTAGTAATCCGACGAAGGAAAACTGCGGTGTATCTCCAAGGTATATACATGACGTCACAATAGAAATATACACCGCAGTAACAATGGAATAATCACAAGAGGGGTCCCGCCCGAACTTGCTCTGGTATGATGCCTAATCCCAAGTTTGGGTTAATCATTATCTTTAAATAAAGCACAGGCTCGTCAGCAATATGTGCGCGCGCCTAATTCGTTCCAGGAAATACGCATCTCCATAGCAAAGGCAGCATAGAGCGCGCGCTCATTGCCGACGAGCCTCTGCCTTTAACAACCGGATTTAATTCCCAGAAATATTATCTATGAAGCCCGGTTTCCATATAGACTAACAAACGCAACGAGTAACGTTGAACCAAGTTTAACTTTACCTATTGTTTCCGTCAGTATTTGCGTTGCAGTTGTTTGCGTCTGGTCTGCGTACGCGCGTTACGATTATATGGAAACTAGGCTTGACAGCGTGCGGTCACAGATACAGTCTCATTAACAAGTTAATTAAAATGCAAGAGAATTAAGGGGTAGTAAAGAAGAACATGCAGTATATTATTTATGGTGACTGTTGGCCGACAATCGCTACTTGCTACATAAATTCAACCCGACTGGTGTACCGTACCTGCATGTGCCCTTGAGCAAGGCACTCAAACACACTTGCTCCATCCTTCGGAAGGGATGTAAAGCCGTTGGTCCAGTGTGTTAGCTAGTAACGCACTTCAAAGTTCTGTTATTCTTTCTGGAAGAACACGGGGATTCCCCGGTGTCTCTGATTATGATCGTCTTCTCCTCATGGGTTTCGATCCAAGGTTACGCTTGCGAGCGACAGTGCAATGGCCACTTTTGAGGAATCCTTGGTTTCAGTACCAGAAAGAAATAATAATATTACTAATATTATAATAGCAATCATCATTCACTTGCAGTCAGAAAAAGTACTTGACAATCATTTTAATTTGCACCCCAGCCAATATTACCAATGTTACCAACAAATTGGGAGTGCAAAATAAAACCTATAGTTAAAGTCAAAGGACCAAGAAACGTGCATCTTTTGCTAACCACAGTTTGTATTTTTAATTATTAAATCTGAGCGATTTGGCGAATTTTGTTCGTATAATGGTCTCGGTTAATACAGTCGAGCATCGTTAATTTGATGTTCTTGGGAATTTACAGATTACCTATTGTTACAGGAAACTTGCATAATAAAGAACAATGAATTGAAATCCTATAACCTTTCTTTGTTAACAGTATAGGTCTACTCTATATAATATGTATCGCGTCCAAGTTTGATGATGGATTCTTGTCAGGATTTCGGGATGGGGGAGGGTTGTCGGTGGGTGCAGTGTGTGCGTTAGCAAAAGGGAGGGAAAGGGGAAGGGGGCGGGCGTCCGGTGCGTCTCTCTGCCACATAATGCTAGGTATATGCCTTTTGGTATATTGTTCCCGAAATCTATACATTTTACGCAGTTTTCAAAAGACCAGTTGCGTGATAGATTTGCATAAATCCTATTGTTAATTGGGTTTCACTAATTGGCTTGACAACGGTTGCTATCCGCCATTACTGTGTCCATACTATGGCACGCCAAAGCGAAAAATAATTAAACACTGATAATTTAATGTTAATTGACGCATATTTTCGCAAATGTTGCGCAAGAAAAAAATGGTTGGCATGATTTTTAAATGTTGATAAACTGTTTGAAACTGGCATACAGTGCTTTTGTTGGCAAATTTTTAAAAATGTTGATACTTGTTTAAATTCCAGGGATGATGGCAAAATTATGTGTTTAATTATTTCTGCTTTGGCGTGCCATACGCGTGACGTCAACAACTATCATATTCGCAATTAGTGTTTCTATATTATGGCAGGCAAAAGCAGTGCTTATATTTCCTGGTATTTTGACAGTAAAACTAATTTCTGACGATGTACTATTCAATGTATAAACATTCAATCAACGGCGGTATTAATTTTGTCAAATTCTGGCTGAATATCATCTTATTTCATACGTCTCTCAATCGGCAACTTCAAACCAGTCACATAACCCAAAATCGTTTCTCCACTTTCTTGAAGTTATCATCGCAGTATGGAAACGTTCCAGCTTTCAAAGTTTGACACCGATTTTAAGTCAAACAACACTTTCTAACCCGTTTTTTTGACGAAATTTTGTGGTTTCAACATATTCAATGAACATGTAATTTCGGATGGTCTAGCTTAAAAATACATGGAGTAATGTGTGAGGTATTTCAGGTATACCATAAAGACTTTCGCGCCGGCTAACATGTTCTACTAGCGTGCACAACCAATGCCACTTGGCAACCGTTGCCAACGGCCTGGTAGTCTGGTGCATGAAGGCAGGACTATAGGATTTATGCAAATCTATCACGCAACTGGTCTATTCGTATCACTCATCACCCATGACAGTTGTCACTCGTCTTGTTTTGTCCTCGCGCCATAATGATTGGATTGGATTGGATTGACTTTGGTTGATTACAAATCAGTAAAAGAATTGCAGCCACAAGCTGAATTGCTTTTTACTTGACAATTCGAAGAATGAAATTAACATTAACATTCAGATAAAGTTAAAACTGTATAAAAAAGGCACAAAGTAAAAATAAAACAAGAATATTGCTCAAACAAAAGAGACCACAATCTATTAAAAAGTAAAAATGGCATTATTGAGAGTTTAGCAAGCGAATAAAGTAAGGTATGCATGGGGCTATTTCTGTAAGTTTTGAATTGTTGCGAAGGTCTCTTGTATGTGTTTCAGATCGTAATTCGGGAAGCCAGTGTCTAAGTTGTGAGTTCGGAGTAAGAAGCTTGGACACATAAATTTGTTCTTCGATCATTAAGCGAAACCAAATTACATAAAATAAGGGCGTTTTCATATGAGGTATAGCGGGAACCTAGTAACTATATATGACACGGCAAGCTCGCTTTCGGATTCTTTCGAGTTGCAGGTTGCTTTGCATGAGACATCGTCAGCAGCCTGGAGTTCCAAACAGGAGCACAGTACTCCAATACTGGTCGAACATAATTATGAGCGATAGACAAATAGTAGATCATTGAGTGGTAGCCCAAACCTACTTATAGAAGTCTGAGCATATGCAGTTTCATATTATACTTTTTCACTAAATGTTGTACATGAGTAGTCCATTTCAGATCTTTTTGTATGCAACCCTAGTAACTTTATACAGTTCATTTGTTTAATCCTGCAGTGATTGTATACCTTTCAACCTTTTGTTTAAATTAGGGAAAAGCACTGGCATTGTTACAGAAAATTACAGGACACTAAAGTGAACTGGAAATTGTCAAGAAGGTCAGTTTAATATTTGTATGAATTGCATTGCCTCTTGTGTAACCTTAAAATTATTTCTCTTTGGAGAAATTAAGAATTTTATTTTTAACCAGCAAGCTGCCGCAAAACACGTACATGTACCACCCAATTAAACACCCAAAAATAAAATTGCTATTCGTTATTTTTAACATTATTCTTGCAATCATTATAAACAAATTATTTATTGGATAGTGTCCATGCAGGTCAGTATTTTTTCACTGAAAAAAAAAAGTCAGTATTTTGAGTAATCAAAACTTACTAATGGCCTCATTTTACGCCCAATTTTTTGGACAATCAACTCGCTATTATTTCGGCCTTAAATTGTTAAAAATAACCGTTGAATAATTATAGACTTGTCAACTGGGTTTTGTTTACAATAAAAATGACACAAAAGGCTTGTTAATACCAAGGTTGGATTGTGCATATGTATATCATTATTCAGTAAATATGTTCCGTTTAAAAGTCAGTGTGTGCACAATGGAAAATAAAACTTGAAAATGTCCGCAAAATTGTGTTGTTTTATGTTTTTTTACAGAGAAAACGCCTTAGTCCTGTGACTAATGTGATTAGTCATCATTTTGGATGACTAACCGCAAAAGTCACATGACTAACAGTTAGTCATTTCAGACATAGTTGGATTTGGTCAGATGACTAACAAATATTAGTCAAAACTGACCAATATTTGACTAACTTTTGACTATTTAATGTTAGTCATTGGCTTACCTGACTAATTTTAATTAGTCATTCCAGACATCATGCTGGACTAATTTTTATTAGTCAAAATGACTAACTTATGTTTACAGTGGGGGCGAAGGTGTTTGGCGCGCAAAGTACACAGTCATCACAGCACATTTTTTTGGAGTTCAACTTCATATTATTGCTTTGAGTCCATGCTCGTCCACATTCTGCTGCATGTTGGACGTCGAAGTGATTTTTTGGCATTCCATCATGGTCAGATCGTCCAGTAAGGGACAGCCGCTTCGCAGCAAGCGTTGATTATCATTGCTAGGAAGACTATTGGGCCAAGTCGTGTCCCTTGTGGGGGGCCCCAGCAGAGATATCCAATCAGACAGCGCACAGCGATACTTCACTCTCTGCTGTCTCTTTGAGAGAAAATCGGCGATCCATGCAACTCTACTGAGGGGCGGACATTCATTTGAAGCAGTTTATTTATGGCAATGTTAATGTCAAATTCTGTCGAACGCTTTGCTAAAATCGGTCGTAATTATCGTGGCGACAGTTTTTAGTTGATTTGCATTACTGTGAAGTGTCTGCAAGAGTTCGAAGAGGTAGTGTGAAGTGGATATTCCCTTTCGGTTTCCGAATTGGGCAGGATGAATGTTATGCTCCATATCGGAAAGGGTCCATTTGGCCACAAACCTTTCAGCGATTTTTTTTAGCGAAATGGTCGGTTAGCGATAATGACCTGTCAATAGTAGGGCGATGTCTTGGGCACGGGGGCTCGCTTCCAACACTCAGGAACCTCCGATTTTGGAATGAGGCATTAAAGGGCCTGTGACATCCTAAACAACTTTGTGCCTAAGCTTTGCTTCATAATGACGGATTACTTGTTCAGCAAGACATACTATTGTTTGTTTGGATGTAAAATCAATAAAAGGTGGCATTTTTCAACTTTGAAGATTTCATTGCAATAAATCACAGACAGAGGGCGCTGTTTTGAGTGCATCACATAAGGAAGACAGAAGGGAAAAGTTAAGAAAAAACATAAGACTTCAAGTTGGACTTGTGGCAAATTGCTGCAGTTTCTGTATACCCCCAGTTTTGTCATGGCTTACAGCAGGCAACATGTAAAACAAACTCAAACAGCCATGGATTACAAAAGTTTCAAGAAAATTGAGAAAAAAATGGAATCTTTTGTGCACAGATCAATGTGATTTTCCTGTGTTTGCCTCTTGTGACGTCGTGACCTTGGTCATGAATATGCATATTTTCATTAGCATACAAACTAAAAACCTTTGTTTTAACCCCCAAAGCAAGCTCCAAATATGATTTTTATGACTTTAACTGAGTAAAGTGGTTTTAAGGCATAGATTTCATTGATAAAAATCCTAAATAAGGGGCCCTTTAAAGATGTTTGCTGATCTATTATTCAAACTCTTTGATGATTCTCGCAGGCACACCTTCCAGCCGTTTGATGGATTTAAGTTCTCGGTAGACATCCCACGGATAGACTATAATGGTAGTGGTTGATCAGCAGGTAAGTATATGATGGCAGTTGTGCATGACATATCCAACTTTGCTATGTCCTTTGCTACGTTCACAATGTACTCATTGATCTTTATAGCAGCATGCAGCGTTAAAATCTGTTGGTGATATGTCACCATTAGTGTAGAATTTGTTTGTCCAGTTGTCATAGTTCTAATATGCTTGTACCACGATGCAGACCGGGTTACACTGTTTCAATTTCTAAACTCTGATTACATAGTGGAGTGCCACGTGTCACAAAATGTTTGTGGGTGAGGTGGAGGCTGAACATTAATTGCTCTACTTGACCCTGTTGTGGGGGATACCTTTCAGACATGGCTGTCTTTGGGCTGTGCGTAATTAACGTGCTAATTTTACGGGGTCTTCTTTAGAGCCCCTTTCCGGAAAAAAAATGAAGTCATCATGTGTCACAGTTTGTTGTCTGTGGGAGAGTCGTCGTTGCTGGTAAGGTCTGAAGCAAAATCTTCATGTTGTCCATTTTATCTCCCTTGTACGGTTTGCAGAGAACATTCTCCAGCTTGTAGAATCTTCTGTCGTAAACGGCTCTGTATTTCAGATACTTTGGAACACTCCCAGCGGACTTTATCTCACGTAGTTCGCCATACTGACTTTTTGTCTTATGGACATCTCCACGTAAAAAGTTAGTGGGCATGCTCTGGCGCTGTGTTATGAATCCTTGACTTGGATTACTTCGTCCCAGTCCCAAAGGTCCTCCTCCACTGTTACCAGGCTCAATTAAAGGGAAGCTGACCCCGGTAACTTTCCGCCTGTCCCGTATTTTATTCCGTGAAGGATTAAGTTGGAGACATTTAGTCGAGGAAGTCACAATCTCCGTCTTGAAGATAGGATGGCATGATTCAGGAAAGATAGGTTTCATTTCAAGCAAATTGTCCTCTGAACTACCACTTCTTTCTGTTGACAATTTGACCCGCTGCTCTTCGCAATAGGCTTTAAAAATCAAATTCCTGTAGGTATCATGGCGTACATGCATCCGATTATTATAATTTTTGCCCTTGTTGGTTGTTTCCTGTGAAGTGTCAACACCATTCAACAAATCCTTCATAACGCCTGTCTTTGCTTTCTGTCTGTCCATGAAGGTCTTTCTTTGCCATGCCATCTGAACAATTAATTTATATCTCTCCTTGGACAGGTCCATTAATCGCCCCTCCAGCATACGCTGCTCGGTAACATTGTCTTTAAGTTGTGAGCCAATCATCGTTATCTGGTCATCTTCTCTTCCGTCTTCGACCTCCCCACGTGACCCAGAAGGTTTGGCCCAGTTGTGAATGTCCTTCCAGATATCATCCTTGGTTGATGTTTGCGCCGGTGCACTGGAAAGCTTCTTTGGTGTCGGTTTCATGGTATGGTGCGTTCACTCGTCAATAAAAGAACAATGCGAAGCGCCTCAGTATTGGCAAAAGGCGTGTTCCGGTGATCTCCAGATGCCGGTCTTAGATGAGCACCTGTGTTAAGAGATCAGGAGAGATAATTATTCAATTTATTGTGAGAATTTTAACTGACCAACTGTGCGAGTAATCTTCAGTCTTGCCCAATTATCCCTAGGGACGTCCATATATAGTAATGTCTCTCAGGTGGACCTTGTGGCTTCTTAGGAGTACGCTTGTCGGCATCAAATTAATCGGAAAATATTTTGTTACCTGAGGAATAAAATGAACACACCCAAGGCTAAAACAAGATCAATATTTTGCGACGTGTTTCCGACGCTCGGAAATCAATCGTGGTCAATCTGTATGAAGTGAGTTGCGCGTCACGTATACGCATTTTTACATTCAGGCCCATCAGCTTACTACATGGACTCCTCGCATCGGATTGTGCATGACGCGATCATGGTTGCCTTTATGTGCTGGGGTCCACTTGTTGATCTGCGATACTCACACAATAATATTTAAAGGGACACACCGGCTTTGTTGGGCTATTTTGGGCTCGAAATAGACCCATACATTATTCTGAAGCGCTTTCTATAGAGTAAATTAGATATATCCTGAAAAGACGCCGTCAAATTTAATATGGCCGTTTTTGAGCATTTTTAAAAAATTCAAGGTCACGTGACTTTTTGGAACCAGATTCTCGTTCCGAAAACTCACGTGGTCTTGTCAGTTAGTTGTATTTCCAGCCGTAGAAACCAGCGCGAAGTGCGAGTTGCTTTTGTCATTCGCGGTTGGTTTCTCTCCTTGTTGGAAAAAAATGTCCTATGAACAATATATGTACATACCGTATTTTCCAATTTGTACACAAATCTGCCAACAGATTTCATAAGAAGGGTTTCTAGGTGTTGATATGGACGAGAGAATCTCTCAGGTTTTCGTGTCTTCGCTTCGCGTTCGCGGCGATAAATAATATCCGAAGAAAAAATAGCATAGGCCTATTGAGGACGCTAAAGACACCACAACGTGACGTCACGTTCGATGTGCTTCCTCGAGTCAGCGCTGACCTGAGGGATCATCAGGGAAAACAAGGAATCGAGGTACGTGAAACACGTGTCGACCCATATCGAACGCCACCTTTATTTAAAAACACATGATACATAATACATCGTGACGGCTGGTAAAGCGTATAGCTCAACATTTGTCTCTTTTGTTAAATTTAAACATTTCTAGTTAATTACGTGACATTTTGATAATTTGTTTCACAACGACCATCGAAATATTATTGTCAAGGGTGCTAGATTGCTACATTATGTAAACAGTAAGCCGGTGTACGTGTCCCTTTAATTTGATCCATCGCGGCGCAAGGGATACGCTGGTCAACTGCGCAGGTCGACCCGAGGGTGGCTTTCAATACAAACTTGGCGAGCGAAGTTTACTTTGTTGGATTCTTGTTGTTGACTCAAGGGTCATAAATTATCATTACTGTCTATGTACAACAAAACATGTATTATTGTCTGCAGATTAAAGGCACAGGCTCGTCAGCAATGCGCGCCCGCCAAATGTGTGCCACGCAATACGCAGCTCCATAGCAAAGGCATGGAGCTGCGTGTTTCGAGCACGAATTTGGCGGGCGCGTATTGCTGACGAGCCTGTGCCTTTAAGCATAGAAAAAATGTCAGCACCGACGTTCACTCATGCATTCAGGTTGAGGATAGAATAGTGAGCCCTATGTCTTATGCTTGATTCAGTAGAACATAAGCAAATGCTTATTTTTATCAATACAAGTTGTCATTTCCCGGCCGTTCGTAAAAGTGAGCTGCACTGGAATAAACACGTACGTCGCTAAAATTCATATGCAAAAAATCATTTAAATGGCCGTGCGCTTATGCGCATACAGTGGTATAAAATATCTTACCACGGCGTTGGGGTCGTTAAGAAAATGACCATGTAGGCCCTAATTTGTGTAATTTAACCACGGAACGTGGTTAAAATTGTACCACATTGAGGTACGTGTTATTTTTTAAAACTAGCAACGCCTACGGGGTTAAATTAGAAAACGTTGGGGCACTCTCGGTGCATAATTGACGACTACGACGTGGTCGGAAACAACCACATCGATCGTTGTTACTTTTTAAACCACGTCTTTTTAAGAGATATTTTGAAGTTTCCAGGTATTCTGTTGTATCTTCTATATCATCCATAAATTAAGAGACGCCCTCGAATCTCACCTTAATGTTTTTTCAGTGCACGTTGTACAGTGTCAATCAGTTCTACGAATTGCAGTACTACATAATATAGTGAGCACACATTGAGCCAATGTCTAACTGCTTGTATACCTGCCCGTGATCTTGCTGTTAAAACGGTGAGGTGCATGTACATTTATACTGGGGTTGTCGGTACATTCTATGGGTCACAAGGTTACCGATGCTTACAGTTGTCAGGGCAATGATACACAGTCACGCAACTAGTGGCGAGAATTACCCTCAAAGACAACACGTACATTCTGTGCCAGAATTTATAAAGTGCCGAGGTGTGAGGTCGTCTTAACAATGGTCAGGGGCATTACGGTGACATGGGGCCGCCTGGCACGTCTGTGGGAAAAACAAACTGGAGACATCTGACACACAAAACAGGGCCCGGAATGCTCCACCATGCAGTTGAGTTTAATTTGAGATGCGAACCAAACTCTCCTGCGGTTGTGCATATGTTTGTACTTGGATCAGTTGCGCAACAATATGCAACACCGAGAAAAGTTGGGTTTGAGGAAGCATATTACTGAGCCTCATAGCTCAGCTGGTAGAACATCTGCCTCGTGTGTCAGAGGTCTGGGGAAAACATGAGAGAGTATACCCCGTGCATCGATCATAGCTCAGGTGTTAGAGCATCTGCCCGGTGTGTCAGAGGTCTTGGGAAAAACCTGAAGGAGTATACCACTGTGCCTTATAGCTCAGCTGGTAGAGCATCTGCCCGGTTTACTGTCACAGGTCATCTCGGGTTTAAATCCCAACTGGGCCCATATCATTTGTCTTTCGCCCTATTTTCTTATACACAAGATAGCTGCATTTACTTCGTTTATTTTAAATAACAAGAATATTCTTCACCCTTTTGCCGAAGTTGTTGGAAAGAATTTACAAGTCGGCCATCATCTATGGGTTGCTGAAAAATGTCTGTCTTTTAAAGTAAAACCTTAATATTTTCCTTGCCATTTCTGTATTAGATCTTCACATGCACCATGGCTGATCAATCATTTTAATATGAAAAAAAGGGAAAACAGAATAGATGGCCGACTTGTAAAGTGTTACCACTGTGGATGATGAAAACGTTTCAAAGTGCTTACCTCCCCAACCAGCGTCGGAGGAGTTGAAGGAAATTCACTTCTAGAACCCTTCACCAACTGAAATAACGGGAAAAGCAACAGCTAATTTTCCTCCTGGCTACGACTGCATCGTGAAGTACCATTACGAAGAAATTGGCCCTGGCAGATGAATAGCTTTACAGGATTTTGTCTCATGCATGGCGAAACAAGGTTATTAAGGGCTTGCCTCCATCATTGGATTCGGTTTCCATAACGTTATTGTGACATCCTGACAGCTGACTGGCCGGGGAGCGATAATTACGAGTAACACTCCCTTTAATGGTCTGAATAACGTGTGTTGTGGCAATCCACGATGAAGCGGTGACTTGCTGCATGAATGAACACGACCTTCAGTAGGTCTATTTTGCACTAGTCAGTACACTTTAGAAAAGAAAAGAATAAAAGACTTCATTATTGTCATATTCTTCTCAGGGGCATCGTTGCATGTGTGGTGTTGATATTGTTGTCATGGTCACGTTGGTTTGTATAGATTTTATCATTCTGTGTCCACGGGAACGTCACGACTGCCCGTACATTAAATTTACATGTATACTTCAAACTCGATAATAAAAACACTGGTTCGAATCCCAGTCGGGGCATTGCAATTTTCTCGTGTTTCTAAATTCATCTCTAATTGTCAATCCTATCATATACCCCATTATACATAATAATTATGACCTCTATAGCGAATGGATTGGCATTTTGCAACCCCCCTCCCCTCCCCTCCCCCACCCCCTCCCCTATGGAGGTAAGACCTCTCTTCACGATAGGCCATCAGTGTAGCTAAATTGGTCGACATGGATTTGCCCTGCACTGCATTGTTGGAAAAAGAGCAACAATTGCACGAGATTGTTGTCATGCTCCGACGGGATGCTCAGTTGGTATAGCAGTTGGCCATGTATGCCAGCAAAGATCTGGGTTCGAATCCCAGTCGGGGCATTGCAATTTCTCGTGTTTCAAATTCATCTGTAATTTATTCTGTCTGTTTGTTTCCCAATTGGTCAGTCCGTCAGTTTCTTGTCTGTAAGTCTCCACATTGGTTCTCTTTCTCACCCTCTCCCTAGATAGATCCACGCGAGCCTATGATTTGAAACAATGAACTGGACACAGAGAGCCAATGATTTGCTTTTTGTTGTAACTGGAACACATCACGTAAACCTAATAATTTATTTGAACTTTAACAAAATCATATTTGATTGGAACTTTAACGAAATCGTTTATATTGTGAATAAGGAACCGTAACAGTCGGAACAGTTTGGCAGTATTTGACGACAGAAATTGAGTTCACTTTTATGCGCGTGGTAAAGCCAGACAAAAGAATCAACAAATAGATATAATTGTAAATAAAACACATATCATCTGCTGTCTCAAGATGTGGCCAGCGAGCTATAAATATGTTTGTATTAGTTATTAGATCGGAACATTTACCAAATCATTCATTATGAATAAGGAATCCAAGCAACACAATGACGACAGCAATATGTTTCACCTTTATGCATGTGCTAAGATCTGAAATAAGACTCAATAATTTGCTCGAGAAATATGTTTGTATTGCTTTTTTTTGTTAGAGTCCACGGTGTACATTTACATAACGTCTTTCGTGAGTTCAGTCACGCGGGAAGAACCCGCCGAGTATTACCGCTGAATAGACAGCCGAAGTGTGACCTGGGTTGCCATGGAAATTGGCTCTAAACTAACATGGCCGTTGGAAAAGTACCATTGCAAAAGCACATGATACGGTCCAGTGATGTTTAGTTTAGAGCCAATTGCCTAGGCAACCAACAAAAGATGACGTCCACTGAGGTCCACGTATATACTTTATGTACAAAGGGTCATTGTATACGAACAACAAGAGGGCGCAGATATAGGCGGTTGCACGTCCCCTCGTATCGTTTCGTTTCGTGGCCTATAGGTCTGGGAACTAAAATATTTTTAGCCCAAAATGATAGATTGTGACCTGCTGAATTCAAATATTAATGTTGGCAGCTTTATTTTTGTGCAGTTGATACCGAAAAATAAGTAAAAAGTCGTTAAAGTGCCCTGCGTTTTCGACTCGAAATTCTGTGACGTGTCAGCCAATCAGCCAATCAGCGTCCACGATATGAGAACGTCTACCAAGATGGCAGCGCCCATGACACGGAAGTTGCCGAAATTCTCTCGGTTGTTCGACAACTTATTTAGTGTACATACAATGTATTAATTCCATCAACCTCTCACCACTTTTTCTGTGATACATATCAAACATACTGACAAACATGTCCCGAAACAGAAATGCTGCAAAAGCGAGAAATCATCAGGGATTCCCTTGGAGGCAGGGGAGTCCGTGTAACACGGACTCGCAGTGCCGCACACTCAATGCAACAACGCCGTGCTGATACGGCGCGTCGTGGTTGCATTGCGCATCGCGAGCTGAGAGCGCGGTACATGAAATCTCCCCCTGCGAATGGACTCGGAATCCCCGATGATTTCGCGCATTTGCAATATTTCTGTATGTTGGTCAGTACCTATGTTTGATAATTCTGTCACAGGCTGTTGCATGTCCCTGTTTAAAACCTTCAGAAATCGACTTGGAAAGAATTTACAAGTCGGACGTCACATAACCCTCACGCACTAAGCCTATGGGACAACAAGTTTTTCCTAGTAAATTCTTCATATTTTTTCCCCTCTAAATGTTGGTTTCTTCATTAGATTTGCACTTATTGATGTATAATAAATCATTTTAAGGCAAAGTTAGTGACGTCCGAGTACTAAATTCTTACCATTGCACTGAAAACCTAAATTGGTCATCCTGACTAATTTAAAGCTAGTCCAGATGGTGTCCATCTGGACTAGCTTATAAGTTAGTCACTGTAGCTCGACTCGCGCTAGGTTAGTCGCTCGACTAGTTCTTGACTAGCTTTAAATTAGTCAGTTTGGCTGGACTAGCGCCGGGTTAGTCGCTCGACTAGTTATTGACTAGCTTTATGATAGTCCAGACGGTGCCCATCTGGACTAACATACTGATAGTCCAGCCGGCTTGACTAACGCAACATTAGTCTAGCTGACCAGACTAACGTACTCAAACTAGTCGATCCTGTGTTACTAGCCTTAAACTAGTCCAGCCTTAAACTAGTCAAGCCAGCCAGAGAAATTTAAAATACAAACATAAAGCAGTTGTGCAAAGTGGATATACAGTCCCCGATATACCATGAGTCATACTGGATGGAGGACAATTGGTAGGCAAATGAGCAGCATACAGGTTCAGTTCTATAAAGGTTGTTTATCCATTGCTACACTGTAAACAAAATCTCGTCCAGATGACCAAATAAATCTCGTCCAATAGGTGTCTCAATCGACTAATTTTTTTTAGTCATACTGACGTACTCTGACGAACAAAAATTAGTCCAGTGACTAGAATTATTTTGTCAGTTGACTAGGTTTTATTAGTCTTTCCATGGTGTTTGAATCGACTAAGACACTTAGTCAAGCGACCTACAAACTTAGTCAAATGTTACTTGACCAATTAAAATTAGTCATTTAACTGATGTGGTAGCACCGACAATTAAAGCACTGATAATGCACAGTTGTACTTTATGGCAAGCATAAAATCCTTACTTTTCCCGACTACATGTATTACAAAATACTACGTACTGTTAAAAAGGAAGGGCATTTGTAAATTCCTGAAGATCCTTTTTATCAATGTTCAACGTAAATCAAGTTACATGCAACCTAAATTTATCCTGTAAAATGTAAAACATGGCAAAAATACAGGCCAGCTGATCAATATACTTAATTGGCAAAGAGTGGCAACAGTTCAAAATTATCTGATGTATGATACATATGTACCATCAAGAGCTCTGTCATACAACATTCTACATGTACTTATAAAAACTGTAGGCCCCAATTCATTGTTCTTACTCCTGGGTATAGATTTGTACAAGGTTCCTCTTACAACTACGAAGTCCCAAGGACCCTATTAATGAAGTTGACTGTTCATGTATATGTAACAAACAACTTGACCCACCCATCACAAAATAGGGTCAGTAGGGGCTGTCCGCTATAAATTGTGCCGAGTACCTTGGCAAAGACTGGCAAGAGTTCAAAATCATCTAAATTGAGTATCTTATCGAACGAACCTAAACCCAATTATCACCTGAATTTCGTTTTAAATCACATTCATAAATACCTCAGACAGTTTACGCATCCCTATTGGCTGAGAGCACGTCACGTGGGCAGTTTTAAACAGATGATAAAGGCCCAGTCAGTCTTAAAAACTTTTGAGCCTTTGGCTCGCGGCCGCACCGTGAAACTGCACACAGAAACTGCACGCTCCCGAAAGCAAATTGTATACTGTGACAAGTACCCGGTCGAGTGCGTGCGCGTACAACACGCTTGCATTTTGCGTAACGCGCGGTCGAACAAAAACAACACACGCACAGCTAGTTCATACGAACGCGGTAGGGAAAGTGAATGCATTTAAGTGGGATTAAAAGTGGGTTTGGCAGGTCTTAAACAATCCGTTTAAATCCGGATAGGGGCCTGGACGCTGATAATGGCCCGCGCCGAATTCGGCTTGCTGGGCTATTATCAGCGTCCAGGCCCCTATCCGGTTTAAAACGTATGTTTAAGACCATTCAAACCCACTTTTAATCCCTAAATGTATCATTAAACTACATGTATTTCGTTAAAATGATCGACTTAGAGCAGCTGGCACCTACACGTAGTTGTCGAAAGCATTCGATACTTTCCAAGGCTATTTAAATCTACCGAAAAAAGTACATTCCGAGAAGATGCCTTACTGCTTTGATATTTTTCTATTTAATTTGTCAAGAATCTTTACTGCAGTGTTGTCTACAGGCAGGTTGTCCTGTATGTTGAGGATGACCTTTTGAAAGAAGTTTAAAGACTTCTTCAAGCAGTCGGAGTACGCGAGATTAAAACAATAAAATAATGCTAAAAGCTCGCAAAAGCTGCCATGAACGTTGATGTGGTTACTACGACAATACCATCTACCATGGCAGTGTACTCCACTCCCCCATCGTCGTCATCCTCGTCGTCCTCCTGCACCTTTTCGCAGACCGCTAGTGACCCATTGGAGTCCTAAATAAAGAAATTGGAAAATCAAAACATCAATCCATGTAGACAACATTGCTATTGCCATATCACACATCCATGATCAACTGCCGAATCACTTAATCATCACTTTTAGTAATTATTTTTGGTTAACAAAAGTATGATAGGATCCACATGCTCGCCTTTACCCAAACCTACATGATGTGCATCATCAGTTTTATGCAAAGGTCCCTTATTAAGGGAATAAATGTGGGTTTTCCAACTTCTAACTCCAAAATGAGCCAGGACGCAAAAATCCATCTGATGAGAGGCCATTGTACTTAAGTGTCAAAAATGACACTTTTTCCAAAATGGCCGAAACTGACCATGCGTGGTATTTTCGGAATCAGCGTCGAAAGGCGAGTTTAAAAATACCTAATTCGACCAAAGTGTCAAAAAACAGATTTTTCCAAAATGGCCGTAACTGACCATGCGTGGTATTTTCGGAATCAGCGTCAAAAGGCGAGTTCAAAAATACAAATTTCGACCAAAGTGTCAAAAAACAGATTTTTCCAAAATGGCCGAAACTGACCATGTGTGGTATTTTCAGAATCAGCGTCGAAAGGCGAGTTTAAAAATACCTAATTCGACCAAAGTGTCAAAAAACAGATTTTTCCAAAATGGCCGAAACTGACCATGCGTGGTATTTTCGGAATCAGCGTCAAAAGGCGAGTTCAAAAATACAAATTTCGACCAAAGTGTCAAAAAACAGATTTTTCCAAAATGGCCGAAACTGACCATGTGTGGTATTTTCAGAATCAGCGTCGAAAGGCGAGTTCAAAAATACCAATTTCGACCAAAGTGTCAAAAAACAGATTTTTTTTAAATGGCCGAAACTGACCATTCGTGGTATTTTCGGAATCAGCGTCAAAAGGCGAGTTCAAAAATACAAATTTCGACCAAAGTGTCAAAAAACAGATTTTTCCAAAATGGCCGAAACTGACCATGTGTGGTATTTTCAGAATCAGCGTCGAAAGGCGAGTTCAAAAATACCAATTTCGACCAAAGTGTCAAAAAACAGATTTTTTTTAAATGGCCGAAACTGACCATTCGTGGTATTTTCGGAATCAGCGTCGAAAGGCGAGTTCAAAAATACCACCTTGGACACCGTCCGACCAAAACGGAATTGTGGTCAGTTTTTTTCCAAAATGGCCGAAACTGACCATGCGTGGTATTTTCGGAATCAGCGTCAAAAGGCGAGTTCAAAAATACCAATTTCGACCAAAGTGTCAAAAAACAGATTTTTCCAAAATGGCCGAAACTGACCATTCGTGGTATTTTCGGAATCAGCGTCGAAAGGCGAGTTCAAAAATACCACCTTGGACACCGTCCGACCAAAACGGAATTGTGGTCAGTTTTTTTCCAAAATGGCCGAAACTGACCATGTGTGGTATTTTCGGAATCAGCGTCCACAGGCGAGGTCAAAAATACCACTTTGGACACCGTCCGACTAAAACTAAATAGTGGTCAGTTTTTTTTGCAAAATGGCCGAAACTGACCATGTGTGGTATTTTCTGAATCAGCGTCAACAGGCGAGTTCAAAAATACCACTTTGGACACCGTCCGACCAAAACTGAATAGTGGTCATTTTTTTTTGCAAAATGGCCGAAACCGACCATGTGTGGTATTTTCTGAATCAGCGTCGACAGGCGAGTTCAAAAATACCACTTTGGACACCGTCCGACCAAAACTAAATACTGGTCAGTTTTTCCAACGACCAAAGTGTCAAAAAACAGACCAAAGTGTCAAAAAACAGATTTTTGCAAAATGGCCGAAACTGATCATGCGTGGTATTTTCGGAATCAGCGTCGAAAGGCGAGTTAACAAAATACAAATTTCGACCAAAGTGTCAAAAAACAGACCAAAGTGTCAAAAAACAGATTTTTTTTTTTTGGTATTTTCTGAATCAGCGTCAACAGGCGAGTTCAAAAATACCACTTTGGACACCGTCCGACCAAAACTGAATACTGGTCAGTTTTTTTGCAAAAGGTCGAATTTGGTATTTTTGAACTTTTATTACTTTTATTACACTTTATTACACTTTTATTACACTTTATTACACTTTTATTACACTCTTATTACACTTTATTACACTTTATTACACTTTTATTACACTTTATTACACTTTTATTACACTTTATTACACTTTATTACACTTTAGACAAAGGTCGAATTTGGTATTTTTGAACTCGCCTTTTGACGCTGATTCTAAAAATACCACACACGGTCAGTTTCGGCCATTTTGAAAAAAACCTGAAAACTTGACACTTTAGACAAAGGTCGAATTTGGTATTTTTGAACTCGCCTTTCGACGCTGATTCAAAAATACCACACACGGTCAGTTTCGGCCATTTTCAAAAAAACCTGAAAACTTGACACTTTAGACAAAGGTCGAATTTGGTATTTTTAAACTCGCCTTTCGACGCTGATTCCAAAAAGACAACACACGGTCAGTTTCGGCCATTTTGAAAAAAACCCTGAAAACTGGACACTTTAGACAAAGGTCGAATTTGGTATTTTTGAACTCGCCTTTCGACGCTGATTCCAAAAATACCACACACGGTCAGTTTCGGCCATTTTGAAAAAACTTGAAAACTTGACACTTTAGACAAAGGTCGATTTTGGTATTTTTGAACTCGCCTTTCGACGCTGATTCCAAAAATACCACACACGGTCAGTTTCGGCCATTTTAAAAAAAAACCTGAAAAATTGACACTTTAGACAAAGGTCGATTTTGGTATTTTTGAACTCGCCTTTTGACGCTGATTCCAAAAATACCACACACGGTCAGTTTCGGCCATTTTGAAAAAAACCTGAAAACTTGACACTTTAGACAAAGCTCGAATTTGGTATTTTTGAACTCGCCTTTTGACGCTGATTCCAAAAATACCACACACGGTCAGTTTCGGCCAGTTTAAAAAAAAAACCTGAAAACTTGACACTTTAGACAAAGGTCGAATTTGGTATTTTTGAACTCGCCTTTCGACGCTGATTCCAAAAATACCACACACGGTCAGTTTCGGCCATTTTGAAAAAACTTGAAAACTTGACACTTTAGACAAAGGTCGATTTTGGTATTTTTGAACTCGCCTTTCGACGCTGATTCCAAAAATACCACACACGGTCAGTTTCGGCCATTTTAAAAAAAACCTGAAAAATTGACACTTTAGACAAAGGTCGATTTTGGTATTTTTGAACTCGCCTTTTGACGCTGATTCCAAAAATACCACACACGGTCAGTTTCGGCCATTTTGAAAAAAACCTGAAAACTTGACACTTTAGACAAAGCTCGAATTTGGTATTTTTGAACTCGCCTTTTGACGCTGATTCCAAAAATACCACACACGGTCAGTTTCGGCCAGTTTAAAAAAAAACCCTGAAAACTTGACACTTTAGACAAAGGTCTAATTTGGTATTTTTTAACTCGCCTTTTGACGCTGATTCCAAAAATACCCACACGGTCAGTTTCGGCCATTTTGAAAAAAAACTGAAAACTGGACACTTTAGACAAAGGTCGAATTTGGTATTTTTGAACTCGCCTTTCGACGCTGATTCAAAAAATACCACACACGGTCAGTTTCGGCCATTTTCAAAAAAACCTGAAAACTGGACACTTTAGACAAAGGTCGAATTTGGTATTTTTGAACTCGCCTTTCGACGCTGATTCCAAAAATACCACACACGGTCAGTTTCGGCCAGTTTAAAAAAAAAACCTGAAAACTTGACACTTTAGACAAAGGTCGAATTTGGTATTTTTGAACTCGCCTTTCGACGCTGATTCAAAAAATACCACACACGGTCAGTTTCGGCCATTTAAAAAAAAACCTGAAAAATTGACACTTTAGACAAAGGTCGATTTTGGTATTTTTGAACTCGCCTTTTGACGCTGATTCCAAAAATACCACACACGGTCAGTTTCGGCCATTTTGAAAAAAACCTGAAAACTTGACACTTTAGACAAAGCTCGAATTTGGTATTTTTGAACTCGCCTTTTGACGCTGATTCCAAAAATACCACACACGGTCAGTTTCGGCCAGTTTAAAAAAAAACCCTGAAAACTTGACACTTTAGACAAAGGTCTAATTTGGTATTTTTTAACTCGCCTTTTGACGCTGATTCCAAAAATACCCACACGGTCAGTTTCGGCCATTTTGAAAAAAAACTGAAAACTGGACACTTTAGACAAAGGTCGAATTTGGTATTTTTGAACTCGCCTTTCGACGCTGATTCAAAAAATACCACACACGGTCAGTTTCGGCCATTTTCAAAAAAACCTGAAAACTGGACACTTTAGACAAAGGTCGAATTTGGTATTTTTGAACTTGCCTTTCGACGCTGATTCCAAAAATACCACACACGGTCAGTTTCGGCCAGTTTAAAAAAAAAACCTGAAAACTTGACACTTTAGACAAAGGTCGAATTTGGTATTTTTGAACTCGCCTTTCGACGCTGATTCAAAAAATACCACACACGGTCAGTTTCGGCCATTTTCAAAAAAACCTGAAAACTGGACACTTTAGACAAAGGTCGAGTTTGGTATTTTTGAACTCGCCTTTCGACGCTGATTCCAAAAATACCACACACGGTCAGTTTCGGCCATTTTGAAAAAAACCTGAAAACTTGACACTTTAGACAAAGGTCGAATTTGGTATTTTTGAACTTGCCTTTCGACGCTGATTCCAAAAATACCACACACGGTCAGTTTCGGCCAGTTTAAAAAAAACCCTGAAAACTTGACACTTTAGACAAAGGTCTAATTTGGTATTTTTTAACTCGCCTTTTGACGCTGATTCCAAAAATACCCACACGGTCAGTTTCGGCCATTTTGAAAAAAAACTGAAAACTGGACACTTTAGACAAAGGTCGAATTTGGTATTTTTGAACTCGCCTTTCGACGCTGATTCAAAAAATACCACACACGGTCAGTTTCGGCCATTTTAAAAAAAACCTGAAAAATTGACACTTTAGACAAAGGTCGATTTTGGTATTTTTGAACTCGCCTTTTGACGCTGATTCCAAAAATACCACACACGGTCAGTTTCGGCCATTTTGAAAAAAACCTGAAAACTTGACACTTTAGACAAAGCTCGAATTTGGTATTTTTGAACTCGCCTTTTGACGCTGATTCCAAAAATACCACACACGGTCAGTTTCGGCCAGTTTAAAAAAAAAACCTGAAAACTTGACACTTTAGACAAAGGTCGAATTTGGTATTTTTGAACTCGCCTTTCGACGCTGATTCCAAAAATACCACACACGGTCAGTTTCGGCCATTTTGAAAAAACTTGAAAACTTGACACTTTAGACAAAGGTCGATTTTGGTATTTTTGAACTCGCCTTTCGACGCTGATTCCAAAAATACCACACACGGTCAGTTTCGGCCATTTTAAAAAAAACCTGAAAAATTGACACTTTAGACAAAGGTCGATTTTGGTATTTTTGAACTCGCCTTTTGACGCTGATTCCAAAAATACCACACACGGTCAGTTTCGGCCATTTTGAAAAAAACCTGAAAACTTGACACTTTAGACAAAGCTCGAATTTGGTATTTTTGAACTCGCCTTTTGACGCTGATTCCAAAAATACCACACACGGTCAGTTTCGGCCAGTTTAAAAAAAAACCCTGAAAACTTGACACTTTAGACAAAGGTCTAATTTGGTATTTTTTAACTCGCCTTTTGACGCTGATTCCAAAAATACCCACACGGTCAGTTTCGGCCATTTTGAAAAAAAACTGAAAACTGGACACTTTAGACAAAGGTCGAATTTGGTATTTTTGAACTCGCCTTTCGACGCTGATTCAAAAAATACCACACACGGTCAGTTTCGGCCATTTTCAAAAAAACCTGAAAACTGGACACTTTAGACAAAGGTCGAATTTGGTATTTTTGAACTCGCCTTTCGACGCTGATTCTAAAAATACCACACACGGTCAGTTTCGGCCAGTTTAAAAAAAAAACCTGAAAACTTGACACTTTAGACAAAGGTCGAATTTGGTATTTTTGAACTCGCCTTTCGACGCTGATTCAAAAAATACCACACACGGTCAGTTTCGGCCATTTTAAAAAAAACCTGAAAAATTGACACTTTAGACAAAGGTCGATTTTGGTATTTTTGAACTCGCCTTTTGACGCTGATTCCAAAAATACCACACACGGTCAGTTTCGGCCATTTTGAAAAAAACCTGAAAACTTGACACTTTAGACAAAGCTCGAATTTGGTATTTTTGAACTCGCCTTTTGACGCTGATTCCAAAAATACCACACACGGTCAGTTTCGGCCAGTTTAAAAAAAAACCCTGAAAACTTGACACTTTAGACAAAGGTCTAATTTGGTATTTTTTAACTCGCTTTTTGACGCTGATTCCAAAAATACCCACACGGTCAGTTTCGGCCATTTTGAAAAAAAACTGAAAACTGGACACTTTAGACAAAGGTCGAATTTGGTATTTTTGAACTCGCCTTTCGACGCTGATTCAAAAAATACCACACACGGTCAGTTTCGGCCATTTTCAAAAAAACCTGAAAACTGGACACTTTAGACAAAGGTCGAATTTGGTATTTTTGAACTCGCCTTTCGACGCTGATTCCAAAAATACCACACACGGTCAGTTTCGGCCAGTTTAAAAAAAAAACCTGAAAACTTGACACTTTAGACAAAGGTCGAATTTGGTATTTTTGAACTCGCCTTTCGACGCTGATTCCAAAAATACCACACACGGTCAGTTTCGGCCATTTTGAAAAAACTTGAAAACTTGACACTTTAGACAAAGGTCGATTTTGGTATTTTTGAACTCGCCTTTCGACGCTGATTCCAAAAATACCACACACGGTCAGTTTCGGCCATTTTAAAAAAAACCTGAAAAATTGACACTTTAGACAAAGGTCGATTTTGGTATTTTGGCAACAGAGATTAGGGTTAGTATAGGTTGCTAATTTTGGAACTGGGCTGTAGTTTTGGGTCCAAACGGCTGAAATCGTTTAAACTTGTAGTGAATGTAGCAAAGTTAATAAGGTACATCGTATTGAAGTTTGAGACCGATCGGACAGTGCAGTGGTCAGTTACGGCCAAAAGAGTGACAAATTTGCGGATGGCCGTAACTCCGGACAGCCTTGACCGATCTGGCCCAGATTTCGTACTGCTCCTGCAGATAGACCCCAGGAACAACATGTTAAAAGGGCAGGTCGATCGGACATTCCGTTGTGCAGTTATGGCCAAAATAATAATTCCCATAGACTTGTGCACAAGTTTTATGAGGCTTTGACCGATGGTCAAGTTATGTACCTTTTCTGAATTCGCATCGATAGACAAATCGAATGGTACCACAATCGAGGTAATCGGACATTGCGCTGTACAGTTATGGCCAAAAATAGGTGTTCTCATAGACTTGTGCACAATTTGTTTTTTACTTTGACCGATGGTCAAGTTATGTACCCTTTCGGAACGGCCAAGCGAGCGCAATTTGTTTGAGCTACTTGACCAGAGGTCAGCGGTGTTCGAAATCGAACGCTTGGTCGGAGCCAACCAAGAGTGGTATTTCCGGACTCAGCGTCGAAAGGCGAGTTTAAAAATACCACTTTGGACACCGTTGACACACTAAAAGATCACATATAAAAAGGTCACACACTAAAAAGGTCACACACTAAAAAGGTCACACACCAAAACAGTCACACATAAAAAAGGTCACACTAAAAAAGGTCACACATATAAAATGGTAACACATCAGAAAAGGTGACACACTAAAAAAAAGGTCACACACTAAAAAGGTCACACACTAAAAAAGGTCACTCATATAAAAAAAGGTCACACACTAAAAGAGGTCACACATTTTGCACACAGAGTAATGGGAAATTTTGTTTCAACTAGTTAAGGACCCTAAACTCTACCAGGTAATAGGTCAGGGTTCAACGCACTTGCACATCAATTATGAGAGGCCTACTAGTTGGGGGTCAAATGTGACGGGGTCAAACGTTTGTGCACTAAGCATAGGAAACGATCTAAGCATAGGAAACGATCTTTGTAAGGTCATGACCTTTCAAGGGAAACTAGTTGAAAATTGCCACTTGTCCAAATTTGATCTTGGTGGTGGAAGATATTTCATGTTGACTTTTGACCTTTTGGGACATCGCTTTGTCAAGTTATGGCCATATGTTTTGTACACAGCCTTGAATATCGTTAATAACTCGAGAACGCTTTTGCCGATTTGGACCAAACTTGGACAGGTTGTGTGTCTGATTGGCCCGCAACTTTCTTCATGTGAGCATGAACTCAATTGGTCATTCCGTTATCCAGTTTTAGGTGATGAGGGCAAGGTTCGAACCCCAATCACCTTATCTGGAGTCAGAGTACACATCCACTGGGCCACCTCATCTTCCCTGAAGAAATGTGTTCGGAACTTATATTTAAACCTTAGGTTGCAATGAAACGTCTTGAATTAAACCAAGTAGATCAAAAGAAACCACAATCCTCACAACGACGGCGGGATTCGAACCTCAATCGCCTGATCCGGAGTCAGAGTACACATCCACTGGGCCACCTCATCTTCCGTGAAGAAATGTGTTCGGAACTTATATTTAAACCTTAGGTTGCAATGAAACGTCTTGAATTAAACCAAGTAGATCAAAAGAAACCACAATCCTCACAACGACGGGATTCGAACCTCAATCGCCTGATCCGGAGTCAGAGTACACATCCACTGGGCCACCTCATCTTCCCTGAAGAAATGTGTTCGGAACTTATATTTAAACCTTAGGTTGCAATGAAACTTCTTGAATTAAACCAAGTAGATCAAAAGAAACCACAATCCTCACAACGACGGGATTCGAACCTCAATCGCCTGATCCGGAGTCAGAGTACACATCCACTGGGCCACCTCATCTTCCCTGAAGAAATGTGTTCGGAACTTATATTTAAACCTTAGGTTGCAATGAAACGTCTTGAATTAAACCAAGTAGATCAAAAGAAACCACAATCCTCACAACGACGGGATTCGAACCTCAATCGCCTGATCCGGAGTCAGAGTACACATCCACTGGGCCACCTCATCTTCCCTGAAGAAATGTGTTCGGAACTTATATTTAAACCTTAGGTTGCAATGAAACGTCTTGAATTAAACCAAGTAGATCAAAAGAAACCACAATCCTCACAACGACGGGATTCGAACCTCAATCGCCTGATCCGTAGTCAGAGTACACATCCACTTGGCCACCTCATCTTCCGTGAAGAAATATGTTCGGAACTTATATTTAAACCTTATGTTGCAATGAAACGTCTTGAATTAAACCAAGTAGATCAAAAGAAACCACAATCCTCACAACGACGGGATTCGAACCTCAATCGCCTGATCCGGAGTCAGAGTACACATCCACTGGGCCACCTCATCTTCCGTGAAGAAATATGTTCGGAACTTATATTTAAACCTTAGGTTGCAATGAAACGTCTTGAATTAAACCAAGTAGATCAAAAGAAACCACAATCCTCACAACGACGGGATTCGAACCTCAATCGCCTGATCCGGAGTCAGAGTACACATCCACTGGGCCACCTCATCTTCCCTGAAGAAATGTGTTCGGAACTTATATTTAAACCTTAGGTTGCAATGAAACGTCTTGAATTAAACCAAGTAGATCAAAAGAAACCACAATCCTCACAACGACGGGATTCGAACCTCAATCGCCTGATCCGGAGTCAGAGTACAGATCCACTGCACTACATCATCTTCCCTGAAGAAATGTGTTCGGAACTTATATTTAAACCCTAGGTTGCAATTAAACGTTCGACGCTGATTCCAAAAATACCACACATGTTCAGTTTCGGCCATTTTGGAAAAACCTGACCACTTGTCACTTGAACTCGCCTTTCGACGCTGATTCCGAAAATACCACTCCGCTGCTGCAGCTGCACTCCGCTGCTGAAGAAGAAGTATGAGAAGTATGAGAAGAACCTTGATTCCAACCTTAGTTCCAACTTGGAACCTTGGTTCCAACCAAGGTTCCAAGTTGGAACCAAGGTTCCAAGTTGGAACCAAGGTTCCAAATTGGAACCAAGGTTCGAACCAAGGTTCCAAGATGTGTTTAGAGATAAACCTTGTAAACCTTTTAACCATCAATTCGTTCCCCGATGCATAAAATTGTACAATTAATAGTTAAAGGCAGTATACATGATTGGTATCTCGAAAAATCAGAAATGTTCACAGATTTACACATAACTTACACAATATAAACACTACGACGGTAGAAAGCTTCCCTGAAATGGTTTTGTCTGAGGTGCTATAGTCTTTGAGAAATATAAACAAAACAATTATATTTCGTCTCGCGAGCATAAAATCAATTCGCCCCAAAACCATTTCACCCGGCTGGACCACTTCGCCCAAGTGCCATTTACCCCCAAAACCACTTCGTCCAAACACTACCTCGCCCAAAGGCCATTTCACCCCAAACATTCCAAAACAACTTCGTGCACATGCCGTGGTTCAGGGCGAAGTGGTTCAGGGCGAAATGACCGTACACCCTTTTTTGACCGTTTTCTTAACAGTTAGACTGTGTCTGAACAAGGCCTATTTTTGACGTGCCAAGGTGAACCTACAAAACATACCAAACTGGAAATTCTAATTTTTTTTCCACTAAAAAATGTGTTTTTCTCTATCAAATCTGCACTTCGTTATAATATAGCTTTGCCGGCAGCTAATTATTGTTCGCTTGTGCGTGGTTTATCGCAACGCGGAGCGCGCTATAGCTGCGCCGGCTGAACCGCGACGTGCCTGACCTTTTAATCGCGCAGCCAGAATTAGAAAAGCTCTGATCGAGACACCTGTATAAAGCTTAAGTCACAATTAAAGCGGAGGCCGGGCGGCGTGTGCGATTTCTAGGCATCGGCCGGCGTGTAGAGGTCGGCGAAAGATCGCGCGATAGGGCGGTCACAGTCGCAATTAAAAGTGCTCCCACGCTGCCATGACGGAATGGGGTCGAATTCTTGGCCCGTTTATCGGCCGGTGTCCGGCAGACACTCGTCCGATGTCCTGCCGATGTCCTGCCTGTGTAACCCCGGCCGATGTCTGGCCGATTTCCGGCCGGGCACCGCCAAGTCGGCCGGACGCCGGGCGGGCCCCGGCCGGCGTCTGAGCGGCGTCTGGGCGGCGCCTGGCCGATATATGGATTGTCTGGGTTGTCCAAAATTTGGCCCGGCGCCCGCCCGATGTGTGCGATGCCCTGCCGGACATCGGCCAGGCATCGACCGATTTAGTGGCGATTAGTTTGCGATGGGAAACGCCGCACCAGGTTTACAAACCGAATTAAAAGTAACTCGATGCCCGCCCGATGCCGAAAAATGACCCGGCAGCGGCAAGGAGTCCCGTGGGCGCCGGCCGAAAATGCCGAAAAATCCGTCGCAAACTACTCGCGCACCCACCGCAAGCTAATTGTGACTGGGGGGCGGTTTCGCTGGTGGGAAAAGTCCATACACGTGGTCTGTTGTGATACACATACCGTACGTACATGTGCATCATTGCCATATGATCTGCACTCTCCCCTTTTGTTAACGCACCAACCCAACCTAAAAACTGAAAGGAATTCCTTGGAAATTCCTTGGATGATTTAGACTCAACGGGGGAACAATGGTATACCCTTTGCCACATACCGTGCTGCATATGGTGACAGAAGAACACGTGGATTGACTTTTTCCACTTTTATGAGTGCATGCAACTAAACGTGTTTCCCGTGATAAACGCGCACAATCTTTACATTTTGAAACAAAAATGTGAGGCTGAAATGTGACCGAACACGCACAATCAGATTTGGTCACATTTGGATTTACTGCTGCGCGTCAAATGCACTGATTTAAATCATGCCGTTTTTTGTTTGTAATTGTTCAAGTAGAGAGAAGTTTTACCGATTTTGAAAAAAGAGTAACACAGTTATTTTCTTTATTATTATTTAAATAGTGCTTTCTGGCAAGATGCGGCGCTTTGGCTTGACTCTTTTGTCAACTTGGAAGACCATGCAACCTTTTGGACAGCTGGCTTGGAGTTACATGGCATACTTGATTTTTTTCTTTCATGTATTGTTCAATCACTGAGGTTTGGGACACCATGGAGCATCATGGCCATTTGCGTAAGGTAGAGAACTTTGTGTCAGTTGGGACAGGTACGCAGACGGGAGTAGTTCGTCATGATATTTTCTCCGGTGTTGCCTCACTTGTCCGCGCGATGTGTGCAGGATGGAGTTGTTCTTGACCTCGGCAAAACACCACGCGTAATTGCAACCAGGTAATTAGCCGTTGTTGTGTTACAGCCGTACAATGTATACCGTCTCTAGATCTATACATACCTTGACAAACTTGACCGTTTGTTTTTACAATGTGTCTTAACGTACGAGTTTTAACTTCAAGCTCCTGCAATGTCGCTACTTTGTTACGGTAATTTAGCCGAGTTTCCACCATGTCCACAAGCCGCGGCCGTACCGTGGTTGCGGCCGCGCGACTAGCTTCATGGGTTCATGGAGGTAGAAGAAGTACCTACATGAACGGTAGGTTCATGCAGCGCCGCGGTTTAAATTCTATACTCGTATGCCACTTATTTGTCACAATTTGGACATCACTCTTTTCTTTAAATGACGGAAAAACAAAGGAAGAAGTTTTGTACATGATCATCCAGGTGATATTCACAGATTAATTACAGCTTTTAATTACAACTTGGCCCTAAGGCAAGTCATAAAAATAAATGGTGTTCATGTATGTAATTTACAATGTATTCCTTATTACCCAAGGATCTGTGCATAAAGTCTATGGGGCATGAATGTTTTCACTCGACTTTGATTTTAAAATTCAGAACACCAGAGTAAAGCATCTATGCTTTGGTCCCGGCCCTCTTGGATGCATAGGGTAGCTATGGTGGGGAACAAAGTGATATAGGTGCATTACCTCAAAGCTATAAATGCTACAAACATTATTTTCCACATTGATAACTTGTATTACCGTCTCAATGTATACCGTCTCTAGATCTATACATACCTTGACAAACTTGACCGTTTGTTTTTACAATGTGTCTTAACGTACGAGTTTTAACTTCAAGCTCCTGCAATGTCGCTACTTTGTTACGGTAATTTAGCCGAGTTTCCACCATGTCCACAAGCCGCGGCCGTACCGTGGTTGCGGCCGCGCGACTAGCTTCATGGGTTCATGGAGGTAGAAGAAGTACCTACATGAACGGTAGGTTCATGCAGCGCCGCGGTTTAAATTCTATACTCGTATGCCACTTATTTGTCACAATTTGGACATCACTCTTTTCTTTAAATGACGGAAAAACAAAGGAAGAAGTTTTGTACATGATCATCCAGGTGATATTCACAGATTAATTACAGCTTTTAATTACAACTTGGCCCTAAGGCAAGTCATAAAAATAAATGGTGTTCATGTATGTAATTTACAATGTATTCCTTATTACCCAAGGATCTGTGCATAAAGTCTATGGGGCATGAATGTTTTCACTCGACTTTGATTTTAAAATTCAGAACACCAGAGTAAAGCATCTATGCTTTGGTCCCGGCCCTCTTGGATGCATAGGGTAGCTATGGTGGGGAACAAAGTGATATAGGTGCATTACCTCAAAGCTATAAATGCTACAAACATTATTTTCCACATTGATAACTTGTATTTTATGCTCTACCTACAGGGGGTATGCCTACTCTTGTGGTAAACAAGAATGCACGAGCTACTGCTTGGAATACAAGTTGCCGTCTAACACAGGTAAAAACATTTTGTTTTGTTATTGAATCCAACTGTATAAATTTAGAGTACATGATTGGTAAGCTGATTGGTAAGCTGTTACAAATGGCATTATTTCCACTTGCGATTAAAACCCCCATGTTAATAAAAAGTCTGCTGTGTAGACATTTCAGCCACACAGAGGCAGCATCTCAAAAAAACTTGAAAAGTTCATTCAAAAGACTTTTTAGAAAACCACCTTTGGTTAATTTTTCAAACAAAATACCATTTTGGACAGAAATGTGGTTTTGGTACTAATGTTATTCTTGTTAGTAAGATTCTTCTTGTCAATTCATGAGAAAAATTAATTGGCGTCACTACAAATGATGCATTCTACCTTTAATTTCACATTATTTTACATGGCATGAATATAATCCAAACGAGCATTTTAGAAATACACGAACAGGCATAATGCATTAATCACTTCATAAATGTTTGCAACAAATTATTAAAATCTCTTATAACTTTAATTTAATAGTGTGTAGTGTAAGTCGGTTTAACTTGAAATGTACCAAACTAAATCCTAATGCACCGAATTTGATGCAAATGGTAATTATTTTGGCCACTTTCTAAATATCAAATGATCAATTCAATCACAAGATCTACTTTTGGTAAGAGTTGAGTAGTTGAGTAGATTTTATTTTCTTTAAAATAACTCGTTTAGCATTGGAATGTGCAGATTTGATTGAAAAACCCAACATTTCCAGTGGGAAAAATTTGAGATTTTGTGAGGAAACACTTTGAAATGTTTGAGCCTGTCTGATATGTTTTGCACACAAGGTTTGAAGCCACGAGCAACTTAATACTTGACCTATTGTTTGAGTAATTTTCTGAGAACTTGATATCTTAAAATTGCTCATGATTCCCTCCTTTTTTAGAATCGTTCTTAAACCTTCATTTTAAAGAGATTTTCTCAAGTTATATATTCTTAAATTTGCTAGTTTTCAATTTTCCCCAAATAACTAAGGCAATTTCTTTGAAAGTGGAAAAAGGTTTATAAAAATATGGGTGGGTGTAATCCATCCACAATACCGTTATAAAATGTCCGGGTTTTAGGTTTGGTGCACATGCATGTAAACTCTGTTTAAATACGCGAGATCAATTCAGAAAAAGCTGAAATCTGCCTAATTTCAGATCAAGTCTGTTTCTAATAGCTTGCATTGGGTAGAAATGGTACCAGTATCCTTTCCTCTTGGATTTAACCATTTTAGCACGTTTCTATTTTTATTACTTTGGCGTCTTTTGTTAAATAGGTAAGAATTTAGTACTCGGACCTCACTAATTTTGTCTTAAAATGATTTATTAGACATCAATAAGTCCAAATCTAATGAAGAAACCAAAATTTGGAGGGGAAAAAATATTAAGAATTTACTCGGAAAAACCGAGAATATTTCCGACTTGTCCCATAGGCTTAGTTCACGAGGGCTTACGTGACGTCCGACTTGAAAATTCTTTCCAATAAATAATTTGATAAAAATAGATGACACTGTACGTCAAATTAGTGGCCTTGTGTGCCGACCTTTGCAGAGTCTTCTTCAAAGTCAAAAATTATACAAAATAATGTAATAATTTTATGGTTTGGTTTTTCATTGCTGAAAGTGATGAAATGAATACACTATTCACGACAATAAATAAACATGCAATTTCACAGGTGGAGTAATTATTACAAAATTGTATTCAACTCACTGCATAATGGTGTCCAACAGTATCACACGTGCATGTACGTGCATGTATTTAGACCATACTTTTTCATTAACCTGCGATCCAGAGGAAAGGTCTTTATTTGATTGACTATTGGTGCAATTCTCCCAGTGGCTAATACTATTTTTTCAGGACTTTAGAAACATGTTGGACACATTAGTTTTGAGATTGTGCTTGCATGGAGTTTAGAAACTCTCGTAATCTCCTGTAGTTTAAAAAAAATTAAAGGCTTCTAAATATAGAGAAAAACTTCCTTGTAGAAATTTCAGCCACGTAGATGCAGTAATATAGGCCTACATAAAACGTGCAAAAATCCATGTATGTTTTTTGTGTATGAAGGAATGTTAAAGTTCTGTAGAAGACTTGTTTAGTATTTGTCTTTGTAATTTATTCCTGCTGGGGGTTATGTTTATTTGCGTTGTTTATTTTTGTTTTGCATAAACTATACTGAGCAACTAAAGTAACTCCTTTTTTCAGTTTAATCCAAACTAGAAAACGTCTTTTGTAATTAAGTTAACATCGAGATTTTGCATGACTGTATAAAGCTTCTGTGTGCTAAAAATTCCCACTCTCAGATTGACTGCATTGTTCAATCATATTTCTTGTGTTGCTCGGTATATTACTGCCAACTTGATTTTCTTGTCGAAATGACTGACTTAGTTTTTGTTTTTCTTTTTCTGTAGATATTGTCATTGGATGGTGAGGTGCCAATTATCAAGTTTGTGGAGTCTGTCTCGCTGGTACTTTATGACTACATCATTGCCTGATGGAGACTAGCAGATTGCAGTCAGAATTCTGTGCACTATGCCTGTCTTCATTAGTCAGGCAGGTCAGTATTTGTGCTTGTAATTTAGTCATGTAAGTTTTTTTGCTTGTTTTTGTTTTGCATGAACTATACCGAGCAACTAAAGTAACGCAAATTGTCAGTTTAATCCAAACTAGAAAATGTCTTTTGTAATTAAGTTAACATCGAGATTTTGCATGACTGTATAAAGCTTCTGTGTGCTAAAAATTCCCATTCTCAGATTGACTGCATTGTTCAATCATGTTGCTTTTGTTGCTTGGTATATTACTTCCAACTTGATTTTCTTGTCGAAATGACTGACTTAGTTTTAGTTTGTTTTCTTTTTCTGTAGATATTGTCATTGGATGGTGAGGTGCCAATTATCAAGTTTGTGGTGTCTGTCTCGCTGGTACTTTATGACTACATCATCGCCTTATGGACACTAGCAGATTGCAGTCAGGATTCCGTGCACACTGCCTTCATTCATTAGTCAGGCAGGTCAGTATTTGTCTTTGTAATTTATTCCTGCTGGGTTAGTGTGTTTTGTTTAGGTTTTTTTTGTTTGTTTTATTTTTTGGTAGGAACCATGACTGTCAACTTGATTTTCCTGTTGAAATGACTGACTATAAGTTTCTTTTTGTTTTTTTCTTTGTTATTGTCATCATATGGCGAGGTGCCAATTATCAAGTTTGTGAAGTCTGTCTCGCTGGTACTTTATGACTACATCATCGCCTGATAGACACTAGCAGAGCATTCAGGATTATGTGCACTATGCGTGTCTGCATTAGTCAGGCAGGTCAGTATTTGTCCTTTTAATTTAGTCATGTAATGTTGTCATTTTTGTTTGTTTGTTTTTGTTTTGCATAAACTATACCGAGCAATTAAAGTAACGCAAATTTTCAGTTTAATCCGAACTAGAAAATGTCTTTTGTAATTAAGTTAACATCTATATTTTGCATGGCTGTATAACGCTTCTGTGTGCTAAAAATTCCTACTCTCAGATTGACTGCATTGTTCAATCTTATTGCTTTTGTTGCTCCACTTGATTTTCTTGTCGAAATGACTGACTTAGTTTTTGTTTGTTTTCTTTTTCCGTAGATATTGTAATTGGATGGTGAGGTGCCAATTATCAAGTTTGTGGAGTCTGTCTCGCTGGTACATTATGACTACATCATCGCCTGATGGAGACTAGCAGATTGCATTAAGGATTCCGTGCATGCTGCCTTTCTTCATTAGTCAGGCAGGTCAGTATTTGTCTTTGTAATTTATTCCTGCTGGGTTAGTGTGTTTTGTTTAGTTTTTTTTTGTTTGTTTTATTTTTTGGTAGGAACCATTACTGTCAACTTGAATTTCCTGTTGAAATGACTGACTCTAAGTTTCTCTTTGTTTTTTTTTATCGTCATCATATGGCGAGGTGCCAATTATCAAGTTTGTGAAGTCTGTCTCGCTAGTACTTTATAACTACATCATCGCCTGATGGACACTAGCAGAGCATTCCGGATTCCGTGCACTATGCCTGTCTTCGGTAGTCAGGCAGGTCAGTATTTGTCCTTGTAATTTAGTCATGTAATTAATTTAATTTTTAATTTTTTGCTTGTTTTTGTTTTGCATGAACTATACCGAGCAACTAAATTAACGCAAATTTTCAGTTTAATCCAAAGTAGAAAATGTCTTTTGTAATTAAGTTAACATCGAGATGTTGCTTATCTGTATAAAGCTTCTGTGTGCTGAAAATAGTCGCTTTCAGATTGACCGCATTTTTCAATCCTATTTCTTCTGTTGCTCGGTATGTTATGGCCGAGCGGTCTAGTGCGTCGAACTTAAGTTCCTGTGCTAGTACTAGAATGTGGGTTCGATTCCGGGCCGTGACGGGTTGTGGCACCTGTGCCCTTGAGCAAGGCACTCAACCGCACTTGCTCCCATTCCTGTAATTGGCGGTCCCTCCGCTGTTGGATGTGGTGAATAAATAAATATTACTGTCCACTTGATTTTTCTTGTCGAAATAACTGACTTAGTTTTTGTTTGTTTGCTTTTTCTGTAGATATTGTCATTGGATGGTGAGGTGCCAATTATCAAGTTTGTGGAGTCTGTCTCGCTGGTACTTTATGACTACATCATCGCCCGAGACTAACGGATTGCATTCAGGATTCTGTGCACGATGCCTTTCTTAATTAGTCAGGCAGGTCAGTATTTGTCTTTGTAATGTATTTGTATTTGTATTTTTTAACCATATCCAACAGCAAAAATTGAGCCTTAGGGAACACCAGAGGGCACTACATTTCAATTGGAAAAGTGACCGTCAACAATAACTGTTTTATACCAGTGAGATAATTGATTATCAAATGGAGAACATCATGATAAATATTATAGGACGAGAGTTTATACATAAGAAAATTATGGTTGACTCGATCAAAGGTCTTTGAGAAATCAGTGCAAATAACATCTAACTGCTCTCTCCGTTCAACAGCATGGTAAGCATCTTGCAACAATAAGGTCAGGTTAGAGGAGCAATCTCTACCGGGGATGAAACCATGCTGCTGCTCGGCGATAGCGATTTGGACGTGACACATGATCTGTTCACACAGGATTTTCTCAAAGACCTTTGATACCCGGGAAGAAGAGAAATGGGCCTATAGTTGGCAACATTATGTTTTTTACCAGACTTATGAATGGGTACGATGTTAGCAATTTTCTAAAAAAATGGAAAACATTCCTCTCTAGTAGCCCTATTAAATATATATGCTAACGGGTTACAAAAAACACTGGCTCATTTGAGCACAAAGCTCGATAGATGGCTCATGTAAGGTTATGTTTTTGTGTGTTTGGTTTGGTTATTGGTTTTTGTTTTGCAGGAACTATTACTGTCAATTTGTTTTTGTTATTTTATTGTAGATATTCTCATTGGATGGCGAGGTGCAAATTTTGAAGTTTGTGGAGTCTGTCGTACTGGTACGTCATGACTACATCCTCGCCTGATGGAGACGAGCAGATTGCAGTTGTGACGGTGGATTTAGAAAGATGAGTACTTTGTTTTTTAAAACTTGGGTCCTAAACAAGAAACTAATCGGCGGCTTAACGCGTCGGCTAAAAAATTCGGTTCAAAGCTCCCAGAGTCGGCTGCATTGGCTCCAAACTCCAAGCGTCGGCTCCAAGCATCGGCTCTCGGCTCCAAGCGTCGGCTCCAAGCGTCGGCTCCAATTGGTTCCTCCCGGATTAGAATCATAGACTTTGTGTTTAATGGGCCGATGCTCTATCATTTGAGCTGTGAAATCTACCGGTAGTCTTTAAACAAGGTGTTGTCGTAGGTCTTTACTTATCGGTGTTGGCTATATCGCGTGCAACAGTGGCGTCCATTCTAGGATACATCGATATCTTAATAAACAGTCCTTTGGAAACTTCCATTGCACGAAAATGCATACTGAAGGGGCCCCCAGTATGTATTTTCGTGCAATGGAAGTGTACAGTCGTACATTAGTAGTTAAGTGGGGGATTTATCCAGTTAGTGGCCGTCCGCGCACATGTTAAGAACCTGCAAAAGCCAATACCGATGAGTGTAGACTTACTGCGATATTTTGATTGGAGACTACCGGTCGGCATTCATAGTTAAATTCGGGGAGTCTTATGATTTTTCACTGCATTCGTTGTTCCCGTCAAAACCGACGGACATTTGTTTACATTTCTTTTAATGAATATTTATTTTTAATGAATATTTTAAATGTTTTAAATGACCGTATAATTTCGTAATTATTATCATGTTTATTTGTTTTTCAATGCCGTATCGCGCTGTGCGATATTTTATATGTAGAGCGTGTGTTAAATAAACTATTATTATTATTATTAATAATATTATATTAGTTTAATCTTAATGAATATTTTAACTAACTTTTAAATGTTTTAAATGACTGTAATTTCGTAAGTATTATCATGTTTATTTGTTTTTGAATGATGTATCGCGCTTTGCGATATTCTATATGTAGACCGTGTGTTAAATAAACCTTTATTATTATTATGAAATTACAGTAAACCTTGCTTAAGTCGGATTCGTTTATGTCGGATTTTCACTTATCTCGGACAAAATCGCTTGGAACGTTTGATTTTTGTATGCCACTCTTTGCTTAAGTCTGATCGCGTAAGTCGGAATTTTGCTTATCTCGGACACATCAACCTAGAACATTTGTTCAATTCCTGTGTGTTTTACCTCTTTTAAGTCGGATTGGTGAAAGTTGACATGTTCATATATTAATTTCACTCCAGTCCCGCGGGAAGTAGAAGAATTTCACGGTTGGAAATAAATAATTTTGACGTTAACCGCGTTTCCCCGAAATGCCGCTTGTGTACACGTGCGAATGTACATTACGTACGCCTGCCTTGTACTTTTGCCGTGCATACTGTATACGTAGCACAAGTCACAGTTGGCGCTAGTCACACGCACTTACGATGATAAATTGAGAATCAGAAATTACGCAGACTTGAAAAAAGTCTATGTGCGCATGTGTCACAGGCTGCATTTGTTATTGGCTTAGGTGGGTTGAGCGTGATGTGCCTATTACGAGTTACTTGAGTAGTTTATCGTCTTTATTTTTGTACCTGGCCACGAAGATAAGTTACCAATGTCGTTAACAACCTGGGATGGTGATGCGCTCATGATTGTTGTTATTTATGTATTTTTTTCACAAATGTAAATTTATTTTGTGCTTGTATTTTATATAAATGTTTGTTTGTTTCATGTGATTCTTGATTGTTATGTTGTGTTGTTTTGCAAATCACTAACTGTATTGTTTTGTTTTTTTGCAGATGTTGTTAACAAATGTGGATGGTGATGCACGTGTAACAAGTCGTTTGCATAATTTGTCGTGCAGTATTTTGTGTAATTTGCCACGAAGATAAGTTGTTAATTTGTTTATTTGTTTTGTTGTTTGTTTTATGATTCATGATTGTAATTTTGAATTGTTTTGTGAGACTAACTCTGTTATTGTTAGTTTTTCCTGCAGATGAGAAATTGATTGTTTTCCAATGAACTAACTTTCTTGTTTGGTTTATCTGCAGATGTCTTCAACAACCTATCATGACCTGCCGGCAGAGCCTGTCATACTCTATCGTTTGTAGCTTTGGCTCCCTCGGTAAGATAATAAATGTAGTATTTTTGTAATTAATGTGTTTATTTTCATGTTTCAAGATTGGAATCTTGCTTTAATGGACTAACTTTGTGTATTTTTTTGCCGACGCTCTGGCATAGTCTGTCGTGCAGTAAATATTCTACATTGCTATAAAGATAAGTTATTTGTTTATCGGTGTTTATATTCACGATTGTTATGTTTCATGAACAATGACTGTAATTTTGATTTAGTTTATGTTTGACTAACTGTGTTTTTTATATCTGTGTAGATGAACTCAATGACATGAGATTTTGATGCGCACATTTGTACATGCTGTCCTAGTGCTATTTTTCGGATGATGGAGACTGCAAAAACTGCATGTGGTGCGTGTTCATTTATTTTGATGCTTTTCTTTATACTTGTTTATTAGCAGATAATTTTGATTGTTTGTCTAGTCAGTTATTTTTAACTGAAATTTGCTAAGTTTAATTTGTATAAATGAACATAACTTTAATTTATGTTGAGTCACATTGTTTGTATTTGATATTTCTGTAGCTGTCCTCATCGGAAATTGACGTGCCAATTGTGATAGAGAAAGATGACCGAAGAAATCGATGGAGAAATGCAACCAAGAACGACGGAGAAGACCGAGGAAAAAAGGCATTTAAATTGTACGTACCTTAATATAAATTAACTGAAATTAAAGTAAGTAAAACTAAATTGAAAATAATTGCTATTAAAAAATTTTGGGCAATTGACGTGCGATGAATAAATTGCGACGGAGAACGGCGACAAATTGTTTGCACTTTAATTTCAATTAATTTAAATGACCGTAACTAAATCCAGTTTAATGTGAATTTTTAACTGAAATGCAAGTTTAATTTGCAATAAATGTACCAAATTGAAAGATCAATTTCTAAGCTAAATTTTCTCCGTTAAATGTTCGACGTAAAATGTTCGAAGTTAATTTGAATCAATTGAAATAAAATTTAAACGTAAATTGTCGACGTTAATTTGAATAAATTTAAATCCATATTCAACTTAATTTTTGGACGTTAAATTTTCTTAGTTAATTTGCAATCAATTTTAAACTTTAATTGTGTACGTTAAGTTTGCGACGTTAAATTGTCAACGTTAAGTGTTAGATGTTAAATTTTCTACGTTAAATTGTTGACGTTAAATTGTGTACGTTAAATTTGCGACGTCAAATGTTCATTGGAATAAATGTTAAAGCTAATTGTTATACGTAAAAGTTTCGACGTTAAATTTGAATAAATTTAAAAACATTATCTACATTAAAATATCAAGGTCAATTTGCGACGTAAAATTTTCGACGATAAATTTTCTACGTTAAATGTTTGACGATAAATTGTCTACGTCAATTTTTCTATGTTAAATTTGAATAAATTTAAAAACATTATCTACATTAAAATATAAACGTAAATTTGCGACGTTAAATTTATTACATGAAATTGTGTACATTAAATTTTCGACGATAAATTTTCTACGTTAAATTTTGCGACGTTCAATTGTTTACGTTAAGTTCGCGATGTTAAATTTCGTACATAAAATTGTGTACATTAAATTTTCTACGATAAATTTTCTACGTCAAATTTCCTACGTTTAATTGTCTACGTTAAATTTTGCGACGTTAAATTTCGTACATTAAATTTTCTACGTTAAATGTTTGACGATAAATTTTCTACGTTTAATTGTTTACGTTAAGTTCCGTACATAAAATTGTGTACATTAAATTGTCGACGTCAAATTTCCTACGTTTATTTGTCTACGTGAAATTTTGCGACGTTCAATTGTTAACTTTAAGTTTGCGATGTTAAATTTTGTACATTAAATTTTGTACATTAAATTTTCGACGATAAATTTTCTACGTCAAATTTGAATAAATTTAAAAACATTATCTACATTAAAATATAAAGGTCAATTTGCGACGTTAAATTTGCGATGTTTAATTGTCAACGTTAAATTTTGTACATTAAATTTTTGACGATAAATTGTCTACGTCAAATTTTGTACGTTAAATTTGAATAAATTGAAAAACATTATCTACATATAAAGGTCAATTTGCGACGTTAAATTTTCGACATCAAATTGTCTACGTTAAATTTTGCGACGTTCAATTGTTTACGTTAAGTTCGCGATGTTAAATTTCGTACATAAAATTGTGTACATTAAATTTTTGACGTCAAATTTCCTACGTTTAATTGTCTACGTTAAGTTTGCGATGTTAAATTTCGTACATTAAATTTTCGACGATAAATTGTCTACGTCAAATTTGAATAAATATAAAAACATTATCTGCATTGAAATATAAAGGTCATTTTGCGACGTTAAATTTCCTACGTTTAATTGTCTACGTTAAGTTTGCGATGTTAAATTTCGTACATTAAATTTTGTACATTAAATTTGACGATAAATTGTCTACGTCAAATTTGTTACATAAAATTTTGTACATTTATTTTTCGACGATAAATTTTGTACGTTTAATTGTCTACTTTAAATTATGCGACGTTGAATTTCCTATGTTAAATTTTGTACATTTATTTTTTGACGATAAATTTTCTACGTTAAATGCCTGACGTTAAAATTTCGACGATAAATGTTATACGTTAATTTGAATAAATAGAAATAAATGTTAAACGTCAAATTTCCCGACGTTAAATTTGAATAAACATTATCTACATTAAAATATAAAGGTCAATTTGCGACGTTAAATTTTCGACATGAAATTGTCGACAATAAATGTAAAATTTCTACGTAAATTTTCTGACGTTAAATTTTCTATGTTAAATTTGAAAAAATATAAAAACATTATCTACATTAAAATATAAAGGTCAATTTGCGACGTTAAATTATAGACCGTAAACTTGTTACGTTAAATTTTCGACCTTAAATTGTTGACGATAAATGTTGTACGTTTATTTGAATGAAATGAAATAAATTTTAAATGTAAATTTTGTACGGATTTGAATCATTTGTTGAAATTTGAATTAATGTGAATAACTGAAGTTTTGAATAAATTTGCATCAATTCAATCTGAGTAAATTTAAATAAATTTGCATAAAGTTATATTTGAATAAATGTGAATCAATTGAAATAAATCTGAGTAAAATTAAATAAATTTGCATAAATGTATTCGAATAAATGTGAATAAATTTGAATTAATTGGCATAAAATCAATCTGAGTAAAATAAATGTGAATATATTTGAATTAATTTGCATAAATTTAAATTTAAATTTGCGAGGGTAAGAGGGTAAGAGGGTAAGAGGGTAAGAGGGTAAGAGGGTAAGAGGGTAAGAGGGTAAGAGGGTAAGAGGGTAAGAGGGTAAGAGGGTAAGAGGGTAAGAGGGTAAGAGGGTAAGAGGGTAAGAGGGTAAGAGGGTAAGAGGGTAAGAGGGTAAGGGGGTAAGGGGGTAAGGGGGTAAGGGGGTAAGGGGGTAAGGGGGTAAGGGGGTAAGGGGGTAAGGGGGTAAGGGGGTAAGGGGGTAAGGGGGTAAGGGGGTAAGGGGGTAAGGGGGTAAGGGGGTAAGGGGGTAAGGGGGTAAGGGGGTAAGGGGGTAAGGGGGTAAGGGGGTAAGGGGGTAAGGGGGTAAGGGGGTAAGGGGGTAAGGGGGTAAGGGGGTAAGGGGGTAAGGGGGTAAGGGGGTAAGGGGGTAAGGGGGTAAGGGGGTAAGGGGGTAAGGGGGTAAGGGGGTAAGGGGGTAAGGGGGTAAGGGGGTAAGGGGGTAAGGGGGTAAGGGGGTAAGGGGGTAAGGGGGTAAGGGGGTAAGGGGGTAAGGGGGTAAGGGGGTAAGGGGGTAAGGGGGTAAGGGGGTAAGGGGGTAAGGGGGTAAGGGGGTAAGGGGGTAAGGGGGTAAGGGGGTAAGGGGGTAAGGGGGTAAGGGGGTAAGGGGGTAAGGGGGTAAGGGGGTAAGGGGGTAAGGGGGTAAGGGGGTAAGGGGGTAAGGGGGTAAGGGGGTAAGGGGGTAAGGGGGTAAGGGGGTAAGGGGGTAAGGGGGTAAGGGGGTAAGGGGGTAAGGGGGTAAGGGGGTAAGGGGGTAAGGGGGTAAGGGGGTAAGGGGGTAAGGGGGTAAGGGGGTAAGGGGGTAAGGGGGTAAGGGGGTAAGGGGGTAAGGGGGTAAGGGGGTAAGGGGGTAAGGGGGTAAGGGGGTAAGGGGGTAAGGGGGTAAGGGGGTAAGGGGGTAAGGGGGTAAGGGGGTAAGGGGGTAAGGGGGTAAGGGGGTAAGGGGGTAAGGGGGTAAGGGGGTAAGGGGGTAAGGGGGTAAGGGGGTAAGGGGGTAAGGGGGTAAGGGGGTAAGGGGGTAAGGGGGTAAGGGGGTAAGGGGGTAAGGGGGTAAGGGGGTAAGGGGGTAAGGGGGTAAGGGGGTAAGGGGGTAAGGGGGTAAGGGGGTAAGGGGGTAAGGGGGTAAGGGGGTAAGGGGGTAAGGGGGTAAGGGGGTAAGGGGGTAAGGGGGTAAGGGGGTAAGGGGGTTAGGGGGTAAGGGGGTTAGGGGGTAAGGGGGTAAGGGGGTAAGGGGGTTAGGGGGTAAGGGGGTAAGGGGGTTAGGGGGTAAGGGGGTTAGGGTTAGGGTTAGGGTTAGGGTTAGGGTTAGGGTTAGGGTTAGGGTTAGGGTTAGGGTTAGGGTTAGGGTTAGGGTTAGGGTTAGGGTTAGGGTTAGGGTTAGGGTTAGGGTTAGGGTTAGGGTTAGGGTTAGGGTTAGGGTTAGGGTTAGGGTTAGGGGTTAGGGTTAGGGTTAAGGGTTAGGGTTAGGGTTAGGGGTTAGGGTTAGGGTTAGGGTTAGGGTTAGGGTTAGGGTTAGGGTTAGGGTTAGGGTTAGGGTTAGGGTTAGGGTTAGGGTTAGGGTTAGGGTTAGGGTTAGGGTTAGGGTTAGGGTTAGGGTTAGGGTTAGGGTTAGGGTTAGGGTTAGGGTTAGGGTTAGGGTTAGGGTTAGAAGACTTGTTGCATTCTGGAACTCGATTCTTAGTTTTGAAAGTTAAAGTTTTGAAATGAAAAACTCGTGGTTCTTGGTTTTGGCGGGATTCGAACCCTTCCCGAGGTCGGAGCAACCTGCGGTAAAGTTTTGCACGCGTTTCAGGCCAGGGCGAGTCCATTGCGCCAATAAAAAAATCTTATGTTTTTCATTGTTTTTTGTCGATATTTGATGACGTCATCAACTTGTGGGCCGCCATTTTGAATGTGTTCCGGGACACTGGGATCCCGTGTTCCTAATAGACTTTGGCAGTACTCGGTACCCTCTATCGATTCCGCCAATAAAAAAATTTCCCATACGTTTGTGCACAGTTGCCCACGGCCGCCATCTTGGTTTACCTTCTCCTATACCTGTGTGCACAAGCGTAAAGCCTATGGGATTTTCGTACTCTGTCGTTTTCCAACAACTTCCCGTATGTTTGTGCACAGTTCCTATTGTCTCAGTGTAAACTGTATGGCCGCCATCTTGCTTTTGATGCCGTCGACCGCCGCCATCTTGCTTTACCATCTCCCATACCTTTGTGCACAAGCGTAAACCCTATGGGATTTTCGTACTTGGCCGTTTTTTCGATGGGCTCGTATACTTGTGTGCACAGTACGGTATAAGTGTACTGTTGTGGTGTTCGAACCCGTAACTCCGAAACCGAGGCTCGTACGGGGTTCATTGCCTCATATGTCTTGATCGTTAAGCTACGGCCGCCATCTTGCTTTTGATGCCATCGACCGCCGCCATTTTGTCAGAGTTGGAGATAGAGATGGAGATAGAGACGGAGATAGAGATAGACTTAGAGATGGTGATAGACATTTATCGTAAAAATGACCAAGTACAAATTTTTGTGGTTCTTCAGGAGTGTTATAGTAGTGTTCCAGAGGTGGTAGGCGGCCGTTCAAACGATACACTGAGTGAACAAATTTTGTTGTTGTCAGAGTTGGAGATAGAGATAGAGATAGAGATGGATATAGACTGTTGTCGAAAAAAATGTCCAAGTACAAACAAATGTATTGTTCTTCAGGAGTGTCATAGGAGTGTTCCAGAGGTGTTAGGCGGCCGTTCAAACGATACACTGAGTGAACAAATTTTGTTGTTGTCAGAGTTGGAGATAGAGATAGACATAGAGATGGAGATAGACTTTTATCGAAAAAATGACCAAGTACAATTTCTTTTGGTTCTTCAGGAGTGTTATAGTAGTATTCCTGAGGTGGTAGGCGGCCGTTCAAACGATACACTGAGTGAACAAATTTTGTTGTTGTCAGAGTTGGAGATAGAGATAGAGATAGAGATGGATATAGACTGTTGTCGAAAAAAATGTCCAAGTACAAACTAATGTTTTTTTCTTCAGGAGTGTCATAGGAGTGTTCCAAAGGTGGTTGGCGGCCGTTCAAACGATACACTGAGTGAACGAAATTTGTTGTTGTTAGAGTTGGAGATAGAGATAGAGATAGACTTAGAGATAGACATAGAGATGGAGATAGACTGTTGTCGGGAAAAATGTCCAAGTACAAACAAATTGTTCTTCTGGAGTGTCATAGGAGTATTCCAGAGGTGGTAGGCGGCCGTTCAAACGATACACTGAGTGAACAAATTTTGTTGTTGTCAGAGTTGGAGATAGAGATAGAGATAGAGATGGATATAGACTGTTGTCGAAAAAAATGTCCAAGTACAAACTAATGTTTTTTTCTTCAGGAGTGTCATAGGAGTGTTCCAGAGGTGGTTGGCGGCCGTTCAAACGATACACTGAGTGAACGAATTTTGTTGTTGTTAGAGTTGGAGATAGAGATAGAGATAGACTTAGAGATAGACATAGAGATGGAGATAGACTGTTGTCGGGAAAAATGTCCAAGTACAAACAAATTGTTCTTCTGGAGTGTCATAGGAGTATTCCAGAGGTGGTAGGCGGCCGTTCAAACGATACACTGAGTGTTAGAGTTGGAGATAGAGATGGAGATAGACTTAAATTTCGAGCTAATTCCGCGTGTGGTAATTCCAGGTACCGCAACCTTGCGGAATTGGTAGTTTGTCGGAAAATGTCTAAAGCCTCGGTTTCGGACGAAAAAAATCAGGGTGAGGTGCGTGGCCCCGAGGAGTTCCTCTCCGAAATTTGACCTCGATCGGACAACGGACGGGTCAGTTACGGACATTTTAGTGATTTAGAAGGGCGCCCTCTCTCGTTTGGCATGAACTGTTTTCGATCGTAACGCTATGGGTTTTCGTACTTGCGTTTTTTTCGGGTGTATTCTTCCTATCTATTTGTACACGCTATTTTAATCGTTAATATCTCGAGAACGCTCCGGCCGTTTTTGACGAAACTTTGATAGATTGTGTGCCCGATATGCAGCTATCTTTTGTCCTATGAGAACAAACTCCATCGGTCATTCCGTTGACCAGTTATAGCGTAAATAAGTTTTCACAGTGCCCTTAAAATTTTCCCGTGCTCTCGGCCCCAGTGCAAGACGTGGTTATTTCTGTCTGTCGCCGCCATCTTGGATTTCGATCTCCCATACCTTTGTGCACTAGCGTAAACCCTATGGGATTTTCGTACTTGGCGGTTTTTTCGATGGGCTCGTGTACTTATGTGCACAGTACGGTATAAGTGTACCGTTGGTGTGTTCGAACCCCCGTAACTCCGAAACCGAGGCTCGTACGGGGTTCATTGCCTCATTTGTCTTGATCGTTAAGCTACGGCCGCCATCTTGCTTTTGATGCCGTCGACCGCCGCCATTTTGTCAGAGTTGGAGATAGAGACGGAGATAGAGATAGACTTAGAGACGGAGATAGACATTTATCGAAAAAATGACCAAGTACAAATTTTTTTGGTTCTTCAGGAGTGTTATAGTAGTTTTCCTGAGGTGGTATGCGGCCGTTCAAACGATACACTGAGTGAACAAATTTTGTTGTTGTTAGAGTTGGAGATAGAGATAGAGATAGAGATAGAGATAGACTTTTATCGGAACAATGTCCAAGTACAAATTGTTTTGGTTCTTTAGGAGTGTTATAGTAGTATTGTAGCAAAAAGAAGTTGTTTGTGGCATCTGGCTCCAGCCGTTGTATTCTTTGTTGCATAGGTGGAGCCAGACCCAAAGAATTCCTTAAATTCTTTAACCTTTGTTTGGTTCCTGTTGGGCCCGGACTTTCGCTAACAATAGAAAGAATTCCTTTTGTATATTAAATTCTTTTAGTTGTTCATAAATGTATAAAAACCCTTGGCGTTTGCATGCAGGCAGGGATTTGCGTCTGGGCAGTTGTGAGATTAACGTCGTTTTAGTTCTACAGTATTTATATTTAGTCACTTTTCTACTGGTTTGCGTGCAGGTGTCTTGGGTTTTGCTTCGGCCATTTAATTTTGATTTGTGAGTATCTGTTTTATTTTCTTGTAGAGGCATCCAGTGTGTCGGGTAGCGGGCGAGGCCGATTTTCGTCAAGGGGTTTTCCCTTTGGAAAGCGACCGTGCCCGCTGCGAAGGCTTGATGCCTCTACTTAAATTGTATATCCATATTGTTTGTTATTTCGTTGAATGAATTCATTAGTTATTCTTTTACTGGCGTGGTGGTTCGTTACAGTATTCCTGAGGTGGTTGGCGCCCGTTCAAACGATACACTGAGTGTACAAATTTTGTTGTTGTTAGAGTTGGAGATAGAGATAGAGATAGACTTAGAGATAGCCATCGACCGCCGCCATCTTGGTTTTCCTTTTGCCATACTTTTGTGCACGAGCGTAAACCCTATGGGATTTTCGTACTCTGCCGTTTTTCGATCACTTCACATATGTTTGTGCACAGTTCCTAGTGTACCGGTGTTAACACTGTGGGAATTTCGGACTTTTGCCGTTTCTTGACCACCTCCCACACGTTTTGTACACAATATGAAGTCGCCCCGTAGGGTAGCTTACCCCAGTGGTCAGTCCAGTGGCCGAAATAGAACGGTAGGTCGTACGGATTTCTAATTGGCGTCAATATAACGGTACGGTGAAAAAAAAAATATAATTTCGAGGTCAAGGTCATCTGAGGTCAAAACTGAGTGAACAAATTTTGTTGTTGTCAGAGTTGGAGATAGAGATAGAGATAGAGATGGATATAGACTGTTGTCGAAAAAAATGTCCAAGTACAAACAAATGTATTGTTCTTCAGGAGTGTCATAGGAGTGTTCCAGAGGTGGTAGGCGGCCGTTCAAACGATACACTGAGTAAACAAATTTTGTTGTTGTCAGAGTTGGAGATAGAGATAGAGATAGAGATGGATATAGACTGTTGTCGAAAAAAATGTCCAAGTACAAACAAATGTATTGTTCTTCAGGAGTGTCATAGGAGTGTTCCAGAGGTGTTAGGCGGCCGTTCAAACGATACACTGAGTGAACAAATTTTGTTGTTGTCAGAGTTGGAGATAGAGATAGAGATAGAGATGGATATAGACTGTTGTCGAAAAAAATGTCCAAGTACAAACAAATGTATTGTTCTTCAGGAGTGTCATAGGAGTGTTCCTGAGGTGGTAGGCGACCGTTAAAACGATACACTGAGTGAACAAATTTTGTTGTTGTCAGAGTTGGAGATAGACTTAGAGATAGAGATGGATATAGACTGTTGTCGCAAAAAATGTCCAAGTACAAACAAATGTATTGTTCTTCCGGAGTGTCATAGTAGTGTTCCAGAGGTGGTTGGCGGCCGTTCAAACGATACACTGAGTGAACAAATTTGGTTGTTGTTAGAGTTGGAGATAGAGCTAGAGATAGACTTAGAGATAGACATAGAGATGGAGATAGACTTTTATCGTAAAAATGACCAAGTACAATTTCTTTTGGTTCTTCAGGAGTGTTATAGTAGTATTCCTGAGGTGGTAGGCGGCCGTTCAAACGATACACTGAGTGTTAGAGTTGGAGATAGAGATGGAGATAGACTTAAATTTCGAGCTAAATCCGCGTGTGGTAATTCCAGGTACCGCAACCTTGCGGAATTGGTAGTTTGTCGGAAAATGTCTAAAGCCTCGGTTTCGGACGAAAAAAATCAGTGTGAGGTGCGTGGCCGCGAGGAGTTCCTTTCCGAAATTTGACCTCGATCGGACAACGGACGGGTCAGTTACGGACATTTTAGTGATTTTGAAGGGCGCCCTCTCTCGTTTGGCATGAACTGTTTTCGATCGTAACGCTATGGGTTTTCGTACTTGCGTTTTTTTTGGTGAATTCTTCCTATCTATTTGTACACGTTTTTTTTTATTGTTCATAACTCGAGAACGCTCCGGCCGTTTTTGACGAAACTTTGATAGATTGTGTGCCCGATATGCAGCTATCTTTTGTCCTATGAGAACAAACTCCATCGGTCATTCCGTTGACCAGTTATAGCGTAAATAAGTTTTCACAGTGCCCTTAAAAGTGTCCCGTTCACTCGGCCCCAGTGCAGGACGTGGTTATTTCTGTCTGTCGCCGCCATCTTGGATTTCGATCTCCCATACCTTTGTGCACTAGCGTAAACCCTATGGGATTTTCGTACTTGGCCGTTTTTTCGATGGGCTCGTATACTTGTGTGCACAGTACGGTATAAGTGTACTGTTGTGGTGTTCGAACCCGTAACTCCGAAACCGAGGCTCGTACGGGGTTCATTGCCTCATATGTCTTGATCGTTAAGCTACGGCCGCCATCTTGCTTTTGATGCCATCGACCGCCGCCATTTTGTCAGAGTTGGAGATAGAGACGGAGATAGAGATAGACTTAGAGATGGAGATAGACATTTATCGTAAAAATGACCAAGTACAAATTTTTGTGGTTCTTCAGGAGTGTTATAGTAGTATTCCTGAGGTGGTAGGCGGCCGTTCAAACGATACACTGAGTGAACAAATTTTGTTGTTGTTCGAGTTGGAGATAGAGATAGAGATAGAGATGGATATAGACTGTTGTCGAAAAAAATGTCCAAGTACAAACAAATGTATTGTTCTTCAGGAGTGTCATAGGAGTGTTCCAGAGGTGGTAGGCGGCCGTTCAAACGATACACTGAGTGAACAAATTTTGTTGTTGTTCGAGTTGGAGATAGAGATAGAGATAGAGATGGATATAGACTGTTGTCGAAAAAAATGTCCAAGTACAAACAAATGTATTGTTCTTCAGGAGTGTCATAGGAGTGTTCCAGAGGTGGTAGGCGGCCGTTCAAACGATACACTGAGTGAACAAATTTTGTTGTTGTTCGAGTTGGAGATAGAGCTAGAGATAGACTTTTATCGTAAAAATGACCAAGTACAATTTCTTTTGGTTCTTCAGGAGTGTTATAGTTGTATTCCTGAGGTGGTATGCGGCCGTTCAAACGATACACTGAGTAAACAAATTTTGTTGTTGTCAGAGTTGGAGATAGAGATAGAGATAGAGATGGATATAGACTGTTGTCGAAAAAAATGTCCAAGTACAAACAAATGTATTGTTCTTCAGGAGTGTCATAGGAGTGTTCCAGAGGTGTTAGGCGGCCGTTCAAACGATACACTGAGTGAACAAATTTTGTTGTTGTCAGAGTTGGAGATAGAGATAGAGATAGAGATGGATATAGACTGTTGTCGAAAAAAATGTCCAAGTACAAACTAATGTTTTTTTCTTCAGGAGTGTCATAGGAGTGTTCCAGAGGTGGTAGGCGGCCGTTCAAACGATACACTGAGTGAACAAATTTTGTTGTTGTTCGAGTTGGAGATAGAGCTAGAGATAGACTTTTATCGTAAAAATGACCAAGTACAATTTCTTTTGGTTCTTCAGGAGTGTTATAGTTGTATTCCTGAGGTGGTAGGCGGCCGTTCAAACGATACACTGAGTAAACAAATTTTGTTGTTGTCAGAGTTGGAGATAGAGATAGAGATAGAGATGGATATAGACTGTTGTCGAAAAAAATGTCCAAGTACAAACAAATGTATTGTTCTTCAGGAGTGTCATAGGAGTGTTCCAGAGGTGTTAGGCGGCCGTTCAAACGATACACTGAGTGAACAAATTTTGTTGTTGTCAGAGTTGGAGATATAGATAGAGATAGAGATGGATATAGACTGTTGTCGAAAAAAATGTCCAAGTACAAACAAATGTATTGTTCTTCAGGAGTGTCATAGTAGTGTTCCAGAGGTGGTTGGCGGCCGTTCAAACGATACACTGAGTGAACAAATTTGGTTGTTGTTAGAGTTGGAGATAGAGATAGAGATAGAGATGGCTATAGACTGTTGTCGAAAAAAATGTCCAAGTACAAACTAATGTTTTTTTCTTCAGGAGTGTCATAGGAGTGTTCCAGAGGTGGTAGGCGGCCGTTCAAACGATACACTGAGTGAACAAATTTTGTTGTTGTTCGAGTTGGAGATAGAGCTAGAGATAGACTTAGAGATAGACATAGAGATGGAGATAGACTTTTATCGTAAAAATGACCAAGTACAATTTCTTTTGGTTCTTCAGGAGTGTTATAGTAGTATTCCTGAGGTGGTAGGCGGCCGTTCAAACGATACACTGAGTGTTAGAGTTGGAGATAGAGATGGAGATAGACTTAAATTTCGAGCTAAATCCGCGTGTGGTACTTCCACGTACCGCAACCTTGCGGAATTGGTAGTTTGTCGGAAAATGCCTATTATAGTAAAGCCTCGGTTTCGGACGAAAAAAATCAGTGTGAGGTGCGTGGCCCCGAGGAGTTCCTTTCCGAAATTTGACCTCGATCGGACAACGGACGGGTCAGTTACGGACATTTTAGTGATTTTGAAGGGCGCCCTCTCTCGTTTGGCATGAACTGTTTTCGATCGTAACGCTATGGGTTTTCGTACTTGCGTTTTTTTCGGGTGTATTCTTCCTATCTATTTGTACACGCTTTTTTAATCGTTAATATCTCGAGAACGCTCCGGCCGTTTTTGACGAAACTTTGATAGATTGTGTGCCCGATATGCAGCTATCTTTTGTCCTATGAGAACAAACTCCATCGGTCATTCCGTTGACCAGTTATAGCGTAAATAAGTTTTCACAGTGCCCTTAAAATTTTCCCGTGCTCTCGGCCCCAGTGCAAGACGTGGTTATTTCTGTCTGTCGCCGCCATCTTGGATTTCGATCTCCCATACCTTTGTGCACTAGCGTAAACCCTATGGGATTTTCGTACTTGGCGGTTTTTTCGATGGGCTCGTGTACTTATGTGCACAGTACGGTATAAGTGTACCGTTGGTGTGTTCGAACCCCCCCGTAACTCCGAAACCGAGGCTCGTACGGGGTTCATTGCCTCATTTGTCTTGATCGTTAAGCTACGGCCGCCATCTTGCTTTTGATGCCGTCGACCGCCGCCATTTTGTCAGAGTTGGAGATAGAGACGGAGATAGAGATAGACTTAGAGACGGAGATAGACATTTATCGAAAAAATGAACAAGTACAAATTTTTTTGGTTCTTCAGGAGTGTTATAGTAGTTTTCCTGAGGTGGTATGCGGCCGTTCAAACGATACACTGAGTAAACAAATTTTGTTGTTGTCAGAGTTGGAGATAGAGATAGAGATAGAGATGGATATAGACTGTTGTCGGAACAATGTCCAAGTACAAATTGTTTTGGTTCTTTAGGAGTGTTATAGTAGTATTGTAGCAAAAAGAAGTTGTTTGTGGCATCTGGCTCCAGCCGTTGTATTCTTTGTTGCATAGGTGGAGCCAGACCCAAAGAATTCCTTAAATTCTTTAACCTTTGTTTGGTTCCTGTTGGGCCAGGACTTTCGCTAACAATAGAAAGAATTCCTTTTGTATATTAAATTCTTTTAGTTGTTCATAAATGTATAAAAACCCTTGGCGTTTGCATGCAGGCAGGGGATTTGCGTCTGGGCAGTTGTGAGATTAACGTCGTTTTAGTTCTACAGTATTTATATTTAGTCACTTTTCTACTGGTTTGCGTGCAGGTGTCTTGGGTTTTGCTTCGGCCATTTAATTTTGATTTGTGAGTATCTGTTTTATTTTCTTGTAGAGGCATCCAGTGTGTCGGGTAGCGGGCGAGGCCGATTTTCGTCAAGGGGTTTTCCCTTTGGAAAGCGACCGTGCCCGCTGCGAAGGCTTGATGCCTCTACTTAAATTGTATATCCATATTGTTTGTTATTTCGTTGAATGAATTCATTAGTTATTCTTTTACTGGCGTGGTGGTTCGTTACAGTATTCCAGAGGTGGTAGGCGGCCGTTCTAACGATACACTGAGTGTTAGAGTGGGAGATAGAGATAGAGATAGAGATTGAGATGGAGATAGAGATGGAGATAGACTTAAATTTCGAGCTAAATCCGCGTGTGGTAATTCCAGGTACCGCAACCTTGCGGAATTGGTAGTTTGTCGGAAAATGTCTAATGCCTCGGTTTGGGACGAAAAAAATCAGGGTGAGGTGCGTGGCCCCGAGGAGTTCCTCTCCGAAATTTGACCTCGATCGGACAACGGACGGGTCAGTTACGGACATTTTAGTGATTTTGAAGGGCGTCGTTTGGCATGAACTGTTTTCGATCGTTACGCTATGGGTTTTCGTACTTGCGTTTTTTTTTGTGAATTCTTCCTATCTATTTGTACACGTTTTTTTTTATTGTTCATAACTCGAGAACGCTCCGGCCGTTTTTGACGAAACTTTGATAGATTGTGTGCCTGATACGCAGCTATCTTTTGTCTTATGAGAGCAAACTGCATTGGGCATTCTGTTGACCGGTTATAGCGTAAATAAGTTTTTACAGTGCCCTTAAAAGTGTCCGGTACACTAGGCCCCATAGGCAGACGCGTCGTTCTTGTCTACCGCCGCCATTTTCAACATTACGCTTGCGTTAAAGCCTATGGGTTTTCGGTACTTTGTCGTTTTTCGTCCGCCACCTTTCGTCTCCCGCCGCCATCTTTCTTTTGCTACCGTCAACCTCCGCCATGTTGCTTTTGCTGCCGTCTATCGGCGCCATCTTGGTTTTCGACAAGTGCCTATACCTTTGTGCACAAGCGTAAACCCTATGGGATTTTCGTACTTGGCCTTTTTTTCGATGGGCTGCTATACCTTTGTGCACAGTACGGTATAAGTGTACTGTCGTGGTGTTCGAACCCCCGTAACTTCGATATCGAGGCTCGTACGGGGTGGGTTGCCTCATATGTCTTGATCGTCGATGTACGGCGGACATGTTGGTTTTGGTTTTGTGTGCACCGAGTGCCTCAAAGAGGCGCCATTGGCCGAAATAGAAAGGTACGTCGTACGGATTTGTAAAGTACATCAGTATAATGGTACGTGGAGCGCGATTTTTTTGACCGAGGTCAAAGGTCATCTGAGGTCAAATTTAACGCTCGGTCTGACGGTATCGGGAGTGATGTCTTCCGTAGCGGAATGACGTTGCGAGTTCAAAAATACCTCTCCCGACGCCATCGGACATTGGGTTCTCGAGTTATGTCCGAAAATGTTTTATGACGTCACGCCCAAACCGGAAGTGACCTTATAACTCTAGAACGGTTAGAGGTATGGACATGGGAGCTAGTTTTTCGGACTTGGCTTAGAACGGCGATTTCAAAAATTCAACTTTGTATACCGTCCTACCACAACTTCTCAAAGGTCATATGAGGTCAAATCGAACGCCTGGTCTGACTGTATCGTGAGTGATGTCGTCCGAAGCGGAATGACGTTGCGAGTTCAGAAATACCTCTCCGGATACGATCGGACATTGCGTTCTCGAGTTATGCCCGAAATGTCTTTTGATGACGTCACGCCCAAACCGTAAATGACCTCATAACTCGAGAACGGTAAGAGATACGGGCTTGGGGAGTAGTGTATTATTGTTTAGCACGACGTCCTCTTTCCATCGATAACCCACTCGATGTTCATTCCCCCCATTTTGACTCGACGATGCAGTCGTAGTCAGTCGTAAGCACACAATGTATCATACACTTGGATTTAATTTGGACTCAAGAAACGCTGTCTCCGTTAGAATTAAATAAATTTATTTCTGTTCGCAACAAGATGGTATAAATAAATAAGTGGTTGGCGATAAATACAGGTCAGTACAAGATAAAAGATCTCCGTTAGAAATAAATAAATTTATTTCTGTTCGCAACAAGATGGTATAAATAAATAAGTGGTTGGCGATAAATACAGGTCAGTACAAGATAAAAGATCTCCGTTAGAAATAAATAAATTTATTTCTGTTCGCAACAAGATGGTATAAATAAATAAGTGGTTGGCGATAAATACAGGTCAGTACAAGATAAAAGATCTCCGTTAGAAATAAATAAATTTATTTCTGTTCGCAACAAGATGGTATAAATAAATAAGTGGTTGGCGATAAATACAGGTTGGTACAAGATAAAAGATCAAAGATAATTTAAGCACATAATTTTGTCAACTTTAAAAAGCACCGTGATTAATAGTGATTATTTCCAATCGCACCGTGATTAATAGTGATTATTTCCAATCGTCAATGATTACGAGATAATTTAAGTAATAATTAAGTACAAGATCGATTGAAATACAAGATATATGATATAAAACACTTTCTGTACATAATTTAGTAAATTGTAGAAAGCACCATGATTGATAATGATTGCAGGCCATTCTTGATGATTGAATGATAATTTCAGTAACAATTAAATACTCGAACAATTTAAATGATAATAAAGCAGTGATTGTTCATGATTGGAGACAGATGTTTGGTCCAGTTTGTTGAGGTTGGTTTACTGGCGCCCACTGCGCACCAGCAACTTATACCTGTTCTTTATCTGCTCGTCGCTCGAGTTGCACGTGGGATGTAGTCGGCGAAACAGTCTCAGGACTGGTGGCCAACTGATCTGGCGGCTGCCTCTGATTTCGCGGAACCGTTCTGCCAGTTGGACGATACTCTTGTTGAATTCGTGGCGGGGCGGGCGTGGTGCTCCACGAGGTGGTCGCGCGGGACCCCCCTGTGCGTGGGCATCCTCTGCGTGATCTTCGTCCGCGATGTCTTGTTCCGGTTGGTCCACGTCGTGAAACGTGCGCCACCAAGCGTTTGGTTCTATCGGATCGGTTCTGTAGCCGGCTTGGGTTGTGTATCCCAGCAGTGATTTCAGGTCTCCTAATATCCTCTTTTCGGCGATGTTGACTTGGCGTGGTCGTCCAAAGTTGCCTGTGATGCCGGCTTGGCGAAATAGCATTTGGGCCGTGTGCAGATGGTGGTGCGTCTGTTGTAGGTACTTTTGTACTGTCATGTGTTTTTTGGTGACGAGGCAAGGGCTTAGGAGTTGGTCGATGTTGTGGGGCTCCCGGTCCAGGAATGTGCGCACCGCACCGTGCATGGTTCGCGAAAAGATCGTCGCCTCGAACCGTATTCCTCCGATGCGGTCGGGGTTCGCGGTCATGAGTTCATAGATGTGCTTGAATTGCCGCAGCTTCCTGTACGCGGCTACTGTGCTCACTGGCTGAGATATACGGTAACGGTGACATCCCCGGAGGAAGTGATAGGCCTCGTTGTAAACCTTGACCTGTCGCATGTCATCCCCCGGGAATTTTACCGTCAGATTCCCCCCGTGGTGTGAAGATGGGAATTTACGTTGGTCCAGCGGGGTGTACATCGGGTAGATGTCTACTTGAGTGCCTTTCTTCAGAAGATGTCTGTTTTTCAACTTGATGACGTACACGTAATCTTCGAAGCTGGAGTATGAAATGTCGAAAAGGTTCTCAGGATATCCTTCTAGCACTGCTCCGCAGTCGATGGTGTTCATCTCGACGTCGGGGAATGTCCTAATCTCTTGTTTCATTCCATAATTTATTACACGGATGTACTTTACTTCTGACAACCTCAACGCCTCTAGGAATGTAATGGTAGAGATCTGGATGCTATGGCCCTTCAGGAGGTATTCTTTCTTGTCTTCAGCGGGGACAGTGTTGTGTCGAATCATTGACAGTTTTGAGCAAATTCCGTACTTTAGGCCGGGTTCTCTGGCCGTCTCCACGATGCTCGGAAAGTAAGTCAATATTATGGGATCGAAGCCGGCAGGATAGAATTCGCGTCGATAAACCCTTTTGTCGGCCGAAGACAGCTTGACCGTGTTTCCCATTAGCCATATTAGAGCGTCTTGGATATCGTCCTGCACATTAAAATTGATCCCGTAGTGGTCAATGTCAAGGTATCGGTGGAACTCGGGTTGGCTTATTATTTCTTGCCACATCTCTTCCGGAACGGGCTCCATGATTGAATCTAGTGGCGAATGCGAAGACGACCTGCAGAATTGAACTGTAACGTTTTGCAAATGTCTACTTGTGCTGAGGCTGTGTTTCGGCCAATGTAAACCTATGGAGTCGGAGATTGAGACGGAGTCGGATCCGAGATTTCGAAAAGGCTGAAATAGATACAATGTATCTATTTGCTTCCTGATCGTGGGAATTCGTAACGCTATGGGATTTTGGACTGCGTCGTTTTTTCGATGGCTCCCCCTTATACTTGTGTGCACAGTACGGTATAAGTGTACCGTTGTGATTTTCCAAACCCGTAACTCCGAAACCGAGGCTCGTACGGGGTTCATTGCCTCATATGTCTTGATCGTTAAGCTACGGCCGTCATCTTGCTTTTGATGCCATCGACCGCCGCCATTTTGTCATAGTTGGAGATGGAGATAGAGATGGAGATAGAGACGGAGATAGACTTAGAGATAGACGTAGAGATGGAGATAGACTTTTATCGTAAAAATGACCAAGTACAAATTTTTTTGGTTCTTCAGGAGTGTCATAGTAGTATTCCTGAGGTGGTAGGCGGCCGTTCAAACGATACACTTAGTGAACAAATTTTGTTGTTGTTAGAGTTGAAGATAGAGATAGAGATGGACTTAGAGATAGACATAGAGATGGAGATAGACTTTTATCGTAAAAATGACCAAGTACAATTTTTTTTGGGTTCTTCAGGAGTGTTATAGTAGTATTCCTGAGGTGGTAGGCGGCCGTTCAAACGATACACTGAGTGAACAAATTTTGTTGTTGTTAGAGTTGGAGATAGAGATAGAGATAGAGATGGATATAGACTGGTATCGAAAATAATGTCCAAGTACAAACAAATGTATTGTTCTTCAGGAGTGTCATAGGAGTGTTCCAGAGGTGGTAGGCGGCCGTTCAAACGATACACTTAGTGAACAAATTTTGTTGTTGTTATAGTTGGAGATAGAGATAGAGATGGACTTAGAGATAGACATAGAGATGGAGATAGACTTTTATCGTAAAAATGACCAAGTACAATTTTTTTTGGGTTCTTCAGGAGTGTTATAGTAGTATTCCTGAGGTGGTAGGCGGCCGTTCAAACGATACACTGAGTGAACAAATTTTGTTGTTGTTAGAGTTGGAGATAGAGATAGAAATAGAGATGGATATAGACTGGTATCGAAAATAATGTCCAAGTACAAACAAATGTATTGTTCTTCAGGAGTGTCATAGGAGTGTTCCAGAGGTGGTAGGCGGCCGTTCAAACGATACACTTAGTGAACAAATTTTGTTGTTGTTATAGTTGGAGATAGAGATAGAGATGGACTTAGAGATAGACATAGAGATGGAGATAGACTTTTATCGTAAAAATGACCAAGTACAATTTTTTTTGGTTCTTCAGGAGTGTTATAGTAGTATTCCTGAGGTGGTAGGCGGCCGTTCAAACGATACACTGAGTGAACAAATGTTGTTGTTGTTAGAGTGGGAGATAGAGATAGAGATAGACTTAGAGATGGAGATAGAGATGGAGATAGATTTTTATCGTAATACATTTCGAGCTAATTCCGCGCGCGGTAATTCCTGGTCTCGCAACCTTGCGGAATTGGTAGTTTGGCGGTAAATGTCAAAAGCCTCGGTTTCGGACGAAAAAAATGAGGGAGAGCCAATTTTGGTATCGTCGGACGCGGAATGGTCGGGCGATTTCACAAATTCTACTCCGGACCTGATCGGACATTGCGTTGTCCTTTTACAGATAACAAAGAGCACATGTGCCTCCACCCGTCACGGCCAGGATTCGAACCTACATTCTAGTACTACCACATGAATTTAAGTTCGACGCACTAGACCGCTCGGCCATAACACCCACCCAATATTTAATGGTCTAGTCTGTTCCTACCCTGTACAGAAACGGAAGAGCCCGAATTTCACAGTAGTGCTTCCTTGCCTGTGCTGGTCAGTTGAGGCTTACCCGTGCGTGAACAGCATATTCAACCGTTGCTCCTGATGCTTTTGTTTTCTGGTAAGTTGTTGTTTTCTTTTATTATATAACTTCTTAATTAACTGATGTTATTTTCTTCAATGACTGACACTATGAGCAACTGACATTGGAAATTGGGCACAAACTATTGTTTTTAACAATGGTGTGTGCCCAATTGCCATTGTTCGTTGTTCATAGTGTGAATCACTTCCTACCGAAACCGATGGTAGTTGACTTTATTTGCTCGAATAGAAATCATTCAAGTCTGGCCTGGTTTAACTCTACAAATATTAAAATTCTCATACTTTCACCGTGTGCTAACTTGGAGTTATACTTCTATTGCAATTTATACAATGTTTTGAAGTTCGGACACTTAAATTTAGATCAGTCTTGACCGTGTGTGTTCTGAAGTGTGGAATTTTCTGTTTTATTTAACAACAATCTTTAAGTGATTATTTTGTATTTTCCTTTCTTATACATGTACTTGTACTGATTGAATTTAGTGAAGTTTTAAATCATTTCTTTACTTTATAGTATTCTTAGCAGTTAGTGTAGTGCATACATACATTTTTTTCCCTTTTTTAACTGATTGCTGCACATGGCCGGGCCATTTTTGTTGTTGTTAGAGTTAGAGATAGAGATAGAGTTAGAGATAGAGATGGAGATAGAGATGGAAAGACTTTTCTCCATGTACAAATGAATTTCTCAGGAGTGTCATAGGAGTGTTCCAGAGGTGACATAAGGCCGTTATTTGACCATTGGTCACTTTTTGCCGGAACACCATGCCAAATTAACCAGGATTCGAACCTACATTCTAGTACTACCATATGAATTTAAGTTCGACGCACTAGACCGCTCGGCCATAACACCCACCCAATATTTAATGGTCTAGTCTGTTCCTACCCTGTACAGAAACGGAAGAGCCCGAATTTCACAGTAGTGCTTTCTTGTCTGTGCTGGTCAGTTGAGGCTTACCCGTGCGTGAACAGCATATTCAACCGGTGCTCCTGATGCTTTTGTTTACTGGTAAGTTGTTCTTTTCTTTTATTATATAACTTCTTAATTAACTGATGTTATTTTCTTCAATGACTGACACTATGAGCAACTGACATTGGAAATTGGGCACAAACTATTGTTTTTAACAATGGTGTGTGCCCAATTGCCATTGTTCGTTGTTCATAGTGTGAATCACTTCCTACCGAAACCGATGGTAGTTGACTTTATTTGCTCGAATAGAAATCATTCAAGTCTGGCCTGGTTTAACTCTACAAAAATTAAAATTCTCATACTTTCACCGTGTGCTAACTTGGAGTTATACTTCTATTGTAATTTATACAATGTTTTGAAGTTCGGACACTTAAATTTAGATCAGTCTTGACCGTGTGTGTTCTGAAGTGTGGAATTTTCTGTTTTATTTAACAACAATCTTTAAGTGATTATTTTGTATTTTCCTTTCTTATACATGTACTTGTACTGATTGAATTTAGTGAAGTTTTAAATCATTTCTTAACTTTATAGTATTCTTAGCAGTTAGTGTAGTGCATACATACATTTTTTTCCCTTTTTTAACTGATTGCTGCACATGGCCGGGCCATTTTTGTTGTTGTTAGAGTTAGAGATAGAGATGGAGATAGAGATGGAAAGACTTTTCTCCAAGTACAAATGAATTTCTCAGGAGTGTCATAGGAGTGTTCCAGAGGTGACATAAGGCCGTTATTTGACCATTGGTCACTTTTTGCCGGAACACCATGCCAAATTAACCAAACAAACCTAATAAAAATGGTGAGAAACCTAATAAAAATGTTTTTTGACCTAATAAAGATGGTTTTTGAAACACTTGGCGTTAGGACGACCGGCTATCGGTCGCCCTAATGCGGTCGGTCGTCCTATTACGCCTTTTTTTACCCATAACCGGTCGCCCTAATACGGGAAAGGTAGGTTTTTAGAACCCTAAGGTTTAAATATAAGTTCCGAACACAGTTTTTCAGGGAAGACTGATGTGGCACAGTGGTTGTGTACCTTAACTCCCGATCTGACGACGGGGGTTCGAACCTCCCCGCATCACCCTTTGTAAACTAGTAGTGTACTTTCTTTTAATCTACCTAATACAAATGGTGAGAAACCTAATAACAATGTTTTTTGACCTCATAAATTTTTTTTTTCAAGCGCTTGGCGTTAGGACGGTCGGTCGTCCTAATACGCTTTTTTTTTTACCCTTAACCGCTCGTCCTAATATCGTATAGGTAGGTTTAAATATAAGTTTCGAACACAGTTTTTCAGGGAAGACTGATGTGGCACAGTGGTTGTGTACTCTAACTCCCGATCTGACGACGGGGGTTCGAACCTCCCCGCATCACCCGCTGTAGGAGGGTGAGCGTCTTAATGGTATGGTGTTAAAATACCACTTGTTAACTAATTTCCGTCGGGTGCAATTACCCCTCTAACTTGATTCTTATGTATTTTGTATTTCAGTTTATTCTCCTGTGTCCGTCCTCCAGTTCCACAGAGATACCTGACAGTGTTTGAGGCGCAGTTTGCGAGGTGGGTGTGCAACTGTGGAGGGTTAATTCTCTCCTCAAAGTAGCCAAGTTTGTTAGCGTCGGACGCTGAATGGTTGGGCGAGTTCCAAAAAAATACCACTTGTTAACTAATTTCCGTCGGGTGCAATTACCCCTCTAACTTGATTCTTATGTATTTTGTATTTCAGTTTATTCTCCTGTGTCCGTCCTCTAGTTCCACAGAGATACCTGACAGTGTTTGAGGCGCAGTTTGCGAGGTGGGTGTGCAACTGTGGAGGGTTAATTCTCTCCTCAAAGTAGCCAAGTTTGTTAGCGTCGGACGCTGAATGGTTGGGCGAGTTCCAAAAAAATACCACTTGTTAACTAATTTCCGTCGGGTGCAATTACCCCTCTAACTTGATTCTTATGTATTTTGTATTTCAGTTTATTCTCCTGTGTCCGTCCTCTAGTTCCACAGAGATACCTGACAGTGTTTGAGGCGCAGTTTGCGAGGTGGGTGTGCAACTGTGGAGGGTTAATTCTCTCCTCAAAGTAGCCAAGTTTGTTAGCGTCGGACGCTGAATGGTTGGGCGAGTTCCAAAAAAATACCACTTGTTAACTAATTTCCGTCGGGTGCAATTACCCCTCTAACTTGATTCTTATGTATTTTGTATTTCAGTTTATTCTCCTGTGTCCGTCCTCTAGTTCCACAGAGATACCTGACAGTGTTTGAGGCGCAGTTTGCGAGGTGGGTGTGCAACTGTGGAGGGTTAATTCTCTCCTCAAAGTAGCCAAGTTTGTTAGCGTCGGACGCTGAATGGTTGGGCGAGTTCCAAAAAAATACCACTTGTTAACTAATTTCCGTCGGGTGCAATTACCCCTCTAACTTGATTCTTATGTATTTTGTATTTCAGTTTATTCTCCTGTGTCCGTCCTCTAGTTCCACAGAGATACCTGACAGTGTTTGAGGCGCAGTTTGCGAGGTGGGTGTGCAACTGTGGAGGGTTAATTCTCTCCTCAAAGTAGCCAAGTTTGTTAGCGTCGGACGCTGAATGGTTGGGCGAGTTCCAAAAAAATACCACTTGTTAACTAATTTCCGTCGGGTGCAATTACCCCTCTAACTTGATTCTTATGTATTTTGTATTTCAGTTTATTCTCCTGTGTCCGTCCTCTAGTTCCACAGAGATACCTGACAGTGTTTGAGGCGCAGTTTGCGAGGTGGGTGTGCAACTGTGGAGGGTTAATTCTCTCCTCAAAGTAGCCAAGTTTGTTAGCGTCGGACGCTGAATGGTTGGGCGAGTTCCAAAAAAATACCACTTGTTAACTAATTTCCGTCGGGTGCAATTACCCCTCTAACTTGATTCTTATGTATTTTGTATTTCAGTTTATTCTCCTGTGTCCGTCCTCTAGTTCCACAGAGATACCTGACAGTGTTTGAGGCGCAGTTTGCGAGGTGGGTGTGCAACTGTGGAGGGTTAATTCTCTCCTCAAAGTAGCCAAGTTTGTTAGCGTCGGACGCTGAATGGTTGGGCGAGTTCCAAAAAAATACCACTTGTTAACTAATTTCCGTCGGGTGCAATTACCCCTCTAACTTGATTCTTATGTATTTTGTATTTCAGTTTATTCTCCTGTGTCCGTCCTCTAGTTCCACAGAGATACCTGACAGTGTTTGAGGCGCAGTTTGCGAGGTGGGTGTGCAACTGTGGAGTGTTAATTCTCTCCTCAAAGTAGCCAAGTTTGTTAGCGTCGGACGCTGAATGGTTGGGCGAGTTCCAAAAAAATACCACTTGTTAACTAATTTCCGTCGGGTGCAATTACCCCTCTAACTTGATTCTTATGTATTTTGTATTTCAGTTTATTCTCCTGTGTCCGTCCTCTAGTTCCACAGAGATACCTGACAGTGTTTGAGGCGCAGTTTGCGAGGTGGGTGTGCAACTGTGGAGGGTTAATTCTCTCCTCAAAGTAGCCAAGTTTGTTAGCGTCGGACGCTGAATGGTTGGGCGAGTTCCAAAAAAATACCACTTGTTAACTAATTTCCGTCGGGTGCAATTACCCCTCTAACTTGATTCTTATGTATTTTGTATTTCAGTTTATTCTCCTGTGTCCGTCCTCTAGTTCCACAGAGATACCTGACAGTGTTTGAGGCGCAGTTTGCGAGGTGGGTGTGCAACTGTGGAGTGTTAATTCTCTCCTCAAAGTAGCCAAGTTTGTTAGCGTCGGACGCTGAATGGTTGGGCGAGTTCCAAAAAAATACCACTTGTTAACTAATTTCCGTCGGGTGCAATTACCCCTCTAACTTGATTCTTATGTATTTTGTATTTCAGTTTACTCTCCTGTGTCCGTCCTCCAGTTCCACACCTGACCATGAATCCTACTAGCCCTGCTGATTGGGACGTTGTTACTACCGTCGATAATCCAGCGCACGACATTGATGTGGAGTTTTTTAGCGTCAACGTAAGTGTTTTTGATGATACTGAGACGACCCTCGTCCGGCTCTGCGGTAATAGTGTCCAACTTTCGACCGCAGACTGGCGCCCGATCTGTCTCCCCCCGTTCTACCCCCCCACCTTCTGCCCGGTGCCGATAAGTTTCGGCTCTTGCCTAATTGAAACCCGGGACAGGCCCGGCGTAAAGGACGCATTATGCAGCGCTCTATGTACCCTGGGGAACACCGTTTCGGCAGCTGGGGACACTGATGATTTCCTGATAACAGGTGTTGCCACTTGTGTCGCCACGCGCACTCTTTTTCTTGCGCTTAGACTGGCCGAAGTCCGCTTCGTTCGTGTTAGTAGTTTGTGTACAAGACAACCAATAGCAGATTTCCCAGACATCCATGACGCTTGCGTGACGTGCGACGCCGTCGAGGCCGAACATTACCCACAGAACTGTTTCGGCCTCGGCGTGAGCCAGCGCACACAATCAATCTACTGTCTCCATCTGGATCCCCTTTCACGCCTCCGTTCTGGAATTCACATTGTCGAAACTCCCATCTTCACTCCCCTTTCCGATGTTCCCAGGCCCATCGGAAACCACGGCGGCAACCTGCGGGTCATTTTCCGCACTTCCGGTGGTTCTGGGATCAAGGATGTCACTGCCTTCAACCTGCTCGGGGATTTTGTGCGCGCCAGCCACAGTACCCATTTCAAAGCCGTCTCCAACTCCACACAGGCCTACGAAAGATACTTAGAACTCCACAAAATCCTGCTTCTCATGCTTCAGGCCCCCCCCCACATGGTCGGCGGGCTTCGTTTCGAAGCCCGCGTGATAGCTAAGCACTTCGATGAAGCCAACGAGATCTTCCTAATGAAGGCACCCTTCCAGCTCCAAACGTTCTTACATCCTGCCAAATTATACCGCCGCTCCATGACAGTGTCCCAATTTCTTCCACGTGCACACGACCTCTTTGGCAAGGCACGCCGTGTTCTTCACGAACACGGTGTCAGCAACGGATGTCGTGTCCAACCCATAACCCTACCTGTCAAGTGCATCCTAGGCGATCTGTTGCGTCTGATTGGATACGCCGGAAGGGGAATGAAGACCGACCCCATGAAAGTGGACGCATGGTGGCGCCAGGCCTGTCTTCCCTCTCCTTCCGTCGGTCCACTTAGACGCAACAGACCAGCGGCCTCCGCATCCCTCGCCGCTGCTCCAGAAAGCTCCATTGACGATTCGGCAGACAGCTCCTCCGACGATGCGGTCGACGACTCTGATTTCTTTGTCTACGCCCCGTCGGACGTTGCGCCCGACGCCCCGTCGGACGATGCGTCTGACGCCCCGTCGGACGATGCGTCTGACGCCCCGTCGGACGATGCGCCCGACGCCCCGTCGGACGATGCGTCTGACGCCCCGTCGGACGATGCGCCCGACGCCCCGTCGGACGATGCGTCCGAAGACTCTGATGCGGCCTACGGCTCGGAATCGGCCGACGGCTCGGAAGCGTCCGACTGCTCAGATGTCACGCCCCAGCTACGTCCGCCAAACCGTCCATCAACACCTCCGCCCACGCCTCCTGCAGCACCCCGTCTGTCCGTACCACCTCCGCCGACTCGACCTGCAGCACCCCGTCGGAAACGTGCCGTTCCCCCTCCGGACGAGAGCAACAACACCCTCGTTCAGTTGTGCGACCGCTACCGTCGCCGGAGCGGTACGCTCAGAATCCTTTGGCACACTGTCATTAATAAGTTCCGCGGCTACTACCCCGATTGTTCGTCTACGGACGAACAACTAAAAAGCCGCTATAAGCTTCTTGTCAAGAAGGGCCTCGCTTGAACTTCTCCACACATCTCCACATACCTATCGACTAACCCTAGCCTATTACTGACGGTTTTTTTTAAAATTTGAAATGATTGATGTTATAATTAGTATTCAGTAATCACGTTTTAAGATTATTTATTTTCACATTGACTGTAATCAACTTCTGCAATAAACCCTAATCCTTAGTCTTTCATATTTAAATTATTACTGTAATTATTGTGCATTGATCGCTTGTTGTTTTTTGAAATGAAGTCTAATCATTTTTTACCAGATGTTACAAATCAGACTATTTTTCTAAAGTATATTTTATCATATTATTTTTGAAGATTTTTTAACAAATTACCCAAATTTTTCAATCAAAGAAGAAAGCCACTTCGTTTATTTAATTTTTTAATCAACCTCTCGAATTATTGTGCATTGATCGCTTGTTGTTTTTTGAAATGAAGTCTAATCATTTTTTACCAGATGTTACAAATCAGACTATTTTTCTAAAGTATATTTTATCATATTACTTTTGAAGATTTTTTAACAAATTACCCAAATTTTTCAATCAAAGAAGAAAGCCACTTCGTTTATTTAATTTTTTAATCAACCTCTCGAATTATTGTGCATTGATCGCTTGTTGTTTTTTGAAATGAAGTCTAATCATTTTTTACCAGATGTTACAAATCAGACTATTTTTCTAAAGTATATTTTATCATATTACTTTTGAAGATTTTTTAACAAATTACCCAAATTTTTCAATCAAAGAAGAAAGCCACTTCGTTTATTTAATTTTTTAATCAACCTCTCGAATTATTGTGCATTGATCGCTTGTTGTTTTTTGAAATGAAGTCTAATCATTTTTTACCAGATGTTACAAATCAGACTATTTTTCTAAAGTATATTTTATCATATTACTTTTGAAGATTTTCTAACAAATTACCCAAATTTTTCAATCAAAGAAGAAAGCCACTTCGTTTATTTAATTTTTTAATGAACCTCTCGAATTATTGTGCATTGATCGCTTGTTGTTTTTTGAAATGAAGTCTAATCATTTTGTACCAGATGTTAGAAATCAGACTATTTTTCTAAATTATATTTTATCATAGTACTTTTCATGATTTTCTAACAAATTACCTAAATTTTTCAATCAAAGAAGAAAGCCACTTCGTTTATTTAATTTTTTAATCAACCTCTCGAATCATTTTAACTTTTTGAAATCACATGTGGATTGTATTGTTTATTTAACTACCTATTTATTGTTCTGTTTGTTTTATTGTTTGAAGAAAACGAGAAACATGAATGTTTGCGTGTCCTTTTTATTACAAAAGTCATTGAATATCCTGCCAAAAAAGTCAAAGAACAAATTCCCATAGCGTTACGATTCTGCGAGACTGTGTAGGAAGTGAATAGAGACCCTCAAGAAATTTATAAGTACGAAAATCCCATAGGGTTTACGCTGGTGCATAAACTTCCATAGCGTTACAAAACTGGGACACTGCCGTGGGAAAGTGACTGAAAGCACGCTATAATGTATACATTGTATCTATTTGCTTCCTGAGCGTGAGAACTTTGTTACGCAATGGGATTTGAGACTGGTTGTCAACCTACCATAGCGTCTGTA